>CM042387.1:28658356-29391643 GCA_023634145.1 Thymallus thymallus
TGACGATGCATCATCATATTGTAGCTCTTTGGTCTCTACAGCGTCGTCTGACTGACAGTCAAGGTCTCCAAGGGTTCTGCTCAAGGTCCTGTCAGTTGTCTCAATAAACTGGGGGCCGGAGAGGCACACAAAAACAAATCTCACTGACAGAAACCAATCTATGGAGGCTTTGGACTTGTTTCACCAGGGGACATAATACATGTGATAGGATGGAGTCTGCCATCTTAATGTAATGTACACATCTCTCTCTCTTCCATCCTTCCATCCTTCCATCCTTCCCTCCTTCCATCCTTCCATCCTCCCACCCTTCCATCAGTCCACCCTTCTCTAGCCTTTGTCATCTGAAGATCCAACAAGAGATTAAAGTCAGCCATTTTCTGGGAGCACCAACATCCTGTTAGACGGGTGAATAAAACGGATGAAAGGATAAAGTAGGATGACATTGGAGAAAAAAAGGTCTGAGATGAGTCAGTGAAATATAGGCCTGTATTTCTGAGATGAGTCAGTGAAATTCAGGTCTCATCAGCATCTCGTCACGGTTTTTCTGTACATTCAATAAAAACCGAATTGTCTTTGTTGTCTGTAGCGTATGCATGCCCATACCATAATCCAACCGCCACCATGGGGCACTCTGTTCAGCAAACCACTTACCCACACAATGCCATACACAGGGTCTGCGGTTGTGAGGCCAGTTGGACGTACTGCCAAATTATCTGGTAGAGAAATGAGCATTCAGTTCTCTGGCAACGGCTCTGGTGGACATTTCTGCAGTCAACATGCCAATTGCATGCTCCCTCAAATCTGTGGCATGGTGTTAAACTGCACATTTTAGAGTGGCCTTTTATTGTCCCCAGCACAAAGTGCACCTGTGTAATGATTGTGCTGTTTAATCATCTTCTTGATATGCCACACCTGTCAGGTGGATGAATTATCTTGGCAAAAGATAAATGCTCACTAACAGGGTTTTAAATAATTTTTGTGACTATGGTTCATTTCTGGGATATTTTATTTCAGCTCATGAAACATGGGACCAACACTTAGGTTGAAGTCATTAAAACTTATTTTTCAACCACTCCACAGATTTTATGTTAACAAAACTATAGTTTTGGCAAGTTGGTTAGGACATCTACTTTGTGCATGACACAAGTAATTCTTCCAACAATTGTTTACAGACAGATTATTTCACTTATAATTCACCATCCCAAACGTGAAGCACGGGGGTGGCAGCATCATGTTGTGGGGGTGCTTTGCTGCAGGAGGGACTGGTGCACTTCACATAATAGATGGCATCCACATATATGGCAATATATCCATATATGTGGATATATTGAAGCAACATCTCAAGACATCAGTCAGGAAGTTAAAGCTTGGTCGCAAATGGGTCTTCCAAATTGACAATGACCCCAAGCATACTTCCAAAGTTGTGGCAAAATGGCTTAAGGACAACAAAGTCAAGGTATTGGAGAGGCCATCACAAAGCCTTAATCCTATAGAACATTTGTGGGCAGAACTGAAAAAGCGTGTGCGAGCAAGGAGGCCTACAAACCTGACTCAGTTACACCAGTTATGTCAGGAGGAAGGGGACAAAATTCACCCAACGTATTGTGGGAAGCTTGTGGAAGGCTACCCGAAATGTTTGACCCAAGTTAAACAATTGAAAGGCAATGCTACCAAATACTAATTGAGTGTAACTTCTGACCCACTGGGAATGTGATGAAAGAAATAAAAGCTGAAATAAATAATTCTCTCTACTATTATTCTGACATTTCACATTCTTAAAATAAAGTGGTGATTCTAACAGACCTAAGACAGGGAATTTTTAATAGTTTTAAATGTCAGGAATTGTGAAAAATTGAGTTTAAATGTTTTTGGCTAAGGTGTATGTAAACTTCAGACTTCCGACAGTGTATGTATAAATTAACAAAGAAAGCAAAGTAAGTATTTTATTATTAAAAACAAAATTTAACTAGGCAAGTCAGTTAAGAACAAATTCTTATTTACAATGACGGCCTAGGAACCGTGGGTTAACTGTCTTGTTCAGGGGCAGAACAAGACAGTTGATTGTTAAGAACATTTAGTGTAATATATTAAACAAAAATCCCAGGCTTTATATGCCTTTAATGGACCATACTTGCTACACAAGTCACTAATATAATTATATAAAATCTAATCTCTGTTCCATAGGTCATATAGTGTACACGAGTCACTTCCTGTGCAAAGTGTATTCTGTATTTGCCCTCAGTTGAACTTGGATAGCAATGGTCTGGCTGGATAATAGTGTTTGTTTAAACCATTGGAATCAAGCCCCAATTCTGGCTTTGCGATTGTATACAGTCTGATAAATAGACAAAGTGATAGTGCTTTGTTAGCTGCCAGGATTTGGGTCGACTGCTTTTGTTGACCCATGCTGTCCTGTTATTTTGAAAGCCCCTATGATAGGCAGGGATTCTTTCTGCTTGGTACGGCCTATCAGGGCAACTTGCTGAGCAAAGTTTTCCCATACGGTGTAATCAGTGACCATCTCCCTCCCTCCCTGCCACCCCTGCCCCTCTCATACAGGCAGCCTTGTTACAGACAGCCACATTTGGGGGAATTCAGTTTAGTTTCCGTTAGTTTTCAAATCGAATTTAATATTTTTATTTAAAGTTATATAAAAACATTTCAATTCGTTTTTTCTATTATTTAGTTTCAGCATTAGTGTTAGGGACAGAAAGTAGCCTATGGGTTGGAGGCTAGGAGCCATGTCACTTCATGCAACTGTGGGGCAGTAATGCATAAGGCAGCAGTATTCACAGTGGGAGGGGGCTGTGTTTACACTTCAGATGAGGAGGACGGACCAAAACAGGAACCAGGGCTGTCAGCTGTGAGGTAGAATCGTGTGGGATGTGGCTGTGCCTCTGCCTCTCTGGTGGTGCATTTATGGTGTTTGTGTTGGATTTGCCGGGCCAAGGAAACATTTCAAAGGATTAATAAGAGCAGAGCAGTGGAGAGGAGAGGAGAGACGGAAGGAAGTGCCTGGGACATCTCAGCTGTGTTCTTCTGGGAGTCTGCGACAGACAGACTCTCTCCCCAGCCAACCCATCTCTGTGTGGAGGGGAGTGGTGTTTGGGTCTGCTGCCGGGCTGCCTGCCATCACTTCCTCTCCGCTCCCTTGGAGGAGAAATATGGAATAACGGAGCTCTGGATCAAGTTAAGTTCACTAACGGAATCCCGGCGTGAAAACTACAGTTAGAAGGAACTAAATGCAGTTTTAGAAAGGGAACGCATGACTGACAGTCATGGGCAACATGTGTGGCTGTGTGCGGAGCCCCAAGGAGGAATGCTATGTGGACCAGACCAAAGCTCCACTCAGCCCCGAGTCCAAAGAGCTCCGCGGACGGCGCTACTTTCAGAGGAAGAAAAAGAGGAAATCGGGGGAGTTTAAGCGGCCAGAATCCCTACTGAGCCGAGGGGGGGAGAGCGTCCAGAGTGAGGAGGATATCCCCAGGAGGGTAGAGCTCCATCATGAAGCAGACATGGGCATCAGGGAAAGCCAGGTTGGGATGGAGGGAGCACCAGAAGGGGAGACACCCAGACCCAGGCTGGGAAGTATCAGCAAAGGATTGTATGTTGGGGAGGTCCCCAAAGTTCCTCTTGGGAAGAAGTTAGCATTGCAATCGGGACGAATTTCAGCACACCAGAAAGACAGAGAGGCAAAGCTCCATGGCATCACCAAAACCTCCAGGAGTATCGCTCATAAAGACTGCCAGCTGGAAAAGAAGCTGCCACATAAGCAGTTGAAGCGGGCGGTAACATTTGGCACCATGGAGTATATGCTTCGGACCCAGAGAGGAGACAACGAAAGATCAGGGAACCTAGAAGAGCTCCCCAAAATCATATGGAGCACTCAAGTTCACAAGAGGAGGAGGGCCCACACTTGCTCCGGAACAGGTTCAGATTATCTGGAGTCTCTTCAAGCGTCTGTCAAGTGTACATCAGCCCAACAAGAGGTAAACCAAGTTCAAGCTATTTATAGCCAGCCAATATGTGTGGACCTGAATGCAATGAGATACCGTATCAGTAGCCTGCTATTGTAACAATTGCTGTAAAATATTTAAATATATATTTTGTACACAATAAGGGAAATCAATGATCAGCATGTAAATATCGTTCCCAGCATTGACAGTTCTAATCGCGCTTCCTCTTTGCAAACGAGTGGAATCATGAACAGGGGTTTGTTCGTTATGTTCGCCTGCATCCCGGATTTACCTTTTTAGCAGCACATTCACCACTCTCTCAAACGGCTCACTCTGCGCTCTTACGGCACAGGCTGAGCGTCTGAGACGTGAAACGAGCCACCCCATCTCACAGTCGGCTCAAGTAGGCAACTAGAGACGCTGCTGACAGTGTGTTTTGCGAGATGCCGGACAAAAGGCAATTTAAAAACCGTCCTGCAACTCCTGCCGTGTCTACAGACATCCCCAAACAAACAAAAACAAAACTGGTAAATAGTCACTTATACTGTAGATATGTCAGTCAGGTAGCTAGAGAGTTCTATTGCAGTAACGTTGAAGGCTCTGGCTAGTATTACTTAGCCAGTTAGAAGGATGAAGTAAGAAGCTAACGTTAAACGGAGCCTACCTCAGCAGCAGCAAAACGTATGCTACATTAAAAATAAGCTACATAATAACTTTGCTTTATAGAGAGTAGGCTACTGAGACAGACAGTGATGTGGGCATGTAGCCCTCAGTGGTGAGGCTGAGGTAGGCCGCAATGCAGGAGGAAGCAGAGGAGACAGAGAGAGAGAGGAAGCCAACAGAGAGAAAGGTTAGCACTGTGGTTCCCAAACTTGGGGCCAGGGCCCCATGTGGGGTCCCCTGAGAAACCTGTACTAATCTTGTCAAACAATATGAACGTCTCCACATGGCCAATCTTCCATATAGGCCAACATTAAAATGCTATCAATATGCAAACAAAACAGTTCTAAAAATGTCATATGTTTTTGCTGATGCGACGAACAAAAATCATTCCTCATATTTCCACTCTTTCAGGGGTATAACATTACCATTGTATATCTAACAGGCTATGTGTTTGTAGATGGACTGAGGTGAGTGAATAAAGCTACAACAGCCAAGGTGGTAATGGCTGGGATCATTTTTGCTTGTTTTTTGCTGTTATCCAAATAGATTTTTAAAGTTTTTTAATTGTATATAAATGCAGTAAAGCTTTTTCCCGTTCCGGACCTCACTAAAACTCAAACCCTGCTTACGGCCCTGATTGTAACTGTATAATACTGGAAAAAGCTGGTGGCTTGGTTTGGTTGGTCTTACATGATACAGATGTTTTGTCGCTGAAAATTTTCCTGCATAGCAGGAAATGCAAATTTGTATTGTATTTGAAGTTTAAAAATTATTCTAAATTTTCTAATTTCCACTTTGAAATGTCATACTTGATTTGCCCTAACGAAATAAATATCAATCCATACAAAAATGTAAATTAATTATAATCCACATAATAATTCACAATTCCTGTTGCTGCAGGATTATTCTCCTGCTGAAGCAAACTGGCTCAAATTAAGATCCGACATCTGAACAGATGCTTTCGTATGTTTTCATTCTTCTGTGAAGTGTTGTTCCATTGCAGTGATGTTGCATGGAGACAGTGTTTGAGTTGATGTGTGATTTGGCTTCATGGCACAGTCTTTCGCTATACTGTACTGGCAGACTGCTAACCGCCATTTGCTCTCTAAAACCCATTAAGAAAACAACTATATTTATACTATGGCATAGTGTAAGATTCATTTTGAGTCAAACAACAGCATAACTGGCATCATCACATGCTGTGATGTAGAGCTGTAATACACATGGACTGAGAGATAATTACAAAGTGCTGTGAAGTTAGCTAACTTGTTTCACTGCTATTAATTCTCCACACATGGTATTTCACGCAGCAGTGTTTCTTGTGAGCCTTACCACAGCTTGAGCTTGGCTACTAGGGTTCTACCAATTATGTCAAACCAGGTTCTAAACTGGTTAGATACTGGTTTTATGGAAAAATCATGCATCTTTTTTTTTTTATGTTTACAATGTGTTTGATGTCAACTTATTTGATCTTAGCGATGTAGTAATACTTCATTGATAAACTGCTGGCATTTGGAAAGGTTATTTGGTCTTTGATTCTCCTTGAAATGTTGATGTTATTATTACTGAGGTCTGTGCAACTTGCCTACTCCTTAATTCTCAGACACAGTTTATATCAATGTCTATGTTTTTCTACTCGATTTCCCAGCCTTCAGATTCTAAAGGAAAATATCCCAAAGACAAGTTACTAGTTTGGATTGAATTTAGACCCACTGTCACTTGATCAACCAGCACAATATGAACAATTATATGTGACATGTGGTTAATCCAAGTAATCCTGATATGCAGTACCAGTCAAAAGTTTGGACACAACTACTCAGTCCAGGGTTTTTCTTTATTTTTACTATTTTGTAAATTGTAGAATAATAGTGAAGACATCAAAACTATGGAATAACCCATATGGAATCATGTAGTAACCAAAAAAGTGTTAAACAAATCTAAATATATTTTATGATTCCTCAAAGTAGCCACCCTTTGCCTTGATGAAGGCTTTGCACACTCATGGCATTCTCTCAACCAGCTTCATGAGGTAGTCACCTGCAATGCATTTCAATGAACAAGTGTGCCTTGTTAAAAGTTAATTTGTGGAATTTCTTTCCTTAGTGCATTTGAGCAAATCAGTTTTGTTGTGACAAGGTAGGGGTGGCATACAGAAGATAGCTCTATTTGTTAAAAGTCCATATTATGGCAAGAACAGCTCAAATAAACAAAGAAAAACGGCAGTCCATCATTACTTTAAGACATGAAGGTCAGTCAATCCTGAAAATGTCAAGTTTCTTCAAGTACAGTTTCAAAAACCATCAAGCGCTATGATGAAACTGGCTCTCATTAGGACCACCAAAAGAAAGGAAGACCCAGAGTTACCTCTGATGCAGAGGATAAGTTCATTAGAGTTAACTGCACCTTAGATTGCAGCCCAAATAAATGCTTCACAGAGTTCAAGTAACGGACACATTTCAACATCCTGTTCAGAGGAGACTGAATGAATCAGGCCTTCATGGTCGAATTGCTGCAAAGAAACCACTACTAAAGGACACCAATAAGAAGAGGAGACTTGCTTGGGCCAAGAAACACGAGAAATGGTCATTAGACCGGTGGAAATCTGTCCTTTGGTCTGATGAGTCCAAATTTGAGATTTTTGGTTCCAACCTCTGTGTCTTTGTGAGACGCAGAGTAGGTGAATGGATGATCTCCGCATGTGTGGTTCCCACTGTGAAGCATATGTAAATACCAAAGGAAGCAGCTTATCGCGGCCAGACCACTATTTCCCATGACGTAATTCCAAGTATAGGAAAGTGTAACAATCTTGTGGTCGACACTGTCAGTGATTTATTTAGAATTCAAGACACACTTAACCAGCATGGCTACCACAGCATTCTGCAGCGATGGGCCATCCCATCTGGTTTGCGCTTAGTGGGACTATCATTTGTTTTTCAACAGGACCATGACCCAAAACACACCTCGAGGCTGTGTAAGGGCTATTTGACCAAGAAGGAGAGTGAAGGAGTACTGCATCAGATGACCTGGCCTCCACAATGTGGTTGTCTCACCTAGCTATCTTAAGATGAATACACTAACTGTAAGTCGCTCTGGATAAAAGTGTCTGCTGAATGACTAAAATATAAATGTCGCGGGGAGACCACTATTTCCCATGACGTAATTCCAAGTATAGGAAGGTGTAACAACCTTGTGGTGGTGTGGGTCAATGATACCAATTTATATTATCATTTTAGCATACCCCCAAATCTACTGAACAAGGCTGCTACAATATCTTACATTATTTCTCTCAACCTTAGTTTCAATGTCCATCTTTTCTAGCTCATCTACCAGATTGTGAAGGTGTAACTAGGTCAGCATTGCCTAGCGAAACATGAAACATGACAACACTGCAGGAGTGGTTCAAAGGTCACTTCCTGTTGTCAAGGTCAGAGGTGATCATGTTGTTCTTCCAGCTCCAGATTCATGGAATTGCTTCCTGATGTCAACTGAGTTGAAGCAACATGGGAATGTGTTTGGTTTGAGGTCCTCACACCCTCACTCTTTAACCTGTGCCAACAAATGGCTTATTTATTAGCCAGCTGTATGTCTACACTGCCAATTTTACATTTTACAACCAAATAAGGAAATATGGAGGTATATGTCTTGGATTTGGTGCAGACAATTATCATGTGTTTGTTCATTCAGCACATGATCATGTGTGTTAGAAAATGAATGTTGTTTGTTAGTTATTCTACGTGTGACTCTAGAAATTCTGTTTCTGACATCTGAAAAATGTCCCTGAAGTAGTATTTGGTCTGTCTCATCCATATGTTTGATGGTAATTTAGGTGTTTGATGGTACAGATGTAGGATCTTCATTTGATCACCATGTTGCAAGATAACTTTCCTTCAATGCAGGAAATGTAAAATGTGTAGTGTATTTGAGGTTTTAAAAAGGCTTCTGAACTTTGTAATTTCCACAAAAATGTCCATTAATTAAAATCCAAATAATAATTCACATTTCCTGTTGCTGCAGGATTATTTTCCTGCTGTAGCAAACTGTCTCAAATTAAGATCCTACAGCTGTATTAAACTGTTTGTGTTGTTCCTCTCCAGATCTCGGAGATCCATGTTTGTGGGGAGTCAGAGGACATGACAGCCAAGGAGCGTCTGCTGATGTGGTCCCAGCAGTTGACAGAGGGCTACGTGGGCGTACGCTGTGACAACTTCACCACCTCCTGGAGGGACGGGAGGCTGTTCAATGCCATCATTCACAAATATAGGTAACATCATCATTCACAAATACAGGTAACATCATCATTCACAAATACAGGAAACACCACCATCATCATTTTTTTTTTTTTCATATTTGGACAGATGGATATGTAATCTTCACTTCAACACTAATGACAGATAAAGGTTACCCAATTTAACAAATCACACAAAAAATAAATATATACATATATATACATACATAACAACAGAACTATTTTTATCCTCTGTTAACTTGCTGTGTCTTGCTGAGTCATGTCTGTGGTTCACCACCACAGTCTGTTTCCCATCATTCCAATGAGGCAGCACTTAGTGGTTTTGACTGGTTATTAGGGGGCTGTTGGCTTTTCAGTTCGACAGTATCGGATTTCAGTATGATCCAGTACACTCTACGTCAGTGTTTGCCAACCCTGGTCCTCTAGTACCCCCAACAGTACAACTTTTTGTTGTAGCCCTGGTCAAACACACCTCATTCAACTCATTGTTGGCTAGATGATTAGTTGACAAGTTAAATCAGGTGTGCTTGTCCAGGGTCACAATAAGAATGTGTACTGTTGGGGGTACTGGAGGACCAGGGTTGAGAAATACTGCTCTACCTTGTTGGACTGACCTAAATGAGATGAACTAGACTGTTTGTTATGGTCCAATCATTCTCAAGTTCAATGGACACATAACCAAACACAAGTAATTGATGTATGTGTGGGTCAAGTGGAATTGTTTTACTTAACCTTTGACCTATGTTGGGCTGGCCTGACTGTCCTTGTCTCTTGAGCAAAAACAGATTTATTTCACTGGAAAGTCTGGGACTGCACTTCGTCCCTAGGCATTTCCTCTGTAGTTAGCTTACTATTTACAGGCATACAGTCTGATATACCACAGCTTTCAGCAGATCAGCATTCAGGGCTCGAACCACCCAGTTTATAATACATTATGTTACAAGCTTATATTGCATTATGTTACATGCTTATATTGCATTATGTTACAGGCTTATATTGCATTATAAACTTGGTGGTTCGAGCCCTGAATGCTGATTGGATGACAGCCGTGGTATATCAGACCATATACCACGGGTATGGCAAAACATTTATTTTTACTTCTCTAATTATGTTAGTAACCAGTTTATAATAGCAATAAGGCACCTCAGGGGTTTGTGGTAATTACCACGGCTAAGGGCTGTGGCCAGGCACTCCGTGATGTGTTGTGCGTAAGAACAGCCCTTAGCCCGTGGTATATTGGCCATATACCATATATTGCATTATGTTACAGGCTTATATTACATTATATTACAGGCCTATATTACATTATGTTACAGGCTTATATAGCATTATGTTACAGGCTTATATTACCTTATGTTACAGGCTTATATTGCATTATGTTATAGGCTTATATTGTATTATGTTACAGGCTTATATTGCATTATGTTACAGGCTAATATTACATTATGTTACAGGCTTATATTACATTATGTTACAGGCTTATATTACATTTGGTAGTTATTTTGTCATCACACTAAAACCTTCTTCCAAACAAATATTTTTGTTCCTTGCTAAATAAACAAAACTATTCAAAACTAGTGTGTGCTGAAACAGCTGAAGTAACCTAAAACATAACAATACAAACCACCCAAAATTATTATTTGCCAAAACACTACATTTGTGCCCTGTCTCATCCAACATTATCACATAAAACAGAAAGCAGTCGATCTTAAGCAGTCGATCTTAATGAGATGTATTTTCTCTTCCATTGCAGGCCTGACCTGGTGGATATGGCCAGAGTGTCGGCCCAGACTAGTCGGTCAAACTTAGAACAGGCCTTTGGTGTGGCTGAACGGCTTGGGGTGGCCAGACTACTGGACCCTGAGGGTGAGTTGTTCTGTTTATCCACATGCTCTTCTCTAACGGTTTGTTTGACACAGCAGGTTAACATTCTCCAAATCATTGACACCTCTGCTACGGTAAATCAGCTAGAAGATTACCAGAGGGAGGATATGTCTTCTAAGCACAGCTTTACTTACTAACTGTTATTTGTTTTATCATATGGACAATGGTTTAAAAAACATGAAAGAGACACAACACGTACATGGGATACATGAGATTCAAATCAAACATCGTATTCATGTCTGATTATAACTACTCCCTGGTATCATGTACCTTGGGTCTTTTTTCACCTTTTCTCTCCAGACGTGGATGTGCAGACTCCTGATGAGAAGTCGGTCATCACATACGTCTCCACACTGTATGATGTCTTCCCTAAAGTACCTGATGGTGTTGACGGTGTCAATGCAAACGTACGTTCATTTAATGCCCTACGTGAGGAGAGTTAAGAAGAGAGTTTTATATTTCAAATACTGTATGATGAAGGCCAAATACACATCTCAATACAAAAGCAACAATTTCCTATTGTCAACATGGGTTGACTTACAGTGCATTCGGAAAGTATTCAGAACCTTTGACTTTTTCCACATTTTGTTACGTTACAACCTTATTCTAAAATTGATTAAATTGTTTTTTTCCCTTATCAATTTACACACAATACCCCATAATGCAAAGCAAAAACTGATTTTTTAAAATCTGTACAAAGAAAAACGTAAATATCACATTTACATAAGTATTCAGACCCTTGAAGCACCTTTGACAGTGATTACAGCCTCAAGTCTTCTTGGGTATGACGCTACAAGCTTGGCACACCTGTATTTGGGGAGTTTCTCTTATTCCTCTCTGAAGATGCTCTCAAGCTCTGTCAGGTTGGATGGGGAGAGTTGCTGCACAGCTATTTTCAGGTCTCTCCAGATATGTTCGATTGGGTTCAAGTCTGGGCTCTGGCTAGGCCACTCAAGGACATTCAGAGACTTGTTCCGAAGCTCCCGCTCTGGAGTAAATTTTCATCAAGGATCTTTCTGTGCTCAGTTCATCTTTGCCTCGATCCTGAATAGTCTCCCTGTCCCTGCCGCTGAAAAACATCCTCACAGCATGATGCTGACACCACCATGCTTCACCGTAGGGATGGTGCCAGGTTTCCTCCAGACGTGACGCTTGGCATTTAGGCCAAATAATTAAATCTTGGTTTCATCAGACCAGAGAATCTTGTTTCTCATGGTCTGAGAGTCTTTGGGTGCCTTTTGGCAAAAAGGTGGGCTGTCATGTGCCTTTTACTGAGGAGTGGCTTCCGTCTGGCCACTCCCCCATAAAGGCCTGATTGGTGGAGTTCTGAAGAGATGGTTGTCCTTCTTGAAGGTTCTCCCATTTCCACAGAAGAACTCTAGAGCGCTGTCACAGTGACCATTGGGTTCTTGGTCACCTCCCTGACCAAGGGCCTTCTCCCCCGATTGCTCAGTTTGGCCAGGCGCCCAGCTGTAGGAAGAGTCTTGGTGGTTCCAAACTTCCATTTAAGAATGATGGAGGCCACTGTGGGGACCTTCAATGCTGCAGAAATGTTTTGTTACCCTTCCCCAGATCTGTCCCTCGACACAATCCTGTCTCTGAGCTCTACAGACAATTCCTTCGACCTCATGGCTTGGTTTCTGCTCTGACATCCACTGTCAACTGTGGGACCTTATATAGACAGGTGTGTGCCTTTTCACATCATGTCCAATCAATTGAATTTACCACAGGCGGACTCTAATCAAGTTGGTGAAACATCTCAAGGATGGTCAATGGAAACAGGATGCACCTGAGCTCAATTTTGTGTCTCATAGCAAATGGTCTGAATACTTTTATTTTGTATACATTTTTTATAAAAATCTAAAAACCTGTTTTCACTTTGTCATTATGGGGTATTGTGTGTAGATTGTTGAGGATTTATTTTTTATTTAATACATTTTAGAATAAGGCTGTAACGTAACAACATATGGAAAAGTCAAGGGGTCTGAATACTTTCCGAAGGCACTGTATATCTTTGTAGCCATTGACTGCAGTCTCTATGCTGTCCTCAAAGCAGTACATGTGCTTTAATGAATTTGATTATCACCATGGGACACTATAAATCAACCACTGCATGTACAGTATATTTCACACTTACATCCTTTGAATTCACCCCAGTTATAAATCTTTTGGCATAACTTTGGCATACATTCTTGACTTTATTCTTGACTTGGTTCTCGACTGTGATTCTAAACTTGAATCTTGACTATGATTGGGCACGGATGTTATATGCAATTATGCATTCCATTGCATCACTCATATGTCTAAGAGAAGGCATTTTATTCCGTCTGGCTTTGTTGAGGCAAATAAGTCTGGAAGCCTGAGCTGAATGCTTAAAGGGAGTATTTAGGTGCTGGAATCTCTCCCAGAACATTGTATAAATGTTGTTTAGAGGCTAAGGAATAATGCTAAACTGTAAGTTTATTATGCTAAACTGTATGTACTCTAGTAAACACAGCAAAGAACCTTAGCCACAGATGTAGGATCTTAATTTGAGCCAGTTTGCTACAGCAGGAAAATGAGCCTGTAGCAACAGTAGATGTGAATTATTATATGAATTAGAATTTATGGACATTTTTGTAGGGGCAAATACACTATACGTTTTAAATTCTCTGCATTGCAGGAAAGTTCGCCTGCAACAGCTTGATCAAATTAAGTTCCTACATCTGGACTTCTTGCTGTAGTTTAGTTTAAGAAATTATGTTACAGGCTTATATTGACAAGATGTTGTTTTACGCATTGTACAATGCTAATATTTGCAGATGTCCTATAGATCTAACATGTCTTGCTTGAATGACATGATACGCTCTACACCAAGAACTTGGTCCTTTTTGAAAACTTACCCATCCCTGCATGAGCCAATGTAGGGATGAAAACTGATATGTTTAATAATCTTTTTTTTTTTTATCTTGACAGGATGTTGATATTAAATGGGTAGAGTACCAGAACATGGTGAATTATCTGAGCCAGTGGATCAAACACAACGTGGGAGTGATGTCAGACAGAGCGTTCCCTAACAACCCAGTGGAACTCAAGGTAAAGGAAAAATAACATTTGATTACAGATCAAATGCAGCTCGAATTTTCAGCCATATTGAATAGTAGAAAGAGCTCTAGTTTGTTCAGGAATTAACCTCCAAATAGCATCCAATGTCTGGAGTGTTAGTCTGGTTGGTTTTCAGTAAGCTGGATATCCGTTTATAGTGCTTGGCCCTGAAAGCCTGAGGCTAAGTACCCAAGCTCTCTGAGGCTTCAAATGGCCCCATAAGTAGCGTCTCTCTCATGTTAGTGAAATATTAAAGCGTTATTGACGGGTATCAGAGAGCTTCTCCGTTTACTTCAAATAGTCCACAGCTGCTAAGACGACAGGAGCTCTGTGTGGTACAGACATTTCAAAGCAAGTGTGAGTATACGCACTGAGAATAGATGAATTTGTAATAGCATAGACGAAATGTATTGATTCTATATTTCTTTGATATTTTGCTATGTTAACATTGAATATTCTTATTATTTTCTTTCTTTTACAGGCACTTTATACACAGTACTTGCAGTTTAAAGAGAATGAAATTCCGCTGAAAGAAACCGAGAAGAGCAAAATCAAGCATCTTTACAAAATGCTTGAGGTATGCTACCGAGATGTACTCTCGGTTGTTCTTTAGAGAGCCTGTAAGCGCTTCCGAACCAGCAAACTACAATGAACTTCACTAAGATGTTGCTGTGCGTGTGTTGGGGGACAGGTGTGGATCGAGTTTGGTCGTATCCAGCTACCTCAGGGATATCACCCCAACGATGTGGAAAAGGAATGGGGCAAGCTGATCGTGGCCATGCTGGAGAGAGAGAAGAGCCTGAGGCCTGAGGTGGACAGGTATGCAGGATCATCCTTTTCATACTGCAGGAGCACCACACACTACTGTGATTTATAATACTGATCCCCGTACTTACATGACAGCAATAAGTCAGCGCTAACTGAGGTTGAAGATTTGACTCGATTGCCTGATTACAATGACTATGCTAAACAGTATCTAATGATTGGTTTCAGGGTGAATGGTGCTCTTGAGTGAAGACACCCTTTTTTATTTTTAGACTTTAGTGTCGTATTTCTGTTTAAGGATGTGCAGTATTTGGACTCTTCCGAGGTTCATTAAATTACATAGTCTTTATATTTTTACATGTTGTGGTCTGTGGTTTGGTTAACTGCTGAGTTCTTCAAACTGAGGTGTTGTGAAATCATGCATCTTTCTCGTATCTATTTATTTGTAAGACACACTGTCCTTGTCTCTTGTCAGGTTTGTAGGCATTAATTGTGGTGTTAGACCATGTCTAGTTTATCGGCTGAAGCTATTCAGTGATGTGTTTTTTTTTAGGTACTTTTGATTTTAAGTGCTTTATTGTGGGTGTGACCATTATTTCTTGTCAACATCAGTTTGTTTATAAGCTGACATTCTGAGACAGTCACAGGCAAATATTTTACTTATCATGTCATCTTGCATCTAGCATTCTTGGACTGCAGGTACTATATGTTGAAAATCACCTAGCTTGTTGATATCTGGTAATGTTGTGTGATATTATGTAGGTAATTATTGACAGTGCAGACCAATAGAGGCCCAGTAGTATGCGCCACACCCCCTGTTAAAAAGAAAAGGGAGCATCTGGTATGCTCCCGAGGTGATTTAATCAGACACACAAAAAATACAACGTTTCGATCTGAAATGCCTGATGTCTCCTGTTACCTTCAACTGTGACTGTCTGAACCTGTAACGGATTGTGCAAATAATACCATGAGCTTCTATGGCCTAGGGCAACATATTCTTTAAGGGTGGGTTCCTGTACGTGAGGACAGGTACAGGCCTATAAAAGAGGGGAGACGAAAACACTCCGTGCCAGGTGGACCTGTGTGTGTGTCGCGTATCGTTGGGGCTGAGTCTGTGTTGGACTTCCTGTATTAGATGGAAGAGAAATTAGCGTGAGTGTGATTCTCTGAGTGGCTCGTTATAGTCCTATAGTCTTCTACCATGCACAGCAACATGGCTTACAACATGGGCTACAGCAGTGTCTCATCCGTTAGCAACAGCACTTTGACCAGCCTTGGTTCCTCTGAGAACATCTCAGGACCAGCCATGGAGCCACTGCTCTCCAGCACCCCAGCCTTCCCAGTGTTTCTCAATAACAACTCTATGTATGGACCAAGGTGAGGTTAACCATTAGAAGTCAGGGCTGTCAGAGCTTTTTTTGTTGTTGATTTTTTTTCTGCAGAGGCGATTTTCAAATGGAACTCTGATGGCACTGCATTGCCACATCTTTTTTTGTTTATGTGGTAAAATTACTTCTGTACAATATTCATGTAAATTGACTTAATTTTTTTGTCTTTTAGGCTTGAAATGTTACAGCAGATTGCTACCAGGGTCCAGCGGGACTGTGTCACTGGAGAGGACAAACTAGCATTAGCAAGAGAAGCTCTGCAGTCTGTAAGTACCACATTGGAACATCATGTTTACCACAAAACCTCAGAATACTCAAGGTCCTGCTTTTACTTATGTTTATTTGTTGAGGAAAATTTTGTGTGTCTTTATTGTTATTGAACTTTGTAATAGAAAAGTAAATCACCAACAGTTTAAACATTACATTTTCTTCTCAGGATGCTAAGAGGTTAGAGTCTGGGGTCCAGTTCCAGAACGAGGCAGAGACCGCTGGGCACCTTCTGGAATGTGAGAACCTACTGAGACAGCAGGTGATGGATATCCAGATTCTATTGGATGGGAAGTACTACTACTCCGATCAGCTTGTTCAAAGGTGCAAACTCTCTGCTTTCTCTAGATATAACGCATAGAAATTAAGGAAGTGTAGGGAATTTCAACAACAAAAAATCAGAATGATAAGCACCTCATGTAAACTGATAAATCATTAACTATATTAATAAACATGTCATTGTGTGTTGTGTGCATGATCTAGGGTATCCAAGCTTCGTGACGACCTGCTGGGCCTGAGGGCAGAGTGTTCCTCTGTGTACAGCCAAGGACGCACCCTGACCACCGAACAGACCAAGATGATGATCTCAGGCATCACTCAGAGTCTTAACTCAGGCTTTTCCTCCTCGAACCTCAACTCCAACCTCACCCCAGCCCTCACCCCTGGAGGCCTGGGAACCCCCGGTTCCACCTTCACCTCCATCCTTTCCCCGGGCCTCACCCCTGCCCTGAGCTCCGCCATGACCCCTGGCGGCATGCAGCCCGGCTCGGTGCAGGCCTACATGGGGGGCGGAGGAGTGGCTATGGACCCGGGGGACCTCCAGCATTTCAAACAAATGCAGATCCGCAAGCCCCTGGGCAAGTCCTCGCTAGTGGACCCCAACATGACCGAGGAGGAGGTCAACATGAACTTTGTGCAGGATCTGATCAACTGGGTGGAGGAGATTCAGGTGAGGACTTTGCGAAGCTCTGGGGTCAGACTATCAATTTTATTTATTTATTCTTATTTATAAAGACCTTTTCACTATGTTAGTATAATTCTATACATTTTGATATTTGTGATTCAGACATTTGAGACCAATTCTGAATTGTTTTGTCTTCCTTTGAAGGTGCAATTGGATCGTGGAGATTGGGGATCTGATTTGCCAAGTGTGGAAACACATTTAGAGAACCACAAAGGGGTTCACAGAGCCATCGAAGAATTTCAAATGAGCCTTAAAGAAGCCAAACTTAGTGAGGTATGTACAAGCAACTGTCAGCCTATTCTGCCAAGTTTTTGTCTGGAAAAACTTAAAAAATATCTCTTAGTATCACATTCAATTGTTTTGTTTTGAGCGTAAACCCCTTAATGCTGCAAGGTTTTTAAATGTCAATGAATAAAAACATATGGTACGTCTCTTTATTTCAGATTCAGGTGACCCAAAAACTAAGTTATTCTGAGAAACTGGGCAAATTAGAAACTCAGTATGGGAAGTTACTGGTAAGTATCCTATTAAAATCCTTGGCAGTCCTAAGTAACAAAATAATCACTTCACTGCTTTGTTGAATACCACATGGAGATCCTGATTATTTCTCATGGTTCTGTGCTTCTGTAGAACTGTTCGCGGGAGCGTCAGAAGAACCTGGAGAGCCTCCATGACTTTGTGTCTCGGGCCACCATGGAACTCATCTGGCTCAACGAGAAAGAGGAGGAGGAGGTCGCCTTCGACTGGAGCGATTGCAACGGCAACATCTCCAAGAAGAGAGAGTACCACTCTGTGAGTCCCGTCACTGTTCAGATCATTGTATTCTATTTCTATTTCATTATTTTGTTGACAGAATATTTGGCTATCCGAGCACATCTGATCAAAATTCAGTTAATTATTGTAGATATTTTAGAATGAGTTTAATATTATAGCTATACATTTCTGGCATGGATTCACCATTATCATGTACAGCCTTTCCACAAGGGAATTATCACATTTCCTGTGAGTGAAAAGATACCTTGAGGTGGTCATATCTCTGAAGGTGATGTGTTTTCTCATGTTTTCGCATGGGTGGAACGGAATTACAGGGGCTTGTTTTGGGCTTACAGCATACCATTAGAAAATACCACTGGGAGTGTCTATATTACAGACGTTCTATTCAGCTTGATTCAGTTAATCAGTTTGACGTCTCTCCAAACTACTTCATTTCCAGCTGGCATTTAGAAATGCATGTACGTGCCCCTGCAAGTCATGGTGTTAGTAGAGGGGAGGGGATTGTCTCTTTCTCTCACCCACTCTCTCTCTCTCTCTCTCTCTCTCTCTCTCTCTCTCTCTCTCTCTCTCTCTCTCTCTCTCTCTCTCTCTCTCTCTCTCTCTCTCTCTCTCTCTCTCTTTGTCTCTCTCTCTCTCTCTCTCTCTCTCTCTCTCAATCTCTATCTCTTCCCCTCTCTCTCACTCTCTCTCTGTCTTTTTATCCCCCACTCTCTCTCTGAAGGATCTGATGAGAGAATTGGATGAAAAGGAGGCGGTGATCACGTCTGTACAGGACAGGGCAGAGAACCTTCTGCAGGAGAACCACCCTGCCAGGTTAACTATTGAAGTAAGCCCCAGCTGTGTTTACAAAGATGTCACATAACCACTCCAGAAACAAGTGATGTAAACTATTGTATATGTCAATTGCTTCTCTAACATGTTTTAACAATAACAATTATTCAGTGTTTTTAATTCTAACATGTTTCTGTGTGGAATCCTCTAGGCATACAAAGCAGCCATGCAGACCCAGTGGAGTTGGATCCTACAGCTCTGCTCTTGTGTGGAGCAGCACCTCAAAGACAACACAGTCTATTTTCAGGTGACTTAGTTATCTGTTTTCCTCAAACAAATCTGTGGTGGCCTGCTAGTTGCAAAAAGCTAATATAATCTTCTTTCTTCCCTTCCATACAGTTTTTCAATGATGCCAAAGAGTCCACGGATTACCTGAAGGGCCTGCAAGGTGACATCCAAAGAAAGTATGGCTGTGATCGGACAAGCAGCGTACACAAGCTGGAGAATCATATCCAGGAGTCCATGGTAAGCTGGCAAATAAAAACTGCTTAGTACACAATCATTAGCCACATTCACGAACAATATTGTTAAATGAGACACATGGATCAATCTCAAGGACTGACATGGTCAGAAATCCAATTGTGGATTCATAGAGGTTCCAAATTATTACCCCACCATTAAAGATGAACTAACTAACCCTGTGAGTGAATTCAGCTCATACTGAGCTGGTATGGTGTCATAATCCCCCTGTGAGTGAATTCAGCTCATACTGAGCTGGTATGGTGTCATAATCCCCCTGTGAGTGAATTCAGTTCATACTGAGCTGGTATGGTGTCATAATCCCCCTGTGAGTGAATTCAGCTCATACTGAGCTGGTATGGTGTCATAATCCCCCTGTGAGTGAATTTAGTTCATACTGAGCTGGTATGGTGTCATAATCCCCCTGTGAGTGAATTCAGCTCATACTGAGCTGGTATGGTATCATAATCCCCCTGTGAGTGAATTCAGCTCATACTGAGCTGGTATGGTGTCATAATCCCCCTGTGAGTGAATTCAGCTCATACTGAGCTGGTATGGTGTCATAATCCCCCTGTGAGTGAATTCAGCTCATACTGAGCTGGTATGGTGTCATAATCCCCCTGTGAGTGAATTCAGTTCATACTGAGCTGGTATGGTGTCATAATCCCCCTGTGAGTGAATTCAGCTCATACTGAGCTGGTATGGTGTCATAATCCCCCTGTGAGTGAATTCAGTTCATACTGAGCTGGTACGGTGACATAATCCCCCTGTGTTTGACTGATTCTGGAACACGGGTGTGGTCTGTCTGTCCCCAGGATGAGAAGGAGCAGCTCCTCCAGTACCGCAGCACAGTGGCTGGGTTGGTGGGCAAGGCCAAGGCCATCGTCCAGCTCAAGGCCAGGAACCCAGATACCCCTGTCAGATCCTCCATACCCGTCAAAGCCATCTGTGACTATCGACAAATAGAGGTACTATGTCTCTTTTTATTGATATGTGACACCGTCCTTTTCCTGTCTTTTCAAGAAGTTCATCACAAGTCGCATACTTTAGATTGAGTCTTCACGCTTGTCTTCTGTAGTAACAAGATGTGCATTGAGCTCTCTAAGGAACGTTTATGGCCATGTTAACTCAAGGTATATGTATTTAGATAGCAGATCAAAAGTTTGATCCTTTGAGTTGATTTGGATAGATTTCAAGTTGAAACGGTAGAGTCATTTTGATTTGTTACGTCTCACTTCGTCTCTCCTAGATCACCATCTATAAGGATGATGAGTGTGTCCTGGCCAGTAACTCTCACCGGGCCAAGTGGAAGGTGATCAGTCCGTCTGGGAACGAGGCCATGGTGCCCTCTGTCTGCTTCACTGTGCCTCCACCCAACAAGGAGGCTGTGGACCAGGCCAGCAGAATTGAGCAGCTGTACCAGAATGTCCTGGCTCTGTGGCACCACTCCCACATCAAAATGAAGAGTGTGGTCTCCTGGCACAACCTGATGGCGGACGTCAGAGCAATCCGCAACTGGAACGCTTCCTCAGTACGTTAACACTTATCCACTTATTCTATTTATCAAGATAAGTTCCCCATTAGCAACACTTAAACCCTAGTATTACAGGTAGAGTTATGTGTCATCGTCTCATTCTGTTCCCCATTAGCAACACTTAAACCCTAGTATTACAGGTAGAGTTATGTGTCATCGTCTCATTCTGTTCCCCATTAGCAACACTTAAACCCTAGTATTACAGGTAGAGTTATGTGTCATCGTCTCATTCTGTTCCCCATTAGCAACACTTAAACCCTAGTATTACAGGTAGAGTTATGTGTCATCGTCTCATTCTGTTCCCCATTAGCAACACTTAAACCCTAGTATTACAGGTAGAGTTATGTGTCATCGTCTCATTCTGTTCTTCACAGAAAAGAGAATGATTACTGTTATGTCGCAACTCTGTCTATCATTAAAATTTAAATAAATATTTATTGAATAATTACCTACTAATTATGGGATTTAAATTAATCCTGCAATAATTAGCTCATTAGGATTCCTGGGGCACCACGGAGAGAAATGTATTCTACTGAGTTGCTACTCTATTTAACTCAAATGTTTGTCCTATCTTCCAATATATAGCAGCCCTTATTTAATGAATGATGCCTCGTCAGTCTCGTACAAGAACGGTCATGAGTCCGTCAATCTGCACAAACCCCAGCGCAAACTGATCCTTCCGTATACACAAATTGGTTCAAATGATTTATTAACTAATTCAATGATAATACAGGATACACAGTTATGGTTATAGAAAAATGGTTCTAATACAATGCCCTTAATAGGATAACAGGTCCCTAGCGGATCTGTTAAATATTACATGGGCTACACCCAATGGAGATTTAGAGAGAGAGAGAGATAGAGGTAGATACAGAAATAGACAGAGCAACAAAATTCAATACATTTGGAAACTATGCTGAGCCTAGCCTTAATACCTTGCCCACACTGCCGCTTATGGGTCAGAATATAATGCATTTACTTACTTGTGCGCTGATTCCCTCTGTTCGTTTCTGGCTTGCACCACCTCTGATGGGTACCAGTCTCTGGTGTAAGTCTATGATTGTCCACAAGATGTCACAATGTCCTTTCCTTTCGGTGTCTGCTTCCTATAGGACTCGTTCCTGGAGACGGCTAATCATCCGTGTCGATATCCCCACAGTTTGGGGATGTGGTCAGTGTAGACAAGTGACTTTTGAGAGAATAACAGGGTGGTTCTGCTCGAATTCACCTTCTTAAATACAGTCGTTGACCGTAGTGTTGATTGTTTCAGAGTTCCTCTGTGGGAACCACATGTTGTCATTTTGTGGAGGTCGTGACTTATTGTAGACCTCCGGCTGCAGCACCAATGTCCTCGAGTCAAGAGAGTTTATTCGCGTCTCAAAGGTCTTATACCTTTTTGGGCAGGAGAAGGCGTTTCTGTTGTTTATGACCTCCTTATCTGATTTCCCTGAGTGTAGCTTGGGCAGGCAAGGCATTGAGAATTACTATGATCTTGTGTAAACTAAAATCACAGTTTTATTGTCACAAAAACATTCTCTTTAATCTGGATATTTCTTACCAAACGTAACGAATGTAGATATCATATAGTTTGTAAACCCTTAAAGTTACAATGTTTTCGTAATCACACCTTCATTTAAACTTTAACGACATCACAGAATCGACACTCATATTCATATGCCAAGAGTCCTCATTTTCAACAAACATAATAAAATGAATCATGTCCCAATGTCTTGTTTCATGGGCATAAAGTTTTGGCTCCAAGTGATAGTCTTAGGACAAAGAGTCATACAATTGGGCATTTTCCCTCCTCTCTTTTCCTGTGAGAGAGAAAGTGAGAGAAAGTCTGGTCTGTGACTTTCTGGTCCCCTCCTTTGGGGGGGAGAGGATCTTGGCAGAAATGTATCCATCAAATGACCTGTAACCTCAAGTCATGACAGTTATTAAAGTCTAATGTTTCCCATATTCACTGACTTTACCTGCAATTTCACCATTATACTGTAGTTGGTGTTAGCTGTACCTTTTCAGAGAACATTTCTATAAGGTTTCAAGGTGTGTTTTCCCTTGTTCTCCCCAGATTAAGACCATGTTGCCAGGCGAGCACCAGCAGGTCCTTAGCAACCTGGAGTCCCACTTTGAGGACTTCCTGGAGGACAGCAAGGAGTCAGAGGTGTTCACTGTGGCAGACTGTTCCCAGCTAGAGAGGGAGGTGCTGTCCTGCAAGGACTACTACGAGGAGCTGCTCAAGTCTGCAGAGAGAGGCAAGGCTAAGCGAAGCTAGTCTAAGGAGAGGCAACGCTCAACTAGTCTAGAGAAGGGCAAGGCTAAGCTAAGCTAGTCTGCAGAGAGAGGCAAGGCTAAGCGAAGCTAGTCTAGGGAGAGGCAACGCTAAGCTAAGCTAGTCTAGAGAAGGGCAAGGCTAAGCTAAGCTAGTCTGCAGAAAGAGGCAAGGCTAAGCAAAGCTAGTCTTTAGAAGGGCAAGGTTAAACTAAGCTAGTCTTCAGAGAGAGGCTAAGCGAAGCTAGTCTAGAGAGAGGCAAGGCTAAGTTAAGCTAAGCTAGTCTGCAGAGAGAGGCTAAGCAAAGCTAGTCTAGAGAGAGGCAAGGCTAAGCTAAGCTAGTCTGCAGAGAGAGGCTAAGTGAAGCTAGTGTAAAGAGAGGCTAAGCTATGCTTGTCTGCAGAGAGAGGTAAGGCTAAGCTAAGATACACTATATATACAAAGGTATGTCAACTATTAGCTAGCCTCTACTGTCCCTGCACACAGGAGCTCGCTGATACATGTTTTGGCAGCAGTCCTCATGGAAAATACATAGTTCTTTAAGCCTATTAGGCATAACGTTAATACCTTTTGGAATTATGTTTGAACCTACCAGGTTTCCCATGACCAGAACTTTAGGAAAGGTGTGTTTGTGTGTATGTGGATGTACTGATGTGTGTGTGTGTGTGTGTGTGTGTGTGTGTGTGTGTGTGTGTGTGTGTGTGTGTGTGTGTGTGTGTGTGTGTGTGTGTGTGTGCGTGCGTGTGTCAAATCAAATCAAATGTTTTTATAAAGCTCATTTTACATCAGTAGATGTCACAAAATGTTTATACAGAAACCCAGCCTAAAACCCCAAACAGCAATAATGTAAACACTTTGCAATAATGGTGCCAGATTGTATTAATGGTGTCAGAGATTTATACAGTAGTTTTCATGATTCATTAATACATTCCCTTCACACTCCCTCTGTTATGTTATGTGCTTTGAATTATACAAACGTATTCATTTCGATTGTTGCACAATGTTACTGTTACATTAGACCAGTGACCAACATTTTTTGGGGTTGTTACTCATTCTGGGGTCTTGTGTTGAACAGAGGAACACGAGGAGTCTGTGTACAACCTGTATATCTCTGAGGTGCGTAACTTCCGCATGCGTCTGGAGGCCCAAGAGGAGCACTTGATCCGACAGATCCGCACCCCACTGGACAGAGACGACCTGGAGCAGAGTATCCTGCGCATCACAGAGCAAGAGGTAGGGGGCGACAACTCACTATTTAGACTGTATCATCACTCTGCCATATTACAACTCACTATTCAGACTGTATCATCACTCTGTCATATTACAACTCACTATTCAGACTGTATCATTACTCTGTCATATTACAACTCACTATTCAGACTGTATCATTACTCTGTCATATTACAACTCACTATTCAGACTGTATCATTACTCTGTCATATTACAACTCACTATTCAGACTGTATCATCACTCTGTCATATTACAACTCACTATTCAGACTGTATCATCACTCTGCCATATTACAACTCACTATTCAGACTGTATCATCACTCTGTCATATTACAACTCACTATTCAGACTGTATCATTACTCTGTCATATTACAACTCACTGTATCAGACTGTATCATCACTCTGCCATATTACAACTCACTATTCAGACTGTATCATTACTCTGTCATATTACAACTCACTATTCAGACTGTATCATTACTCTGCCATATTACAACTCACTATTCAGACTGTATCATTACTCTGTCATATTACAACTCACTATTCAGACTGTATCATCACTCTGTCATATTACAACTCACTATTCAGACTGTATCATTACTCTGTCATATTACAACTCACTATTCAGACTGTATCATTACTCTGTCATATTACAACTCACTATTCAGACTGTATCATTACTCTGTCATATTACAACTCACTATTCATACTGTATCATCACTCTGTCATATTACAACTCACTATTCAGACTGTATCATTACTCTGTCATATTACAACTCACTGTATCAGACTGTATCATCACTCTATCATCACTCTGTCATATTACAACTCACTATTCAGACTGTATCATTACTCTGCCATATTACAACTCACTATTCAGACTGTATCATTACTCTGTCATATTACAACTCACTATTCAGACTGTATCATCACTCTGCCATATTACAACTCACTATTCAGACTGTATCATTACTCTGTCATATTACAACTCACTATTCAGACTGTATCATTACTCTGTCATATTACAACTCACTATTCAGACTGTATCATCACTCTGTCATATTACAACTCACTATTCAGACTGTATCATTACTCTGTCATATTACGACTCACTATTCAGACTGTATCATTACTCTGTCATATTACAACTCACTATTCAGACTGTATCATCACTCTGTCATATTACAACTCACTATTCAGACTGTATCATTACTCTGTCATATTACAACTCACTATTCAGACTGTATCATTACTCTGTCATATTACAACTCACTATTCAAACTGTATCATTACTCTGCCATATTACAACTCACTATTCAGACTGTATCATCACTCTGTCATATTACAACTCACTATTCAGACTGTATCATTACTCTGTCATATTACAACTCACTATTCAGACTGTATCATTACTCTGCCATATTACAACTCACTATTCAGACTGTATCATTACTCTGTCATATTACAACTCACTATTCAGACTGTATCATTACTCTGTCATATTACAACTCACTATTCAGACTGTATCATTACTCTGTCGTATTACAACTCACTATTCAGACTGTATCATTACTCTGCCATATTACAACTCACTATTCAGACTGTATCATCACTCTGTCATATTACAACTCACTATTCAGACTGTATCATTACTCTGTCATATTACAACTCACTATTCAGACTGTATCATTACTCTGCCATATTACAACTCACTATTCAGACTGTATCATTACTCTGTCATATTACAACTCACTATTCAGACTGTATCATTACTCTGTCATATTACAACTCACTATTCAGACTGTATCATTACTCTGTCGTATTACAACTCACTATTCAGACTGTATCATTACTCTGTCATATTACAACTCACTATTCAGACTGTATCATTACTCTGTCATATTACAACTCACTATTCAGACTGTATCATTACTCTGTCATATTACAACTCACTATTCAGACTGTATCATTACTCTGTCATATTACAACTCACTATTCAGACTGTATCATCACTCTGTCATATTACAACTCACTATTCAGACTGTATCATCACTCTGTCATATTACAACTCACTATTCAGACTGTATCATTACTCTGTCATATTACAACTCACTATTCAGACTGTATCATTACTCTGTCATATTACAACTCACTATTCAGACTGTATCATTACTCTGTCATATTACAACTCACTATTCAGACTGTATCATCATTATGTCATACACATTATTAATCTTATCTTTTCCAGACATGGGTCAAATACATTATGTGAAATACATCTGTGGTTGATTTACTTTGCCAGGTACAATGGAACCAATGGAATAGTCTCATAACTCCAAGACAAACCAAGTACACCTCAAATATGATCAAGTATTTCATGTACTGTATGTATTTGACCTAAGTGTGATTTGTTCACATTGACTTAACATCTCCAACTTTGTCCTATGCAGAGGAAGAACGCAGAACTGGATCAGCTGAAGGAGGATCTGGAGACCATGAAGGAGAAGTGTGAGACGTTCCTCAGACAGGCAGAGGCCTCTCCCGTTGTCCCCACCCTTTCCTCTGAACTCAACATCCTCATCCAGAGCATGAGCCAGGTCTACTCTATGTCCGCCATCTACCTAGAGAAGTAAGTGGCCCAGACCATGTTATGGTCCTCCTCAGTAGAGGGCCCAGACCCTGTTATGGTACTAAACTTTAAAGGCTTTATGAAGCCTTCATAAACCCTTTATTAGGACTTTACAGATGCTTTACACAATGTTGATATAGGTAACGTCACACTGTCTCTGTGCTGTCTCTGCAGGCTGAAGACAGTGAGCTTGGTGGTGAGGCACAGCCAGAGTGCAGAGGCTCTAGTGAAGCTCTATGAGGCCAAACTCTCTGAGGAAGACGCCGTGAACTCTGACCTGAAATCCATCGACACAGTCGTCAGCACACTCAAGGTAAGCTCCCTTGGTACTAGGTTTTTATAGACATTTAAAATGGCAATATATCCTATTTCATCTTTTGGTTTTCTCTAAGGTTGGCAAAATGATTGCCGGAGATGAATTGTTATTTTGTGGCATCCAGTCCTTGAGAGCCACTATGAAGCTATGGTTGATAGTTGAGCCGTCACTTTGCTCTATTCTGTTTTAGCAATGGCGCTCAGAGATCGACGAACAGAGGGAGATCTTCCATGACCTGGAGGATGGGCTGCAGAAGGCCCGTGGCATCAGCGAACGCATGTTCAAGGCCCACAACGAGCGGGACTTTGACCTGGATTGGCACAAGGAGAAGGCTGACCAGCTGGAAGAAAGGTGGAACAACGTCCACGCCCAGATTGAGAGCAGGTTAGTGTTTTCAGGTCAACTCAAATTTTGAGGGACAGAGTTTGTTTCCATACACCAGTAAATAGTGGTGAGGAACACTACTTGAACAAGGGGACTGTAAAAATAGCCTTTTACGGATACTAAGGCTCTGACCATTTATTATATCAGACTTCGGGACCTGGATGGCATCGGTAAATCTCTGAAGTACTACAAAGACTCCTACGGCAGTCTGGATGAGTGGGTCAGAGAGATGGAGGCTGCTCAGCTCAAGACCCAGGAGAAGCAGCCAGAGGACAGCAAGGCACTCGCTGAGCTAGTAAACCAACAGAAGGTCCTCGTTGCAGAAATGGAACATACACAGAGAAGATTTGATGAGTGCCAAAAGTACTCAGAGCAGTACTCATCTGGCGCTAAAGTAAGTTATCTCTGTAACTGTTTTGACCTGGAACTTCTGACAGAGCACTTGAACACCAGATGAGTAATATTCCCTAATGTGTTTTCAGGATTATGAGCTACAGCTGTTGACCTACAGAGCCATGGTTGACTCCCAGCACAAGTCCCCGCTCAAGAGACGGAGGATGCAGAACTCAGCTGACGCCATCGTTCAGGAAGTGAGAACCTTAAAATGGAACGTAGTATACTAGGTGCTGAGTGTGCTGTGTATGCTAAGAAAAATGACCCTTATTTTCCACCCCCACCTCAGTTCATGGACCTCCGAACTCGCTACACGGCCGTAGTCACCTCCATGACGCAGTATGTAAAGTTTGCCAGTGAGACGTTGAAGAGAACAGAAGGCGAAGAGGTAGGATTGGTGAAATATTAGATTGTTAGAAACGCTGTGCATACTTTGGATTGCCTTTTCTCTCCCCATCACATTATTGAGTTAACAGGGTTGACTCCCAGACATATTGAATTTAAAGCCATAAATATGATGCTTCAACTCAAAGGGTTTATTTCTCTTCAGTTGCTATACTTAAGCAATAAGGCATGATGGGCCGTGGTATACTGCCAATGCGGCTAAGGGCTGTTCTTATTCTTGATACAGCCGATATCCGTGGTATATTGGACATATACCACAAACCCCTGAGGTGCCTTATTGCTATTATAAACTGGTTACCAACGTAATTAGAGCAGTAAAAATTAAAGTTGTCATACCCTTGGTATACGGTCTGATATACCACAGCTGTCAGCCAATCAGCATTCAGGACACAAACCACACAGTTTATAATATGCGTCATCCATTCAGCGCTGATGGATGTAGATGGTTTGCTTAATGCTGATACAAAAGAGCCATTCTTTTGTATTGTTTCTGGTGATGGTGACTTCTCTGGGAGGAAGCTGTCTCCTCTATCTCATTAAATCTGAAACACTCTCTCATGGTGGCATTTGTTGGGGACAATTAACAGCGCTGCAACAATCCTCACTTTGGTAAGCATGTTAGAATAATCATACCATGAACATAACTTTCACTTTTTTTAAATTGTTAAGTATGAGGTAGTGGATGACTTGTTATTTTTTGCATTGTAGAACAGGAAAGCATCAGAAAGAACAGAGTACCTCACCTGGACAGAGCGCTGGGAGCTCCAAAAGGCAGCAGGGGAGGAGGTGATTGACCAGCTCCAGCAGCAGGTACAGGAACTGGAAACCTCATTGGCTGAGAGAACATCCCAGTTGACCATTCTACAGGGAGAGGTAGAGACACATAAGAGTACCATAGAGGACCTGACCCTCCAGAAGTCCAAGGCAGAGGATGGGGCTCAGCAGTACCATTTGAAACTAGAGACGGTTGTGAAAGGCAAAGCCGCCATTGAGCAAGAGTTATGTAACGCACGACAGATGGTCCAGCAGTCAGAGGCCAAACGATCTTCTCTTGAGGAGAGTCTTCGTATGCTGAAGATTAACATTGAGGAGAGCACCTTGGCCCGGAAGAAACTGGAGGACCACTTGAAGAGGAAGAACAGCGATGTTCAGGATCTTGAGGAACACAATCGCACACTGCAGAGGATGCAACATTCCTCTGTCACCCACAGCATCCAGACGATCCGTGCAGAGGTGGAGGCAGAGGTCCAGCAACAGAAACAGGAGGAGCTGGCCATGGCGAAGAAAACAGACGAGTCCGAGATCAAGGCACTTAAGTCAGAGCTGAACTCTGTGCTGGTGCATAAAAAAATAGCAGAGGAGAAAGTGCAACAATTCACAGAGCTGTTGGACGATGCCGATACCAGGTTGAAGAAACTTCAGCTGGATATGGAATCAGACAAGAGCAACTTGAGACAAAAGACAGAGGAGCTCAGACAGGAATCTTTAGAGCTGAGAAATTCCATCTATGTCTTTCAAGAGCAAGTCAAATCTCTCCAGAGGGATAAGTCTTCATTGGAACAGAAAGCTATTTTCCACAAGACAGAGGTTGAAGGCCTGAAGGAACAGTTAAAGATCAACCAAGGAAAACTGATCCAGAGGAACTCCATGGAACAGGAGAGTAGTCACAATATGCAGTGTTTAGAGGAAGAGCTGGCTTCCAAACAGGTTGAGGCAGACCAGTTGAAGTTCAAGAACAGTGAACTGACGAGAATGAATGTGTCATTAGACAATGACGTCAGAAGTCTTAAGGTCAGTGTGGAGTCATTACAACGAGAAAAATCATTCTCTGAACAAAAGATGAAATCATTGAAAAGTGAGACGGAGAACTGGAAACAGCAGCTTCAAAAAAACAAAGAAGAATTCAACTTAAAGATGAGATCTGAACAGGATGTACAACTCAAATCCAAAAACCTGGAAGCAGAACTTCAGAAAGGTGGAATGGTGGCCGTGCAACTGCAGAAGAAAGTAGATGAGCTTAAGAAGATCAATATGGAGTTGGAAGTCAACATGAAAAACACGAGAGCTCAACTGGACAATATCACCATTGAAATGGGAAGCAAGAATCAGCAAATCAACATATTCAAGTCTCAGGTGGATGGCACCAAATCTCAGGTGAAAATCATTGAGGAGGAGCTGCTAAAGAAATCTCAGATGTCCCATGAGCTTCAGATCAAACTGAGGGACTACAATGAGGAGGTGAAGAGAACAGCTGAACTGCAGCTGAAAAACAAAGCTCTCATCTTGAACCTCACCAACCACGAGAAGGAAATCAGGAATCTGAAGTCTGATCTTTGCTCCATTGGCACTGAGAGGGATTTGGCCAATAAGACAGTCCAAGAGCAAAAGGGTGAAGTGAATGATCTGAACATTACACTGAAGAAAGCAATGACAGAGCTGCAGAAGGAGTCAAATGAGGGCCAGAGGTATCTGGCTAAAGTGAGGGCATTAGAGGGTGAGCTTTTGCAATGCAAGCAGAGTATGAAAGGAATGACTGGAAGTTCTGAAAGAATTATATTGAATATGAAGCAGGAAATCAGTGCCCTTCAAAGGAACAAGACAATTGCTGACCAAAAACTGGTTACCTTGAAAGCAGAACTTGAGGAGATGAGTTCTGCCCTGAGAAGAACAAAAGATGAATTAATTAAAGTGACCCAGGAAGTGAGAATCTGCCAGTCTAAAGTCAAAGAGTTTGAGGCAGATCTTCAGAAGAGTAGGTTGACAATAAAAGAAATCACCACCAGCTCTGACAAATCCTCATCCAGTTTCAAACAGGAAATCACTGTTCTTCAGAGGGAGAGAAGCGCAGCCCAAGAGAAAACCTTTTTATTGGCATCTGACATCAACATGCTCAAGGGAAAGCTGGAACAAGCCCAAGAGGAGGTCCAGCGAAAGCAAACGGAAGGTTCAGCCCTGCAACTGAGGTCCCAGAAGCTGGAAGACCAACTTGAGAACTGTAAGCGGATGCTGGAGGACTTGAAAAGCAAACTTGAACTTCAGAAGCAGGGATATGAGAGACAGCTGCAATTAATGCAGACTGGGATGAGTCAAAAGCTTGCATTACAGGAAATGGAGCAGAAATCCAGAGGGCATTCACACACTGCAGAATCAGCTGGGATTAACACCAAGTATTTCCGGCAAGAAATTGAACAGTTGAAAATCTTCAATGAGAGCACTTTGCAGATAAAGCAGGATGCTCTACAGCAAATAGATGAGCTTCATATTAAAATGCAGCAAGTGCAAAATGAGAGAACTGTTCTTAGCCAGGACCTGCTTAAAGCAAAATCGCAAATTGCTAAATTAGAAACAGAGAAAATGCTATTAAACTCTAGCATTACTCAGCTGGAAAACATCCATAAGGAAAACTCAGAAGAGGTCACAAAGCTTAAACAAATGTTAACACACAGTGAGCAGAAACTAGGAGGAAAGGAAAAGGAAGCAAGGTCCCTCAATGAGCAGGTTGTTTCCTATGCCAAGGAGGTCAGAGATCTTCAAAAAAAGGTCTTAAAGCTAGAGGTTACAATTAAGAGTGAACATAGGACTGTAAAGGACGTGGAGACTTCAAATACAACCAATCATAAGTATGACAAAGACAATGAGGTTGCCAAACTGAAGACTGAGCTTTTGTTAACACAGGAAATGGTTTCATCAAATGATGAGGCAAAGTGCAATCTGGAGGAGGAGCTTATCAAAATGAAAGTGTCCTCAGAGGTATACAGTATATCTATCATATATATTTTTTACATTAAAAAAAAGTAATAATATTTGTAGATAATCAACAAGACAAAATTTAAATTAAATATTAATATTTGTATAACAAATTAATAGTACAATTTAACTTTCATATTTGTATAAAAAAAATATAATAAAATGTAACTTTCACATGCTCAATGTGTATAGATAAATTATCTCAAGGTACAGTATTTCCTATATCTAATGATTATTTACATCTTATGCCAACAGATAGCAACAACGGAGAAACACAAAGAGCTAGAAGAACTGCAAAGAGTGAAAGGAGGCAAAAGGGAAATAGTCATAAATCAAAGCAGTTTACAGGATCAAACAATGATGAAAACTGCAAACTATTCAACTGTCCAGACTACAACAGTCCAACAAAAACACACACAGAATTTGATTGCCAAGAACCAGAGTCAAAAAACTGAAGCGATGGCAATAACAAAGAAGATTGTGTCACTGGAGGGTCAGGCAGGGAAAAGTAAAAATGTTACATCAAGCACCACTAGCACAAGCTCATATAATGTCAAAGACATGTCATCCAAAGCATCTCATTCTGCGAGTGAGACAACTTCCCTACGATTTTCTCCAGAGATCCAAGGACTCAGAGGCAGCATCAGTATCAGGAAGTTGATCAAAACCAAGCTGTTGGATAGAGAAACCTTGCAGAAGTTAGAAACTGGCCTTGTCACATTAGAAGAGGTCCAAGCATCACTCGCTCAGTTCATTGGCAAACCCACTGCTATCGCCGGAGTCTACTTGGAGTCTAGCAAGAAAAAGATATCCTTCTTGGAGGCTGCAGAGAAAGGCCTTTTAGCTAAGACTTATGCTATTGAGTATATGGAAGCACAGGCTGCAACTGGCTGTATTATCGATCCTTCAACTGGACAAACCCTCTCGGTTCAAGCTGCTTTGGAGAAGGGCATTGTCGGGTTAGATTTGAAAGACAAACTCTTGGATGCCGAAAAAGCAGCCACTGGCTATGTCCACGGCAGTAAAACACTGTCTGTATATCAGGCCATGGAGGAAAGGATTGTCGACAGGCACAAAGGAAAGAAGATAATTGAGACCCAGATAGCAACTGGAGGATTAGTTCACCCAGTGCTTAGTGTTAGGGTGCCCGTTAACGTGGCTGTTGATCAGGGTCTCTTGAGCAAAGCTACCCTACAGAATCTCTACGACCCAGTCAGCAACCCCAAACGGTTCCACAACCCTGATTCAGGACAGAAGACCTACTACTGTGAACTGCTGAAAAAGTGTCTGTATGACACAGATGGTGGTGTCTATCTCCTGCCTTTTGGTGACAAGAATCTCTCCAGTTTTTCCTTTTCCAGTTCTCACAGATTATCCGTCATCAACAGTGCTCTTGGTATGGAAATGTCCGCATACCAAGCCTTTAAAGGCAACATCATCGATAAGCAGACCTACCTGTTTCTCTCTCAGCAGGACAGTGAGTGGCAGGAAAAGTCCACTGTCGATGTCAACGGAAGCCTTTTACGCATCATCACAGATCTCAAAAGTGGACGGAAGCTTTGCATCGAAACTGCCCTAGATCTAAAGTTCCTTGAAATTACAGAACTGGTAAGCTATCGGAGTGGGCTGATCAGCATCTACGAGCTGGCAGACCTTATCCTTTCCAGAATGGTCGTTGTTCAGGACGCTAACAGCCCGGTGGCTGGTCTGTGGGATGTCAATCAGAAGAGGAGGGTGACCATTCTGCAGGGACATCAGCAGAGCCTAATCGATAGACTCACTGCGCTGAGGCTGCTGGAGGCCCAGGCTTGCACCGGGGGCATCTGTGATCCTGCTTCTGGGGAGAAAGCCCTCGTCACTGAAGCTCTGCGTAGAGGTCTCCTGGACGAGACATTTGCCCGCCAGCTTCAACAGTGCGAGCAAGCCTACTATGGAATCATCCATCCCCAGACAGCAAAGACCTTGAGTGTAGCTCAGGCTATTCAGGAGAACCTGTTCCCCAAAGACGTGGGCCTTCGATGCCTGGAATTCCAAGTCCTGACTGGTGGACTGATCAACCCAGAGACCCATGATAGAATCTCACTGGATGAGGCTGTTCAGAGTTGCCTGGTTGACAAAGCCACTGCATCATTCCTGAAAGATGAGAAGTCTCACCCTAAAAGCCTTACCTGCCCAAAGACGAAGAGGAAAATATCTTTCATGGATGCTCTTGAAAAGGGTGTCTATGACGGTCACACTGGGCTCAGGCTACTGGAGGTGACAAAGGTTCTTAGTGTTGGGGCTAAGCCGTCTTTCCAATATATTTGGACCTATCAACACATTTGAGCGAACAGTATTTGATTTTCCATGGCTTGTAAATAGGGAAAACGTAATATTTTATTGACAAAGCAAGGTCTGACTCAATAAAATGTTCACTGAAATGAATAAAATATAGTATTTCCTACACTTAAAATAAGAATAATGAATTACATGTTCATTTTCTTCGACTTGGAGTAATATGAATGTTGATATAATTACCAATATGGAGCTGATTAAATTAGAGATTAATTATTGCTTTTAGCATGTGTAAAGTGAAAATTGTTACATTTTATATTTGAATATGCTTATGTTATATACCTGTCTTTTTCTTTTAAACATATTTCACATTAATTAATTAATTAATTAACAATTACATGCTTTTATCGCCAACTGTCATAAAACATAAACATCATGATACACATGTCAATAAACGTCATCAATCAAATCCTGATTTGTGAGTTGTAAGTAGGGTTACAAAATTCTGGTTTTCCAGAAATCCTGGTTGAGAATTCCAGATTTCCTGCTTATTCTCTCCTGATTCCGGAAGACCTCCAACCGGGATTTCGGGAAAACCAGGGAGTTTATTGAAAGTTCCCGGAATTTTGCAACCCTAATTGTAAACTTAAATGGTTCATGGTCCAAATAAAGGTCAGAAATATGTCTGGGGGTCTCCCTAGAGGTTTGATTGTTGTTGAATGTCTGCGTAACCGCATATCCTGTTTTCATTCAAGGCCAACTCTGACCCTAACTGCATTTTTGAACTTTCCTCAAATCCTAGAGATCTATTGATGAGGAGAAGAAAGAGCATGGTGATAAAGTAAGCAAGCTATTGAGTTGGATGTCCAGTGTGAAACCGGACCAGAACAAAGCTGGTAAAGCCAGCGCAGAGGTCTCTAGTAAGCCTCAGGTAAATACTATGTGCAAACATGCATTTACAGTTACAGATGTATGACGTTAATTTGAGCCTGTTTGCTATAGCAGGAAAATAATCCTGTAGCAACAGGAAATGTGAATTATTATGTGGATTATAATTAATGGACATTTTTTGTATGGGTTGATACATTTGTTGTTAGGGCAAATCAAGTTTGGCATTTTAAAGTAGAAATTACAAACTTTAGAAGCCTTTTAAAACCTCAAATACACTACAGGTTTTAATTTCCTGCTATGCAGGAAAATTCTCAGCAACAAAAGGGTGATCAAATTAAGATCCTTTATACTGTCACGATGCGTGGTCAGGGAACGAGGCGCAGAGTGAGAGGAGCTGGTGTCTAGCACACAAGCACACACTGACACAGACAATGACCCACACGCAGGTGGACGCAATGGGAACATAAATAGAATCCCCAATTAGAGACAACTCAAGACAGCTGCCTCTAATTGGGGATTAACCAAACTCAAAAAAGGACTCCCAGAATCCTATTGTCAGGTCCTGACTGTGGCCATACGACTCCCAATATAGGTAGCCAGAGACCTGGCCTCAGTCAGGCCCTGACACTAACAGTGTATGTATTTTATGGTTTCATCACCTGTCTTTTTATTGTACACATATTGTAGTTGTATACAGTATATCATTATGCCCACAATGCTGTGTGTATTTTATATACTGATGGCCGAGCTCAATCTCAAGAATATGCAATAAAAAGCAATACGTCACACAACCTTTCACTGTTACTGTATGTGCATAGTTCTAATAAATACAATGATTTTAATAGTCTCCTATTATTTATTTACCCTATTACTAAAATATAAGTTTGGGTCAATTCCTGACATCTGACAATGAGAAATTAATTTGCCCCATGTTTGAATCATTATCCCATGGTAATGATTCCATGCGACCCTCAACTTTAACAAGATTCTCAGTACCGGCACTGGCCACACAGCCCCACAGCATGATGGAACCCCCACCAAATTTTACTGTGGGTAGCAAGTGTTTTTCTTGGAACGCTGTGTTCTTTTGCCGCCATGCATAACGCCCCTTGTTATGACCAAATAACTCAATCTTTGTTTCATCACTCCACAGCACCTTATTCCAAAATGAAGCTGGCTTGTCCGAATGTGCGTTTGCATACCTCAAGCGACTCTGTTTGTGGCGTGTGTGCAGAAAAGGCTTCTTCCGCATCACTCTCCCGTACAGCTTCTCCTTGTGCAAAGTGCGCTGAATTGTTGAACGATGCACAGTGACACCATCTGACCGTTCTCACCATCCTTCGCCTTTGCCTCTCCGATATTTTACTTGGCCTGCCACTTCTGGCCTTAACAAGAACTGTGCCTGTGGTCTTCCATTTCCCCACTATGTTCCTCACAGTGGACAATGACAGCTTACATCTCTGCGATAGCTTTTTGTAGCCTTCCCCTAAACCATAATGTTGAACAATCTTTGTTTTCAGGTCATTTGAGAGTTGTTTTGAGGCCCCCATGTTGCCACTCTTCAGAGGAGAGTCAAAGAGAACAACAACTTGCAATTGGCCACCTTAAATACCTTTTCTCATGATTGGAAGCACTTGTCTATGAAGTTCAAGGCTTAATGAGCTCACCAAACCAATTGTGTGTTCCAATAAATCAGTGCTAAGTAGTTACAGGTATTCAAATCAACAGAATGACAAGGGTGCCCAAATTTTTGCGTAGCCCATTTTTCACATCTGATTTAATTTCATACAACTTAATATTGCTACACTAAAAATCTTTGTCTGGACAATACCCCAGTACTCAGCTTTTATTAGAAAATGAATGGCATGCCACTGTGATCATGTTCTGTGACGACAGAGTAAATTATTATGCCGCCTCAGAGGGGTGCCCAAACTTTTTCATACGACTGTATCTAAAGCGCACAAGAGAACCAACGGTGACACAGTTTCACAAGCATTCCAGTATTTCAATAGAACTTTATTATAAACAGGCCTTACTCCTTGAGAATGAACACTTTCTATATGGATTCAAATGAAAAGTCATTTTTCTGCATTATATTATTCAATGGACTTTACATTGAAAAGCAATACATTGTGGATGCACAGTTACTCTGAGAAAATTATCTTATTTTGATCAGGGTATGTTTTTCTTAACAATTTGGCCTGGCCAGGAAAAAGTCAGTGCTCTAGTCTGACTTGCTATGACGTAGTTTCTCCTGGTCAGGTTCACGTAGTCCGACAAAACTCCTGCCACTAGGTTTATGAACTATATGATGAGAAAAGAAAAACAAATCAAAGAAACAAATTTTCTGTGCAAATCCAATTAATGAAAATCAGGAACTGGATATCTGAGTTTAACATACAGCACAGACCCCACTTAAATACGTTTTTTGAATCGTCAGTGTATATTATTGTGACTGATATTATGCTACAAATTGGCATATCGGGACCAGAGTAAACATCAGTAAGAAGTGTTCATAAGGTATACCCATTGTTATTTCAGGTTTCAATGGAAGAGATGGTAACAAAAAAAGAGCAAATTGCAGAAGCACTGAGGACTACACAGCTGATGCTAACTAAACACAGTGATAAGTGAGTTGAATTATCATTACATATATTAGAGTTTTTTAAGGCTGACTTTTGTACATGCCTCTGTGCACTGTAAATAATGCAATATTTCATGATATGATAATGGTAAGAGAACTTAAATGCCTCTGATGTCCTCATTTGCAGGATGACTGAGGAAGAGAAGCAGGAAGCCAAGGAGCAGCTGAAATCCCTCCATCAAGCCTACAGTGATCTCTCCCAGCAGTGTTCTGATCAGACACCATCTGCCGAGCAGGTTAGATACTGGACTTCATCTCTAGCCCTGTTTATACCTGGTTCTAACATGCTGCCTTTGTCCTGATCTTGTCCACATTCTGATTGTGACCACATTTCTAGATAAGATTGTGATAAGATCTTATAAGTGTAAACAGACAAGATCAGGTCGAGATCAGGACAAGATCAGGACGAAGGACACATGTTAACGGGCAGGCATAAACATGGCTTCTGAACCACTGGATTGTCGTTTACAGTGTGGTGTGAGAAATTATGCACAAACAATGCCATCTACTGTTCAACTGCATGACTAACCCTGTTTCCTATATGGTCTCTAACATGGTTTTCTCTCGTGCTAGATTCATTGTCATCTTAAAACCCCTTTATTGACTTCTGAACAAAGTGAGGGAAAGTAGATTTCTCGAGAGTAGGGAAATTTAAAAAAGAATTCAAAACCCAATGAAACTGAGTATGCTGTAAACATGCTTATATGTGTAAACAAGCAATAGTGTTTCATGTCACCCAGCCTCATTCTGACTTTTCACAGCCATCATTGAAACCAAGCTTCGTTGATCTCCTTTTCATTCTTACAGGTGGTCACCAACAACCAAATATAACAGCCTTGATGTGTCGTGTCTAAGTTGCTCTCTTGTTTTGCAAAATAGTGAATATTCTGTTCACAGATGCATGCCAGCTTTTAGTTTATCCACTTCTTTTTGCTGTTGAATCACACTGACACAGCCTTGCACTGTTGCGAATGAACTCTTAACATTCAAATGCCTGTCTGAGGGGTGAGTACATGTTTCACCTTGCTTTAGAATACAGTGTGAAGTTGATTAATATGTCAATTTTTCAACAATAATGTAATTTTATAAATAAACAATATGATTTTTATCATAACATTTTGGATTTTTTAATTTGATGCAGAAAATGTCTACTTATAATGTTTAATGTATTTTTTAACAGGAGTTTCAAACCATTGAGGGCGTTCTCGAAGTGGGAAGTATAGAGGTCTACTCTGTGTTTAGCTCTGTCCAGAGCGGCCTGATCGACCATACCACTGGGCTTAGTCTCCTGGAGGCTCAGCTCATCACCTCTGGCCTTGTTCTGCCTCAGTTCAGGATGTGTCTGGAGCTGGACGGTGCTTTCCATCACAACCTCATTGACGAGGCCACCTGGAAGCAGCTCAGAGAGCTCAACGAAGCCAACCAAAGCATCCTGAGCCCGGCTTTCTCTTCAGAACCTCTCCCTGTGATGGCAGCGCTAAGAGAGGGGGCTGTCTCTGAACGCCTGGCCATGAAGGTTATAGAGATCCAGCTGGCTACGGGTGGGTTGAGGGTGTCCTACACGGGCGATGTACTGACCCTAGAGAGTGCCTTTCAGTTTGGCCTGTTCCCTGCACCTCTGTACATCAAGCTCCTGGAGAGACAGAACACATGGAAGGACCTGATCAACCCCGGCACGGCAGAGAAGGTCTCGCTTACCCAGCTGGTGCAGCAGAGCGTGGTTGATGAGGAGACTGGACTGCGACTGCTGCCGGTGAATAAGAGCCACAATGGGAGCATAGAGTTGACATCCGGGAGGGAAATGAGTGTACTTAGGGCTGTTCATGAGGGGTTGATTGACAGAGAGACAACGTTGAGGCTGCTGGGTGCTCAGCTGTTTGCAGGCGGTATCGCCGACCCCAAAACAGGCCGTAAGCTCACCGTAGAGCAAGCCCTGTCAGAGGGCTTGATCGATCAAGACACTGCCAGTGGGATACTGAGCCAGCAGGCTCAAAATGGAGGCATAGTGAACCCTCAGAATGGCAAAAGGCTAACGGTGGATGAGGCTGTTCAGTGTAGTTTGATTAGCTTTAGCAGTGCACTCTTGGTGCTGGAGAAACAGAAGGGGCTCATGGGACTTTTATGGCCTCACTCTGGTGAAATCTTGACCGTTTCCACCTCTCTGCGGCACGAAATCATCACCAATCAGCTGGCATTCAAACTGCTCAGCAATAGACAGAAGATAGCTGCCCTTTACATACCAGAAGACTCAGAAGTAGTGGATATTAACTCTGCTACTCAAAATGGTTTCATTGATGCATATACAGCAGAGGTATTGAAAACCATTGAAATACCAGATGTTTTTCCTGATGTTAATGAGCTTAATGACAGATTTTCTAACTGGCTGATGTTGAGGGAGCTTCAGATTGGAGGATCGCATCGCCCTACAGATGATAATGAGATTGATGATGAGAACATAAATACCCCATCTCCCATCGAGGCAAAACAGTTATTTATCTCATACCTCACGATGAATAGTTACATGGATCCAAAATCTGGACAAAGGCTTTTAATATTTGATGGACAGTTGACTAAAATGGCAGAACTTTTAGTTGACATTTCAGTAAAGACAACTGAAAACCAGGTATACAACACTGGACCTGGTAAGGCCGCTTTTGGGGATGTTTCTTTGAAAGAAGATATTTCTGAAGATTCTGCGATGTCCTTTGATAGCAATACTGAGGATTTTGGATATTTGCACATTAACGAGGAAACAGATGGAACAATGGAAGACCATCATGCTTCCAATTTCTTCAGGGAGGGGGAGTCAGATTATAATCAATCTGGCAATAAAGCCTTTTCTAATAATGTGGTAAAGGGGGTAGCACACTATGGAACAGAGGAGTCTGCTTCAGCTATTGACTGTGTAAACAATACCACACAGACGGATTCTGAAATTAACATCTATCAAAAGAACACAAGCAATATAAGTCTAACACCCATTGGAATTGATGTAGAATCCTCAGATAATCAACCAAAAGAGACTTTTAATAGAAGTTCAGCCACACAAACTCCTCCGACAGACATGAGCTTGCCCTCAGGTGCACAGGATTGCAAAAGGATGCTAGCACAGAATTTCACAATTTTATCTAGCTCTGTTAAGAATACCAGACAGCATGATTCTGATAGTGTTTTGTCTGATGGCCCATCACCTTTGGAAATTGGTTTAGAAATCTCAGGTATAGCTTTATATAATAAACCAATAGGAGAATCAGCCACACAAGCCATGTTGGAAAGCTCAACCCCTACTAAATCATGCTCAGTGAATGGCAAAGACATGAGCTTGCTAGTACAACATGTCACAGAGGAAGCCTCTGAAACTGTTCATTCTGAAAAGAATGCCAGACAAGCTGATTCTCAAGCCAATGTTTTGTCTAATAGCATCTATCAAAATACCAGACACAGTACAAGCCCATCATCGTTTGAAATTGGTGTAGAAACTTCAGAAATACCTTCAGATCATCAACCACAAGAGACTGTCAATGGAGTTTCAGCTTCACAAACTGTATTGGAAAGCTCAGTTCCTCCTAGATTGTGCTTAGTGAATGACACAGACATGCGCCTGTCGTCAGGTGCCAAGGATTCTAAAAGGGTTGTGGCACAATTCCTCACAGAGGAAGCATCTGTTGAGGTTAGCTCTTGTAAAAATACCAGTACGAGCCCAGCGCTAATTGAAATTGATTTAGTCACCTCTGAAACATCTTCAGATAATCAACCAAAATATACAGCCAATGGAGGTTCAGCCACACAAACCATTTTGGAAAGCTCAACTCCTCCTAGATCCTGCTCAGTTGATTCTGAAAAGACTATCAGACAGCCTGATTCTGAAGCAAACATTTTGAAGAAGAAGATAAACAACACAAGTCTAGTACCCTTGGAAATGAATGTAGAAACCTCACATATAGCTTCAGATAATCAGCCACAAGAGGCTTTCCCTTTCAATGAAGGGTCAGCCACACAAATCATTTTAGAAAGGTCAACCCACCCAATATTGTGCTCAGTGAATGACACAGAGACGAGTTTCCCGTCAGTTGCACCGGATTCCAAAAGGATGCCAGCACAGGACGAATATTCTAGCTATGAAAACAATGCACAACATTCCAGAAGGGAGGTAGCACACGGTTTCACAGACAAATCATCCATATCTATTGACTCTGAAAAGACTACCACACAGCCTTCCTTTGAAATGGGTGTTGTGTCTGACAGAATCTATCAAACTAACACAATGAGCACAAGCCCAACACCATTTAAAATGGATTCAGAAACAGATATTGTTTCAGATAATCAACCTGAAGGGACTTTCAATGGAAGTTCAGCCACACAAACCGTACTGAAAAGCTCTACTTTGTGCTCAGAGAAAGACACAGGCCTGAGCTTGCCCTCAGTTGCACAAGGTTCCCCACAACGTCCCACATATCCAGTGACACCTGGCTGTGAGACAGACAAGGACACCAACTTTGAGTCATCGCTATTGGCCACTATATTGACAGACACACTTGACACGACCACAGCGTTTCCAAGCACTGAAGAAGTGTGGAGATGTGGAGACAATGAAGATGAGAGAGGCCTTATGACCCACCTTCTCATAGCCCAAGTTGAGGAGGGTGGCAATTTGGACATCATCTCTGGGAAACGCTATGACCTTGATGCAGTTCTTGATCGGGGCCTTGTGGATGAGAAGACTGTGTTAGAGGGGCTGTCATTGCAGCTCCAAAAGGGAGATGTATTAGGGGAAGAGAGAAGCACAATAGCAACCCTGAAAGAAGCTGTGTCTAAAGGCTCCATATCCTCCCAGATAGCCCTGCAGATCATGGAACAGCTCAGCCTATTGGGTGGTGTATACGACCCCAAGTCTGGATGCACTATTACTATGAGTGAAACCCTGGATTCAGGGATGATTGATGACAATTTGGCTGGAAAGATCCTTCACTCAGACCCAGTACACAAAGCAATCCCCGACCCTGATAGACACTGTATGCACAGCATTTCTTATTCCCAGAGTTTGGGCCTCATAGACAATGATGAGGCTGAGAATATACATCAGAATCAAGTACGTGTCATCCACGAACTTGACACAACATCTTCATTAAGGGAAGATGGTGCCTCACAGGCCCCCACCAGTCCACTGTCAGACATGGTCCCTCGGTCTAGAAATTCCATCCAAAATGACATGTCGTCAAACAGATCAAACTCTCTCAGTTTGAACGATAGTGGAGATAGTGGCGCTGAGGAATTGAGACAAACAGAGGAAGACGATAGCAGTTCTCTGAGGAGAGACACTGATCTGTCCTGCGAGGCAGTTGGCTTCACTCCGGGTGATGGGCAGCTGGGAGCAGGATACCGTGACATAGTGGGGGATCAGACTGTCTGTCCTGTTCAGAGTGACTCGGGCGTGTCCTGCTCATCACATTGTGATCTGTTGTCTGATGAAAGGAAAATTGAGAATGTGTTGAACACTGTTCAGCCACCAGCCAGCCAGCTAGTCAAGGAGTCAGACCAAATAGATAGCTCATCACCAAGAAATTTGTCTGGCGATGTAACAAGCAGAATGTCCAGAGTTGTGGGTGTCAATGGGGATAAAACTGTAATAAACGGTGATGGAGTTTCATCGTTTAGCACTGTGTCACCTCAGCAACCTCTAGTGAAGTCGGAGAGGGCTATTGGTGGAGATATCGAGCCCACATCCTCTCAAAATGGGCACAGTCAGAGTAAGCCCACCGGTCAGAAAAAGACTCCAGTGCAGTTGACAAATTCCTCTGATTTAGCTATTGTATCCAATGTACTGAGCGTAGAAACAGGCAGTGATAAGAAATACAGATACGATATAGGTGATCAAGAGCAGTTACAAACTGCTCCCACTAAAGAGATATCTAGCACAATTACCACTGATCCGACACTGACTGATAAACACGTGCCAAATTTGAGCGTTAATGTTAAAGCTAAAGCTAATGACAGGGTTGAATCAAGCAGGAGTGGTGACAGCAAACCAGGCAGACAAGAAGGCTCATCTGATGGTGGTCTCTCACAGATGACTGATCATACTGATTCTGCCACGGTGTCCGAGACATCACAGACAGGACAGACTTGTAGTGACAAATGTAATTCAGGTGTGTCTGAGAAGTTGCCCGATACAAGTTTGTCGTCAGCATCAGAAATGACCCCAGGGAATCCATTAAAGGTAAAAGAACCAGGTATGAGATCATATGTTAAACAAGATGAATGTGGTTCTGTTGAGAATCATCCCCAGCCGATGGCCGCTAATGCTCAACCAGACTCTCACACCAAAACACCCTGGACATCAGAAATTACCTCAGGGCATCCGGTAAAGCCTGACCTTGGATCAGATCTTACATGTGATGGATGTAGGCAGAGTCAATGTGGTGCTGATGAGAATCAACCCCATCTGATGACTGTTGATGTTCCACCAGACTCCATGACACCTGATAGTGTCCCACCACCTACGTCGGTCATCTATACTGCTCTAAGGTCTTGTTTAGATGAGCTGGTGAGACTGAAAGTGGAGGGTGCAGATGTCGTTGACTTGCAAAAGGCTGAGACCCAAGCAGTGGAGGACATCATCAACCTGATACAGGACAATCCACAGTCCCATGGAAGAGGTTTTGGTGATTTTGGTGAGGAGAAAGATGCAGCTCCTGGGCTTATGAAAAGTAGTAGTCCAGATCTCCTCAGGGATCTGTTGAAGCAGGAGGCTCTCCGTTCAGGTAAAACTAGTCCAGCGGAAGAGAAAGGGGAACCACTCCATAAAGAAACCCCTCCCTCTGATATGACCCAGATTCAGGCTCGGCTTCTGCAGGTTCTTAAAAGTGTATCCTCAAGCCAAGACCCTGCCATGCTCAGAGATGTGATTGGAACCTTGAGCAGTATTCTGGGCAGTGCTCCTCACGAGGGCAGGCCACACAACCTGGAGATCATTCAAGAGCTGGGCTCGTCAGATGAAGCTGAAGGTGCCGTGGCAGATCCCATGGAAGCTCCTGACCTATGTCAATCTACAGAGGTTGAAACCATTTCAGACACAGGCAATGCTGAAGTAGTTCAATCTAAAGTCAGGGTAAGTTTTATTTTCGAAACTCATATAAATGCCTAGAAAATTACTATTCTTAATTTGTATGACATTATGTATTTATTACATATTATTCTGAATACTGTGTATTTTCATAAACAGAACTCCACCCAGGATTATCTGGAGTGTGTGGGCAGACTTCAAGATCATGCAGATGTTCTAGAGGAGATCAAGAACAACCTGTCATCTCAGCAGGGCTCTCTAAGTAACAATATGGAGGAGTTACACAGTCAGCTGGATGAATCTCAGGTTTGTTATCACATACACATGTAATAGAAGTATTGCAAAAAATACACTATCATAACTATGCCTCAGTGAAAGAAAATACAACCTTGAGCCACTTCAATTTCTCTCTTTATTTCTGTTTCTGAGTTTCTCCTCCTTGCGTTGAGCATCTGTCTCAATATTCACCCACTCCTTGTCACTTTCCTCTTTTCTGACTAAACTCACTCTGTTTCTAGTCGTTGGAAGCACATCTCTCTACTCTGGCTAGAGATCTGGACATAACCAAGCAGCTGTTTAAGTCTGCCAATGAGCTCGTTCCCACGCATATCCACCAAGATCTGGCTTCAGCCTTTCGAGAGTTGCAGCCAGTTTTTGCAGACGTTTGCCAGATGTCTGCAGAAAGGAATGATGTTCTAAGGCAGGCTATTGATACAGGAAAGGTCAGTGTTTGTTTCTCATTGTTGTGATATACACATGTAGGATCTTCTTTTGAGACAGTTCGCTACAGCGGGAAAATAATCCTGCAGCAACAGGAAATACAAATTATTATGTGGATAATAATTTATGGATAATTTTTGTAGGGGTTGATACATTTTTCGATCAGAAGCCTTTTTAAACCTCAAATACACTACAAGTTTTAAATGTCCTGCATTGCAGGAAAGTTCTCCTGCAACAGGGTGATCAAATTAAGATCCTACATCTGTAGGAAGTGTAAAATACAAAGTAAATACAGTGAGTCTTCATTGTGCTTTTCAGGCCCAGTTGGAGTCAACATACCAGGATCTCCTCAGTACCCTTGATAGACTATCAGGCTGTATTCATGACAACTCTGAGATGTCCTGCAACCTCGACACCCTGAACACATCTGACGTGGACACAGTGAAAGACATGCTCCAGAAGAATAAGGTATTTTCTATGCCATATTCTCCATGTTCCTTATTCACCTAGAGTTGTCAAACACAGTATTTGAAGGTTATATGGACCGAAAATAAGTTTATATTGTTTTTCCTTAGAATTAACCAATGGCACAATATACAGTATTATAATACACATTGCGTATATGCTTATCATTTACACATCTAATGAGTTGTGTTGATTGACTCCTTCCACATCCATGACCTCCTCTGTCTGTGTTTCTAGGGTATGGAGACTAATCTGTCAGGGACCCAGAGACATCTGGAGGACACTGCGTTTGACATCCAGTACTTTATCTCAGAGCATGCCCAGTTCCTGAGCCCGGCTCAGAGCAGGCACCTCCTCAAGTCTCTCAGCGCCACCCAGAGGGTGTTTAAGGAACAGATGGAGAGGGTGGCCAAACAGATACGCACCCTGGAACTCCACCTAGAGATCAAAGAGGAAGACAGTCAGCAGAAGGTTTGGAAGCAGAAGTGACTATTTTACATTTAGGGCCATTGCACCTTGGGAAGAGTCAATTTCATTTTGTTGAGAAAACTATGAAAATGTATTGGTTGAAGTGAGGTGAGCATGAGAGTGAAGTGTGTTTGTTTATGTATTTTTTGGCTATATAAACTAATTATTGTAATTACATACACCCTCGGTGAAAAGTTTGGAATATTACTCAATCAAGGTTTTTTCTTTATTTGCACTATTTTTTTAATTGTAGAATAAAAGTGAAGACATCAAAACTATGACATAACATATATGGAATCATGTAGTAACCAACAAGTGTTAAACAAATCAAAATATTTTTTATATTTGAGATTCTTCAAATAGCCACCTTTGCCTTGATGACAGCTTTGCACACTCTTCTACCGGTCTAATGTCCATTGCTCGTGTTTCTTGGCCCAAGCAAGTCTCTTCTTCTTATTGGTGTCCTTTAGTAGTGGTTTCTTTGCAGCAATTCGACCATGAAGGCCTGATTCACACACTCTGAACAGTTGATGTTGAGATGTGTCTGTTACTTGAACTCTGTGAAGCATTTATTTGGGCTGCAATCTGAGGCTGGTAACTCTAATTAATTTATTTCTGGGTCTTCTATTCCTGTGGTGGTCCTCATGAAGCTGGTTGAGAGAATGCCATGAGTGTGCAAAGCTGTCATCAAGGCAAAGTTGGCTATTTGAAGAATCTCAAATATAACATATATTTTTATTTGTTTAACACTTTTTTTGGTTACTACATGATTCCATATGTGTTATGTAATAGTTTTGATGTCTTCACTTTTATTCTACAAAGTAAAAAATAGTGCAAATAAAGAAAAACCCTTGAATGAGTAATATTCCAAACTTTTGACCTGGGGTGTATATTTTGTAATATCTATAACATAATAATGTATGTCACTAGAATTAATTAAATAAGTATGTATAATGATGGGTTTTAATTAGAAATGACTCTATTGCATGTGTATTTTAACAACACAAAGACTGCTTGACCACTGCTTGACCACTGCCAAACGCTAACCTTTCTTCTGATCGTGTTCACGTTTCACAGGCTTCAAGACACCTTTGAAGTCTTAACTCCAGAAGACACACTCAAAAACTTGTCAGCACTAACACACTTGTGAATGTCCTATTGCTGTCTGCTGGACCCATCCTCTTTCTTTACCAAGTCAGAAAGCTGGCCTGTTGAGTGGCTAGCATGTTTACAGCATACTCAGACCATTGTCCTAGGGTGTTGACTGTCTATAAATGTCCAGTATGATTAGTGCGTAACATGTACTGTAAGCCGGGAGTGTAACATAGTAACATTACTCTCTGATGTGTGCAGTACATGGTGGAGAAACAGAAGGTGTTCTCAGACAAGCTGCAGGAGCTGTGTGACAACCTGACCAATACAGAGAACCGTCTGATAAGCCATCAGCAGCAGACCAAGGGTGCAGCGAGTTTGGAAGACCTGCAGCAAGAGCAGCAAAATAATCAGGTTCAGTAAAACATGCTGGTTATCTAGTCAGTCAATTACATCTGCGCTTTAGAATGTATGGCTACATAATATTTTTGTTTAAGTATGATGTCATAGCTACACATTTATTGTGGACTTAAGTGATAATACCCAAGAAGCCGGTGTTCGGAGGATATATTGGCACGGGTGTTGCTAGGCCCGAGACAAAGTCGAGGGGCTTTGTGTTCTATGGAAAATAATGAACAACGTGGAAGGTGTGTTCCATGATGTGTTAGCGAAGTGGAACTGACCTTCCACGGAGGTTCATTATTTTCCAGAGAACGCATAGAGCTCCGAATTGATTATCCCTTTCATACCATGGCTATAATTGAACAGATTTGCCACTAGAAATGTGTTCATTTATTATTATTTTTTATTTTATTTAACCTTTATTTAACTAGACAAGTCAGTTAAGAACAATTTCTTATTTACAATGACGGCCTACACTGGCCAAACTCGGACGACGCTAGGCCAATTGTGCGCCGCCCTATTGGACTCCCAATCACGGACAACTTTGCATACTCTTGGCATTCTCTCAACCAGCTTCACCTGGAATGCTTTTCCATCCGTCTTGAAGGAGTTCCCACATATGCTGAGCACTTGTTGGCTGCTTTTCCTTCACAGCAGTCCGACTCATCCCAAACCATCTAAATTTGGTTGAGGTTGTAACCAAAAATCTCAAATTTGGACTCCAGACCAAAGGACAAATTTACACCGGTCTAATGTCCATTGCTTGTGTTTCTTGGCCCAAGCAAGTCTCTTCTTCTTATTGGTGTCCTTTAGTAGTGGTAGAATGCCATGAGTGTGCAAAGCTGTCATCAAGGCAAAGGGTGCCTACATTGAAGAATCTCAAATATAAAACATATGTTGATTTGTTTAACACTTTTTTGGTTACTACATGATTCCATATGTGTTATGTCATAGTTTTGATGTCTTCACTTTTATTCTACAACGTAGAAAATAGTGCAAATAAAGAAAAACACTTGAATGAGTAATATTCTAAACTTTTGGCCCCACTGTAGAACATGTAAGAATGAACTATAGTCGTTGAATTCTACAGTGCAAATATAATGTGCATTATAGGGAAATAAGGCATGCTCTAGAATGCCCTTCAAGCCAATCAGAAACAAGTATTCAACAATGCCATGGTATAAACTGTTTTAGATTTGTATTGCTATTATACTGAGTCTTGTTTGATGGGTTTTCTAATTTATCACTGAATATTGATGTTATCATGCTTCCTGCGTCTGTGTCTGTGTTTGTTAAATGTTAAATGTCCAGGCCTTGCAGAAAGACATCCTGACCAAAGGCAGTGCCTTGAATGAGGTCATCAGTAGCACCGAGAAGTTCCTGGATGAGAATTGTTCTAAGCTGATCCCAGATCAGATCGTTGCCATCGAGAGCAAGCTGGAGTACGCCAAGAGCAAGGTCAAACTCATCAACCAACGGGCCGAGGAGTCAAGGAAAGACCTGGAGAAGTCTGTGACCACTGCTATCAAACAGGAGACTGAGAAGGTTGTAAAACATATTGCATTTTGCGTGTGTCAACATTATCCATATATCTGGATCTGAATCGTGACAATTCAACTTTCTATTGTAGATGGTTTACAGGAAAATATGGATCCGCTTAAAGACACACGTTACTCTGCTTGATGATTGCCTACTTATTACAAAAGAATATCTATTTAAAAAATCTATTTAATCATATAACTCAGCCAACATCTTTTAACTCACTATATTATACCTTGTTTAGGAAGCTGCTGTTGAGCAGCTTGAGGAGAGCAGGAACAAGATTGAGGGTCTGCTGGACTGGATCAACAATATAGGGAATGAGAAAGTGATGGGGGAACACCAGACAGACCATATTGGCATACAGAACGGGAACATGCCGTTGCAGTCGGAGACCTCGGCCAAGAACATTCTAGGTGAGGATGATGACCCCAATGGAAACAATGGAAACGCTTTCCAGACTACAGACAACGACACTGAAGGACAGGCCACAGGGAAGACCCCAGAACTGGACCTGGACAAGCAGTATGACAGGGTCAAGGTAAATGAACCTATTCTCTCTGGTGGTGGATGATTCATAGTGGCTTGTTGTCAGTTAAATTCATTGGATACATACGGCTGATACATAGAAGCTGCTGCCCTATTTACATAGACTTGGAATCACTGGCCACTTTAATAATGGAACACTAGTCACTTTAATAAGGTTTACATACTGCTTTACTCATTTCATATATACAGTATATACTGTATTTTATTCTACTGTATTTTAGTCAATGCCACTCCGACATTGCTCATCCTAATATTTATATATTTCTTAATTCCATTATTTTACTTTTAGATTTGTGTGTATTGATGTACATTTTTAGATATTACTGCACTGTTGGAGCTAGGAACACATGCATGTTGCTACACCCGCTTAAACATCTGCTAAATATGTGTATTCGACGAACACAATGTGATTTTATGGCACAGGCCACTTTTTCCAATAACCTTTTTCATTATTGTCACACAAAATATGTTTGTACTTAAATGCAATATTTCCACTTTATTTTATATTATTATTTATATGACTTTTGTCCTATGTGTTAAATTTCAGTGTTGTAGTTTTTCATGTGACCATTTTCTGTATTATGTACTGTAACTTTGACAGTAAAGCTTTTTGAATTTCAATGGACTCTTTCTTCCCTTTCCAGGCTCGTCACCAGGAGATCTTGTCCCAGCAACAGGACCTAATCATGGCCACCCAGTCAGCCCAGTCTCTGCTGGATCACCAGGCCCATGCCTTGTCGCCCACGGATAAGGACAAGCTCCAGAGGGACATCCAGGAGCTGAAAGGCCGGTACGACGCTTCCCTTACACAGGCAGAACAGCAGATGAAGCAGGTTGTCCAGGTCCAGGAGGAGCTGAAGAAGTTCCAGGGAGACTGTGATGAGTTTGAGGGCTGGCTGCAGCAGGCCGAGGGGGAGGTGGAGGAGCTGGGAGCCCCTGCTGGAGCTCTGAATGTACTGACAGAGAAGCTCCAGAGACAGAAGAGCTTCTCTGAGGACGTCATCTCCCACAAGGGAGACCTGCGGTTCATCACCATCTCAGGACAGAAGGTGTTGGATGTGGCGAAGGCCTGCGGACGCATGGACCCTGGTGGGAAAGATGCCCAGCTGGAGGTGGATACCACTGGAACCTGTGCTGCTGTGAAGGAGAAGCTGGACTCAGCTGCTGGCCGCTTCAAAGCCCTACACTCTCAGGTAAACTCTACACCAGTACCATTAAGACTTTTTAAGCCCTCTGAGCTAAAGCCTAGTAACGGATCACATGCACGTTGTTCACTTAACAACCTTGGTAGCACCAGGAGGCCTACCTATTTAAATCAGTAGGGTGAGATCACATACTGAATGAGACACGTCTCAGGCCTATTTAATGGCATTTTCTTTTAAAGGTGTGTAATAACCTACTCTCACCACACGGGGGAAGCATTTATGTTTAAACATAATGAAACAAAGGAGTTATTGTTCTGTATCAGGACACTGGTTCACTCTCATATTGAGAGGTAAAGGTTGACTTTGTGTAACCCTGCATTTTAAAAACAATCCAGGTTATATGCTCTTTCATTATACTCTATATTGTTTGCCAGCTTTTCTATATGCTGAGAAGAGAGTAGGTGGTCAATACCGCATGCTTTCAAAGTTAGTAACTACCATAGCAATCAACATCACAACTAATTTATTTCAGTGCAATGAGCTTGGCAACAATCTCAGAGACGTGGTGGACAAGTACAAGAAGTACGAGGACTCGACGGCTGGTCTCCTGAAGTGGCTCAACAACTCAGAGGACGAGGCCAGAAGGCAGCAGTCGGAGGCCATCGCTGCCGACCCTCAAACCCTACAGAAACAGCTGGAGGACACCAAGGCATGACGAAACTCTACAAATACTCACCAAATCAGTATCAACACAAAGCACATTACCTCAGTGTAACAGACTCAGAGGTAGAGGGCAAGTGGAGGAATGGCTGTTTACACAACAGCTTTCTTTCAGAGTTTACTCACTGACGTCTCTGAGAACTGAATGGGTTTAGAGGTCATCACACTGCTTCAGACTCCCCTCTCCTTATACAGTGTTTCCACTCACTTTAAAACAACACTACTATTTATAGGTCCACATTCAACCCTCACAGCAATCCCAAGACATGAATAGCTTAGCCAGGAGGGGGAGTTGGACTGGACTGGAGTCGTAGAGAATGCCTGTTATTCTTAAATACATGATGTACCTGCAGTACACTCCGATTGAGTCCAGCTGGCTTGCAACTGAAAGTATGTAATGTAGAGAGAGAGGGAGTAAAGTCCCGTTAAATGGAGTTGCATTGCAGTGACTCAGAGATACAGAGAGATTAGAGACGCCTGAAAGTATGTAGAAGTGTCTCTTGTGGTTTTGGTAACAAATCATGTGAGAACAATGCTACGTTTCCCTCTGAGTGCAAAGCAAGGCAGCATGCTGTATGTACAGTTGCAGTAGTATAGTTCCAGTATTTGAGTGCTTGAATGACACAATTTATTTTTAGATGCTTATGTATAATAGTTGTCTCTAGTATTAAATCTGTATAATTACAGCATTTTTGTAGTGATATAGTATAGCTGGAGTTGAATTATATATCTATATGGAGCGTAAGACATATTGACCGTTTGTGTGTCTGCGTTTGTCATGATCAGGGTCTGCAAGGTCAGACTACTGGTCGTCAGACTGCTGTGGAGACCCTTCGCAAAACAGCTGACTCTCTGGTCACCGCCGAAGGGGACCTGTTGACCAATCAGGACGATATCAATGAAACAGTAGGTAAGTGATTGGACTAAGTATGGATTCTCATCCAATGCTATTTCGAGAAATGTTTATAGAATGAAATACTTGACAATATTGTGCCACAGTCAATGTGTGCTTACTATCATTGACACAGTGAAATAGTAGTTCAGAAATGTTGGAGTGAAATAGTATATTGGAATTTTAAGTCTGTTTCCCTTATCCCTAATCATATTGCTATTGGCCGACACTCAAGTATTTTTTGTATGTGCTGTATATTTATGATTCAGTAATCTCTTCCATATGAATGACCTTAGCTGGAAGGTCTTACAGAGAGAACAGTGAAAATCCTGACTTGAGTTGCTCATATTTCAATAATTGGTATTCCAAAGTGGTATGAACTTTTACCAGTGCTAAGCATTGACCCAAAACGAACTGCCTTTTGCCTCTGCTCTTAGATGACATTGTGGAGCGGTATGACAACCTGTCTAAGTCAGTGAGTGATCGTAATGAGAAGCTTCAGATCACCCTGACCCGCTCTCTGAGTGTCCAGGATGGTCTAGATGAGATGATGAGCTGGATGGAGGGGGTAGAGAAGAGTGTGAAGGTGAAAGGTCAAGTCTCTCTGGATTCAGCAGCCATTGGAGATGTTCTCAGCAAAGAGGCAGTATGTACTGTAACAATTCACTTTGTCGAACTGTTTTCTGCCAGTCAAATAGACAGAACATCATCATCAGCATAGCTTCGCCTTAATGTAACTGTCATTTTTGCTCAACACTTGATTCTGTAATGGCTGGAATGAATGGAATGGTATCGACACATCAAACACATGTTTGATACCATTCCATTCACTTCATTCCAGTCTTTATGAGCCGTCCTCCCCTCAACAGCCTCCTGTGGTCTCTATATGATCTTCTACAGATGATGAAACCATAACTATAAAAACCTTTTAAAGCTTTAAAATGGCTCTAAAAACAAATGAATCAATTGTGTTTCTCTTCAAGGCTCTGGAGCAGGATATTTCCAGTCGCCAGAGCAGCATCTCTGCCATGAAGGCCAAGGTTAAGAAATTTGTGGAGACAGCTGACCCCGCCGCGGCGGGTCTGTTGCAGTCCAAAATGGACGCCCTGTCGCAGCGCTTCTCTGACGCCTGTGAAAAGCACAAGCAGAAGCAGGGCCAGCTGGAGCAGCTGAAGGACAAGGTTGAGGAGTTTGAGAAGACCTCGGAGAAGGTGCAGCAGTTTGTGCTCAAGCGCTCGCAGGCCCTCTCCGAAACAGACGGACCTGGGAAAAACGTAAACGAGCTCTCGCAGCTCATGCAGGTAGCTAGTCATCAAATATGTTTCATTCTTTGAAGTTTTCAGCGGAACATCCTTTCTAAAAGGATATATGTTAATTTAAAGCTGCAATCAGCAGTTGAAACTATAACAAAGTGGACTCCCAGCTCCAGTTTCGGTGAAATGTAACCACTCTCAAATTCATAGACAGAGCTATGGATGCAAAAACTGCCCATCCATGATATCAAAATTATAGTTTTAACCATGTTTTGAGGCTGTACAGCGTTTATTTATATTTCCTTTGTTTACAAACATATAAGTATAACAAGCTTATATTTTGGGTTCTGATGGGGTACGACAGTTGAACTAAGCTCATGAGGTATTCATAAGTTATATTCTTCAATAATCACTCGGTAGTCCAAAAATGTATGTATCAAATTGCCCCTTTAATTGCACATGTTTAACCACACATTGCTCAAAAATGATCTTCTAACTGTTTTAATGTTTCTGTAGGACACTAACACTGAGTTGGCTGAACATGCCAAGGATGTGGAAATGCTGCAGACGCTGTCAAAGGAACTGGCCAATATGGGTCCAGAGGGAAGCGAGGCCCAGATTCAGAGCAAGATGGACAACCTCTCCAACACCTTCAATGCCTTCAAAAACACTGTGAAAGAGAAGTGAGTGAAGATGACGGCTGCAGAGCTTCCTGCTGGTCCTCATGTGTAGGCTACTGTGGGGATACTGCTGGTCCTCATGTGTAGGCGACTGTGGGGATACTGCTGGTCCTCATGTGTAGACTACTGTGGGGATACTGCTGGTCCTCATGCGTAGACTACTGTGGGGATACTGCTGGTCCTCATGTGTAGACTACTGTGGGGATACTGCTGGTCCTCATGTGTAGAATACTGTGGGGATACTGCTGTTCCTCATGTGTAGACTACTGTGGGGATACTGCTGGTCCTCATGTGTAGACTACTGTGGGGATACTGCTGGTCCTCATGCGTAGACTACTGTGGGGATACTGCTGGTCCTCATGTGTAGACTACTGTGGGGATACTGCTGGTCCTCATGTGTAGACTACTGTGGGGATACTGCTGGTCCTCATGTGTAGACTACTGTGGGGATACTGCTGGTCCTCATGTGTAGGCGACTGTGGGGATACTGCTGGTCCTCATGTGTAGACTACTGTGGGGATACTGCTGGTCCTCATGTGTAGACTACTGTGGGGATACTGCTGGTCCTCATGTGTAGACTACTGTGGGGATACTGCTGGTCCTCATGTGTAGACTACTGTGGGGATACTTCTCATTTGACAAAGGATAAATATAATTGTTTTCTCATGCCTGTCAAGATAGTCATGTTTTGGCATATTTGATATGTCTCTGTAATGTGATGTGACAGTGGTTGTCTTCTCCCTTCTCCAACACAGAGAGGAGGAGGTGTCTTCCTGCCAGGACCAGCTGGGAGACTTCAGGGCTGCAGCCGGAGCTCTCAGGATGTGGCTGGAGGAGACGACAGAGAAAGTCCCTATGGTTCAGCCAACCAGCAGTGAACAGAGTCTAGCAAAGGATCTGCAGAGAGTCAATGTGAGTCAGCAGACAGTAGTCTGGTATTAGCTAGGCTCCCTCACTTATTTACATTATGGAAATGGTATGTTCTACCCAATAATGTATACAAACCCTGGTTTGCTGATGATATGTATTGGCCATTGACAGGCTTTGAAGCCACCATATTGAAATTCCCCAGTAGGAGCAGGAATTCTAAAATTTCAATTAAATACAAAATTAATGTATTTAAGCATTGTTTTGTTGTAGTTGGGACAGTAACATAAGTACGGTGGCTTCAACACAGCGCCCACTATCAGTCTTGAAAAGGCCTTGAAAGAAAAGTTTTAATAACTTGTGTTCTCACTTCTCAAATCACAGGTTTGGCACTAAATGTGTTTTTGTAATGGAGCAAGAGAAGTGTGGTGCGATATATCACTATTTTGTCCTCCTAACTTCACAGTAGTTTCCATGCCTAAGTAAAGTGTTTTACATAGGACTTGTCAGGGAGTCATACACTAAATAACTGTGACTCTCTGCCAGAAAAAACTTCCAATCTGAGATTAACTGGTAAACTGTGTGTGTCACTGAAAAAAAAAGATTAAAGGCAAGAACGGAGTAATGAACAATAAGAAAATAGGTCAAACATGAAAGATTAAAACACAAATCCCTCAATGCTTAATAACACATTTGCATATTGAATCATTTGTGCCCCGAGAAAGAGCACAGATTGAAATTAAATAAATCAGGACTTGAAATTGAAAATTATTTCCTTTGAGGAGATTTTAGTCTCGATGTTGCAATGCTCCAAATATCCTTTGTTTGGCCCTGCCTCTCACATTAAACACACAAGACATAATCATTCAGTGTTCTCTCAATGCAGGTATGAAAATTGTAGCCATATCCTGGACGGCGTTGTGTAAACTATGTTATTGGTTTGATTTATCTCTTCTCAGGCTCTAATGGTGGAATGGACAACCAAAGGCTCTGCTGTCCAAGATATAAATAGCAAAGGCTCTGCACTTTGTAACCTCATCAATATTCTCACATCTCCAGCCAAGACCAAGATGTCACATAAGTCAGGTACGCTCAAAATGTTGGACTCCCTCGGAGCAGTTCATGAGAGAAATATTTTGAAATAAAGGATAGTGTTCAATAATGAGAAAACAATGAAATAGAGGCTCATTTTCTGTTCCAACACATTTTGCTACACTGTACAGATGTAGGATCTTAATTTGATCAACCTGTTACTGGAGAACGTTCCTGCAATGCAGGACATTTAAAATATGAATGTATATTAGGGCTTCTGAAGTTTGTAATTTCCACTTTGAAATTTCAGACTTGATTTTCTCTTACAAAAAATGTATCAGTCACTACAAAAATGTCCAATAATTATAATTCACATAATAATTCACATTTGCTGGATAATTATTTTCCTGGTGTAGCAGACTGGCTTCTACATCTGCATTGTTTGCTTTTGGGGGTTTTAGGCTAGGTTTCTGTATGAGCACTTTGTGACCTCTGCTGATGTAAAAAGGGCTTTATAAATACATTTGATGACTGGCTCAAATTAAGATCCTACATCTGTACGCTACAGAACATGATCCTGATCTAAATGTAACCACACTGATCAAACAGTACAATGATATTTTCCATGTATTAAACACCCCAATACATTCGTACTTAACAAATAAGCATGATCTTTTGTTGTTTATTGTTTTGCAATCAGCTGTTACTAACAGTGGTGAACCCGGAAACCATGCCTACCTAACCAATAAAGGTAATTTTTCTCTACCAGTATATGTTAGGAATGTATAAACACAGTGTTCAAGACCTGTACATTATCATAATAACATATCAACTCATCATCACAAAGGTACATTTAATGTCTTTTTAGGTTGAAGTGATCTCTTTGAGGCTTTGACTTGATCTAAAGGACGTTTAGAAATCCTCCACAAAGCTGGGAAGGATACTGTACTTATCCTTGGTTCTCCCTACTGGAAAAGTCATATTTTTAAAGTTCTTTTTTAATTTCAGTGTATTAATAACACGTTTTCAATATGTTTTCAATATACATCTAATAATATAAAAAGTCATTTCAAACCATCTGAGTTTAGATCAGACTGCAAAACAATATAACACAATACATTTTGTATGTCTTTCCAAGTTATTGTTGTTATGAAAGGTAACCTGTCTGGTGTCTAGCACTCTAGTCTCTAACCTCTAACCACACACAGAGCTGATGGTGGTACAGCAAAACATGTCGTATATCAACGAGGGCCACGAGAGCCTGGGAGAGCTGCTGAAGGGCCGGGCTGCAGAGCTCTCTGGCCTGGTGCAGGAGGTGACAGAGGCACAGAAGGAGACAGATACCATGATAACATGGCTGAAGGACATGAAGAAGACAGCAGCATCCTGGAACTCTGTGTCCACAGAGAAAGACGCCATGAAAACACAACTGGAGCAACAGAAGGTAGATTCAACCAAGGCCTTGTCTGCATAGAATGTTTCTACAGTGTACTACTTGTTGTCATTATGTTTTATTACAGTAGGGATTGAATCCAACCATCAAGTGGTATCATATATAAAAATAAAAAATACATGTATGCAAAATGGTCTGTGGGAAGCCAATGTTTCAGGCAGGCGCCTCTAGTCTTTGCATCTCAGAGTGCCTGAAGGATGAAATATATGATGGTTTTAGTCAAGCGATATACAGTATATCTCTCTTTTTCTCAGGCCTTTGAGGAAGACATGAAACAAAAGAGTGAGCAGCTTCAGAAGCTGAGAGAGAAGCTCCTCCATCTGATTGAGAAACACCCAGACTCTCCTGATGCAGCAAAATGGAAGCAGATGCTGTCACAGATAGGTATACAGTAGAGGCTGGTGGGAGGAGCCATAGGAGGATGGGCTCATTGTAGTGGCTGGAATTGTAGTGGGGGGAGCCATAGGAGGATGGGCTCATTGTAGTGGCTAAATAATGGAACAGAGTCCAACATGTGGTTTCCATATGTTTGATGTGTTTGATATTGTTCCATTTATTCCATTCCAGCCATTACAATGACCCCGTCCCCCTATGCTTCCTCCCACCAGCCTCCTCTGGTATGCAGTAAGCACCATCCCATCTATCTTTCTCCATATGATTATTATCTACTCCATCAATTTACTTTGTGTCAGTCCAGTCCACACATCCGCTCCCCCTTGTCAGTATACCTGGCCTCCCCCTCACCTACAGACTTGGCACACTCCTACAGCTAAGCCCTAATCAGTAGGGGCTGTGCAAAGTTGCAGGGGTGTTTTGTGCTGACCAATGTTTGTTCCTCAGATGCTGCCTGGGCGGATGTGAGCGGTTCGGTGGAGGACAGAAAGCAGCACCTGGAGGAGTCCAACAGGAACCTGGACGTGTTCCAGACCACTGAGCCGCAGCTCCGCCAGTGGCTCTCAGAGAAGGATATGATGCTCAGTGTCCTGGGGCCCCTCTCCATGGACCCCAACATGCTCAACACACAGAAGCAACAAGTCCAGGTACGAATATGGTGTATATTAGTTACCTTTGAAATGATTACCACCACGTTCAATGTCAATGCCCCTTATTTCAGAATTTTTGGTGTGCTGGCCAAATGTTGAGGCGTCCGATAATTAATACAAATCTATTAAGATTGAAAAGGTTGAAACATTTTGCACATTATGTTCATTATTAAACACCAGCATTGCTCTTTATTAAGGTCATATTGACTTTTCCCTCTAGATCCTCCTGAACGAATTTGACAGCCATAAGCCTCAGTATGACCAGCTTCACGAAGCTGCTGCTGCTATCCTGAGCACATCAGGCAAGCAGGACCCCTCCTCTGGTGGGAAGGTGGTGAAGGATCAACTGGCCGCCGTCACCCAGAAATGGCAGGGCCTGACAGGGCAGCTGGGCCAGAGAGCCGGCCTCATCGACCAGGCCGTGGGGAAGTCAGGCCAGTTCCAGGATCTGCTGAGGAGCCTGAGCCAGAGCGTCGCCTCACTGGAGACCGGGCTCAACAGCCAGCAGGCCCTTAGCAGTCAGCCTGACGTGGTGAAGAAGCAGCTGGAGGAGGCTAACACCATCTCTGGCCAGCTGAGGGAGGAGAGGAAGAGGCTGAAAGAAGCTGAGACCCTCTGCTCTGAGCTTTCTGCCCTGGTCACGGAGGACTACCTGAAAGCAGGCCTAGCCAGGCAACTGGAGGGGGTCACCAAGCCATTCAAACAGTTGGAGGACAAAGCAGGTTGGGCTTTGATTTCATTTGCCTTATTTTTTATATATGATATGTTCTTTCTCTTTAATGAGAAGCTTCAGGCTGTAAAGCTGTGGTTTAATGTCTGAAACTTTGACGGCCGTTGAAAGAGTTTTATGATGAGGGAGGCATTGCCATTCTGAATTATACATGTATGATTTGTTCCTCTGACTCTAAATCACATCAATGCACATGCTCTTCTTTAGGGAAGCGAATCCAGCAACTGAACTCGGCCTTCGCCAGCTCCCAGCAGTTCCACCAGACCTCCAAAGACTTCCAGGGGTGGATGAACGAGAAGCTCCAGGAGCAGTCTAAACCCCAGTCCATCTCGGCCCAGGTGGAGACCCTCCGGCAGAGCCTGAAAGAGCACAGTGCACTGCAGAAGGCCCTCAGTGAACATGAGGAACCGTACAGTACCATCGTCAGGGAGGGAGAGACCCTCCTCCAGAACACAGACGGGGCAGAGAAGGTGGCGATGCAGGGTCAGCTGGCCGCACTGCGTTCCAACTGGAACGATGTGAAGAAGAGCTCAGCTGAGCACCAGGATAAGCTACAGGGGGCACTGCAGAGGGCCCAGAAGTATCACGAGCACACTGAGAAGCTCCAGTCCTGGGTCCAGGAGTGTGAGGTCAGGGAGGGCAACGTCAGGCTCAGCGTGGACCCAGCGGAGGTGGAGAGCTCCATCTCCCAGCTGAAGGCCTTACAGAAGGACGTGGACAAACACAGAGGCCTGGTGGAGCAGCTGAACACTGCAGCCGACAGCCTCCTGGAGGTGGCCAACGCAGACACAGAGGCCGTCAGGGAGGAGAAGGCGGCCATTGGGCAGAGTGTGGACCGGGTCACCGAGGGGGTCCAGAACAAGAGAGAGTCTCTGGAGAAGATCTCACAGAGGCTGAAGGAGTTCAACGACACCCATAAAGAGGCCAAGGGCCAGCTGGAAGGGGCTAAGAAGCAGCTAGATGCCCACACATCACTGGGGGTCCAGGCCTACAGCAACAAGAACCTGACCAACATGAAGGCCCAGCAGAAGAGCCTGGCTGGGGTCAACACCCAGGTGGAACACCTAAAGAGCCTTGCCCAGGGCCTGGTGGCCGATGTCCCCGAGGCAGACGGGGTGACCGATCTCCTACTGCAGGCCGACAGCCTGGAGAAAGAGCACGGCTCCCTCAGCAAAGATGTAGGGGAGACCTGCTCCACCTTGGAGGGAAAGCTGCAGGGCATTGGGCAGTTCCAGACCAACATCCGCGAGATGTTCACCCGCTTCGCAGACCTAGACGACGAGCTTGACAGCATGGCTTCTTTGGGCCGCGACCTGGCCACTCTGAAGGAGCAGCAAGACGGCATCAAGGGCTTTGTGGATAAACTGCAGGAGCTGATTGCCGACACGGCTGGAGGAGGCGACAGCTGTAAGAAGATGCTGGAGACCGAGGCCTCCCCAGACCTTCTGGGGCTGAAGAGAGACCTGGATGCTCTGAGTAAACAGTGTGGCAAGCTGATGGACAGAGCCAAAGGGAGAGAGGAACAGGTGGGGAGCACACTCACCCGTCTGGATGAGCTTTACGGCAAGCTACAGCAGTTCACCAACAAAATGGGTGGGGCTGAGGTCAAGGAGGAAGGTCAAGGGTCAGTTGGCATGGAGACAGATGTCATCAACCAACAGCTGGAAGCTTTCAAGGTAAGCCAAGGAAATGTAATTCGTAGGCATTTACTGTATTAGCAATCTTGGTTGCCAACACTAATGGTAAATCCTCTTGGTTTTGATGAACTTTCCATGTAATGTCTCACATTATGGTATCATGTTATTACAGCACATGCTATACTATTGTACTCTAGCGGGATAACTTTCACCAGTCACACCTCTCAACTGGATGACATAACCCTGCCAGAGAGATATCATCCTTACGTACAGCACTGCCCTAAAGTAACCATTAATAACACCTATCATTATGTGGTGTGTCTGACACCCTCGTGTAATACCTGGAGTAAAACAGGTACCACATTAAATCCAGCAGGTAAACAGTAATAACAGAACACATCAGTAAACAAAGTGCGTTATAAAACCATTAGAACATTTGAAGGCTCGCACACATCGCACCAAATGTGGATCTAGCATTCTTCTGGTGATTGTTCAGCATGCTGTGTTTTAGGGAACACCCGCTGTAGACATCTGACTGACTGACGACATTTTTCACTCTATTCTACATGTAAAATCGGTGCACACTTGGTGTCACAGTTGCTAAGTACTCTCGGCCAGCAAACGCTATTGGTGTGTCTGATACTTCTGATACTTCAAGCCACTAGGCCTCTGTTCTACTGTTCTACTGGTTCTAGTTTCCACATGAATCCACATGACTTACTTAATGCAATAAGTTCTATTAGGGATGTTGCGTAATGTTTTGCTGCATTAACCCATTTACATTTCAGTAGACACTTTTATACATTTTCTTATTGGTTTGTACTGGTCCACTGTGGGAATCAAACCCACAACCCTGGCGTTGCAAGTGCCATGCTCTACCAGCTACACAGGACCAGTGGTATTGTAATTTAAACAGCAGGGGCTGTCTAGTTCTCTGCTGGGCCTGGTGGCCTTGTTTGTGACCCACCGTCTGGGGATCCCTCAGTATGTCCCTGAGCATCTGGTCCAGACAAAAGAGCTCTGACTGGCCCAGCAGCCATTGTGGTGGGTGGGTGGGTGAAAACGACCCAGGGGCCAGCTGGGGACCAGTGGGATGTCGTATGTTGCAGTGGCTCGGGGTAACTGACTCCTGCTCCCCTCTCCCTTTTCCTTTCATCCCCTTTAAGAATGAGTGTGGCGATGGAGTCTTAAAGGGTGTGTTAGGCTGTCTGTGGATGTTTTTAGATGGTCATCATTGGTGTGTATGACTTTGCTGTATCTGCTTCCCTGAACTTTCTCCTGTTGAATTTAAGAGTATACAGGGCATTACTTGTCTAGCTGTTGAACATCTTGAGGTGGTGGTACCATATATCTTACCACTGCTGGAACATCTTGAGGTGGTGGTACCATATATCTTACCACTGCTGGAACATCTTGAGGTGGTGGTACCATATATCTTACCACTGCTGTTAACATCAAAGATATCCAGTAGGGCTGTGTTAGGAATGTCTGCATTCTACAGAGATGGAAATGGAGCCAGAGCAGTAGCCAGAAACCATATTCTTGCAGCGCAAACATCCCTCCTGTACACATACAGAACTCCAACGACCACATTAACCACTATGAGGAGATTGTAATCATTCAACACTATTCTTTTTGTATTTACAGTTTTTCTCTCCTCAGTCAAGTTTCATTTCGATTTCCACCATGTAGCATGGATATATAAAAACACGTATTTACAGTATGCTTTGTATGAAATTAAACTACAATTATTTTATGAAAGACTTTATTTTAATATAAGGGGATATAAATAGAACACCAACAACAGCATCATTGTGTCATAATATTATATTTTGTTGAAATATCATTGATGAGTAAAACAGGGATACCTATTACCAAGACCTATAGCTGGATAGAAAGCCTTCTAAAAGCCTGTAAATGCCGTGAGAGTTGATGGATGGGGATTAACCTATATTCGGATTTGGACCATTTTAATGGTTGTTTATGGGCTGAAAGCGTCATATCAAAACATTGTATTACATGTTTCATACTACAGCATTACACATATCTATCTATAGGCCAAAATAATTTGTTTAATTCAGTTTTGTTTATCACAATTACATTCACAAACATCAGCCTTTACATAAATACCTTAAAATGTAATATCCAAATATACTGTATGTCTATTAGAACTCTAGTTAATAGTCTGAATGGTAGCTGGAATTTAAATCATGTACATTTGTGCTACGTGTAGTTAAGAGGGTAACCATGAACCATCCCATCATTTTAAATACTACCAGCTGTTGCTGAGCAACGTGTTCCATGCTAGTTGTTCGGACCCTCTCACCCTTTCATTGTCCTCTCTCTAAGTCTCGTTGGGTAGGCCTGCACACAGACACGTCAGCTGCAAGCGGAAAATAAACGTTGTACTCTTTCAGGCCACTAGCTACTCTCTCAGAGAAAAAAAAGTTCCCTGAGAAAAAGGAATCACAAAAGATCCCTACTTAATTCCATTACAGCACAAGGTATTTCTTAATTGATGTCTTAAAACCAGTTTGACCCTCGGAAACCTGTAGACAGACTAGGCTGAGACTGAACAGAATAGGATGTCTGCCATGTGAATAGGAGTTTCATGTAGTCTATAATAATCCTGCTCTGTGGTCTAAGACACTGTATCTCAGTGCTAGATGCGTCACTACAGACAACCTGGTTCGAATCCAGACTGTATCACAACCGACCGTGATTGGGAGTACCATAGGGTGGCACACAATTGGCCCAGCGTCGTCCGAGTTTGGTCGGTGTAGGCCGTCATTGTAAATAAGAATTGTTTCTTAACTGAATTGCCTAGTTAAATAAAGGTTCAATTTTGAAAATGTAAAAAGATATTTGTAGATCTGGTACTTGGTGTATTGTGGGGTTTCATGTAGTCTATAATAATCCTGCTCTGTGTATTTGTAGATCTGGAGGTGGGAGGAGGGAGGAGGGAGGAGGCGTCTTTTTACTCCTTCTACTCAGACATAACATCAGTGTCTCCTGTGAACCTAAAAGGAATTTCAACCTCCTGAATCATAGCTATTTCTCTCGCTGAAGGTGATTAGGGGAAAATGGCCGTTGGGGAGACCTCCTCCTGTAGTCTAGCTTACTCACTTACCCCAGCCATGATACACTCTCCCCAAGGTGCAACGTGAAGTGTCCCCAGAGGATCTGAGTTGGTTAGCTACACGTTGTTTTTCTAGGATGGCAGATCACTTTTTATGGTGACACATTGCATTTTTCCGTTGGGATTGTGATTCACCTAAAACACCGAAGAGATTCATTTATTCCTGTGTTTTTTAGTTTATTTTACACTAGGAGTGCACTTATACACAAGCAAAATAAGCTTTTGAATTTGTCTCAATGAATTCTTTATCTAGTCCTTGATAATCGTTTTCTTTCATTCACACCCATTGTTGTGAATGATGAGCAGTTCTGTTGAAAGGGATTTGTCGCAAAGAAATGTGGCCCTTCTGCAACCTTTGATCTGAATAGCCTGTCCTTGTGAATGCAGTAAGAGTTATGTCTAAGGGCTCTCTATTTTGAGGGAGATATGCAAGTCATTTGGATTGGTTGATGTCTATCCTATGTCGGTTGGAATGGGCATTTTGTTTAGAGAGTCAAGATAACCCTGGTGAAGTCGCTGTCATAGTATACACTACCGTTCAAAAGTTTGGGGTCACTTAGAAATGTCCTTGTTTTCCATGAAAACATACATGAAATGAATTGCAAAATGAATAGGAAATATAGTCAAAATGTTGTGTCATTCAAACTTTGCTTTCGTCAAAGAATCCTCCATTTGCAGCAATTATAACCTTACAGACCTTAGGCATTCTAGTTGTCAATTTGTTGAAGTAATCTGAAGAGATTTCACCCCATGCTTCCTGAAGCACCTCCCACAAGTTGGTTTGGCTGGATGGGCACTTCTTACATACGATACGGTCAAGCTGCTCCCACAACAGCTCAATAGGGTTGAGATCCGTTGACTGTGCTGGCCACTCTATTATAGACAGAATACCAGCTGACTGCTTCTTTTCTAAATAGTTCTTGCATAGTTTGGAGCTGCGCTTTAGGTCATTGTCCTGTTGTAGGAGGAAATTGGCTCCAATTAAGCGCCGTCCACAAGGTATGGCATGGCGTTGCAAAATGGAGTGATAGCCTTCCTTCTTCAAAATCCCTTTTACCCTGTACAAATCTCCCACTTTACCACCACCAAAGCACCCCCAGACCATCACATTGCCTCCACCATGCTTGACAGATGGCGTCAAGCACTCCTCCAGCATCTTTTAATTTTGTCTGCGTCTCACGAATGTTCTTTGTCATCCGAACACCTCAAACTTAAATTTGTCTGTCCATAACACATTTTTCCAATCTTCCTCTGTCCAGTGTCTGTGTTCTTTTGCCAATTGTAATATTTTAATTTTATTGGCCAGTCTGGGATATGGCTTTTTCTTTGCAACTCTTCCTAGAAGGCCAGCATCCCCAGAGTCGCCTCTTCACTCTTGACGTTGAGACTGGTGTTTTGCGGGTACTATTTAATGAAGCTGCCAGTTGAGGACTTGTGAGGCGTCTGTTTCTCAAACTAGACACTCTAATGTACTTGTCCTCTTGCTCAGTTGTGCACCGGGGCCTCCCACTCCTCTTTCTATTCTGGTTAGAGCCAGTTTGCGCTGTTCTGTGAAGAGAGTAGTACACAGCGTTGTACGAGATCTTCAGTTTCTTGGCAATTTCTCGCATGGAATAGCCTTCATTTCTCAGAACAAGAATAGACTGACGAGTTTCAGAAGAAAGTTATTTGTTTCCGGCCATTTTGAGCCTGTAATCGAACCCACAAATGCTGACGCTCCAGATACTCAACTTGTCTAAAGAAGGCCAGTTTTATTGCTTCTTTAATCAGCACAACAGTTTTCAGCTGTTCCAATGGCAAGTTGTGTTAGCTAATACAAGTTTATCATTTTAAAAGGCTAACTGATAATTAGAAACCTTTTGCTAACATATTTGCAAAAAGTTTCTAATTATCAGTTAGCCTTTTAAAATGATAAACTTGTATTAGCTAACACAACTTGCCATTGGAACACAGGAGTGATGTTTGCTGATAATGGGCCTCTGTACGCCTATGAAGATATTCCATAAAAGTCAGCCGTTTCCAGCTACAATAGTCATTTACAATATTAACAATGTCTACACTGTATTTCTGATAAATTTGATGTTATTTTAATGGATTTTTTTTTTTGCTTTTCTTTCAAAAACAAGGACATTTTTAAGTGACCCCAAACTTTTGAACGGTAGTGTAATTTAAAAAAAAATCTTATTATGACACATTTGTCATGAATCTCATTCTGAGATCAATACCCCAGTTTACTAAAAGCACATTCGATATGGCGAACCAGTGAGTGTGGCACGGTGAACTGAAGCCTCTGAAACAGCCTCTGAAACACAACCTCTGAAACACAACCTCTGAAACACAGCCTCTGAAACAGCCTCTGAAACAGTCTCTGAAACAGCCTCTGAAACAGTCTCTGAAACAGCCTCTGAAGAAAGTCTCTGAAGAAAAAGCCTCTGAAGAAACAGCCTCTGAAACACAACCTCTGAAACACAGCCTCTGAAACAGCCTCTGAAACAGAGCCTCTGAAACACAGGCTCTGAAGAAACAGCCTCTGAAACAGCCTCTGAAACAAACTCTGAAGAAACAGCCTCTGAAACACAACCTCTGAAACACAGCCTCTGAAACAGCCTCTGAAACACAGCCTCTGAAACAGCCTCCGTCCTTGGAAAGAAGACGGACGAAGAGAGGAACACTCTTTTAATTCAATGTCTGGATTATGTCAAAAGTATGTGGGATTCAGCTGCAGAATATCCTTTCTCTAAACCCCACAGATCTCTTTAACCGCTTATTAATCTCTAGCAGCCTTCCGTTCCCCCGTTTTTCTCCTCTCAACCACGGAGAGGGCTGGCTCCCGAGTGGCACAGCGGACTAAGGCACTGCATCTCAGTGCTACAGACCCTGGTTTCATTCCAGGCTGTATCACGGCCGTGATTGGGAGTCCCATAGGGCGGCGCACATTTAGTCCAGCGTCATCCGAGTTAGGGTTTAGCCTGGGTAGGCTGTCATTGTAAATAAGATGTTGTTCTTAACTGACTTGCCTAGTTAAATAAAGGTTAAATAAATAAAATAAAAAATAATTATCAGTCCTTTCTTCTCTCTCCCGACCCGGGTCACTCGCCATAAAAAGGCCACACCATGACATGGACTTGGCAGAGCTGTGGGTGTTAAATTACCTGGGACCTGTGCCTCCCTCAGCATTCCTGAGTAATTAGGAATATCTACAGGGTCCACAGCAACCATCCACAGGAAAACAACAGAGAGGGAGCAGAGAAAAAAAAAAAAAAAAAAACATAGAGATCTATTTCAGCCCTGCGGTGATGTCACCAGTGATGTCACCAACGTGGGAGTTGCCGCTGTCTGCTGGTCTGGTGTTTTATTTTTTTCTTCTTTAGGAGGGAGGGAGGGAGGGAGGGAGGGAGGGAGGGAGGGAGGAGGGAGGGAGGGAGGGAGGGAGGGAGAGAGAGAGAGAGAGAGAGAGAGAGAGAGAGAGAGAGAGAGAGAGAGAGAGAGAGAGAGAGAGAGAGAGAGAGAGAGAGAGAGAGAGAGAGAGAGAGAGAGAGAGAGAGAGAGAGAGAGAGAGAGAGAGAGAGAGAGAGAGGATTCAAAGATGACTAAGAAGTTAAGTCATATGGACCAAGGAGCCTAAAGGGGAGAATTAGAAGAAAAAAAGTGTCCGACCAATCAACATGTGCTGGAGCAGCCCTCAGTGGCAGATGTTGCCTCAATAATGAGAGAGCGGGGGCGGGGCTAGCAGCCTCTACCAGGAGGGTGTCTGTCTGTCATTGTAAGGCGAACCACCAAAGATGCAGGGCACCGGCTCTCCTCTCAGATCGCCCTTTGTTTTCATAGAGCACTGTGGATTTGTATCACTATATGCCACTTGCACTGAAGCTCTCCGTCAGCCTGCATGGATACCAGAGGTATTTGAGGGAGAAAAGAAGCACTTTTAAGGGATGTTTATAGTGGAGCAAAGGACGGACAGGCAAAGAACAATTATAATTATGTTTTGACAATTGGGAGAACAGCACCAAGTAGGGAATTCTTTGAGGACAGGTGACTCAATGGACAGACTGGTTCTATGTTGTTCCAGATACCGATTGCATAGTCTGTGCACATTCTGACTGAGGGTGATATTTTGACTGAGGGAGCTGTTTGGATTATCACGATTGGGAGAGATAGATTTTATTGTTAGTTCTGTGTTTTCTATATTTTAAATTTTTGTAAGTAATTGCACAAATTGTTAACATATATTTTAAAATCGGTTATTTATTTTATAAGAACAAATTGATTTTGCAAATTAAGTGCAGTGAAAAGGGTATATATAAAATGCACTTTCATTCGTTTTTGGGGGGCTTGTTGCTTTTGCAGCAAATATTTGCACTGAAACAACATACCTCAGACCACATTACTATATTCGGAGTATTATTTTATTATCTCTAAGTCAGTGCAGTTGGATTTTTAGATGGGGAAACCACTTAGCAGACCAGACTGCCTCCGCCAGAACCCCTCCTGTGTGGGCAAAGAGGAGGAGGAGGACCTGAACATTGATGACTGCTACGTTCCCCAGAGATCCATCTACGACACTGTCCGCCTCAACGAGCAGATTGACTGTGGCTCCAAGGGAAGCCTGGCTTCCAGGCACTTCAATGGCACCCTACTCTACACACAGCGCATCCTGGACATGAGCAGCCTGTGTGGCAACGGAGTCCTCACCTCCTCCAGCACATTTGAACTCCACAGCCGTGAGGTAGCCAGGCTGGAGTGTGCAGTCTTTGATGGGCTGAATCTTAACGGTGACATCATTGGAGGAGTGGGGACAGTGCTCTCTAAGCCTCGTCTGAGGCAGGGAGGGGAGAAGAAAACGGAGCCCCCGCACCACCCGTGCTCCTGGAGGACATTCGCCCCTACTAATGGAGGGGAGTACGCCAGTCGCAGTGGCACCCTGTGTTCAGACGGAGTTTATAGGTTGAGCCATGGTCTGTCCCGTGGCAGGAAGGGACGGAGTGTCACCAACTCCCTGACGTCAGAGGAGGACTCGGGCCTGTGCAGCCCCACCGCAGAGAGGGAATGCCGCTCCAACCGGGCCTCCAGGAAACCAGGACCAGGCACCAGGAGCCTCTCCTCCTCCGAGGCCATGCACGTGTCTGGAGAGCTGAAGCCAGGCTGCTCCGTCAGCTCAGGGCAGGAGGAATACCCCTTCTCCCCTGTCAGGGACAACATATCCAGGGCACTGTTCCACCCAGGACAGAGCAACTACCCTGTACAGGAGTCCCAGGAGGGAAATGACACCTGCATGACAGACCTGAGTGTAACAGAGTTGACCATTGGTAATGGAGAATACAGAGACTCCACAGACAGGCGCTCCTCAAGATCAAATAGTAGGGACTCGACTGGCTGGAGACGGTCCTCGAGGTCAGCCAGTAGGGTCCAAAATGGAGTCTACAGGACGCTAGCAAGCTACGATGAGCTCCCCACCGCCGAGCTGCAAGAGGACATGTCCTATCAGTCAGACTGTGAGTTGGTCAGCGTGGTCGTCACACAGCCAGAGCATGTGAGATCTGGGCCGCAGTCAGAGTATAGACAGAATATGGGTGTTAAACCATTTGACTTGCCAAACCATGGAGCTATAGAACCACGGAAATACGGCATGGAAGACCTGGAGGACTTTCTGTTGTCAGTGGAAAGGGAGGCCTGCTTGGCCAATGGCAGTGAGCCACGGGTGTACCAAGAAATAAAGGACGATGAGATCGACAGTCTGTTAACTGCTATAGCCGCATGTCCCGAAATGGACCTCATGGGTTTCGCCTTCCCCCAGGTACCCAAAAATAGTATCAACTGGGCCAAACAAATACACATTTAGTTTGATAGATATGGCACTTTTCATTAATGTTTGCTGGGACACTGCCTGGGCTAGCTCTGGGCGTTCCTTGTTTATCAGATTACACAAGGTCTGAATTGGGTTTAGTCAGTCAGCCTGACCCGAGTCTGTCTAGCGTGTTCCTGCACAGCTGTGCACCAACTGATTGCCCTGCATTCCTTTCTAGAAGCTGCAGTGCTGACCAGTCAGAAATAGGTTGTTGTTATGCCAGCTCATGGCCAAAGTTAGCAGCCTGTGTATACAATCAGTCTTCAGGGACTGGCAAAACATTTTATAATACTCAGCTGCATTTTCTCAACATTATTGTTCATTATGGACAGTCAAAGTGCCTAGCTGATAATCCAAATGGACTTGTCTTTGTTTTGTTTCATGGCTCACAAATAAGCAATGCATTTCAATAACCTTTACACTCTCCGAGGTTGTCTCAGAGAGAATTGGTATTGGCAAACAGAGATATCTAAAAAATAATGTAATATCCTGCCAATTGCTGGATTTTTGTAAACTAATGGAATGTCTTATCTTTCTTCAGAGGAAATTTGAAAATGTAAATGTATGGCATGAATCAAGGACTTAAATCAGTCCAATTCTGAAAACGACCAGATAACCCTGAAAGCAACTAATGCATTCCTGAGAGCTCTCTTTAAACGTAGGGTAGGAATATTGTTTTTAAAGCAACATTAAACATATCTTGTTTTTGTCTTTATTGAAGTCTTGCCCTTATGAACCTCTGACATCATCTGTCTTATTGAGATAAAGCATTATCTCTCATCCGCTCTAAGTTGTTCTGCGTCTGATTTTTTTTCATATTATTTCATTATTTCTACTTTATTATCTCTGGCCACAGGTGTTCCAGAAAGAGGTTGATCCACTGCAGAGCCAGTTGCAAGACATTAACTGGCTGGGCCAGGGCCTGATCCAGAACGCTGCCAAAGGCACCAGCACCAAGGACCTTGAACATGACCTGGAGGATGTCAACACTCGATGGAACACTCTCAACAAAAAGGTTAGCTTGTCTCTGGGTTATTAATCGACTTCTCACTCTGGGCTTTATTGCTTTTTACGTAGGTGAAAGAGGTAAAACTTTAGACAAGTTGACGAATAATAACACTCCCTTGCATTCTTGCTTAATGTTATGCAATATGATTGATAGCTTTAATTATCTTGATTTTTTACCGTATTACAAATGTGTAATTAGTTATATCATAATCATAATACATGTGATGCCTATATGTAAATGGTCTTCCATAGATTGCTGAGCGGTCAGCGCAGCTGCACGAGGCCCTGTTGCATTGTGGGATGTTCCAGGATGCCCTGGAGTCCCTGCTCAGCTGGCTGACGGACACGGAGGACCTGGTGTCCAATCAGAAACCTCCGTCTGCCGAGTTCAAAGTCGTCAAGGCACAGATCCAGGAGCAGATAGTAAGCCGCTAGAGAATTGATGACAAAACAGCAGTAAATTTATACATTCAAACCCATTCAGAGAATCCATGTAGGCTTTAATGATTTAGCCGTTCATCTTTTTTATTGGCATCCATTGTGGAGCTTTATTAAGGGCTATCCTTAAGCTTCTGTTGAATGTATGCAAGGCCATTAGATTTGAGGTTTTCCCTGAAAAGCAGCAATTGTGCTTGAAGCATGTTGAACGGGCCTTGTAGCTTCTTCGACTTTGTTTGTCCTGGACAGCTCCTCCAGAGGCTGCTGGATGACCGCAGGCCCACGGTGGAGCTGATTAAGAAGGAGGAAGGGAAGGTTGCGGAGCTGGGAGCAGAGTCTGTGGACAAGGAGAAGGTGGGGAAGGAGATTGAGTGCCTGGGGCTGAGGTGGGACGCTCTGCTGAAGAAGGCTGAGAACAGGTCTGTCTGCACAACCCCCTGAAATCTTACACCCATCTTTTCTAACACTATTGTTTGTCATTTAAATGTATGTTGGAATTGTGATTCAATGTGGTAAATCTGCTGATTTTATTTTCGCTATGAAAATGCCATCCCTTGCCTCAGTCTTATATACACTGCAGATTTTGGACAATACAGACAAATGAGGTGTTGCATTCTGGATAAGTGCCCTGAAGACATAATTAATTGACCCTCCCCCACCATCCCTAAGTGACAGTTGTTAGGTATAATTCTTCAATTGCGTTATCTGGAGATAGACTGAGCGCCAGAGGTCTTTGAGGAGACCATTATCTTGACATCCAGTATCTTGGCATCCAGTATCTTGGCATCCAGTATCTTGGCATCCAGGCCAGACTTTAGTTGAGGGAGTGAACCTGTCTCATCACTCTACCTGTCCCACCTCTTCTGTTCTCTCTTGGCATGCTGGGTAATGTAGGCACAAACAGCTGACGAGCATTCTGGTTGTGGCTCAGCAGTTCCATGAGACACTGGTGCCTCTGTCTGAGTGGCTCTCTGCCACAGAGAAACACTTGGCCAAAGCTGAACCCATCGGCACACAGACCTCCAAGCTGAAAGAGCAGATCTCCCAGCACAAGGTATGATAACTCATGTTTCCATTTAGAAAACTGGAGGCCTATTACACTTCAATGTTGTGATGTGAAAATCCTGGCTAAATGCATAGCACATAGAATAAAAACGGTTTTACCAGATATTGTTCAGCCGAATCAGACAGGTTTTTTACATGGACGATATATTGGAGATAATATACGACAATTACTTGAAACAATTGAACATTATGAAACATCAAAGATACAAGGCCTGGTCTTCATAGCAAATTTTGATAAAGTATGACTAGAATTTATTGTATTATATTTATTCATGATATGATGAATAGAAATGAAGGCGTTATGTCCCAAAATAAATGGGAAGAGATTTTCGATGTACCGATTCCATGGCACATGGTTTATGAACTCGTACAAAAAACTGAAGAAAAAAAGAAAAAAAAAGAAGAAATAATCAAAAAAGATGTGTCCTCCGAAGAGGGGTGGTGGTGGAGGGCTTAATAAAAAAATAAAAAAATATCAGTCACCCAATCCTTTGTTTTTAGTTTCTCATGTGTTTCTATCATGATTTGCATAATACATTTTGAGTTTCTTATTGGTTCAGTATTCATTTCCACCCTTTGTGTTTGTTTGTGTGTTGTTTATTTATCCCCTGGTGTGTGTTCAATGCGTGTTTGTGATGTGGTCAGATCTTAGAGGAGGAGATAATGGGTTACAGTAAAGGCCTGGTTCAGGCCATCAGCCTGGGTCAGATGCTGAAGCTGGTCAGCTCAGTGGACGATAAGGAGCTGGTGCAGTCTAAGCTGGACTCCAGCCAGTCTAGTTACGTAGAGCTTCAAGAGCGCTGTAGGAGGAAGGCTAAGATGCTGCAGCAGGCTCTGGCCAATGCCCAGCTCTTTGGAGAAGACGAGGTGGCCCTCATGAACTGGCTCAACGAAGTGCACACTAGGCTGAGCGAAGTGTCCGTCAAAGACTACAAGACGGACGTGCTTGAAAAGCAGTGTGCAGAACAGCTGGTACTACTACCACCACACTCCTCCTCTGGCCTAACATTAATTTATTCTTTATCCCTTTACATCGTTTTGAAGTTATTTTAAATCACACCTAGCTACTTTGTTACTTTCAGTTCATTTGGTTTAGTTTGTGTGGAAAGTCCCATTCCTTCTTGGTTTGAGTCAGATGAGTTGGTGCTAAGGTTTTGTGTCTTGTCCAGGCCCTACATGAAGACATTGAGTTGAGGAAGCAGAATGTTGATCAAGCCATTTCCAATGGATTGGAGCTGCTGAAACAAACAACAGGTGAGACAATATATTTAATACTACACCTATAATGTGAATGAAACACTTGTGTTAACAGTGTTATTTATTTATTTATGAATCTGAATTAATGTATCTTCTTTCACCTTCTGTAGGTGATGAGGTGGTTGTCATCCAAGGCAAGTTGGACGGGATAAAGACGAGATATGCTGAGATCAACTCCATGAGTGATAACGTGTCTAAGACCCTGGACCAGGCCCTGACTCTGGCCTCCAAGCTTCAGCACACCCATGAAGACCTCAGCTCCTGGCTGAAGAATGTTGAGGCTGAGCTCACCGCCTTCGCTGCTCAGGAGCCTGTAGGAGAGCAGCTCGTACAGGCGCAAGACAGACAGAAGGTAATGATAGGCTGTTTTGCTTTTTTTGCCCCTTTTTCGTGATATCCAATTGGTAGTTACGGTCTTGTCCCATCGTTGCAACTCCCGTACGGACTCGCGAGAGGCGAAGGTCGAGAGCCGTGCGTCCTCCGAAACACTACTTCTTGACACAATGCTCGCTTAACCCAGAAGCACCAATGTGTCGGAGGAAACACCGGCCAAACTCTCCTCTAACCCGGACGACACTGGGCCAATTGTGTGCTGCCTCATGGGTCTCCCGGTCGCTGCTGGCTGCTAAACAGCCTGGAATCGAAACAGGATCAGTAGTGACACAGATAGCAGTGCGATGCATTGCCTTAGACCGTTGCGCCTCTCGGGAGGCCTTTTGCTTGACGTTTTATTTTGGGAGAGCAGTTAAGACTAGTTATTAAGTTGCTTTATACAACGGGTGGGTCTCGTCCACAAGCTACCACTGGCTAAATCTATGACGTTAAAATGTATTTTTTCTCTGTTCCATCTGACTGCTTAATCCACTGTCTCATCAGCCCAGCCAGGCACTTTATAAACTTGATCTCCACTATAAAATGCATCTAGATATTATCTCACATTTCCTTTAGACTAACATTTTGTTTTCAACAGAGGATATTTGTATAAACCTGGCTCTGTCTCTCCAACATTTGCAACATTGTTTCAATATTCAAATTCGATCTCCAGCTGTCCCATAATAATGAACGTGTCGGGAGTCGGGAGAGACAGACAGCAGGCAGCGTTTCTCAGCCAGTCGATATCATGAATCAGCTGACATAATTTTCATGGATATATACAAAGAAATGTCAATCGAAACAAGGTAAAACGAAACAAAGTGCAGCTAGTTTGCAGTCTTTCCAGCTTTAGTTTGAAGTGATTGTGTTAGCTGTGTTGTTGGCTAGCTCCTCTGAACAACGGTGTCCAGACGAGTGAGCACATTTTCTATACCAGGCGAAATTGCGCCTCATTAGCTCATTGTTATGGATGTCTCCAAATATATGTTACTAGAAAACAGCTTAAACAAATGCAAATGCGTCTACTTTGCTGTTATTCTGGCTGTATTTAGAACGAACGACTGGGTCACGTCTCTAGCAACCGAACTGATAGAACGAATGACCAGCCGGCTTGGATAGCAACCCAAGGTTTGTGTCGGGACTATATCTTGTGGAAGGATGAAATAGTAATAAATTCGTCAAAATAAATGTTGTATTGAAAATATGTCAATCATTATTTTAATATGTTGTTAACCCGTTTCATAAAAGCCGGTGTTTGGAGGATGTATTGGCACGGTTTGCCGGTGTTGTGCCGAAAATCACCACCCTGACAGAATTCTCCACCCCCCCCCTTCTAATTTCCTTAATTTTGTGGCTAGAGTCAAATACATTCTGTGGCACACATTACAGTCAAATAAGACATGGGAGAGATGCAGAATTTTGGCAAAGAGATGTATTTATAGACTAATACACTCAGTAGCAGATTTAGGTACGGGCGACATGGACAGCCGCCCAGGGTGGCATCTTGCCGGGGGCAAGCTAGAACAAGCTAGAACCGCCACTGAAAACACTTGAAAAAAATAGCCAAACCGAAAACTGCATACAAAAATGCTTTCTGCTACTATGATCAGTGAAATGTAGGCTGAACTGACAATGGAGGGAATAGCAGAAATCAACTTGCAAGCAAGTCGCAGAGATGAAGAACACAAAGGGGAGAGATTCTGTCAGCACAGGGGGAGATTTTCAGCACAACACCAGCCAACACCCATGCCAATATATCCTCCAAACTCCTGCTTTGAGGGCCAGGTTTAGTTTTTTTTGGTGGTAATAACTTTTTCATATTTTTGTCATTTAGCGGAAGCACTTATCCAGAGCAGTTAGGGTTAAATGCCTTTCTCAAGGGCATATCAGCTGATTTTTCACCTAGTCAGCACAGGGATTCGAACCAGCAACCTTTCAGTACTGGCCCAACACTCTTAACTGCTAGGCTACCTGCCGGTGATGTCAGATACGTAGATTTGCCATGTGATCCATGTTAGTTGTAATCCGTCATATGGGATTATGGTATTACTTGGAATATGCTATAACATCAGGGTAAAATTACGACAGCCATATCACATGACTATAAACACAGTGCATGGATAGATAGATTGATGCTCACTGTAGGATCCTCTATGTCAACCAGGCATTGCTGAAAGAGGCCAGGGATCACAAGCCCCAGGTGGACAAACTGAACGAAGTCAGCAGCTCTCTGTTGGAGCTGGTCCCATGGAGGGCCCGGGAGGGCCTGGACAAGCTAGTGACGGAGGACAACGATCGCTACAAGGCCACCAACGACACCATCGCACATCATGTGGAGCAGATAGACGCCGCTATACTGAAATCACAGCAGGTAGAAACACCACTTAAAGTCACAGTACCCGGCGACTGTAAACAGAGGAATTCATAAACTGATACACAAATGGAAACACAACCCATCAAACTGACCAGCCTGAACAGAATGCTAATTTGCATTCTGGGTGATTGGGGCTATTACATTGTACATCTGCTTTCAGAACTAAATCCTGTCTCGTTTGGCATCCGTGCCCTTTGGGAGATTTGTTTTCTGTCATTATTGTTAATTAAACACTGGGAACTGTTGTAGAGGGTGGGTACATTTGCATCTGATTATTTGCTCATTAAAAAGCATATGCTTTTATACAGACACTAAAGGAAAAAGGTTATGGTATCGCTTGGATCATGGATGAATTAGCCCAAACTCAATTTATGCTCCCCCTTGAGGCACACTCACATTGGGTACAGGAAGTTGCCCCACTGTGTACAATGACATCATATTGCTGAGTCTACTTTTAATTAGGCCTTTAATAATGGGGTGTTTTCTGTGCAGTTTGAACAAGCAGCTGACACTGAGCTAGCCTGGCTTACTGAAGCAGAGTGGAAGATGTTGTCATTGGGGGAGATCAGGCTGGAACAGGACCAGACCACTGTCCAGCTCCAGGCCCAGAAGGTTAGTGTGTCTGTCAGACCACTGTTAAAACCAGGCCCAGAAGGTTAGTCTGTCTGTCTGTCAGACCACTGTCCAGCTCCAGGCCCAGAAGGTTAGTGTGTCTGTCAGACCACTGTCCATCTCCAGGCCCAGAAGGTTAGTCTGTCTGTCTATCAGGCCACTGTCCATCTCCAGGCCCAGAAGGTTAGTCTGTCTGTCTGTCAGACAACTGTCCAGCTCCAGGCCCAGAAGGTTAGTGTGTCTGTCAGACCACTGTTAAAACCAGGCCCAGAAGGTTAGTCTGTCTGTCTGTCAGACCACTGTCCAGCTCCAGGCCCAGAAGGTTAGTGTGTCTGTCAGACCACTGTCCATCTCCAGGCCCAGAAGGTTAGTCTGTCTGTCTATCAGGCCACTGTCCATCTCCAGGCCCAGAAGGTTAGTCTGTCTGTCACGCATCTATACTGTATATCTGCATATCTGCCTCAAATAAAATAAAATTGTATTTGTCACATTCCCCGACTACAACAGGTTTACACCTTACAAATGCTTACCTACAAGCCCTTAACCAACAATGCTGTAAGATGTTAAGAAACAAAATAAGAAAGTAAAAGTAACAAATAAATAAACAGCAGCAGTAAAATAACAATAGCGAGGCTTTATACAGGGGTACCGGTACAGAGTCAATGTGCGGCAGCACCGGTTAGTCCAGGTAATTGAGGTAATATGTACATGTACTGTAGGTAGAGTTAAGGTGACTCTGCATAGATAATAAAGAGAGCAGCAGTAGCGTAAAAGAGGGGTCTGGTGGCCCTTTGATTAGCTGTTCAGGAGTCTGATGGCTTGTGTAAACAAACAGGTCCTGTAAACAATGATGTGTGCTGCAGCTGCATTCAACCCCAAATATCCTCCTCTGATTGACCAGGGCTTCTCCATGGATGTCATGAGACACAAGGATGTCGTGGATGGAATTATGAAAACAGGCCAGGCCATCATGAACAGCAAGGATGCAGAGGAAAAGCAAGCCTTGAAGGTAAAAAAGTCCTATAATGGAATGAAGTCCTAACATTTTGTTGGTAGAATACCTCCCGAGTACCCTTGTGCGTCCATGAACGTAGCAGATCTTTCATAGAGATTTATATCAGAAACAATGACAAAGGCAGCTTGCTGTTGAAATGTTGGTTATCTAATAAATCAAGTTCCACCTGAGTGTGCAGTTACCTTGCTTTCTTTTTTAAGAAGTATACATATATATATATCTTTCTCAGGCCAAGATCCAGGCCCTCCTGGAGAAGTACGCTGTTGTCAGTCAGCTGAATTCGGAGCGCTGCCTGCAGCTGGAGCGAGCCCAGTCTCTGGCCAGCCAGTTCTGGGAGACTTACGAGGAGCTGTGGCCATGGCTCCAGGAGACCCGCACCAGCTTCAGCCAGCTCCCACTGGCGTCCATCGAGTACGAAGCTCTCCGACAGCAGCAAGAGGAGCTCAGGGTGAGCCCAACTTAAAGCCTATTAGCTAGTTGTCTTGGTCCCACTCGATTTTAATACTATTGTTTGTGGGAACAGAGGGGAGTGTCCAACAAAACTTCATAGCACATCATCGTAACACCAATGAAGGAAATGGACAAAGGATGATTTGAGTGTTACAAAGATGTAGGGGGAATGTTCTCAATGTTTTGACTGACAATGTCATATATCCACCACAGCAAATGCGAGAGCTGATTGCTGAGCACAAGCCCTACATCGACAAGATGAACAAGACGGGTCCCCAGCTACTGGAGCTGAGTCCTGTGGCGGGGGTCCCTATCAGGGAGAAGTACACAGCCACAGACCAGCTGTATGCCCAGCTCAAGGCTGACGTCAAAGAGAGGGCCTTCACTCTAGATGAGGCCATCTCCAAATCCACACAGGTAACACACGTTCACTTTCTTTATTTGATTGATGCATCCCTTGTTTATACAGGTAGAAATCTTGTTGTGCAAGAGAGACCTAGACATGCACTCAACATCATAGACCTGTAGAGCTTTTTATTGTATGTGGTAAGAACGCAGAAGCATGTGAGTTTGACTTTTGTCTTATGACGGCTTATGTTATTTCATTTACCGCAACTGATTGGGGATAAAAGGATGTTTTTAAAAAAGTGTTTAGGATGGGATTGTTTGATGACGTGCCAAATGAATGACATAGCTCTAGAGAAATCTGAGGCTGACACGGCATGTTACAAGTCCTTATCATGTGCCTGGCGGCCTCAGAGGGAAAGGAAACATTATTCATATCCTTCCTTTGAAAACAGGACATGTAGGTAGCAGCAGGGCGCGTCTGGTTCAGGCAGAATGGATTTCACCTGCAGAGACAATTGGGTTCAACAGGGTTGCATCTCTATATTTGAGTAGACAATGGTCCTGTTTTCCTATGCTGATTAATTGATCAGACTTTGAAAATAGATGTGGGTGGATGGTTAGTTGTTTGGAAGTTCTTCCAGGAGCATGTAATCATCATTGCTGTAGTAGATTGCTGGTTCTTGTGGCTAAATGATTGTCCTTTAACCCTTAGTATTTCACAAAATAAAAGTACTTTGGATAATGGTTATGAAATTTCCCCCCCGGGGGATCAATAAAGTACCTATCTATCTATCTATCTATCTATCTATCTATCTATCTATCTATCTATCTATCTATCTATCTATCTATCTATCTATCTATCTATCTATCTATCTATCTATCTATCTATCTATCTATCTATCTATCTATCGATCGATCGATCGATCGATCGATCGATCGATCGATCGATCGATCGATCGATCTATCTATCTATCTATCTATCTATCTATCTATCTATCTATCTATCTATCTATCTATCTATCTATCTATCTATCTATCTATCTATCTATCTATCTATCTATCTATCTATCTATCTATCTATCTATCTATCTATCTATCTATCTATCTATCTATCTATCTATCTATCTATCTATCTATCTATCTATCTATCTATCTATCTATCTATCTATCTATCTATCTATCTATCTATCTATCTATCTATCTATCTATCTATCTATCTATCTATCTATCTATCTATCTATCTATCTATCTATCTATCTATCTATCTATCTATCTATCTATCTATCTATCTATCTATCTATCTATCTATCTATCTATCTATCTATCTATCTATCTATCTATCTATCTATCTATCTATCTATCTATCTATCTATCTATCTATCTATCTATCTATCTATCTATCTATCTATCTATCTATCTATCTAAATGAAAGGATGTAGACTGTTCAGATCCAGGCAGCCAGTTTGACCATGTCAGTCTCCTCCCAGTTCCATGACAAGATCGAGCCCATGCTGGAGTCCCTGGAGCGGATCGCTGAGCGCCTGCGTCAGCCTCCCTCCATCTCTGTGGAGGTAGAGAAGATCAGGGAGCAGATCACAGAGAACAAGGTTGTGTCCGCGGACCTAGAGAAACTGCAGCCTTCCTACGACACGCTCAAGCAGCGCGGAGAGGAGATGATCGCTCGCTCAGCGGGAGCTGACAAGGACGTATCTGCTAAAGGTAACGTCTGCTGTTTCTCTGTACCTATCATTGGGGAAAATGCTTGTTAGCACTGCTGTTCTGTAGCCTCACACTACTACAGATCAATCCATTGTTACCCCTCTTCAGCTGTTGTTGAGGTGTATGGTTTGGGTGGCTAGCTGGACTGCTACATTAGCTGCCAATCAAAAGCAGATTCAGTTCTCTCTCCAGCCAAATAAATGAGTTAGCTGAAGACCTAGTCTCAAGCTGTCAGACACCACACCATATTACAGAACGGTTGGAGTCGAGGATAGAAGACCTAAATAAATGATACTCTTATTTATCTCTGTGTCTCCAAGCTGTGCAAGACAAGCTGGACCAGATGGTGTTCACCTGGAATGAGATCCATGCCCTGATGGAGGAGAGGGAGGCCAAGCTGCTGGATGTAATGGACCTGGCAGACAAGTTCTGGTGTGACCACTGTGCCCTCATCGTTACCATCAAGGACACCCAGGACCTGCTGAGGGAGCTGGAGGAGCCTGGAGTGGACCCCTCTGTGGTGAAACAGCAGCAGGAGTATCTGGAGGTGAAAGAGCATCAAAACATGTTCACTATAGGGTGGAATTAGGAGCATTACACACTCTTAGAACAAATGGTTCCCAAAGGGTTTTGTGGCTGTCCCCATAGGAGAACCTTTTTGGTTCCAGGTAGAACTCTTTTGGGTTCCATGTAGAACCCTCTGTGGAAAAGTTTCTGCTTGGAGGCCAAAAGGTTTCTACCTGGAATTTAAAGGGTTCTACCTTGAAACAAAAGGGGTTCTTCAAAGGGTTCTCCTATGGGGACAGCCAAATAACCCTTTTCTTTCTAAGAGTTCAGTGTGCAGGTTTTTTTGTCTTGCATTGCTAAATTAAGCTTCTTTCGTTCATGCAACATTCAACCATTGGAGCAGCTCAAACAAGATACCATGGGCAATGCCATTGCTATGCAGTTTGATGTGATTGTAGGTTTAGTTACTTCTCGAGACTGATAATTGTCTTTTCTCCCAGAGCTTCAAGGAGGAGATTGACGGCCTTCAGGAGGAGCTTGATGTGGTGCGGAACCTGGGGGCGGAGCTTATGGCTGCCTGTGGCGAACCAGATAAGCCAGTCACAAAGAAGAGTATTGATGAGGTAATCAATGACATCAGAACATCACCTTTAAAAAGAAGAGAACACAAATCTCTTTACTCAAGTACTCAGGACGGGCAAACTAAAATGGCACATACCTTGCTCAAAGATATCTTATTGACTTACATAAGGATATACGTAATGCTGGTAAATCATATATATAATTTGTGTCTCCAGCTGCTGTGCATAGGTCATATTCCCTGACCTCTGTTGTTGTTTTCCCCACCAGGTGAACTCAGCGTGGGAGACTCTGAACAAGGCGTGGAAGGAGAGAGTGGACAGACTGGATGAGGCAATGCAGGCTGCTGTACAGTTCCAGGATGGCCTGCAGGTACATTACTGTTCATTATGGGTTAACTGATATGCTTTGTCATACATTAGGACCTGTTCAGCAGGGCACACAATTTGCAACACAAATCAAAATCTTTGTTCTTATTGGTCAAGATCAGATAAAATGTTATCTCCCATTCCCTGAACACACTGAATATCAATACGCAGCTTGTGGTTTGGACTGTGAGGAGATGAATGCCATTGTTTGCATGTAATACAAAACTTCTGAGGTTTCGTTAGTCATTGTGTTTGTTGATATGTTTAAGAGAAAATCACCCACATTACTCAGGACATGTTCAAAACTTCATTCATGTTGATTGAAGTGTCTGTGGTTTTGTGTTAATCGTATGATCAATGGCCCTATCAATGGCCCCATTAATCAAGCAATGTTAATGTGTTAATGCTAATCAATGTTTGCCAGGTAGCATCGTTGTTCTCAGACGTAATCAAGGGACAGAGTTTACACAATGACTTTGAGCAGTTTAAAAGGCACAAATAGATCAAAGTAAATTGTCATGCAACGGGCATTGTAAACTGCAATGACAGCATGTTGCTATATTTGGATCACATAAATGTGTGTGTTTGTCTATCTATATTGGTTGTAAGTTATTGTTTATATTGGTTGTGATGGTTTATAAGGGTGTGGGTGGCTCTTTTAATGAAGTGGTTTTAAAAAGCTTAGATTTACTCTGTTGGGTTATTCATTAACTACCCGCTCCTTGACTTGAGTGAATAAGTTGAGGTCCGTCTATTTCATCATGTGCTAATATCTATTTTTCGTTGACAGTGTTGCTTTTACTTTAGAATAATTGATGGATCAAGTAATATGAATGATAATTAATAGCTGTTGTAAAGCTAGCATTGTGTTCTTCCATTGAGGATGGTGCCCACTGCCTTTATCTACAGGGTATGTTTGACTGGGTGGATATCGTGGAGCATAAACTGGGTTCTATGTCACCCGTGGGCACAGACCTCGACACTGTCAAGCAGCAGATAGAAGAACTCAAGGTACTGCGTTTCTACACCTTTATTATGATAATGATTAATAGTAATAGTAATAATAATAATAATACATATTATATAGAATGCCTTAGCTATGATGAATCTTAGACCAAACCATTGATCTATCCCCACATTTATCTGATCGAAACATCATAAATATCTTTTAGTTGATCTCACTCAAGTAAATGTGTTGATTTATTTAATGTCCACCAACATTACACAGCAAACAGCAGCTGTGTTTATGTATGTTCAGTTCATGCCCTTATTGAAGCACGGTGTAGTAACAGTGTCATTAATACTACATAGAGCATTGACATCTGCTTCTCTCCTTTGATCTACATCAGGACAAAGCTATTGTGACGCTCAAATGGAATAGTTAATGAAGGTGGTTTTAGGTTTTAGGCACATCCACGTTTACACAGAGCTGAACAAAAAGAAGTCAACAGAACAGTCAAGAAGTCATGTCTACCCACTGTTTGCTATTTCCATTCTAAGTGATCTTTTAATAAAGCTTTTGAGCTGTACAGATGTAGGATCTTAATTTGATCACTCTTTTGTTGCTGAGAATTTTCCTGCACATCATAACCTTGTAGTTATATTGACGGGTTGCCTTGACAATCCCTTGTGTGGTGATTCAGGAGTTCAAAGGTGAGGCGTATCAGCTGCAGATGGAGATGGAGCGTCTGAACCACCAGGCGGGCCTGCTGCTGAAGAAGGTGACGGAGGAGTACGAGCTCTGTGCCATCCAGGAGCCCATGACCGAGCTCAAAATGCTCTGGGACAACCTGGATGAAAAGATCATCAACAGACAGGTAGGTCAGACTGAAGCTGGGTCATAGTCGTCTGAGCATAGCTACAGACGGCTATATCGGTCCGCTAATACAGGACTACTGTAGTAAAGGCCCAGTGCACTACTTTTGTGAGAGAAAAAACTTCCTGCGGCTATGGGCTGGAGGTATGCCAGAGGAGGAGGGGGGGTGAAATTAGCAGAACCATACAAGCTTAATTCAATGCTGTTTCTTTTTTGTTGTTGAAGAAAATTGATTGCCTCTCTGATCTGTCTGTCTCTGTATAGCCTACATATAATTAGAACCTTGTGAAGACAAGAATGGTGAACTGCACACTGTTCTCTCTAATTGATTAAGTGCCTTTCCCCTCTCATTGTCGTAGAAATAGATTCATTACGCAAGTGATTTCACCATGTGACTTTGACCTGACTCTGACTTGTTTGTACTGATTGTATGTAGCACAAACTGGAGGGAGCGCTGTTGGCTCTGGGACAGTTCCAGCATGCGCTGGATGAGCTGCTGGCCTGGATGAGCAACACGGAAGAGCTGCTCAACGAACAGAGGAAGGCTGCAGGAGACCCCAAAGCCATCGAGATCAAGCTCGCCAAGCACCACGTGAGACCGATTTCATCTTGTTGTTCTTTTAAAGTGTTATTTCAGCCGAGACACATCTTTTTTTGTGCAATCTGCAGAGAAGAGCAGCTTGGTATGACCTTTTCTTGACCTCTGAACCCAACAACCTTTTGGCTTAGCCACTGAGTTTGGGAAACCCTGCTTTAAGCTATCATCCACAGACTGTGGAACATGGAACTGCAGGGATTTAAACCACCACGCAGCAGATTAATCTAGTCTTCTCCTTGCCATTTCTAAATGTATGTTCCATAAGAGTTTAGCAGATTATACCATATTTTATCCATTAGAATAAATAGACACTCAGAGATATTTAATGTGCATTATATACACAGTCTTCCTGGAGAAGTGTTTGTTCAGTTTAGTGCTATCTGGTCTTGTTTATTTAATTGATGCCATCCCTGTACTGTGGTGTTTACAGGTCCTCCAGAACGATGTGTTGGCCCATAAGACCACGGTGGAGGCGGTCAACAAGGCCGGTACTGACCTGGTGGAGTCCACCTCTGGAGAGGAAGCCGCTGGTCTGCAGAGCAAACTGGAGAACCTCACCCAGCGCTGGAAGGACATCCTGGAGAAGACAGAGCAGAGGAGGCAACACCTGGACACCGCTCTGCTTCAGGTTTATGTCTTCCTTTATTTCCCTCACCCTGATGTCATCTTTAGTCTGCCTCAACCCTTCACCTACCAAGCCGCCGTATGGAATCAGGCACCATAATGACTTGTATCTGAAATTGAAGTTATGATTGATATACTCTCCTGGAGCGTAAGAATGTTGTTGTTTTTTTTTATTCATAAAGAGGGTTTTAGAAGAGTGTTAGTTACGGAGAAATTCTGTAAACCCTCCACCCCACTCCTAACTATCCTGCCTCCACCACTTCTAACTCCACCCATTACCTCCTGCCTCCCCCACTCCTAACTCCACCCACCACCTCCTGCCTCCCCCACTCCTAACTATCCTGCCTCCACCACTTCTAACTCCACCCACCACCTCCTGTCTCCCCCACTCCTAACTCCACCCACCACCTCCTGTCTCCCCCACTCCTAACTCCACCCACTACCTCCTGCCTCCCCCACTCCTAACTCCACCCACCACCTCCTGCCTCCCCCACTCCTAACTCCACCCCTCACCTCCTGCCTCCCCCACTCCTAACTATCCTGCCTCCCCCACTCCTAACTATTTATGTTCCTATTCAGAACATTGACATTTAGGGGAATGCTTTGATGTAGCAATGTGAAAGGAGTGATGGAAGGAATGTGAATGAACAGTGGATATGTATTTTTATTTGAAGAATTTTAAGAGGGTTGTTATTTAGTATTTTCTACTATTACTATTTGAACGGTTTTATGGCCAGGAATCGGCAATGTCTTAAGAATATGAAATGAACTTTCGGAAATGTAAGCCCTATAAAAATGTAATTGCATGCAGTCTTGATTTTTTGAGTGGGTTGCCAAAAATGAAATCAATGTCTTTTCCAAGAATGTTTCACTTTGGCACCCAGTAAACCTACAAAGCTCTGTCAAAAGCATTTTATCTGGTTCATATGGTGAATGAAGTGAACGAAACAATTAGAAGCAATAAGCCATCCTTGTTTCAGGCAATTAAACTTAAAATATGTTTATTGATTAGACTGTTCACAGACACCATCATTCGCTCTGTGAAATAACCTCAGATCTAACCATGTTTGGCCATTAATGTATCTGAGGAATTCATATCTTCTCATAACATTCCCCTTTCCCACCCTTGAATTCCACAATACGTCTATAAGGTGCATTGTTCTGACTCCGGCTGTATTGTGTTGCAGGCCCAAGGTTTCCATGGCGAGATCGAAGACATGCAGCAGTGGCTGAAAGACACAGAGTGTCAGCTGTTAGCATCAAAGGCTGTGGGAGGTTTACCAGACACGGCCCGCGAGCAGCTTAATGCCCATCTGGTTTGTATTTAACCATATGAAATGCATCATACAGACGACAGGCTTGTAATGGCCCAACTCAGGCCTTGTCTGCTGTTTCTTTCTGAAGTGTGAACTGTGAAAACTAAATTAAGTTGCTAAATTAAAAATAATGTGTCCCACTGAAAGAATCATTAAAGGAGCGATTAAAGCCCCAAAGAGTTACTAAGTGATTAAAAGCTGATCGTACTCAGAGAATGTTCCACTGTTTTGTTATTGTTTGATAGGATAACAGAGACACTGTTAACACTTCCCTCTGGGGCTTCCATTTAGCAGGACATCATGGCAACCAAAACAGAGATTGTTTCGAAATGATAATATTATCAGACTCAGAACTTACTTGAGATTTGAAGGTTTGAATTTGCGTGTGGAAAAGCTTGGCTATTGTTTCCCCTCACTGCTCTCGTTCTTTCACCATGTTTGGACTTCATTTGGATTTGATGTGCTCACAAAACAAACTGGTGTAGAGGCAGTAACAAATGAGAAATGGACACTGACAGAATAGAATGACAACAATAGCAAAACAGTATAATTTCAGAAATGACATGTAAGACATTAGTTTCAGTGCTATAATTGGACATTATAACAGCAACCATATTTTCTAAGCCCCTCATTTTTTCTGTCTCCTGTAGGAGTTATGTTCCACATTGGAGGCTAAGGAGGAGATTTACCAGCAGCTGATGAACAAAGGTCAGCAGCTGCTGACCATGACCCCCTCCGGCCAGGACAGCAACACAGAGCAGGACCTCAGGAACCTGCAGGACAAGTGGGAGTCGGTACAGGCCAAAGTGGCTGAGAGACAGGTAGGGAGTGAAAAGTGACATGGAGTAGCATTGTTGGGCTACAATGGGATGAATCATTGTTTCTCTTCCAGAATGGGCCCCCATTCCTAGCTCTGCCCTCCACTCACTGCATAAAATAATTTAGCTTCAGTTGGATTAAATTGGAAAAGTTGATTTGAGAGGACCTGGATGTTTGGGATGATTTGGGGTTCATTGTACTCTGCCTGAAAAATGGTCTAGAGGAAACCCTGGCTAGAATGTATCACACCCGACCAAGTGGTCTGAACTTGTCTGATGATTCATAATGTGGAAGTTTATTATATTCCCAGTGGGACGTTACTACATCCCCTCCCACCCCTGTACTGTACTATACTGTACGTTAAACGTTTCTAATCCATGAGTCGGTAATGAATGGTGAACAGCAGATGGGGTTGGTAAGCACATGTAAGATGTGGTCACAGGTCTCTACTGGGAAGTGCCTGAGTCATAAGCCATCAGTCGTCATGGAACAAAGTCCTCTTGTCTTGAGAGACACTCTAAACAACAGCTGACACGTTGAAATGGATGTAAAGGAAATGCTGGGGTTGGACGTGGCTTAGTTCCTAACTCAGTCAATTCCCTTAATCAACTATGGTGTAGTGTACTGTATGGCATGAATACTCCACAACTTTACTCACACGTTCCTCTGCATTTTGCTGGCATGACAAGATAGCACAGTTCTTCCACAACTAAAACTAAAACTTGTGATGACTGTAATGTTATTACCGCATTGTTTATTGTGATGAGGATACAACATTGGCTATTCACTTTAGCTTGCCCGACTGTAGGCAAAAAGGATCCCTGCTGTTGAACTAACAATTAAAAAGGCTGTGTGTGTGTGTGTGTGTGCGTGGGCGTGGCGAGCATGTGTGTGTCTGTGTAGGCCTATCCGTTTGTGTGTGTGCACATGTGCACATCCATGTGTGAATGTTTGTGTCAGTAGGAAGAGTGCCATGTTTCTCAGGTGTCTCCGTTGTCTCTGTGCTTTAGGTGAAACTGGAGGAGGCCTTGGCTCTGGCCACAGAGTTCCATAACTCTCTCCAGGACTTCATCAACTGGTTGACCCAAGCTGAACAGACTCTCACTATGTCCTCTCCAGCCTCCCTCATCCTGGAAACCATCCTGTTTCAGATAGATGAGCACAAGGTATGTGTCGGTGTGAAGACAGTTAACATAACACGTACATTTACGTTTTGATAGGTTTCTGATTATTCGTCATTTCAGTATTAGTCAACTGTCTAATAATTCACCTAAATGGCCTCCTATCCTGACTTACTTAGTAAGCAAGTAGCAAGAACAATTGATGGTTCCATAGCCGAGACAGCTTGCAGTGCAAGCAAGCCAACCACGGCTCAACAAGGCATTTTACTCTCGTCCAGAACTCTTCTCATTAGTCTAGTGAACATTCTACTTGCCATTGGATATTATAAACAAATGCCAAAAACTGTATCCAAAAACCCCCACTGTGTAACACTATTGTAACATTTGTCATGATCCTCCGATGTGTGTGTTGGCAGGTGTTTGTGACGGAGGTGAACTCCCACAGGCAGCAGATCATTGAGCTGGATAAGACAGGGACCCACCTGAAGTACTTTAGCCAGAAGCAGGACGTGGTACTGATCAAGAACCTGCTGATCAGTGTGCAGGGCCGCTGGGAGAAGGTGGTGCAGAGGTCTGTGGAGAGGGGCCGTCTGCTGGACGACGCCAGGAAGAGGGCCAAGCAGGTACACTGGGAACAGTAGTTGCAGTATTACACAGTAGTACACATGACCTAAACGGGTGTGCTTGGAGTCAGCAGTCTAGCCACACTGAAATGGGATAGGAAATTGATGTAGGTTGAAAAAAGTAGGAGCGAGAGAGAGATTCATAGTTGAAGGAGAGTTGAAGGATTGCAGGTGGGAAAGAGGGTGAGAGAGGGAGGTACACAGGTGGACTGCTGTAGATGTCACCATCTTTCCAAATAATTGGGCAATAGGCATCGATAGAAAAACAGAGAAGTGAGGTCACTAATGAGGTGTGAGGTCAAGTACGGTACAGTACATTAAGGCTTTGTGGACAGAAGTCGCCTGGACAATGTGTTACAAATACTCTATGCTAGTTATTATCGTTGGAAAGCTGTGGTTTAGTATTACAGTGAGGTCTGTCTTACATGTTGATTCCAAAGGCCTCAGAGCCCTTTCATTAGTACGGACCCTTCACTTTCCATGGCGCTTCGAATGTAAAATAATAAATCAAAGGAAATCATACATCACGGTGTGTGGTTTACACAAGCCTCATTTCCTACATCTCTCCCCCCAGTTCCACGAAACCTGGAACAAGCTGACAGAATGGTTGGATGATTCAGAGAAGGCTTTGGACTCTGAGCTGGAAATCGCCAACGATCCTGACAAGATCAAGACGCAGCTGGCCCAGCACAAGGTGACTGAACTAACTGAACCTTGTTGAATCCTTTTCTCCCTCTCGGACAATGAAAGAGTTGGCGAGACCCCTCCTATAGTCAGGCGTTTATGAAGGAGATCATTTAGCAAAGCAAAACATCTGCAGCAGCACTGTAGTCATTTATCAAAGCTGTACATTTAAAACGCAGCTGTTCTTTAAAACCACAGATTTTTGGGGGGCTTTTTATAGTGTTTGGTTTGGGATTTATACATTATTGTATACAGTATGCATTAGTGCCGTTAGTGTCAGAGACTAAGCTATCCAGTTGTTGTCCTTGCACTGTTGTGTGTGAGGATTGTTTGCTAATCCTATAATAATCCATGGATGTACGGAATGCATTAGGCCCTGGTTTCAGAACCGTTTAATCCGTGTGGATGAAAGATGCTTGAATTTTGACCCCTTTTATTTCAGCCACTACACAGTGGTCACAAACACAACTCACAAATTAGAATCCATGACAGCATCTAGACGGTACACTCTTAGAAAAAAGTGTTCCAAAAGGTTTCTTCATCTGTCCCCATACAAGAACCGTTTTTGGTTCCAGGTAGAACCCTATTTGGTTCCAGGTAGAACTCTTTTAGGTTTCACCTGGAATTCAAAATGGTTCTACCTGGAACCAAAAGGGTTCTACCTGGAACCAAAAAGGGTTCTTCAAAGGGTTCTCCAAGGGGGACAGTCGAAGAACTGTGTTGCTTAGAGGGACAATCCTCTGTGAAGGAATCTACAGTTAAAATATGTAGTGCATCTGGAATAACTCAGCTGTAGTTTTCAGTTGTGCTGCTGACGATTTGTTAATTAGGTAACAAGACAGAAAGGGAGACCATGGTCAAATTGTTTACTTAGGCTACTGTTCAATTACGGACATTTCACTGTTGGCTGTTCAGCTGTCTAGTCTAAAATCTACTCGTTTCTCTTTGCCAGACACACCGTATAAACCTTGAACGTCTGGAGACGAGGCTAAAAACCAGCCACAGACTGACTTGGACAGCTTGAACTAGCCTAAATAATGACCATGTCTCTCCAACTTGGGTTCACGCAGGAGTTCCAAAAGGTGCTGGGGAGCAAGCACTCAGTGTATGACACCACCAGTCGTACCGGACGCGCTCTGAAGGACAAGACGTCACTGCAGGACGATAACCAGAAGCTAGATGACATGCTGAGTGAACTGAGGGACAAGTGGGACACTGTCTGTGGCAAGTCAGTTGAGAGGTAAGGGGACATGACCAGCACATTGTAATGGACACACAATATGCATATTATTATATATTTTTGGATACTGAACTGTGGGCTTCGTGAATACTTTTGATTGACTCTGAATAAACTATAATTCCTTTCAAAATGCAGAATGCACATGTAGAGTTTCTGCTGTCAAAGCGTAATGATATAACATAAATAATAGAAAACAATGATAGTTTCTGCTGTCAGGGGTCTTTATGTATCACTAATAATTATCTGTATTTCCTTTCAGGCAGAACAAGCTGGAAGAGGCGCTGCTGTTCTCTGGTCAGTTTACTGATGCCCTGCAGGCCCTAATTGACTGGCTGTACAGAGTGGAGCCTCAGTTGGCCGAGGACCAGCCAGTACATGGAGATATAGACCTGGTGCTCAATCTCATCGACAGTCACAAGGTAAATAAAGGAAACATTCATACAATTGATCTTCATTGTCCAGCCGCAGAGCAGTACTCTTGGAGTAGTTTTGGGGTTACGTGGTTTGTTTAAGGGTACAATGGCAGGAGGTGCGTACTTGCAGCATAGATCTGTTCAAACTCTGGGCCTAAGCACATTCATCTAACTTGATTCTAAAGTGTGCTGCATGTTTGTTTGCTGTTCTCATTGTTCAGCGTATTTTATTATCTTATTCCTTCCTGTGGCTCACGTTTGTTGGAAATGGAAATTGTGTTATGTGGCAAAAATGCTGTTTGAATAAGCAGAGACGCAAGATTGCTGAGGCATAGTGAAATAAAGAGTGCCTGGCAGGATATCTGAGTCACTACACTGAGGTAGATCAACAGTCAAGCCTTCAGTTCTTTGAAGGATTCCATATGGCCTTCAAAGGCATCCAGATGACTTCATGAGGGTGCAGAAGTCAACTGCTCAAATTGGAAGTGTTTTTGGCACAATAAGAGTGTGTCAGCTGGATCGGCTTCAGCCCTGTTGAACTGCCTTAATCACTATTTTTCGCAATCCGTGTTAATTTGACCTAATTTATTTCGGACCACAGCTTAGCCCTGAGGGCCATGGGGCTAGATGACTGTTTATAACCTGGTCTAATTTATCATGGCTACTAGGGATATTCTAGTAGAATAAGCTGACGCACACCCAAAAATGTTTCATCGAGGTGCTGACTAACAGAGAGTAAACTATAAAAAGAAAGAAAGTCACACACTGTAATTATGCTTCAAAATATTTAATGGGTCAATGTGCAAGTGCAGAAACTTGGTTGCTAGACCCATTAAATGGTTGGGAGCATAATTAATTAAATCCTTCTTTCTATACTAGGGATATCATAGCAATACTGACTTGTGATGTGGGACTCTGCAAAGAGAAGAATAAGGATAGTATTTGAGGTTATTGGTAAACATGATGTGTGTGTGTGTGTGTATGTGTGTGTGTGTGTGTGTGTGTGTGTGTGTGTGTGTGTGTGTGTGTGTGTGTGTGTGTGTGTGTGTGTGTGTGTGTGTGTGTGTCTGTTTACATGTGTCTCTGTGTCTGTGTATAGTCTAGTATACAGTACCAGTCAAAAGATTGGACACACCTACTCCTTAAAGGGTTTTTCTTTATTTTTATTATTTTTTACATTGTAGAATAAAAGTGAAGACATCAAAACTATGAAATAATACATTATCATTTAGTAACCAAAAAAGTGTTAAATCAAAATATATTTTAGATCTCAAATATAAAATATACTTTTTTGGTTACTACCTGGTTCCATATGTGTTATTTCATAGTTTTGATGTCTTCACTATTATTCTACAATGTAGAAAATAGTAAAAATAAAGAAACCCTGGAATGAGTAGGTGTGTCCAAACTTTTGACTGGTACTGTATGTCTGTCTGTGTGTAGTGTAGTGTAGTGTAGTATATGTCTGGTGTAGTGTAGTATATGTCTGGTGTAGTGTGGTGTAGTATACTGTATGTCTGGTGTAGTGTAGTGTAGGGTAGTATATATCTGGTGTAGTGTAGTGGAGTATATGTCTGGTGTAGTGTAGTATAGTATATGTATTGTGTAGTATAGTATATGTCTGGTGTAGTGTAGTATATGTATTGTGTAGTATAGTATATGTCTGGTGTAGTGTAGTATAAGTATTGTGTAGTATGGTATATGTCTGGTGTAGTGTGGTATAGTATATGTATTGTGTAGTATAGTATATGTCTGGTGTATTGTAGTGTAGTATATGTATTGTGTATTGTAGTATAGTATATGGCTGGTGTTGTGTAGTATAGTATATGTCTGGTGTAGTGTAGTGTAGTATATGTATGGTGTAGTGTAGTATAGTATATGTCTTGTGTAGTGTATTATATGTCTGGTGTAGTGTGGTATAGAATATGTATTGTGTAGTGTAGTGTATTATATGTCTGGTGTAGTGTAGTGTAGTATATGTATGGTGTAGTGTAGTATAGTATATGTCTTGTGTAGTGTATTATATGTCTGGTGTAGTGTGGTATAGAATATGTATTGTGTAGTGTAGTGTATTATATGTCTGGTGTAGTGTAGTATAGTATATGTATTGTGTAGTGTAGTGTGTTATATGTCTGGTGTAGTGTAGTATATTTTATGTCTGGTGTAGTGTAGTATAGTATATATCTGTGTGTAGTGTCTCACTAGTTCTCTCTTTGCCGTGTCTTCCAGGTGTTCCAGAAGGAGCTGGGGAAGCGGACGGGGAGCGTTGCGGCCCTGAAGCGTTCGGCTAAGGACCTGATTGAGAGCAGCCATGAAGACTCCTCCTGGGTCAAAGCTCAGATGCAGGAGCTGAGCGCTCGCTGGGAGACGGTTTGCGCCTGCTCGGTATCTAAACAATCCCGACTGGAACAGGCACTGAGTCAGGTAGGACTCTTACTATGCCAGACCTACATAACTCATTCAAAATGGTGGTGTTCCACGTCATCTTTTTATGCAGTTTCACAGGTGATCAGATCTCACAAAGCCCGGAGTTCTGTTAAACGTCTCAGGAACATCATTCATATAATCAAAGCAATTCATAGCAATTGTATAAGGAGTGCAATGTGTAGGCAAAAAAGACGACGCCACCATTAGGACCTGGCTGAGTGCTTAGAGGAATGCTTTGGGGGACTTGTATGTTTATCAACCTCTCTGGCCCCTGTCCCCTGGCTGCAGGCTGAGGAGTTCCACTCTACAGTCCATATGCTGCTGGAGTGGCTGGCCGAGGCCGAGCAGACCCTGCGTTTCCATGGCACCCTGCCCGACGACGAGGAGGCACTCAGGGCTCTTATAGAGCAGCACAAGGCAAGTGACCTTTAACCTTTAACATCGTCATCCTATAGGACAACACAGTGTTTCCCCACAGATTATTTTCCAGGCAGGGCACAAAGGTCCCTAAAGCGAAATCCATAATATAGAATAAAGCTCAATAGATCAAATCAGACCAAATGTGAAATGCAATATCAGGTTATAAATGAAGTTGTTCTGGGCTGTTTAAGGTCTTGTATATTCTGTAAGGGTGGGGCTTGCATGGAACTATTTTCATTGTAAGCCAGCAAGTACCTAGCTCAACCATATGGCAGTTAAGGCAGCTATTTGCAGAGACTGTGGGTATGTTTGATCATTCTTTTCTGATGAGGCTTTCTCATAATGTAGTGTTGCTGTTTAAAACACAGACTGTCTCCACACGTCTATCAAGCTTGCCATACAAATGCCATACATGGATTTTAGATGGTGGTTTGCTATTCCATGCCAACTACTTCAGAATATTGAGTTTTCCTAAAGCATGATCTCACTGAATCTAAAATAGTCTCCCCTGTCTCCATTTGATCAGGTGTTGACAGAGGAACAGAAAAATGACTTGTTGGCTGCTACGTTTTTATTTGATTTATGTTTTGCCGCAAACATTGTCGATTGCTAATGGAAACCAACGGTTCTCTTTCAGGAGTTCATGAAGAAGCAGGAGGAGAAGAGAGTGGGCCTGAACAAAGCCACCAGTATGGGGGAGGCTATCTTGACCATCTGTCACCCAGACTCTATCACCACCATCAAACACTGGAACACCATCATTAAAGCCCGCTTCGAGGAGGTCAGTGAACACTTACATGCCTGTCTGCTGTGCATCATAACGGAGGGTGAGAGAGCATAGGCCTATATCACGGCAAAGCAGTCAGCCAACTCCTTACATGTCGCTTGCATAACCTCAATGCTTGCCAGAAAGTTTAATCACGTTTCTCAGTCATACCGATACAGTCAGTGATGTAGTGGTAAACAAAAAGGTGGATAAACTATGAATTTCTCTGGATAACGTATTACATTTTTAAACAGTCTCAATGAATTGCATTTGATGCAAGTCTACTAAAAAGGAAGGCCTAGTGTAGGTAATTAATCAGGTTATTAATAATATAAATAATAATCTGGGCTGAACACACATTCCACCAAACATATGATTTGCAAATGTTGAATTTAAATATTTTACACTGCAAATACAGTAAGTATTTTGAAGAGCTAAATAGCCCTAGTGTGGATACAATATGTGATGATAAACAATGTATTCATGTACAATACAACTAATATTTGCAGTTTATCACATTTGCTTGCAGAACTCATTGTCTGAACACTTGCCGGAAAACCAAATAAAACTAATCATTTTGACTAATTGAAGTCAGTATGTTGGCCACATTCAAAATTCTTGTCTGCATGGGTAGTTCTACATCGTCAGTGTATAGCGTGCACGTGGATGAGCGGAGTTTTCTGTTGGATAGATGAATCAGTGCACGCTTACAAGGCAAATCGAGCATGCGCAGGTGAACATAACGAGCATACTTCACGTGCCTGAGCAATGCTGAGAACGCGGTAATAAGTAGGTAAACGATAATTCATTAAATGAAAATGTGAGTAAACGCTATTTCATAAATAAAAAGGTCCGTAAACGGTGTTTACTTGCGTTTACCCTCCACTACAACCCTGGATACAGTACTTTGTCACTTGCCTGTAACTAACCATAGATAAAATGGAACGTAGCCATGAATGTAAATCTTGTTGTTGGGGGGGTCAAATAAACTCTTAGAAAAAAGGGTTCCAAAAGGGTTCTTTGTGGAGGAATAGGGTTCTACATTTACATTTTAGTCATTTAGCAGACGCTATTATCCAGAGTTAGTTAGTTAACACCAGTCTCAACATCAACAGTGAAGATGCAACTCCGGGATGCTGGCCTTCTATGCAGAGTTGCAAAGAAAAATCCATATCTCAGACTGGTCAATAAAAAGAAAAGACTAAGATGGGCAAAAGAACACAGACACTGGACAGAGGAAGATATGGCTTTTTCTTTGCAACTCTGACTAGATATCCCCTTTCCCTTCCCTATCTAGTATTGATTTTTCATTTTCACTCTGTGTGGAGTAAAACACTAAAAACCACACCCATCATGATCATATTTCCCAGCATGCTCTGAGATGGTTGTCCTAGTTTAGATAATTTAGGTAGGCCCATTAATCAATATTCCCTACCGTGGCAGTAATTCTGGATATCCTCACTCTGCCAATAGGAATTTCGCTGTGGCTGACAGGTGTATAAAATCGGGCACACAGCCATGCAATCTCCATAGACAAAGAAAGACAAAGAAATGTCCCCTCGGTGATCAATAAAGTACCTATCTATCTATCTAGACATACATCGGCAGTAGAATGGCCTTACTGGCACCGTCATAGGATACCACCTTTCCAAAAAGTCAGTGCTGTGAGTGCTGTTATTGTGAAGTGGAACCGTCTAGGAGCAACAATGGCTCAGCCGCGAAGTGGTAGGCTAAACAAGCTCACAGAACAGGCTGTTATAAAAATTGTCTGTCCTCAGTTGTAAAACTCACTACTGAGTTCCAAACTGACTCTGGAAGCAACATCAGCACAAGAACTGTTCGTCGGGAGCTTTATGAAATGTATTTCCATGGCCCAGCAGCCGCACACAAGCCTAAGATCACCATGTGCAATGCCAAGCAGCGTCTGGAGTGGTGTAAAGCTCGCCGCCATTGGACTCTGGAGCAGTGGAAATGCGTTCTCTGGGGTGATGAATCACGCTTCACCATCTGGCAGTCCGGCGGACTAATCTGGGTTTGGAGGATTCCAGGAGAACGTTACCTGCCCCAATGGATAGTGCCAACTGTAATGTTTGGTGGAGGAGAAATAATGGTCTGGGGCTGTTTTGGGCATTTGGGCAAAACAGCCCAAATGCCCAAAACAACTCCTTATTAATACCCATGATTTTGGAATGAGATGTTCGACGAGCAGGTGTCCACATACTTTTGGTCATGTAGTTTATATGTGGAGTATTATCATAAAGAGTTTAATTTTAAAGGCTAATAAGGCTTGTATAACTTTTCATAGAGGGTTCTAAGAAGAACCCTTTAAATATAAAAGGTTTCTCGGTAGAAGCCTTCATAGAGGGTTCTAGGCAGAACCCTTCATAGAGTGTTCAATGTAGAACCATTTACAGGGGGTTCTGTTAAGAACCCTACATAGAGTGTTCTGCAAAGGGTTCTACCTAGCACCAAAAAGGGTTCCCATATGGGGACAAACCAAAGAACCCTACATGGTTCTACTTAGCACTAGGTTGTTCCAATGTCTTAGTGGGTTTGAGCATGGTGCTGGCATCACCAGAGTTGTGGTCTTGAATCAGCATGGACCACATATTACTAAACATGTATCACTTTCAATTGTGAATCGCTTTGGATAAAAGCATCAGCTAAATGACCAGATGTAGGCCTATTAAATGTATTATTCATGTTTCGCCATATTAGGTCCAGGCGTGGGCGTGGCAGCACCAGCAGCGCCTGGCCATGGCCCTCAGTGATCTGCTGGCCACTAAGGAGCTGCTGGAGGGTCTTTTGGGCTGGCTGCAGTGGGCTGAGACCACACTCAACGACAAGGACAAGGAGGTCCTACCTCAAGAGATAGACGAGGTCAAAGCCCTCATCGCTGTGCACCAGGTAGCGTATGACCAGGAGCTTGACAGTGTTATCCTTCTTTATTAAAGGATGTAAAGGGTTTGGTGTATTACTTGGTGCTTGGTTGACCAAACATTCCCCACTGCATGCAATTTCAATGCTGTTCACTACTAGGCTAGTAGTACTAGAAATGTTATTAGAAGATGCTATTCTAGGTAGAGTAGCTCACTCTGTCTAATAACATGAGTTACTGTATGTGTACTGTACATGCAGTACACTGCCTTTGAAGTGAGTACAGTACACAGTACAAAGTGAAAAATGTTTTGTTTCTGCGTGGCACTGCAGACATTCATGGAGGAAATGACCAGGAAGCAACCAGATGTTGACAAAATCACCAAGACACACAAGAGAAAGGCTACTGTTGGGAGCGAGCCTGCCAGCCAGTCCCAAATCCCTGTCCTGGAGAAAGGAAGAGGTGGAAGTACGTACCCCTACCAGGATCCCTTTAAAGCTCTGAACTCAGCCATCTGGCCCTGCTCTGCGGCGCTGCCTGCACCATGACACATCATCCTCATACACTATACTCTCTGTGTGTTATGTCCCCAAAAATACATAATTCCTATGTTATTTCTGGTATGAAACCAAAGTTATAAAAGGGAAATGCGATATCACTAAACAGGTTGTTTTTCCCCTACAGGAAAGCGTTCTCCCACACAAGCCATGTACCCGTCAGCGTCACAGCCTCCCGTAGAGACCAAGAACCCCAGGGTCAACCTGTTGGTCAGCAAGTGGCAGCAGGTGTGGCTACTGGCCCTGGATAGGAGGAGGAAACTCAACGATGCCATGGACAGACTTGAGGAGGTACATCATTTAAACCTCTGTTAGCTTAATGTTCATTATTTATTTGCTTCATTGAGACATTCAGGAATGACATTTTAGAGATGTTGAAAATAATATGTCAGGCCATATTACACTAATTAGCTAGCTAGCTTGTTAATATTCGTACTATCACTATGCACTATGCTCAATACAATTTAAATCATGGTGTATAATGTATAGTGGTTGATTTTCTTGTAGTTGAAGGAATTTGCCAACTTTGACTTTGACGTGTGGCGGAAGCGCTACATGCGATGGATGAACCATAAGAAGTCGCGTGTCATGGACTTCTTCAGACGCATTGACAAGGACCAGGATGGAAAGGTCACCAGACAGGAATTCATAGAAGGAATCCTCTCCTCCAGTAAGTCATAGTTCTGTTAAGACCTATGTCCTCTTCACATTACCAGGATAGAAGGATCACCAGCAGGAGTTTATACAGGGCACCCTCTCCTCTAGTAACTCTCAGTTCTGTTGTCTTACAGGTGTAGGATCTTAATTTGACCAGTTTCTCACAGCAGGAAAATAATCCAATCAAGAGATCCCAGCAGAGGGAGCTGTGGGGAACACATGAAAATCAAATAAAACTAGACACGCAATACAAATACATTTTGATACCATTACCTAAATGTTTATAGGTAATGGACATTTTTATAGGGGTTGATCCATTTTTAGCTACAGTTGAAGTCGGAAGGTTACATACACCTTAGCCAAATACATTTAAACTCAGTTTTTCACAATTCCTGACATTTAATCCTAGTAATAATAATAGTAAAGAGAATGATTTCAGCTTTAACTTCTTTCATCACAAGTTTACACACACTCAATTAGTATTTGGTAGCAAAGAGGCACTGAGTTTGAAGGTAGGCCTTATAATACATCCACATGTACACCTCCAATTGACTCAAATTATGTCAATTAGCCTATCAGAAGCTTCTAAAGCCATGACATCAATTTCTGGAATTTTCCAAGCTGTTTAAAAGCTGGAATTGGGATATAGTGAATTATATGTGAAATAATCTGTCTGTAAATAATTGTTGGAAGAATTACTTTTGTCATGCACCTGTACACAGCCCATTTGTAAATAGCCCATCCTACTACCTCATCCCCATATTGTTATTTTTGCTCATTTGCACCCCAGTATCTCTATTTGCACATCATCATCTGCACATCTATCACTCCAGTGTTAATGCTAAATTGTAATTATTTCGCCACTATGGCCTATTTATTGCCTTACCTTCCTAATCTTACTACATTTGCACACACTGTACATAGATTTTCTATTGTGTTATTGACTGTATGTTTGTTTATCCCATATGGAACTCTGTGTTGTTGTCACACTGCTTTGCTTTATCTTGGCCAGGTCGCAGTTGTAAATGAGAACTTGTTCTCGATTGGCCTACCTGGTTAAATAAAGGTGAAATAAAAATATAAAAATAAAAAGTTGCCGGAGAGGAAGGAAACCGCTCAGGGATTTCACCATGAGGCCAGTGTTGACTTTAAAACAGTTACAGAGTGGCTGTGATAGGAAAAAACTGAGGATGTTTGAACAATATTGTAGTTACTCCACAATACAAACTAGTGCTGAGCGATGAACCGGAATTTATATAATTTTTCAATTTTTTAAACAACTAATTGAGCGAAATCGGTTCATTTTTTTGAATTCCATTTGGTTCAGTGAGTTTTTCGGTGAGCTCAATGTGAAGATTCTGTAGCGATAAATCAAATCAAGCCTGAACTGTGCTATGTAGTAGGGAGTTGCAGTTTCCAATAGACAATATTCTACACATTGTAGTTTAGCACAGAAACCGTGGTAATTAACTACAGTTACCATAATCCATTGCCCCCTCGCTTAAACTGTGTATTGTGTGTAGATGTGTGGCAGAAAAAAAGCAATTGAATCCGGTTTTATATTCAGGCTGTAACACGGCAAAATGTGGAATAAGTCAAGGGGTATGAATACTTTCTGTAGGCACTGTATGCTCAAAAGAACTATGTGAAAATAAAATATCAGAGCCAGCACAGTACGGTTCATGGCCCAGATTCACAAAACCTTTTCTGGCGCTAATTCTTATGTTTCTAAACCCTTGTCTTAAACTCAGTGCAGTAAGAGAAAAAGCTCATGAAAGCAATTGCACATGTTTAATTCACTCACAAACTTCATCTGAAAGTTTTAATAGTGATTATTTTAAAACCAAGAACATGTTTTAGAACAGTAATCTCAATAAGAAATATGCTAACATAATTGCCATTGCTAGCTAGATAGCTAGCTAAAACAGTTACCTAGCAACAAACATCTTAAGAAGATTTATAAGAAGATATAAGTTCGCAAAACAATCATTAAATCTTAAGATATTGTTGAGGAATTGCACTTACTATCTTATGAACTTCTTATTTTTTTTCTTAAGAAGCTTCTTTATGTTTTGTGAATCTGGGCCCAGATCAGTGTGAAAAGGCATTGGAGTGTCAAGTGTCCCAGAAATCAGAGAATTCTTACGGCTGTTTTTTATTTTACATCCCAGAATTCCCCACCAGTCGACTGGAGATGAGTGCAGTGGCAGACATTTTTGACCGGGATGGTGACGGCTATATCGACTACTACGAGTTTGTGGCTGCCCTTCACCCCAACAAAGAGGCATACAAACCCCTCACAGATGCAGACAAAATTGAAGATGAGGTACTACATGTGTTGACCTGTAACTAAGACCATATGTACAGTATTACCTGTACTCAATGTAAATAAAGTCTAAATAATATATTTTCTTTATAGGTTACACGCCAAGTGGCAAAATGCAAGTGTCCTAAACGATTCCAAGTTGAGCAAATTGGTGCCAACAAATACAGGGTAAGAGGATTTTTCTAGCACCAATACATGACCTTCACTGTTACATAATGTCCTATCCAATTTGTATGGTTTATAGTGAAATGTTTGCTCTGTGAGAAACTAATGTGAATCTTTTCATTGTTCTTCCCATACCCAGTTCTACCTTGGAAACCAGGTACATATGACAGGCTCAGGCCTACTCCTTTTTGTTGTCTATTGTGTGATGCTGTGCCCTAATCAACCTCTCCTCTTTTTTTTGTTGAACATGTTTATTTTACAATTAACATTAACATTTTACCAAGAGTCTTCCATGATGTCATCAGAATGGAACTCATAAGTAGCTGCAGCAGACAGCAATAATGCTTTCAGACCTTTGTAGTCACTGGATCCTGATAAGGCTCACTTTTAATTAGTTGTTTATTATTCAATTATAATAACGATAGCAGTGTGCGTAGTTCCATTGGCATCAGTAGTTGGGATATTGGATCGGGTCTGGCTGGCTGAGTGGTACAGGCGGTGGACCATTGACGTAGTAGTAGTCTGCTAGGAAGGACTGTGGAATGAAATAATCCCCCTTTGGGTCATGCCAAGAATTAAATGGCCACGGTGTCATAAATACACCTTTGTAAATGTAACCTGCACTGGTTGATTGTGCTGGTTACCATAGTGACAGTAACATTCTTATTTAGATAGGCAGGAAATAAGATCGACCTTATGATCATTATTAAAACAAAAAAACTGCATTTAAAGCAGTCAAAGTGTTATAATGTTTTGAAGTAAAATGCTGAATCAAGTATTCCGTCTTATTCATTGATGCTTTTGCATTTCAAACAATAGGTTTTCTAATCCAATACTATTCCAAACTTTTTATCTCTCTATGTGCATTAATTGTACCCTTGGGCAGTTTGGGATTTATAATGCTTTTAACGTGTGCTTGTCTGTTGCTTCTCTTTTATTTCCTGGGAATGATTTGTCTAAATAATGGCTGACATGTCTTTGTGTGATAGCTTTCAAAGCTGGGCAAATGCCTTTCCATTGTTAGGGTATTACCTTGCTTGTTTTTATTTTTTTAGGTCTAATGTGCAAAGAAATGCATGTTGCAGTACTACATAACTCATATACAGTTCATGGGCCATATGCTTTCTGAAGATGGATGTGAAACGGTGATGAGGGGCGGGGGTGGGGGAAACATATACACTGTACATATATATTTATATTTATTACTCCAAATGAACATATATATTTTTGTGTGTCTTCTGCACCAGTTTGTATTAATTTATTACTCCAAATGAACTGAAACAATTCTTTTGACAGTTTGGTCTGGTTCACTGCTTACATGACGATGAGATTATAACAAACAGAGACAGTCCCAATCTAACCCCCCACCTGTCTGTTGCGGTTTTGGAAAGCTGTATTCTGGTAAATGGCCATTCTTGTGACTGTTTTTACTCTTCAGATCATTCTCCAATTCAAATCATCACTTTTACTGTACTTGATCACACAATTCACCAGTGGCATTCAATCATTCTGGGAATCACAGTTTGATGAATTCAAGTGAGATTGTTACAATAGGCACCCACAGTAACTGGAGGCTCATCAGTGTGTGGTCATGTTTGATTGTTACACCGTGGTTGACTAGAGAGACACGGTAAGACGCCATCCCCATGTTGTCCCTCAGTGTCTCATTGAAGCTTGGTTGCTGCATCAATGTCAAGGCGTCCTCTAGGAATATGGTGGTTTGTACTGTACTGATAGAAAGTGCAACTGTCACGTTGTTGGTTTGCAGGAGATTTTGTCTGTTTTGTCTGTTTGTTTTATTTTGCTATGATGTTCGATGGAAAGCATGAGACCATGATTGTTGTCTTGTCAAAACTGCTAAGCCCATGGCCATATCCAACTGGGTGACCTCACCTCATGACGCTTGGCTGTTTGTTCACCCTCCATATCAGGACTGACCACAACGCTATAGCGCACCCTAGTGGTGGACGATCCTCTCTTCAGTCTAATGCTCTTCATGTAATAGTTAAAGGGATTCCCAGGTGAAAATTACGCAAAAGATTTAGAAAACATTCCAAGATTAGAGATTAATAAAAATATTGCAACCCTTTGTAGCAAATTATTCACTTAATAATTATTACATTTAATTCAAACATTAATCATACGGGATACATAGCATTATCATAACATTGATATTAACAACAGATGCCCTAACCAGTCATGACAAGATGCCAGTTGTTATGACAGATGTATGTAGGCTATGATAATAAGCCTGTTGACAGGGGGTATGAAGTAAAGTGTTACCCATTTCACCTCAAATACAAATCAATGTATCACAATTTCACAAGTCACACACCAATCTCACGTTATTGACAATGATGAATGCACTAATACAATCCGAGAAGGTTAAACCAGTTGGATTGACCCTTTCATTTGTGTCTTTGAGAATGAAACCTCGATGTTATTGCTGTCTCAATCAATGGGCTGAGCTGAACAACAAAAAAAAGAAACCAGACAGAAAATCCAAGACAAATGAGGTCACCTCTCATCTAGTGATGAAGTGAAATCCATTTTAGTGAAGTCATAAGTCATATGTATAACTAGTCGTTGTACTCTACAGTCACAACATGCAATGTAATCAGACAATTAGGTGCAAACTCCTAGAAGGAGAATGTTCCTCCTAACACATTACAGTATATCATCTGCTGGTTTCTGGTGTTGCACAGCTTCAAGTCTTGTCCAGTGTTGTTGATGCAGAGTAGTGCTCTGTGACTCCCGGCTTCACCTTCCTCTCTGTCCTCCCTCCTCCCTCTGCAGTTCGGAGACTCCCAGCAGCTGCGTCTGGTGCGGATCCTGCGGAGTACTGTGATGGTGCGCGTGGGTGGGGGCTGGATGGCTCTGGATGAGTTCCTTGTAAAGAACGACCCGTGTCGAGGTAAGGTACCAGGCAGAAAACTGCAGGGGAAATGTTATAAAATGTCATTCATTGTAATGAAGGCAGATTACTGAATTCGGTGTCTCTCGTGTATCACCTCTGTTTTAATCGTCTATTTTTAGATAACGGTGTTACAGGTGATTTAGTATTTATTTCCATGTGATTTGATGTGGTGTTGTGTAACAGCTATCGCTCTGATTAAATTATGTGACTTGGATGGATAAGACTGAATGTGGCATATATAGTCTAAGTCTGAGTGTGTGTCTGGGTGTATGTTGCTACTGTATTGCTTACAATATCAGATCCTACTGTCATGCTTCCTGGATGGCAGGTTAGGAATGCTTGTTGTTCTATCAGCTTTCTCTATTTCTATGTGTTTCTATGTTCCTGGTATAAACTTCCTTCCTACTGCTTCCTGCTCCCTTTCCAGTTCATCACCATGGGAGTAAAATGTTGCGCTCGGAATCAAACTCTTCAATTACTCAGTCTCCTATAGGTTGGCAACAAATCTCACACTTTCTCACCTTGCTCCATGAACCCCCCAGTGGTATGTGTCTGCATCACTGTGTGTTCGGGTGTTAGTGTGGGTGTGTGTACATTGTGGGTGTGTTGTAGTGCTCATCGTGAACGGCGTTCCCATAAAGTGACTCCACTCACACTCGGCTGTCATCCAGCAGTCTGTGGGTCATCATGCATGCCGTCGTTATCGCTGATTCACATCATCTGCTGCTGAAGTGCTTCTTACTTACTGACCTCCAGGCCAACACCGGCTCTTTCTCTCTTTCTCTCTTTCTCTCTAGTTCTCTCTTTCTCTGTCTCTTCCTCTCTTTCTCTCTCTCTCTCTCTCTCTCTCTCTCTCTCTCTCTCTCTCTCTCTCTCTCCCTCTCTCCCACTCTCCCTCTCTCCCTCTCTCTCTCTCTCTCTCTCTCTCTCTCTCTCTCTCTCTCTCCCTCTCTCCCACTCTCCCTCTCTCTCTCTCTCTCTCTCTCTCTCTCTCTCTCTCTCTCTCTCTCTCTCTCTCTCTCTCTCTCTCTCTCTCTCCCTCTCTCCCACTCTCCCTCTCTCTCTCTCTCTCTCTCTCTCTCTCTCTTTCTCTCTTTCTCTCTTTCTCTCTTTCTCTGTCTCTTCCTCTCTTTCTCTCTCTCTCTCTCTCTCCCTCTCTCTCTCTCTCTCTCTGTCTCTCTCCCTCTCCCTCTCCCTCTCCCTCTCCCTCTCCCTCTCCCTCTCCCTCTCCCTCTCTCCCTCTCTCCCTCTCTCCCTCTCTCTCTCTCTCTCTCTCAGCATGTAGCAGCCAGTGGCTCTGTGCACCTTTTCTTTTGCAATTCAGTTTTCAAGTTTGCGTTGACAATCACTGGGTTTCCCAGTAATGGGAGGTTGGGGTGACGAGGGCTGTCTTTATTGATTTGTATGTGCAGAGTCAGTCTGTTGTAGATTAAGTTCATACGAATCTCTATTGGTTAAAGGAACTTCCTTTTCACTACATTTACTGTAATGGGAACATATGCTTTCAGTGAGTTTGACGGTATGGCTAAGTGATGTGAAGCTGCATGCCCTTCATTCACATTCTGTTATTTGCACAATAGTCCAAATACAAATAGTATAGAGAACAACCTATATTAATTTCAAATGGTCTGCTCACTCCACTGAAATTAATTTGGTTCACCTTACTCATAGTCAATCAATCATACACCAACAAACATGCATATGCCTAATGTCTTACTGTATGTTGTTATGTTTTACCCCTCAGCCAAAGGAAGGACAAACATGGAGCTGCGAGAAAAGTTCATTCTCCCAGAAGGCACCACTCAGGTGATGGCCAGCTTCCGGTATAGAGGTCGTAGGTCGCGGCCGTCGTCACGGGCTGCCTCTCCCAACAGGTCAAACTCTAACCATAGCTGTCCGGGCCAGCATAATAACCCAGCCTTGCCCAGCACACCCAAGGTAAGATATGTCCACGGTCTGGGAGCTGCAGCTTTTGACTACATGCTTCTTCTTCTACAGCAAATACATTTAATAACTTGTATTTGAAAAATGTCTAGAGAAACAATGTGTGTTGGTTTGTCTGCCATCCCCCAAATGCTCCCAACCATATCTATGTAAATGTTTTGTTTTTGTTTACATATTTTGTTTTTAAATAGTTTGATCATCCCTTTGTTTAGTCATATCATAGCTCTTCATTTAGTTTACCTCTGCTCCTTTTAATTGATTTCTCCATCTGAATCCCTGTGTTTGTGTGTTTGATTTGCCATTATTCCCCCAGACTTCCCAACACATAACCCGCAATTATGATAAGCCCTGGCTGATAAACAGCAAACCCTCCACTCCTCTTAAATCATCAGACTCCTTTGAGAGCCAAGGTTCATCCTCCGAGGTATAGTGAATCAACAGGGTCTGGAACGCTCCAGACCTCTGAACCTAACAACTACTGCCTCCTACTATATACACTCTTAGTAAAAAGGGTTCCAAAAGGGGTTTTCGGCTGTCCCCATAGGAGAACCCTTTTTGGTTCCAGGTAGAACCCTTTTTGGGTTCCATCTAGAACCCTCTATGGTAAGGGTTCTACATGGAACCCAAAACAGTTTTACCTGGAACCAAAAAAGATTCTTCAAAGGGTTCTCCTATGCGGACAGCCAAATAACCCTTTTAGGTTCTAGATAGCACCTTTTTTTAAGAATGTACCATCCAACTGAAATCTGTAGTCTCTGAGTAAAAGAGAAAGGTCCCAATAATACCTACTTCGATAGCCCTACCCCTTCCCCTTGGCCCTAACTGCACAATATTTGAAGTTCTACAGGATCTCTGCATAGGTATAAATAATGTAGTGGTGGAGCTTCCACCATATTTGCTTAAACCTTACCGATCTACTAGCATTGAAGTGTTAGGGTCAAGGGGAAGGTGTAAAGAGTTCATTTAGATTGAAGCGAGCACGTAAGGTTTGTTCATTTTTCTATTAGAGGCCAATTTCAATTGGGTTTTTAGTTTTAATACTTTAAAGTACTGACTGGTGATCGTGGTGGAACATGAGTCATTCTCTCTGTTGACTGTAAAAAACTAACTATTTCCTTTACTAACGTAACTCAAACTAAAAACTGAACTGCTGTTCTGTGTTGCATGTTGAACTTTTTATCTGTTAATCCGCTGTACAGGTTTAGGTTGTCACTGAAACATCATACATTACATGTAACTTTTCATTCAACACAATAACCCCTTACATTGGAAGTCCCTGGGATTTGATCCCATTTCATCAGAGTACCACATTGCATAACATACTAGGTAGAGAATAATGGTCAATGTTAATAAGAGTCAATGTATTATAGTAGATAATCAATTTAACTACAGCGTATAGTATCATCTAGTTTCTAAATGCCAATAAATGCTCTGTGTTTTATAGAGCACCCCAATACAGGGAAGCAAACTACGGCTCCCCGGATACTTGTCAGGAAAAGGGTTCCAGTCGGGAGAAGAGCAGGGAACCCTGATAAATGCTGCTGTGATGAAAGCACGTGGGCAGGCGATAGGCTTTGGTGAGTAGAGTATCCTTCTGTGCTAAACGTCTTTGCTTTTCGTCTCTGTTATCAGAGTTGCCAGTTGCTGTAACCAGACAATAAGTGTCCCGGAATCTTTTGTCCCCCAGAATCGAGAAGACCCGGCAGCCGACCTGGAAGTAAAGCAGGTAGCCGAGGGAGCAGCCGGAGGGGAAGCGACGCTTCAGACTTCGACATCTCCGATATCGCGTCGGTGTGCTCCGACACGTCAGAAATGGTGGGTGACACCAGTCGGGCCACACCCCGCTCATCGTCACGTCAACACGGAGGCAAGTCCTCCAAAATCCCCACTCCTCAAAGGAGGTCGACCCCCAGCAAACTGGCCAAGACCTCCAAGAGATAGTCAGGGGCCTTGAGACAACTACGGGAGCCCAGTTAGCTCAAAGTGGCCATCGTGGTTCGACAAGACGTATGGAGACTGGAGACACATGAACTGACACTAGAGACTGGCGTATGTGTTGATTATTTAAAGTGTTGCAAAGATGTTAAATATTCTGTTGAGAGAAAAAATGGTTTAATATTAAGTGAGAATGGAATGCCAGTGGCCTTGTGTATTTGTGTATTTGTCTTAATGTATTTTATTTTCTGCAAATAATGTCCAATTATTATGATCGTTTTATTTTATTGACACTAAACCTGAAGAAGTTCAAAAAACATGGAAAAGACTGTACATTGTATGGTCAACTAACACTTTTACACACTAATGAATGGTAATGCACAGCATTGTGCTCTGAGAGAGTTACTGAATGTACTGTAATTTCTGTATGCTGACATGCGTGTGACAGACGGTGCATCGACACCAATTATCTATTATCTATTTAAAGGGCAATGATGTTCTGCCAAAATGCATTTAAAGGGCAATACAATATACATGTAGCCCTACCACATAGTAAACACTGCAAATAATCATGTTCTGACTGAGAAGACTGTTGAAGGCAAGTTCACGCAGAAACCCCTCAATATCCAGGCTTTAAAATACTCCAACTTTCCTTAGCACCTACAGGTTATTTGTTTGGTCAACTTACAGCAACGTGTGCCATTTTACCTTGAACAGAGGCCTCCCTGGGCCCTGAGTACACATTCTTTAGTGCATTCATCATGTCAGTGTATGTTTCATTTTGCTAGAGTGGAAAGGATTACTGTAACCTTTTTGTAATAAATCTGCTTGAAGAAAGCTACCATGGGATACATACTTGTCTGTTTCTTTAAATATGATGTTGTACGTTATTATTACAGTATAATTTTTAAAACATTATTTAGCTAGGCAAGTCAGTTAAGAACAAATTCCTGTTTACAATGACAGCCTAGGAACAGTGGGTTAACTGCCTTGTTCAGGGGCAGAAAGACAGATTTTTTTTATCAGCTCAGGGATTCAATCCAGCAACCTCTCAGTTATGGGCCTAACACTCGAACCACTCAGCTACCTGCCAACCCAATAGTATGATTGGATGCAGCAGAGAGACAAAAGGAATCTTGCATCATATGTAAATGTTCCAACTTTACCTTATGTAGACGACTTTATATAGGCTACTTTATATAGGCTACTTTATATACAGTAGACTACATTATATAGGCTACTTTATATAGGCTACTTTATATACAGTAGACTACATTATATAGGCGACTTTATATAGACTACTTTATATAGGCTACTTTATATACACTACTTTATATAGACTACTTATATATAGACTACTTTATATAGGCTACTTTATATAGAATCTATTTGCATCGGCTACTTTATATAGGCTACTTTATACAGGCTACATTATATTGTCTAATTTATATAGACAACTTTATTCAGGATACTTCATATAGGCTACTTGAGATAGAGTGATCTATGAATAGGCCAACTACATTTCAGCAGGCGATAGATACAGTTTCCCAATAAACCTTGAATTTTGGAAAATGTGGAAACTTGAACTCTTACATTTCAACATGGTCTGCATATGCGTTTCTTGCAGATCATGCAGTTCCCTTCCAAATCCCTCAGATCATATCAACTTTTATCTCTTTCAAATTTAAGACCTGCGTAAGAGCTGTGATAATGGTGCTAATCCCATAAATGTCAAGTCACATATATCATCTGTGGGTCACCAGACGTAAACAAAGGAGGAAATAAATGGGTTGTATTTCATTTGTAGAAAATACACAGACTGTGACTTTAATGTCAATGTGTGTGCCACAAACGAAACGTACATTTATATTATTAATTCAAATCAGTGACAGTCCACAAAGAGGGTGTATTGGACCAATCCAGACCCAGTGGCCCAATACACCTTCAGTAGGCTAAATGCCCGAGTCAGTGCAGTGTTCTATGCGGTTCGGGTTAATGGTATTCCCAGCATCACCATTCTCTGCGCGCGGAATGTTTGCAGAGCGCTCCTCGTGCGTGTCCGCGACATACTACAAGTTTCTACCAGTGGAAATCGGAACAGCGGCTGACTGTCCTGGGAAGACAGTCATCTAACCAAAAATATTTCCGTTTCACAGTTTATTTTACAAAATAATTATTATAAAAGTGGCCTACAATAATGAACATAATATTAATTGCTGAATAGTTATTAGGCAGGCTTCAGAGGACATGACACTTGTAGAAAAGGATAGGCTATCCCATACCAATAATAATGCGTAAAAATATTATAATCAAGATTTTGCTTGTGCCCCTGGCATGTATAAAAAGGAAAGGTGGATTTATCGGTTGTCCTGAGCAATCCCATTACATTGAAGAGTGTTACAGCAGAAGCAACGGGCCTATGGGAGAGTTCAGATCCCCTGGGGACCGAAGGTAGAGTGGAGCGCAAGGGTCAGGTCTTCCGAAGACCCGCAACTGTCAGATTGAATGGTCCTCCTGTTTAAGGCAAGGTTTGGCCTAGGGATGCCACTTTAAAATTGGTTACATCCTCACTGCGGGAACTGTAAAGGAACAGTCTGCAGTCCACATCCGGGGCCTCTTTTTCAAGAATATGTGAGTGATTTTTTACAACATTGTCTACGTTCATGAACAGGTATATTTCTATTTTATAATACTTTAATTTAAATATGATGGTGAGTTTTGTTTGTGTTGTGAACTATTTCCTAGGATAACCTCAAGGATAATCATAGCACCATCAATAAGCCATAGATTTATTGTGGACAAATATTACTGACGTTAAAAGTGTCATTTATCTAATTTAAGAGTAGACTAAGAGAATAACCCCATACATTCAGTACAGTATATTCATAATTGGTATTGTTTTATGGGAAACAAAATGTTGAAGATCCAAAATCTCGCTCAGTTCTATGCAATGGTCAAGATATAAGCACACCCCAAATCATACTTGAGTAAAAGTAAAGATACCATAATAGAATATGACTAGTGAAGTAAAAGTGAAAGTCCCCAGTAAAATACTACTTGAGTAAAAGTCTAAAAGTATTTGGTTTTAAATATACTTAGGTATCAAAAGTAAAAGTTTAAATAATTTCAAATTGCTTATATTAAGCAAATCAAGCAGCACAATTTGTATTATTTATTTACGGATAGCCAGGGGAACACTCCAACACTCAGACATACTTTACAAATGAAGCATTTGTGTTTAGTGAGTCCACCAGATCAGAGGCAGAAGGGAGACCAGTGATGTTTTCTTCATACGTGCATGAATTGGACCATTTTCCTGTCCTGCTAAGCATTCAAAATGTAACGAGTACTTTTTGGCGTAAAGAAAAATGCATGGAGTAAAAAGTACATTATTTTCTTTAGGAAGTTAGTGATGTAAAATACAGATACCCCAAAAAAGGACTTGAGTAGTACATGAAAATATTTTTACTTAAGTACTTTAAACCACTGATGTGGTGTGATTTTATTTGTTTGGATAATAAGCTGTTATTGATTTTTTTTACGGTTCATAAATAATTATGTGACTCCTTCGATACCTGTGAGCAAGTTATTATAGGCACTTTTCTGGCCAATTGCCTGATTGGACTTGATTTCATATTATTATATAACATAATATAATTCCAAATGGAAAAGTACATAATTTTTATAGTACACAATGTTTAAAGCCTATTCAATGCTGATTTAAAATCCTACATAAACCTGTAAATATATGATTGACATGATGGGTATTATTGCGGTTACATGTAATCAAAATGTCTACTAGAATCAAAATATTGCTGTTATTTTCTATTATTGAAGTTTATTGTTGAGTTTTATTTATTTATTTATTTGATTTGAATAGGCCTAATCTTACCAAATCTACATAAAGTAAAATAATGCACTGTTCCTCGCTATAAGTTAACTGGGAAAAATGGATAACATTTCATTTATATTATGGTTTCTCTTATTGCCCTTTTGCAGGCACATATAATCCCTGACGCATCACATTTTGAAAATGCCAGGCTTCAAGGAGATGCTGGTTTTCCCAGTGCTTCTAGCTCTCGTTGGATTGACCAAATGCCAGGAATTACCAAGTATGTTGACCCTACCGTACAATGTTTTCTTTCCTGTTTATTGAGGGTCTAATAATAGTGGTTGATTGATTTACAGCTTTTCTCAAGACTGTGTCTTTGTTTTCTTTCTGTCTAATGTTGGCAAAGTTTGTAGGTGTGGGAACTTCGGAACAGTGGTCCATGCAATGCAATATAATTTGATCCTCTGTCTCTTGCATGACCAGCAGGCGACAGCATTGGCATATAAAACCATTGCACTCTCAGAAGAACACACATCCTTCCCCTCTTGAGTATTTCCTGCAGTCAGTCTGTGATTTAGGCTTAACAGAATGTATCACTAATAAACACTGACCTCATTGTGAAGTCATAATAAAAAAACATCCAGACTTCCCTTTTTCTGAATGAAATGAGTGTAATGCCATTTTGAAGTGAGTAATCAATTGCACTGTTCTGTGTGACAGTTACTGCAAATCAACACTGATTGAACAAATAACTATTTCACAAAACATTAGATTGACAAAGTTTGCTGCTGTTGAATACCAGTAACACGAATACCAATAACCATTGTTTGATTGATCATATTGTGCGATAGATCACTTTTTGATTTATTCAACATTCCAGTATTTCCACGTGCCCACCACCACCGCAGTGTAACCTACTGTGTGACTTTTGAAATTATGTGTTTCATCCAAATCCTCATCATTCACTGTCTTACTTTAACCGTTAACACTATGAACATCACGTTGGTGAAAAACTGAGCTGCGTGTTTTTTTGCTCGGAGGTTATGACATGCTAAAGGAGTTCCGTGTATCTACGTCCAGAGCGGTGAGGAAAGTGGTTGGATCTGAACCTGATTCAGTGGCCTACCGTGTGAACCCCGCCATCCACCTCCGTAAAACCTTGAGGTACTGCCCTGCACGCACACAGTGAAGCCAAATGGATTTAAATATAATGTAATTTGAGGTTTTAAAAATAAAACGTATGTTAAGATGTCGATTTGATTCTCAGAGGGTAACACTAACACATGATAACATAGGGAAACGCTTATGTCCAATGTAGTCCGGAGAGGAAATTTCCTGATATTCAAACTGAACACACAGGCCTTCAATAGACCAGGAGTTCATTAAGTAGGGCACAACACTGTGGAACTTGTTGTTATACAATAGATATGCCTCACTAACATGTAGAGTAAGTCATCATATCAGCTCTATTAATGGTATTTCTATCTGCAACGCCCAGTATGTTGAACCCTCCTGAAAGGAGACCCGGGTGCTCGACCTCCGTCAATATGTGGTAAAAACGCCCAGACTTTGTCATTCCTCCTCACTGATGGTGAATAATGAAGTTTATCTTAAGGTTTCCTACTTTCCTCGAATGTGAGCTAATCAATGTGAGCTAAGACCATGCACCATGTGAGCTAGTCAACGTGAGCTAAGACCATGCACCATGTGAACTAGTCAACGTGAGCTAAGACCATGCACTATGTGAGCTAGTCAACGTGAGCTAAGACCATGCACCATGTGAGCTAGTCAACGTGAGATAAGACCATGCACCATGTAAGCTAGTCAACGTGAGATAAGACCATGCACCATGTGAGCTAGTCAATGTGAGCTAAGACCATGCACCATGTGAGCTAGTCAATGTGAGCTAAGACCATGCACCATGTGAGCTAGTCAACGTGAGCTAAGACCATGCACCATGTGAGCTAGTCAACGTGAGCTAAGACCATGCACCATGTGAGCTATTTAACGTGAGATAAGACCATGCACCATGTGAGCTAGTCAACGTGAGATAAGACCATGCACCATGTGAGCTAGTCAACGTGAGATAAGACCATGCACCATGTGAGCTAGTCAACGTGAGCTAAGACCATGCACCATGTGAGCTATTTAACGTGAGATAAGACCATGCACCATGTGAGCTAGTCAACGTGAGATAAGACCATGCACCATGTGAGCTAGTCAACGTGAGATAAGACCATGCACCATGTGAGCTAGTCAACGTGAGCTAAGACCATGCACCATGTGAGCTAGTCAACGTGAGATAAGACCATGCACCATGTGAGCTAGTCAACGTGAAATAAGACCATGCACCCAAAGGACAGATCTATTAGCGATGTGTGTTGTTTCTTCTCTGGCCGTTTGCCAGTGGGGTTTCCACTGCTTTTCCACTTAGTGTAATTATGCCCACTTCCAAACAACAGATTTGATTTCCTCTCCTGCACGAAAACCTCAAAATGTGTCTTTGCTTCATCACTTGATAGTCTCCAGTGGACAGTTGGTGGAACACCACTGGAATATCATTGTCATCACAATGAATGAATATAGTAGTGGACTCTTTGTTGATTAGCATAATTGTGTGTTGTTATACTGTGTCATTCAGGGTTTCCTTTGAAAATAAAGACATCATGGTTCAATTGGAAAAAGGGAGGATTTTACCCAATTATCCTAAAACCCTGATTGACACTTTCTTGGCATAGATAGGCTACACACAGCTTGTTTTCTTATTTATGCTGTCTGTCTCCTCATTGCTGGGAGGCGTTGAACATCAGTAGTTAATCAATTTTTCTGGTCTTTTCCCCCTCACTGTGTTGTGGCCAGCAAAGCTGTCCTCAACGAACCTTCAATGCCTGACAACTATCAGATGTTTATATTGAGTAGCAGAAGTGCGTTACTGTACATCAAATACAAAGTACAGCATCAAAAAGGTAACAGGAATGATTTGCCCTGACAGGAAGCCACAGAGGGAGAGAAGAGGGTATAGACAATTAGGTTATGCAACAGGCCTAAGGTAGTGGGACAAGGTATCACACAGTAAGATTGTGTTTTATTAGGTGTTTCCTAATACCCCTTGATTGTCGTGTCACAGTGATGTGTACCCCGACGGCCTGCCCTCCGACTACTCCGTCATTGCCACATTTAAGGTGACGAAGGACGCCGCCAAGAGGTCCTGGAACTTGTGGCAGGTCAGCGACCCCAATGGACGTGAACAGGTAGGCATCCGTTTCCAGGGAGACACACGCTCTCTGGACTTCTTCTACACCAGCCCCAATGGCACCCAGATGCTACGTACCTTCCACCGGGTGGACAAGCTGTTTGACGGAGAGTGGCACAAGCTGGCGCTGCAGGTCAAGGGCGATAAGGTCAAGCTTCTGGTGGACTGCGAGGAGGTGAGCGTGGAGCCTATCGATAATCCTAGACCCATCATCCGCCAGGGTTACACCTCCATCGTGAAGAGAGCTGTGGGAGATCGCTCCACCTCAGTAAGTTCTATATTGTGTAGTTGTGTCTATCAATTGATCAAGGCTCCACGATCAATTCAGCGTTCATATGAAAGCCCACTGACCATTATTTATTGTGTCCTGGTACTGTAGGTAGACCTCCAGCAGATGGATGTGTCCTGTGATCCAGAGATGGCCTACTCAGAGGGCTGCTGTGAGATCTCCAGTGTGGTGAGTTGGGTGTGACTGCCAGCGGGTTCATGTTCATGACAGATATGTACAGTACAGTGTGTCTTTAAATCCAGCCTGTTCTCTCGTTGTCTCTCAGAGCAGTGACTATGTTCTCCTCCCAAATGTGTGCTGTGTGTTTTTGTGTTGTCTCTAGGGAGTGAGGAACACAGCAGAATAACAATTTCTGTCCCTGCAGATCGACTGACTAATCAAGTTCTTTACTATTTTATACTGTTTAGTGTGGAGGACATGCTGAGATTGGCCTGACAGCAGGAAGGGCCACCTGTAAGTGTATGCATGGACAGCCTGGCAACCAGGGACCCCCAGGACCAAAGGTGACTACTACTGTAGGCCCATTACAGTTCCCATTACAGCACCACTGCTTTGAAGAAAGAGCTGAGAGCCGTTAGCCTGGTGGTCTAGTCCATTCGGTCTGCTGTCAGCCAACTCCTCTCTGTGTTCGTTCATTGGCAATGATGATAAAAGAGTTGGTTACTGCACATACAGCATTTGACCAGGCTGGAGAGCCAACTTGGCATGGCTGGCTTGTGGTACAGGCTAATGCTAACTACTCCAACCACATGTCTCCATCTTCAGGGTCACAGAGGTCTCCCAGGCAACACAGGAGATCCAGGAAGACTAGGCAACTGGGTAAGGGCATTACAGTACAATTCTCACTGCAGTGTTAAGTTGAACTGTGTTTAGTGAGGGTCAACAACTTAGAACACTAATGAGTGCTAATTGTCATTCAGAATTTATGCTCTCTGTTGGTGTTGTGGATTTTACAGTGACAGATGTTTAGATGTTGGGCTATACTGACTGCAGAGGTTGGTACTGTGTGAAGAGTTAAATTGAACTGCGTGTGATTGAAATAGGAAAACCCCTGCTTGCGGAACAGCAGTGAAGTTGTGGAAAATACAATGGAAGCATAACTGAGAGAAAGCATGATGGGAACAGAAGCAGAAACAGGGCCGCCTATATAGGGTAAACACTAGCCCACCACTCACATCGGGACATACTGCTGAGCGTTCGTTTACATAGCACTCAGCATTCTGAAGGAAGAATGCTTTGTCATTGTCAGAAAACTGGACAGAACACTTCTTAAAATACAATAGAGAACCATCCAGCGCAGAGCAGAGGACATTACTAAGCAGTATAATTAAACGACATGGCATACTCACTGCATCAGGATTCAATTACATGTTTGACTATGTGAACATAACCCTTCCTGCTTGTAGGCTTCAGGCAGTATACATGATTAGTTCCATTGGAGACTGAGTTACAGATGTAGGATCTTAATTTGAACCAGTTTGCTACAGCAGGAAAATAATCCTGCAGCAACAGAAAATGTGAATTATTATGGTGATTATAATTTTACCAGGCAAGTCAGTTAAGAACAAATTCTTACTTACAATGACGGCCTAGGAACAGTGGGTTAACTGCCTTGTTCAGGGGCAGAACGACAGATTTGTACCTTGTCAGCTCTGGGATTCGATCCTGCAACCTTCCAGTTATGGGCCTAACACTCTAACCAATAGGCTACCTGCCGATAAAATGTATCAACCTCTACAAAAATGTCAATTTTTGTAGAAGTTGATACATTTTATCGGAAGGGAAAATAAAGTCTGGAACTTCAGTGGAAATTACAAACTTCAGAAGCCTTTTTAATATTTAAAATGTCCTGCAAAGTTGTCATGCAACAGGGTGATCAAATGAAGATCCTACATCTGGAAGACTAATTTATGCTGCTCTTTGATGTAGCAGCTTCAACTCTTGGTGGTATGCTGGAGCCACAACTCAGAGAACAGAGAACATGTGACCAATAGTGTGCAAGGATGCTAGTGGGTCTTCAAAGACAGAGGAGATGTCTTGTACATGAGAAAATAGTTGTTGGCTTGGCATTTAACATGCCCTTTCGGCTGGAGAGACTCTGGGTAAAAATCTCCCATATACTACGCAAAACGAACACACACACACACGCACGCACGCACGCACGCACACACACACACACACACACACACGCGCTCTCATACACACGCACACGCACACACATGTACGTACAGACACACAGACACACACACACATGGGCATGCTGGGTACTGACTCACAGACAGGCGGATGAGGGGGAGCTCAGTTGGGGGTCAAAATCTCTCTTCTCAGACTCAGTGGCCCTCACCCCCTGCCAGTACGCAAGTCACAGAGAACGACCATGTTTACTGCCACCCCTGCTGGCACCTAAGGAGGGCATTTCCTGGCTCGGATATATATCAACTGTCCGTCCCGGTGGGTGGTCCTTCCATTAGTCCCCTGCCACACACTAATCGCTTCAAAAAAAAAATTACACTGTAAAGTTCTAAAGTTCACGGTCATGCTTCTGGATAAAGTGTCTATCGTCTCCAAGGTTAGCCTCTTAGCAGCTGATTGTGCATGGAGTGGTCTGAGGTGAAATGGTTAAATAAACTTGTGCCATGGCATAGAGGACTGTCGGTCTTGTTCAAAGGTGTCTGTTGAGTAAGTGAAATATCCCCAAATTCATAAGGCCAACACGTTGTCTTATATTAGTGAGGATGTGGAAATCTGTGTGGAAACACTCACAGAATAAATGTTTAAATTTTCCCTTGACTAAGACACATCTTTCCTCGGGTAATAAACTGTGTTAACAGTAACTCCATGTTTCAGGGGCTCAGCCTGTCGCCCACTAATAAGATCTTTGGTCTAAAGTAAACATTTGACACATCATTACGATCATCATTTACTACTAGGAACCACTAATAGCCCATGTTCAGATTTCCTCCTTCTGTAAACATCTACTCCTCCAAGGAAATGTAACTTCAAGCTCTTGGATTGATATTGTATGTTCCATTTGAAGACCACAATGAAGAGCGTATCATTTACTGTGATGCCCACATACTTGACAGATTGGGAACTCCAATGTGTTGCTCAAATGACTAATCTGCTTTATAGCATCAGTCAGCCAAGACTACTGTATAACAGTCACAATGGACAGATGGGACACGTTGCTCTAGTTTCACTCATGACATAATTGATTATTTCACATCTAATTAAGTTCAGTCTTAAGGTTTTGCATGAAATGGTGTGAAACTGAATAGTAGGAAAGTCCTTGTGCTTATCTTGCGTGTGTTCTACTACATGACGCGACCACACATTTGACTAGAATTACATATTTGTTTGATGTATCTTGGCTAATCTGGTTTTCCACCCCTTCTCTTCTGCTACAGGGAGGTATGGGACAGACAGGTGACTATGGCCACGTTGGGGAGCCAGGCCCTAAGGTAAGACCCGACATCTGACCCCGACTTTTATCTGTCCCTGTTTCTGTGTTTGATTGAGTTGTCAGAAGTAATTGACTGTGGATAACAACAACCTGTCTCCATCAGGGCATGGCAGGAATCAGAGGGAACAAGGGGTTGAGAGGAATTCACGGCCTTGATGTAATCCACCATCAAACACATATCCATAACCTCCTTAGCTGGTCTCTGGTGTCGCTGTGCAGATTAGTGTTAATGAGCTGCTGTGTTTCAGGGCGACAGAGGTCCCAAAGGTCTGAAGGGATTACAAGGCGCCGGGGGCTTCAAGGTAGGTTGTGTTGTGCTTCGTACTGGAGGATATGGTCTCTTCAAATCCCATAGGCTTCCATTAGGCCTGTTAAATGCAGCATTGTGCACATTGCAGAGCCGTATACAGTGCATTTGGAAAGTAATCAGACCCCTTGACTTATTCTAAAATTGATTAAATAAAAAAGAAATCCTCATCAATCTACACACAATACCCCATAATGACAAATTTTGGCAAATGTATATATATATATATATATATATATATATACACAGAAAAAACAGGATTTTGTTGAGGAACAGATCTAGAGAAGGTTACCCAAAAAATTCTTCAGCGTTAAAGGTCCCAAAGAACAAAGTGGCCTCCATCATTCTTGAATGGAAGAAGTTTAGAACCACCAAGACTCTTCCTAGAGCTGGCCGTCCGCCCGAACTGATCAATCAGGGGAGAAGGGCCTTGGTCAGGGAGGTGTCCAAGAACCCAATAGTCACTCTGACAGAGCTCCAGAGTTCCGCTGTGGAGATGGGAGAACCTTCCAGAAGGACAACTATCTCTGCAGCACTCCACCTATCAGGCCTTTATGGTAGAGTGGCCAGACGGAAGCCAATCCTCAGTAGTAGGCACATGACAGGCCGCTTGGAGTTTGCCAAAAGGCACCTAAGGACTCTCAGATCATGAGAAACAAGATTCTCTGGACTGATGAAACCAAGATTGAACTCTTTGGCCTGAATTCCAAACGTCATGTCTGGAGGAAACCTGCCACCATCCCTACGGTGAAGCATGGTGGTGGCAGCAGAGACTTGGATCAAGGGAAACATGAACGGAGCAAAGTACAGAGAGATCATTGATGAAAACCTGCTCCAGAGCACTAAGCACATAGCCAAGACAATGCAGGAGTGGCTTCGGGACAAGTCTCTGAATGTCCTTGAGTAGCCCAGCCAGATCCCGGACATGAACCCGATCAAACATCTCTGGAGAGACCAGAAAATTGCTGTGCAGTGACGCTCCCCATCCAACCTGACAGAGACTTGAGGCTGTAATCGTTTCCAAAGGTGCTTCAAGAAAGTACTGAGTAAAGGGTCTGAATACTTAAGTAAATGTGATATTTTTTGGGGGGGTGTTATAAATGAGCAAAAATGTCTAATAAACAGGTTTTGCTGTGTCATTATGGGATATTGTGTGTAGATAATTTTTTTCATTTTAGAATAAGGCTGTAACGTAACAAAATGTTGAAAAAGTCAACAGGTCTGAATACTTTCCAAATGCACTAAATACATACATTGTATATAGAATACATATGGCTCTGAGTATGTATTCTGTAGTCAATTTGAAAAGTGACAAAGTTCCTTAAATTTTCACGAGTTTGTTAGGGCTCCCAAGTGGTGCAGCAGTCTAAGACACTGCATCTCAGTGCTAGAGGCGTCACTACAGACAATCTGGTTTGAATCCAGACTGTGTCACAACCGGCGGTGAATGGGAGTCCCATAGGGCGGCGCACAATTGGCCCAGCTTTGTCCAAGTTTGGCCAGTGTAGGCCGTCATTGTAAAGAAGAATTTGTTCTTAACTGACTTGCCTAGTAAAATGTTGTTTTGTTGAGTGTCATGCTTGTACTACTTAACAGATGATTAAGAGGGTCTCATTTGAATGTTTAAATAATAATTACAGGGAACTCAGGGGTCACCTGGAGAGCTGGGTGAAACCGGAGTACAAGGAGAAACGGTACGTTTTTCTAAAGATGGGAGACAGGCTTTATTTACACAGGCAGCACAATTGTGATATTTTCTACAAATTGGTCTTTTGACCAATCAGGTCAGCTCTTTTACCGAAAAGATCAGAATTGGACTGCCTGTGTAAACGCTGCCATATCGCAGTATACCAGTGATCAATCCCAATTGTCATTGGTTTTTATCATCATTGACTAACTTCTCTGTCTTCTTGAAGGGTGATCCAGGTCCACTTGGATATGAAGGAATTCCTGGATATACAGGAGTGAAGGTGAATATCTTTTAATCTACCAGACACTCTTATTTCTCCATGTTCTCTCCTAGGAATCCTTACATTTTCAATAACGTTTTATGCTTGATTTGTTTGTAGGGAGACGAAGGGTCCTCCGGTGTTGAAGGACCTCCTGGGCCACAGGGAAAGCAAGTATGTTAAGGGGCTATTCAGCACATGTTTCCCATGTACATTTCCATACTCTTTTTTTAGATTGAGTTAGTTTGACTAAAATTTATTTATAGTTTTAGTCACATTTTTGTCAATTGAGTAATGATTTAATGTAGTTATTGTCAAAATGATGAAAACAATGGGCTATTTTAGTCACGTCACATTTGTATTGCCTTGTTAACCTTCAGTCAGAGCTGTGGGAAGTAGTTGGGGGTGATGGACAAACTAATATACCCGTCTGCTAATACAGGACTATTAATGGCCGAGTGCACTATTTATTTTATATTATTTATTTCTAATATATATATATATATATTTATTATTATTATTATTATTATTATCATTATTTATTTTTCAGTGGCTATGCCTATAGTAAATATAAATCACTGATTTCCATGTGCACATACATACATGTCCTACCAACAGATTTTTCTGCATGACATCCTCCTATTCTCTTCCTAACAGCAGAAATATGACAAACATAAGAATATATAAGAATGATATATTATCTGGCAATGTAAATTCATAATTCATCCTACATACTGTAGATATTACACACAAGTGCAGAGAGAGCGAGAGAGAACGAGAGAACGAGAGAGCGAGAGAGAACGAGAGAACGAGAGAACGAGAGAGAACGAGAGAGAACGAGAGAGAACGAGAGAGAACGAGAGAGAGAGAGACAGTTACAGAGACAGAGAGAAAGAGAGAGAGAAAGAGAGAGACAGAGACAGAGACAGAGAGAAAGAGAGAGAGAAAGACAGAGACAGATGGTGCCTCCAAAGTATTGGAAAAGTAGTATGGGTTGCACTGCCATCCCTCTGTCGCTTCATTGCCATTGTTATCAACGTTCCACAGACACCGCAGCCACACTGATGTCCAGAAGTAGCATGGGCGACTCTCTTGCTTCACCACCAGCCTTCTAGTTACTGTAGCTTCCCTTTGCCTGGTTAAGAAACACAAGCTGCTTTACCAAATTAAAAACAATAGCAGCATTGAGTTTAATAGTAAAACAACAGTCTAGCTATGTTTTTCTTTCCCTTGAGTATGCTATAGAAAAGTAGGCTGCCTTTGAATATGTATTCTAGTTCAACCCTCCCACTTTTCCCACTGCATTTTATTATACTGTAGCCAATGTAGTCAAGTCTCCCAACTTTCCTCAGAGAAAATTGCTTGATTCTAGCCCTGAGGCTACCGTTGAAAATACATTATACATAATACCGCCACTACGTTTTTTTTCTTCATATCAAGCATTTGCGGGCCGCATTTTAGGTGTTTGATTAATATTTTAGTCACTATTTAGTCACTACTTTGTTGATGAAATGAACACTACTACAACCCACAAGCCAGTTGTAAATTTACTTTCTGCCACCTCCACAAGCCTTCATGCATTCACACTTCATGCATTCTTACATTGAGAGGAGGCCATGGCGGAAAGATATGTTTTGGCACTTCTGCTCTTTCCACAAACAACATTAGTACCTGTGGCCTGGTTTGGGATTAGTTTTAAGTATGCAAACCATAGCAACACAAAAAATTGGGTTAGTAACGGTAGCGCTTTTATCCTTAGTGATTTCCTAGAGGGAGGACCATCTGCAGGTCAGCTAAAAGTCAAGAACTGTCTTTCAAATGTCTCCTAATTCCACTGTACAGTAGATGAAGACGTCCTTAGTGAAACATTAAAACATCTCCGGTCACAACAAGCAGGAACAAATTGAAAGGAAAGTTTGTCTCATTTCAGTGAAACAGAATAAACATGTGTCTTTACGTTGTCTTGGCAGGGTGTTGTGGGTGATCCTGGAGAGTCAGGAGCTGCTGGGGAAAAGGGAAAACCTGTACGTATGACACATAATCACGTCTCTCATTTCTAAACGTGCAAACAGTTCCTCCTCTGCTATACATTATTCACCAACAACAACAATATATATATTTACAGCATATGCAGTATACAAATACATGTACATGGTTATAAATGGCATATATATTATATATATATATATATATATATATATATATATATATATATATATATATATATATATATATGTGTTATATTATATCAGTGATACCAACAGTCTCATTATCAAACTTGTTTGTCAACACCAGGGATCCCAAGGAGCTAAAGGAAGATATGGCACCATTGGACCAAAGGTGAATTATTCTGACTGAAATGTAAATGTAATCTCAGAGAGGAACAAGCATGTCACAACCTTTAGTAACATCAATAACAACTTATCTCCACAGGGCATTATAGGAGATCCTGGTTTGCCCGGTAGAGATGGGGACATGGGCATAGAGGTAGGTTCACAGCCTTTTATCGTTCATGTTGCTGTTTACACTAGCAATAATAGCAATAGGAAATGCCATTTAGCGGATGCTTTTATCCTAAGTGACTAATGCTTTGACCTTGTGTACGGTGTACATTTAGGACATCAGCAGTATGTCTTATACCCCTCATGGGGCAGGATGACCTGAGGAATGTGCACCCTATCTATTGTCTGTATCTGATCTGTGCTATCATCCATCCCTTCTGAAGGCTTATCAAGGACCACAGGGCCCGGAGGGCAGAAACGGTCAATTCGGAATAATGGTAACAGAACTAGCTCATAAAACAAACAATAATTTTTCATTTGTTAGATTCATATACGGTAATAAAGGTGTGTGGGTTTTAACAGGGAGAAAAAGGAATGCTGGGGCCGGCAGGGGAGATGGGGCCTCAAGGCCAAACGGTAAGTGCAGTTGTCTTTCACATCTTCACACGTCTCAGTTTAAGGAGCCGTTGCATTTTGCATCGTCATGATGATGTGGCCGGTGACACTTTGCTTCTTGAAAGTCCAATATCTTTAAAACTTGACTGCTGACATGCAAAACATTTTGGGAATGTATGAACAGTGGACTAGTGAAAAAAATACCAAAAGTTTCCCTTTTAGAGAAAATAAAGTGGTCCCTCTGCTAAATGTAAGACATGTTCCTCTCTCCAGGGCCCCAGAGGTTATAAGGGATCAGCAGCAAAGCCAGGAAGACCTGGATTTATTGGACCCCCAGGACCTGTAGTGAGTATTCCGGATTACTCTTTGTAAACTCTTTGAAATACAAGTTAATTCTCTCCAAACCACTAAAACATGTTCTCCCACAGGGGCATGTGGGAGTAGCTGGACAGCCAGGCCCCAAGGTAATCAACTTTATTCACCTACTGTACTGCTAGAAGAGCAACATGTATGGAGTTCTATAGTGAAGTGTGACAGGACTCAATTAAGTCAAGAGTCAAGGTATTCATTAGCCCTGTCCGAGTCTACACCTAGAACACATAACATGGTCTTCACATATCGCTATGATCTCAAAGCTAAGGTGGAACTGGCGACCAATACCTATATAAGTGTCAGTGAGTTCGGATGACGTTCTTCAGAATGTTACATAAAAGCACATCTTCGAAATTAACTGATTTGATCATGAGATTTTTCTACTGTATTCAACACAGTACCAACACTTCACGACAATTACAACACAGCCACAAAGAGGTCAAACGAAACACTAGCCCAGAGGTAGTCAACTAGATTCAGCCGCGGACGATTCTAGTTGGAGGGGATGGTCGGGAGTTTTTAACTAAGACCACAACTAAGCCCATTTTTTTTTATATATTGGATTACTTCGGAACAGATTTGCTAAATTAAACACATTTTAGCCAAATTCCTGGTGATTTTACAGTATTTTTCAGCAAACCAACCCACCTATATGAAAAGAAATCACTGGAGGGCCGCCTTTTGCCAACCGCTGCATTAGACCTACTCTAGATCAATATCCAGAGATGTACACAGACAAAATATATGACCTGTCCTTTCTGGTCATTTTATAGAGCAGCCTGATTCAATAGTTAGGTTTCTGCTGCCTGTACTTGTGGTTTTCCGTGTCACCACTGACAGAGCTTCTGTAGCCCACTACCCCTCATTCACCCCACATCAACCCTCATGACCAGGGTGGAACCAACAAACAAGTGGAGGATTCACTTACTTCTCCCCACCTGATTGGCTATGGCTGCTTTGCTCTTATAGCATGTTCACTAGCTTTAAAAAAATGAATAAAATGTAACCTTTATTTAACTAGGCAAGTCATTTAAGAACAAATTATTATTTACAGTGACAGCCCACACTGGCAAAATTGTGCACCACCCTATGGGACTCCCAATGACAGCTGGTTATGATACAGTCTGGATTTGAACCAGGTTGTCTGTAGTGACACCCCTAGCACTGAGACGCAATGTCTTAGACCACTGCACCACGGCTCTTGTTCCAGAAGTTAAAGTCGGTGCTAAACTTCTCCAGGAACACATTCAGGGCCTGTTCTAAGTATTCTTTTGTGGTACTTGGCTATTCATAGACTAATACATTTACTTTTTAGCAGACACTCTTGCCCAGAGGAACAGATTTTTCACCTACTCAGCTCTGGGATTTGAACCAGCAACCTTTCTGTTACTGGCCCAACACTCTTAACCACTAGGCTACCTGATACCCTGTAGACACATGGATACATAGTCTAAAGCGAGACATGGACTGGCCTGCTGTTAAAAACATAGAGCATGTTGGAACTTCAGGTCCCCTATAAACCAAAGTTGTTTTTGCAGTAGTTCTGAAGTACATGTTCATTTGACATTTGCCATCCATCAGGACAGAGGAGGCAAAGGACTCTGGGGACACACACACACACACACACACACACATTCTGACTAGACACACACACACACACACACACACACACACACATTCTGACTAGACATACACACACACACACACACACACACATCCTGACTACATACACACACACTAACACACATCCTGACTACACACTAACACACACACACACACATCCTGACTAGACACACACAAACACACACACATCCTGCTCCTGGATGAGAAGAAGAAAAAGATGGTAAAGATTTGCGGGCCATCAAAGAGTAGTGGTGATTAATGGACGTGAGAGAGTCCTAAAGATCAGATCAATTAGAGTCAAAGTAGCAAGGGAATGCTGTGTTGCATTTCTGTCCACCTGGACCGCATGTTCAGACAGACAGTCTGTGAAAAAGATGTTGCAAGTCAAATGTGCCAGGGCGTTTTAATCATGTTTTGTTTCAATTGTATCTTCCAGGGAGAATCAGGCAATGAAGGGATCCAAGGTGTCAAAGGTGCAACGGTAGTTATTCTATTGCTTTGTTTTTCATATATACCATTTTATCATATTCAATTGTATCTACTTCATCTTGAACAGTATTCATTAAGCCCAAGTTATCTAACTGAACTCACTCTGGGTTTTCCTACTTTCCATAGGGAGAGAAAGCAGAAAAGGGCCCCAAAGGCCAGGTAAGATATACTTTCTTTGCTTTGTAGTGCCATAGTCACATAAAACAAAATGGAGTCATTGTAGTCAAGAACTGGATTTGTACACAACCATATCTTATGTGTATTTTATGAGACATTTCACAATCTTTTACAGAGTGACTTACAGGAACAATTAGGTTTAAATGCCTTGCTCAAGGACACATGAGCAGGTTGCTCACTTAGTTAGCTCTGGGATTTGAACCAGCATTCTCTCAGTTATTGGCTCAATGCACTTAACCGCTAGGCTACCTGCCTCCACAATGTCTTGTGATGCTGTGTCTAGTTGCTCTACCAAATGGGGACCGTGTGAGCGTGCTAGTTGTCCTGGGCAGCTTACTACATTACTACCTTACCTATAAGTAGGTTTTGTTTGTATTACAGAACATGTCCCTTGATGCTCTGTCTGTGATCTAGGTTGGAGACGCGGGTGGACAGGGTCCCCACGGTGGTCAGGGGAAGCGTGGACCAGGGGGCGAGCCTGGACGCACAGGCCCAGTCGGAACTAAGGGGGTCCGTGGCGATGGAGGACCAGTCGGATTTCAGGGGCCGCCAGGGCCACCGGTATGTACAGAGACTGCCATGTTCAGCAAGATCTGAAAAGGTCAAGTAACTTCCTTTGTTTTGGGCGAGTGCCACACAAATGTTTGAAATCAAAGTAGGCCTATTTATTGACTGTCTGGGTCTGAAATGGAAAAAAGGACAAAGCCAGTGTTATCTTTACTCAGCTGTAACTCACACAGTAAAACACACAAAGTCACACATGCAATGGATGACTCATCAACACTCAGTCGTAAGAGAGACTGGAACAACAATACTACTGGCTCCCATCAGTGTGCATGTTACTGTAGCACTGACTGATCCATTCAAAACAAGCCACCATATTTCCAACCCGCATTGCAACAATATGCCATATACCAGTGGAGGCTGGTGGGAGAAGGTATAGGAGGATGGGCGCATTGTAATGGCTGGAATGGAATGAATGGAGCAGAGTCAAACATGTGGTTTCCACATGTTTGATGTGTTTGATATTGTTCCATTTATTCCATTCCAGCCATTACAATGCCTCGTCCTCCTATAGATCCTCCCACCAGCCTCCACTGCCATCTACACCCCCGGCCAAAAGTTTGGAATATTACTCATTCAAGGGTTTTTCTTTATTTGCACTATTTTTTACATTGTACTGTAGAATAAAAGTGAAGACATCAAAACTATGACATAACACATATGGAATCATGTAGTAACCAAATAGTGTTAAACAAATCAAAATATATTTTATATTTGAGATTCTTCAAAGTAGCCACCCTTTGCCTTGATGACAGCTATGCACACTCATGGCATTCTCTCAACCAGCTTCATGAGGACCGCCACAGGAATGTAAGAACCAGAAATATCTTTGCAGAGAATAAGTTCATTAGTTTCCAGCCTCAGAAATTGAAGCCCAAATAAACAGATCAAGTAACAGACACATCTCAACATCAACTGTTCAGAGGAGACTGTGTGAATCAGGCCTTCATGGTCGATTTGCTGCAAAGAAACCACTACTAAAGGACACCAATAAGAAGAAGAGACTTTCTTGGGCCAAGAAACACGAGCAATGGACATTAGTCCAAAAAAAGGAAAAGCAGCCAACAAGTGCTCAGCATATGTGGGAACTCCTTCAAGACTGATGGAAAAGCATTACTGGTGAAGCTGGTTGAGAGAATGCCAAGAGTGTGCAAAGCTCTCATCAAGGCAAAGTGTGGTTATTTGAAGAATCTCAAATATAAAATATATTTTGATTTGTTTAACACTTTTTTGGTTACTCATGATTCCATATGTGTTATGTCATAGTTTTGATGTCTTCACTTTTATTCTACAATGTAAAAATTAGTGCAAATAAAGAAAAAACCTTGAATGAGTAATATTCCAAACTTTTGGCCCCCAGTGTACGTATCTTCTGTTTTCTTTGATAAAAGATATTTAATAGATACCCCACTTTAACCTCATCAAAGCTGTTCTGACAGACTTAGTCATTATAGCGACTGGCATATTTAGTAGTTAATATTTGATTAGGATCCCAATTAGCTGTTGCCAAGGAACTTTTGGGCTCCCAAGTAGCGCAGTGGTCTAAGACACTGCATCTCAGTGCTAGAGGTGTCACTACAGACAACCTGGTTTTAATCCAGACTGTATCACAACTGGCCGAGATTAGGAGCCCCATAGGGCTGTGCACAACTGGCCCAGCGTCGTCCGAGTTTGGCCGGTGTAGGCCGTCATTGTAAATAATAATTTGTTTTTAACTGACTTGCCTAATTAAGTAAAGGTAAAATACTTAAAAAGGCAGCAGCTACTCTTCCTGGGGTCCACATATAGATATAACATTGTGCATTATACAAATTTACATTTCTCTATTATTACATTACAATAGTACATTACGTTACTAAGAATAATGTGTGAGTGTGTGTGTTAGTGTGTGAGTGTGTGTCTCTTCACAGTCCGCGTTGTGTTTTGAGGTGATGTTTTCTCTGGTTTTTATTATTTTACCTGAGGTGGAAGAGTTCCATGTAGTCATGGTTCTATGTAGTACTGTGTGTTTCCTAGTCTCTGTTCTGGACTTGGGGACTGTGAAGAGACCCCTGGTGGCATGTCTTGTGCGGTATGTATGAGTGTCTGAGCTGTGTGTTAACCGATTGAACAGACCGTTCAGTACTTTTAACACGTCAATACCTCTCACAAAGACCAGTAGTGATGCAGTCAACCTCTACATTGAGTCAGGAGAGATTGACATACATGTTGTTAGACCATGCGTGGTAACAATGCAGTGTCGAGAATGCTTGTAAATGGTTTCTCATTAGTGCTGGGGGTTTTTTGTGACTCACAGCAAGGGTTGCATTTTGTATGGCTGTAAATCTATAATGAGCCTAACGAAAATACTGTTGGCTGTGTTTTCTCACCGTTCATTACATAAACCCATTTCCTCACAGAGCCCTGTATGCTGTTGGTTGTGCCAGCCTTGCCCAGCCCTGCCCTATCTCTTCCTCTCCTGTTCTGTTATATTCCTTATCGCATGTCGTCGTCCCAAGTGATGGATGCAGTCATGATTTGTTTCCACAAGGGCCCAACCCTGTCCGCACAACACGTGATTGAGGTCTGCAAGAGAGTGGTGCTGGAACAGATGTCCACCTTTGCCAACTCGGTGAAGAGGACGTGTGCTGCCGTGTGCCCACTCTACGGAGACGTCCCCATGGGTGCCCCAGGTCCCTCTGGACAAAAGGGACCCCCGGGACCTCCAGTAAGTGTCATGTGTTAGGGGTTACTGTGTGTGTGTGTGTGTGTGTGATCCAAAGTCAGTGCCTGGAATATTTCTTGTGCGATTTTTATTCTTAGAAATCATCGAACAACATAGACACTGTCTGGACATAGACACTGTCTGGACATAGACACTGTCTGGACATAGACACTGTCTGGACATAGACACTGTCTGGACATAGACACTGTCTGGACATAGACACTGTCTGGACATAGACACTGTCTGGACATTCCATGAATATTAATTTAAGCCTCATCACACATATAGGTAATTTTGCTCAGGAACACTGCTGAAGTGTAGTCTCCATACGTTATTGTGTTTCTGTGTCTCCCAGGCCAAGTAAAATGCTTACATATTGGAAGTGCTTGGAGCGAGAAAGCCAAAGTATTTGGCAGTATAGGTTGGAATGAAAAAATTCAGACTTTCCACGTTCCCGTGAAGACAAATAAGAAGTCGCAGACTAGGCACTTGCTCTGTGTTGATCGGTTCTTGGAGGGATTCACCAGCATCCCTGGAGTGGAAAATCTTTTCCACATTTATAAGCATTAAGACAGACGCTGTTCAGGTTCCCCAAAGTAATGTTTTCTACCACAGAGTCTTTCAAGTTCATAAAGCCACAAATGTATAAAAATACTCCTGTCAAGCGTTGTGTTTGACCTGCGATAACCAGCCAGCAATCAGCAACCATAGATCGTATCATATAAATATCTAATATTTTATTTCTGTCAAAGCTTACCTCACTCAAGAGTCTTTTTGTTGTTGTGATTCTAGGGTGGTAATGGTATTGCCGGTGTGAATGGAGAGATCGGACAACCAGGATTCTATGGGGAGGTTGGAGACGCAGGCCAACAAGGACAACCAGGTGAGAAATACTGTACAAATGAATTACTGCCAGAACAAAATTGATCTCAGCATTCCTTTGATGCAATATCTGAAAATGTATGTGTCTATATGTCAGCCATCGCTGTTCACCATGACATTATGTTTAGATTAGTCCTGTCTATGAACTGCAACAATACGTATTTGTTGTAAAGTAGACATAACTGGTTCTTATTTTGCCTACAAATGTGCAAAGAAATACCATTACAACCAAATGTTGAATGGAGCAGACGTAACATGCATAGATAACCATAGTCATTTATATAGAGAGAGTTGGGCCAAAGCGATTTCTGTCAGAACGTTCCGAGAGCGCCATTTTCTCCTTTATAGCTGTTGCTGGGTGATAATTAACACTTCCGCATATTTCTGATAGTTTTCTAAACCTATGAACATGTCCAGTGAAATAAAAATGTCTGTTACATGCTTGTTTGCAGCGGGTCATTTCATAGGGAACTGTTGGAGGAGCTCATGTATTGTTACATCATCAAAATCTCAAAAATAAAGGTGCTAACACGGCAGCCATTCTAAAACCTGGCCGAACTCTTTCTCTATAAATAAGTATGGTATTGTGTTTGTTTTTCTGGGGAATTTGAATGTATTGTTTTAGGGCCTAGCATGACGTCATACTTATGGTACATTCCCCCTGCCAAACGAATGAAATCAAAGAATATTTACAAGGCGTTTTTATACATTTATCCAGTGATGATCTCAGTAACACACATGGTCGTTAATCAACATGAACAACTTGTTCCTGTGTACCGGCTTAGTGCCAGGAGCATGCAGAGGCAGGGGTGGTACATTTAATGTGTTTTCCTGTTGTCCTTCATGCTGTGAAAACATTGTGTCTGGTTCCTAGGGGATCAAGGAGATCAAGGAGATAAGGGAGCAGAGGGCCATGGCCTACCTGGCTATATCGGAGACCAGGGAACAAAGGGTAACGCTGAATCCTCTTTATTGTCTGAAAAATGGTTTACAGCATATCAAAGGAAATCCAACAATAGCTTTGACGGGCCCAGTTCTATTGTGATCATTATATAACAACAGATGCCGGTTTCTTGGTAAGCAGATGTTGCATCATTTCCTATTTTTACAATGACATGTCCTGTACATGGGAAGTCAATAGAAAGTCTACTGCAAACTCTCAAAGCTGTGTAGTGGTTGGTAGGCACAGTAATTCTTTACCCATTAAAAATGAATAGGCATTTCCCCTGCTTTATCCATCAGGCCAACGTGGACGCCCTGGCAGAGCCTTCAATGGCACACCAGGACGAGAGGGCGAGAGAGGCCATGTAGGCCGGCCTGGACTAAGAGGTCACCCAGGACTCAGAGGAGTCCCAGGCGTGTGTCAGACCACTGGGTGTGCTCTGTTGAACAACGACACAACCAACGGATCACCTCAGAATACACCCCAGAGGTTGAGAAGACACCCATAGAGGCAAAGAGGACACTTTTGACCAAGCTTCATGGATGTATTATGAGAGGGGGATAGGAGGAGAGGGGGATAGGAGGAGAGGGGTAGAGGTGGATTAGGGAGAGGTGGATTAGGGAGAGGTGGATTAGGGAGAGGTGGATTAGGGAGAGGTGGATTAGGGAGAGGTGGATTGGGAGATAGAAGATATTTTTTGTTGATAAATGTATTGAAATCTCCACCCCGAAAGACTGAGATACCCACTTGACTTTCACAAATAAATCTGTTGTAGAAACTTGTACTGTAACACCCCATTCTCATGGTTCATTAGAAAAAGACACCAATAGCTACAGTACATTTTATGTCAAACAATTCTGAACGTTTATTGACACATTTTATTTAAACTGATCCTAGTTGTCTTCAAATGTCACTGTTCTTTATAATAAAAGTCCAGAAACGATTACTAACTTGTTTTACTATAAACATTTCTCCACTGTTTCTTTTTTATTATCATGTATTATTGAGCTGTGTAGAATACAAAATCAAGCGTACAATTCATAATTAAACAAATTGTTCAGCAAGGTGTTTATCACAATTCTGTCGAGGCATGCTAGCTACCTAAATCCATAACACTCAAACCGTCCCTCAAAAGGCCTACATAATACTGGCATAATAATTATCATAATAGTCATCATAATAATAATTACCATAATAATGGCATAGTAATCACCATAATAATTACTGTAATACTAGCATAATAATTAACATGATTATTACCATAATACTAGCATAATAATTACCAAAATACTGGCATAATAATTAGCATACTAATTACCATAATACTGCCATAATAATTACAGTAATAATTACCATAATACTGGCATAATAATTACAGTAATAATTACCATAATACTGGCATAATATTTATCATAATAATTACCATGTACTGGCATAATAATTACCTAAAACATGAACATTTATTACACCTCAGTTTATGACAGCCTCTGTCATCAGATACACCATTGTTTAGGGACACTATATGGCCAACATGCTGTAAGCCAACGATTACTGTTACTGTTAGCCAACGGAGGAATATATATATACTGTATTTACCCCAAAAAAATTTACCAAGCTGCATGGATGTATTTACAAAAAAATATATATATTAATGGGGGATTGGAAATGATGCAGACAATTACATTGATAGAATCCACAATCTATCTGCAATATTAAAGCTGATCTACCCCCTAAAGAAAAAAAAAAAGAAAAACAACATATGTTTATCTTCTCCTTCTCCTTCTTCTTCTTCTTCTTCTTCTTCTTCTTCTTCTCATATCTCTTTCCTGAGTGTAGGCTAACATGAACATGGGTTACTAGTGATGGAAAAAACACCCAGTTGTCATACTTGATTAAAAGTAAAAATACCTTAATAGAAAATGACTCAAATAAAAGTGATAGTCACCCAGTAAAATACTGCTTGAGTAAGTAAAGAAGTAAAAGTTAGAGTATAAGTAATTTCAAATTCCTTATATTAAGCAAAGCAGATTTTGATTTTTACTTAATTACGGATAGCCAGGGGCACACTCCAACACTTAGACTCTTTTACAAATGAAGCATGTGTGTTTAGTTACCCAAAAAAAACACTTAAGTAGTACTTTAAAGTATTTTTACACTGTGGGTTACTATTACTATGTACTATTCTCTGTTCCACATACCAGACCCAGTGAGTGGAGATTAGAAACAGGTCCTATGGGGGAGCACATAAGGATCTCTCCTGTCTCCATGTACTTCTTTACAGTGTGTTTCCTGGCTCTTGTCTGTGGGTTTTTCACTCCCTATGAGAGACCCAACTAGGAGACGATCCTATTCTCCCATCCTCGGCTGTAGATGCAGGCCTGCAGCATCCTGGGCTGCAGCATCCTGGCCTGCAGCATCCTGGTCTGCAGCAGCAGAGCTCTGCTCTGTAGTGTTCCTTCAGTTCAGAGGATGTTCTGTTCTGTTCTGGCCAAATCTCTCCATGGAAAGTCTTATTATTATTCCACTCCGGGGTCTCTCCGTCAGCCTGATTACTCTCCTCAGCAACGCATCACATGAATCTGTGTGGCCAACCGCACAAGTGATCATGTTAATTGGCGTTTATTGCATGGAATCATAAACCATTACCGCTCCACCGATGAACAGTGCCAACTGAAAGAAGCTGGTTTGTTATGGTATGGTTCAAAGTGAGGGTAGTAAAATGATGTTTTAAAGAGAGGGAGATGCTTTATTTCGACATCAGTTAACCGTGAAGAACCATTGGAATGGGCTCCATGGATCTTACATTAACAAGCCAACAAAACTAAATGTACCTGTGTTACTGTACAAGGACTCCAACTTGTCTAAGCCTGGATTATGTGGGAGAAAGAGGAAGATAATATGATCATATTGATCATATTATTCATTAATTATACTGAACAAAAATATAAATGCAACATAAGACAAATTTCAAAGAGTTACAGTTCATATAAAGGCCTAATCTATGGATTTAACATGCCTGGGTATACAGATATGCATCTGTTGGTCACAGATACCTTAAAAAAAAAAAGGAAGGGGTGTGGATCAGAAAACCAGTCAGTATCTGGTGTGACCACCATTTGCCTCATGCAGCGCAGCACATCACCTTCGCATAGAGTTAATCAGCCTGTTGATTGTGGCCTGCGGAATGTTGTCCCACTCTTCAATGGCTGTGCGAAGTTGCTGGATGTTGGAGGGAACTGGAACACACTGTTGTACACGTCGATCCAGAGCATTCCAAACCTGCTCAATGGGTGACATGCTTGGTGTGTATGCAGCCATGGAAGAACTGGGACATTTTCAGCTTCCTGGAAATGTGTACAGATCCTTGCGACATGGGGCCGTGCATTATCATGCTGAAACATGAGGGGATGGAGGTGGATGAATGGCAGAACAATGGGCCTCGGGATTTCATCACGGTATCTCTGTGCATTCAAATTGCCATTGATAAAATGCAATTGTGCTCAATGTTTGTAGCTTATGACTGCCCATACCATAACCCCACCACCACCGTTGGGCACTCTGTTCACAACGTTGACTTTAGCAAACCCATACATGCTGTCTGCCATCTGCCCGGTACAGTTGAAACCGGGATTCTTCTGTGAAGAGCACACTTCTCCAGTGTGCCTGTGACCATCGAAGGTGAGCATTTTCGCACTGAAGTCAGTTACGACGCCAAACTGCAGTCAGGTCAAGACCCTTGTGAAAACGACGAGCACGTAGATGAGCTTCCCTGAGACGGTTTCTGACAGTTTGTGTATACATTTTTCGGTTGCCATGAGCACCACCGCAGATATTGAGTTGTTACAGCGTGGTAGCCACAGAACCAATCAATCAATCAATCAATCAATCAATCAATCAAATGTATTAATAAAGCCCTTTTCACATCAGCAGTTGTAACAAAGTGATTATACAGAAACATAGCCTAAAACACCAGAGAGCAAGCAATGCAGATGTAGAAGCACAGTGGCTAAGAAAAACTAAGTAGAAAGGCTGGAACCTAGGAATAAACCTAGAGAGGAACCAGGCTTTGAGGGGTGGCCAGTCCTCTTCTGGCTGTACCAGGTGGAGATTATAATAGCACATGGCTGTTAAGGTGCAAGCATTTCACTACACCTGCAATAACATCTGCTCAATATGTGTATGTGACCAATAAAATTTGATTTGAAGATGTTCAAACGTTCATAGATGACCAGCAGGGTCAAATAATAATGACATTGGTTATAGAGGTAGAGAGCGAGAAAGAGGGAGAGGGAGAGGGTGAGGGAGAGGGTGAGGGAGAGGGTCGAAACAGCATGTCCGGGACAGGGGAGTACGACTAGTGAAAATGTCAGGGTTCCATAGCCGCTAGCAGAACAGCAGAAACTGGATCCACAGCATGACCAGGTGGACTGGAGACCGTGACAGCCAGGAGTCATCAGGCCAGGTATCTAGCCCCCCGGCACATAGATTATTGCAGCATAGATACTAGAGACTGAGACCACTTAGCCAAAAAACATCCCGCACACCACCAATGGGTCATCAACAGATCACTAACTTACTACCCTGAGGCAAGGCTGAGTATAGACCAAGAAGATCTCACCCACCGCACGATCCCGAGGACAGGAAGGAAGATCACGTCAGTGACTCAAAACACTCAGGTCGAGTACAGTGAAAAAGCCTATGTGATGCACCCCTCTAAGGGACAGTATGGGAGCAAGCCAGCGACTCAGCCTCCGTAATGGGATCAGAGGCAGAGAACCCCAGTGGAGAGAGGATTTAGCAGGCCAGGCAGAGACAGCAAGGGTGGTTCGTCACTCCAGTGCCTTACCATTCACCTTCACACCCCTGGTCAAAGACTACACTCAATCATAGGAACTACTGAAGTGATGTGTCTTTAGTAAAGACTCAAAGGTTGAGTCTGCGTCTCTCACGTAGATCGGCAGACCATTCCATAAAATTGGAGCTCTGTAGGAGAAAGCCCTACCTCCAGCTGTTTGCTTAAAAATTCTAGGAACAATAAGGTGACTTGTGTCTTGTGACCATAGCGTATGTGTAGGTATGTATGGCAGGACCAAATCAGCACGATAAGTAGGAGCAAGTCCATGTAATGCTTTGTAGGTTAGCAGTAAAATCTTGAAATCAGCCTTAGCCTTAACAATAAGCCAGTGTGGAGAGGCTAGCAGTGGAGTAATATAATAACATTTTGGGGTTCTAGCAGCCATATTTAGTGCCTTATCCGGGCAGCCAGAGAGTAGATTGCAGTAGTCTAAGTGACAAAAGCATGTATTTGTTTTTTTGCATAATTTTTGGACAAAACATTTCAGAGCGATGAAAAGGTAATTTAACAAATTCATGAGTGCAGTCTCAGTACTATGATGGGGTCTAAAACTAGACTGGAGCGTTTCATATACATATTCATGAGTGCGGTCTCAGTACTATGATGGGGTCTAAAAACAGACTGGAGCGTTTCATATACATTACTTGCCTTCAGGAATGGGAGATTCGATATAGGCCGATAGTTTTTTATTTTCCTGGTCAAGGTTTGGCTTTTCAGGAGAGACTTTATAAGGCCACTTTTAGTGAGTTTGGCACACAGGGAGCCATTTATTATGTTCAACATAGGAGGGCTAAGCACAGGAAGTGGCTTAGTTGGCTCAGTAGTTTAGTTGGAATCAGTTCCAGTAGACAGCTGGAAGGTTTAGAGGCCATGACAATTTTTTAGAATGTTTCGAGAGATACAGGATTAAAAAACTCGAATTTTATTCAAAGAAGAGTCCGTAATTTGTTTTCTAATGATCATGACCTTTTCATGGAAGAAGTTCATGAATTCATCACTGCTGAAGTGAATGCTGCTTTTTAGAGAGCTTAGCGACAGTATTAAAAATAAATGTTGGATATTTATTCTCCTCAATCAGGGTAGAAAGTTGGCTGATCGAGCAGTAGTGAGGGCTTTTCGATATTGCATGGTACTGTCTTTCCAAGTTAATAAAAATATGGATTTTTTTTAAAGAAGGTCATACCAAGGATTATTTAGCTATTTGATTTGGAATTTTAAAGTATAAAAAAAATATCTAAAATATCTAAGTATCAAACATTGAATTTGGCCTTACTGCTGATAGCCTATGCAAAAGCATTGAATAACAGATCCATTACATGGAACGACAGATAGCCCAAATGAAAAATCTAAAGGAAGTTTGTTCTGAAGTGTCTGTCCTATATCTGAGAGATATCAGAAAGATCAGGAAACTATTTTTTAGTTATTTTTGATATACATTTAACCCCTTAGTTTTGACAGTGCCTTCGGAAATTATTCAGACCCCTTGACTTTCCACAATCTGTTCCAGCCTTATTCTAAAATAGATTTTTTTAAAGTCCTCATCAATCTATACACAATACCCCATAATGACAAAGTAAAAAAAAAAATTGGGAAATGTTTGCTAATTTATAAAAAAGTATTCAGACCCTTTACTCAGTACTTTGTTGAAGCACCTTTAGAAGCAACTACAGCCTCGAGTCTACACGCTTGGCACACCTGTATTTGGGGAGTTTCTCCCATTCTTCTCTGCTTATCCTCTCAAGCTCTGTCAGGTTGGATGAGGAGCGCTGCTGCACAGCTATTTTCAGGTCTCTTGATCGGGTTCAAGTCCGGGCTCTGGCTGGGCAACTCAAGGACATTTAGAGACTTGTCCCGAAGCCACTCCTGTGTTGTCTTGGCTGTCTGCTTACGGTCAATGTCCTATTGGAAGGTGATCCTTTGCTCCAGTCTGAAGTCAAGAGAGCTCTGGAGCAGGTTTTCAGCAAGGATCTCTCTGTACTTTGCTCCGTTCATCTTTGCCTTGATCCTGACTAGTCTCCCAGTCCCTGCCGCTGAAAAACATCCCCACAGCATGATGCTGCCACCCCCATGCTTCATCGCAGGGATGGTGCCAGGTTTCCTCCAAACGTGATGCTTAACCTTGCGATAGCTCATGGTGTGCAATCCAAGGCTCGCTAGCTCGGGCGCTTGGTCTCGCGATAGCTCATGGTGTGAGATGCACAGACAGACAGGCAGACAAACACTGGTGGGATAAACAAAAATTTGGGAAGTTGGGAAGCTACACTTATTTAACTGGGAATATTAACTGGGAATAACAAGGTTGTAGAGAACAGTGCACTATAGAGGATTTAAATAGTAAAGCTATAATTATATTTATCTCCAGTATAACAGGTTGGGAACTAAAGTGGGCTGGTCTGAGGCATGAAACTCCCGGACTGAAAATTAGTCCCACTCCGGCCCTGTGGTGAACTCCAATCAAGTTGTAGAAATATTTCTAGCATGATCAAAGGTGCTGTTTCAAAGGAAACAGCACCTCAATTTTGAGTCTCATAGCAAAGGGTCTGAATACTTATATGCAATACTTATGTAAATTAGGCATTTCTGTTTGTTTTTTTAAACCTGTTTTCACTTTGTCATGATGGGTGTGTTGTGTGTAGATTGCTGTAGATTTTTTTTTATTTAATCCATTTTAGAATAAGGCTGTAACAGTCAAGGGGTCTGAATACTTTCTGAAGGCACTGTGAAGTACAGTGAAGGCACTGTACTTCCATTCGTTTTCTAAACTGGTACCAGGGGACATTCAGTCTAGTCTTGTAAGGCTTGTGGGCATCCTAGAGCAAATCAACCGACATGTACGTGTTTGTGAGAGTCACAACTTTCCACAGAGGGGTAGCCCAAATTGTTTGGACGCTACAGACAGAAGTTGGCAGATCGGCTGTACCGACTTCAGAGGACTCCCAAGACACTTGTGAGGGTCCTAGAGCAAAATGTAGAACACCATCATGTTTGTGAGTTTCGTTTGTCCATAGAGTTGTAGTTTGTAGGTCAAACTGTTCGGACTCTACAGATAATTTAGTGAGAAGACCGATTTTCGTGATGTCTCATATTCTGAAAAAACACCACTTTAGCACTGCCACCGCAGATGCGGAAGTGCGACATCAGGGGGTGCGGTTGTTTGAGACGCATCCAATGCAGATATCTCTAGCTTAAACTGACAAATGTTGATGGGGATTTGTTTATTATGCTAGTTAGATTTCAGAGGGGCCACGGAAATCAACTCTAGGGGGTTAACTGATTTTTGTACTCCGACGTCCTTTGGTAGGAGTCTGGAAGGGCATCTAGGAATGAGAATTTATAGTGCAGCTTTTGATAATCCTTGGTTAGGTTCTAAGCTAATTATTTATTGAGATTGCAAACGTAACAAAATGGTGGTCCAGGATTATCATTTAGATTCACAAAATCTATTCCATGTGACAAAACTAGATCCACAGTATGATTGTGGTAATGTGTAGGTCCTGAGACATGTTGGACAAAACCCACTGAGTTGATGATGGTTGCAAAAGCATTTTGGAGTCTCCATGTGAATATTGAAGTAATCAAAAATGTGAATATTATCTGCCATGACTACGAGGGCCGATAGGAACTCAGGAAACTCATTGAGGAACGCTGAATACGGCCCAGGAGGCCTGTAAACAGTAGCTGTAAAAAGTGATTGAGTAGGATGCATAGATTTCATGACTAGAAGCTCAAAAGACAAAAATGCAGTCTTTTTTATTATTCATTGAAATTTGCTGGGATAAATGTTAGCAAGACCTCAACCTTTGATGCGCAGGGGATATGGTCCCTAGTGTAACCAGATGTTGATAGATAAGATGAGAGCACCCCTCCAGCTAGGATGGAGTACGTCAATCCTCAGCAGGCCAGACTTGGTCCTGTTTGTGGGTGAGTACCAGAAAGAGGGACAATCTTTTGGGAGGGGCAGAAAACAGTTTTCAACCAGCGATTGAAGTGTGCGAGTCTGCATCAGAGCTCATCACTCCCCTAACCGGGAGGGGGCCAGAGACAATTACTCGATTCTGGTCCAACCAAAATTTGGCATCCACTTTGAACCCAATCCCTCCGAAAGATACACATACATATACCGTTTTTTGGGGTGAACCAAGCTAATTGCATAATCATACGTGTGTCCTTCATGCATTCCTGCTATTTCCCTTGTGTGACCTACATACATGTATGTCTCCCTGGTTCCTCTAGGGCCTCCAAACCATCCAAAACGCTCCTAGCTGTAGATTTCACATCGATAACTAGAATGACAGGACTCCCAGGGATTTTCTAGTTTTCCAGGTGTTCCCGTTTAAAAGTCATCCGTCAGTGTAAACCACTGATTAACCATCCGTCAAGTGTGGAACTCAGTTGCCAGAAGATTGTCAGCTGGTGGGCACTCTAGCACAAGGGTGTGCCGAGACACAGGGTCTCTCTGGTCTGATTCAGGAAACCTCTGCTGCTTGGCTTCAGAACAAGAACATGTCTAATGGACTTTGGAAAGAATCTCTCTGTGCGACATTGGAGTGTTATGAGCAGCTGAAAGATAGTTGTATGTTGTTTCAGCTTTCAAGCAATTGAATGATGGGTTTATGTTTGATGGGTATAACAGCAATACTTGTTACAATTGCTAATAATGGTGCTTGTTTCCAGTGTTTTACTTTAGGATGACGGTGATGATGCCTTTGCTGTCTCAATAGTTTCCTGTTCATTAGACAAAGTTTTTAAACATTTTCATTGGGCCCCTAAAGCTGTAAGGTGATAAAAATGTAACAAATCTAATCAAATGTTATTTGTCACATGTGCCGAATACAACAGGTGTAGACCTTACAGTGAAATGCTTACTTACAAGCTCTAACCAACAGTGCAGTTTTAAGAAAAATAAGTGTCAAGTTTCAGTTGTCACTTATTGTATACAGCCATGTTGTTATAGTAGTAACAGCCATGTTGTTATAGTAGCAACAGCCATGTTGTTATAGTAGTAACAGCCATGTTGTTACAGTAGTAGCAGCACAATCAGTGACTTTGTGTTGTGGTGTGAGCAGAACCACCTTCAGCTCAACATCAGCAAAACAAAGGAGATGGTGGTGGACTTCAGGAGAACCAAGGCACAACTGACTGCAGTCCCTATACAGGGGATGGATGTGGAAATGGTTGGGTCATACAAGTTCCTGGGAGTCCATATGGACAACAGGTTGGAATGGAATGGGCTGGTAACACCGGGGCTCTGTACAGGTCCTTCAACATGTGCAGTAAACTACTGCATACTTTCTACCAGTCTGTGGTGGCCAGTGCCATCTTTTTTGCAGTGGTGTGCTGGGGAGCAAACATTAAAGCCGGTGATGCTTCTCGTGTAAATAAGCCGATCAGGAAGGCTAGCTCTGTCCTGGGGATGAGCCTTGACACTCTAGAGGAGGTGGCGGAGAGACGGATCCTGGCCAAACTGCTGGCCATCATGGACAACGTCACCCACCCTCTGCACGCCATAGTTATGATGCAGAGGAGCACCTTCAGTCACAGACTGATCCCACCACGGTGTGCCAGAGAGCACTACAGGAGGTCCTTCCTGCCGGCGGCTATTAGACTATATAATGCCTCACCGGGGTGCCGTGCCGTCTGCAACATAGATCTGGAACTGTTGGGGTGCTAGGACCTAGTTTAACAATTATGCATCCATCCGTGAGTAACTCTGGTCCGTCATCACTCATTCACTCAGGACCTATTTATTCATGCAGGTCTGTATATACATACTCATGTACAGTTGTTATATCATATCACGTGCAATATTGCTAGTAATTCTTGGACCTAACTTACGTAGGCATTCACTCAGGAATGCATTTTAGTAACCTGTCAGTTGCACATTTTCTCATTGCTTTTAGTATATCGAATGTGCAATACGTGCAGTATAGTAGTAAAAGCCATGTTGTTATAGTAGTAACAGCCATGTTGTTACAGTAGTAACAGCCATGTTGTTACAGTAGTAGCCTATGAATTAAAGTTTACAACGTAGGTGCACAGGTCGAGAGAAACAGGCATTGACACATTCAATACAGCCTTGCACAATCTTGCCTGCATCTAGTTGATCTAGGGTGTAATCATTAGTCCAACAGTTGCAAACGATTGGAATAATTCAGGTATATTTATCCCCATATCGTTCCGTTTAAGAAACGTTTTTTCAACAGAATCACACCCCTGATCACACGCAGACAGTTTCATAGCAGCCAGATAATTGTATAATTCCTTCTCGCATCTATGCGCTCTCCTCCTCTCACCTTTTCCTTTCGCTTGTGGACTTCATTGCACAACACATCTGCGGTCTGTGACCAGGCAATAAAACCTTTCCAAGCCAAACCTTCATATCATAACCGCTAAACGCTAGACACAGACTACATTGTTGTCACCATATTAGCTAACGTCAAGTCAACAACATAGCCACTAGAGCTAACGTGTTAGTAAACCTGCTACAATCATGCAGTACAGTGTACAGTTAGCAAGCAGTTTAGCAGTTACACCGGCGAGCCCCGGTGGCACTAAATTAATAAAACCCTTTGATTGGGTGGACAACATGTCAGTTCATGCTGCAAGAGCTTTGATAAGTTGGAGGACGTCCTCCGGAAGGGGTCATAATTACTGTGTACAGTAAGTCTATGGAAGGGGGTGAGAACCATGAGCCTCTTATGTTTTTTATTGAAGTCAATCTTCCCAGAGGAGGATGGAAACTAGCTGTCCTCCGGCTACACCATGGTGCTACCATACAGCGTGCTGTTGAGGCTACTGTACACCTTCATTACAAAACAGTGTGTTTTAATCAATTATTTTGTGAATATGTTTAGTATGGTTTTATCTAAAAATTATAACTTTTTTAATTTTTCACTATTTTTATTTTAATGAAATTCACTGAGGTGTAACGATCCTCCCGGAACTGTTGCTCATTCCATGCACCAGTTCCGGAGTTCTACGTCACCAGCCTCTAGGCGTCACTGAACTGTCTCATTACGAAAACACCTGGTTCCCATTCCCCCCTGATTAGTCATTGTATAATTGTGCCCTTTGTTCACCATTGTTGGTGGATTAATGTTCCCATATCCATTGAGCTTGTGAGTACCAGTGCTTTGTTGTTTTGTCTTTCGTGCTGTGTGTTTTGTGCACTTGTGATTATGAGCCTCTGTGTAATATTGTGCACGTGTTATTTCTGGTCTCGTCCTGTTTATTTATTAGAGGTTTACTTCGCTCTTATGTTTGGGTCACAGCCCTGTGTTATATATATATATATACAGTATATACGTGCTTTATTTTGGGTAGAATCAAAAAACCCTATTGCATATTTCTGCGCCTGTCTCCCGATCAATATACAACTTGACATGAGGAGGATGGTCCTCCCCTTCTTTCTCTGAGGAGCCTCCACTGCTAGATACTTTATGTACAATTCCATCATCAACATTTTAACAAAACAGCCATGTTTTTGACATTATTTATCTGTCCATGAGTACGGTCTCTTCATGGTCTTATGTTAGACGTTTATACCTGGTTCTTGCATGCTGCCTTTGTCCTGATCTTTTCCACATTTTGATTGTGCCTGCATTTTCAGACAGGTTGAGATAATTAAAAGAAGCATTGTTATCTGATTGTGATTAGATCTTCCTGATCACCTCCGGAGGTAGTCAGGCACGCATTGTGTCTGGATATCTTACAAGTGTAGACTGATCTGGACAGAGAAACCATTTAAATCCTCATAATCCTGCCTTCTTATATCATTGACAGGTGGCACCATTGACTTATGGCATCAATACGTCTCTTAAATATATAAAGAAATACTATTTTGAAAGAATAATAATAAGCACTATAACCAGGAAATCTAGTCACAAGGCAGGTACAGTGGACGAATAAGATACATTTTAATACCATATGTAGACACATTTCTGAATATGTTAGCCAAATCAAGAATGCATGTTAGCGCCAGGTATAAATGAGGCTCTAGATGCCCCCCCTTATCATGGCACAATCATGTCAAAACAGTAAGCAGTGTTTTTTTAAAGAATTTGTTCTTAACTGACTTGCCTAGTTAAATAAAGGTTAAATAAAAATGATAAAAATTACATCAGCTATTTAGCTCGTAGGTCACAGTGTGTATCAATAGCGTAAACTCCTTTTTAACTCAAAGAGATGTCGATCATGCTTGACTCAATGCATTCTCCTACAGCAGGGATCATCAACTAGATTCTTTCTTTAGCGAATGGTCAGGGGGCCAGAACATAATTACACATAATATTTGACTAAACATAATAATTTCAAACCTTGCTTACATTTATAAACGATCATTATGCATGGTAATAATTTGGAACAGATTTCCAAAATTAAAATAACTTGCAGCTGATTTGCTGGTGTTTTTACAGTCTTTTATGTCCAAAATTAAATACAAATATTTGCTCAGAAAACTTGGGGGCCAAATAAAATAACCACCGGGCCAAATTCGGCCTGCAACCCGCCTGTTGGGAAACCCTGTCCTACAGCATCTGGACAACATTTCATGTGCATCTTTGTGATTAAACTGAATCTTTGGTTCCCTTAGGTCAGGTTGTGAAGTGATCTTGATGTGTACAATGTGTGTTTTTATTCTCATTCGATTTACATTCTGAAGGCCTAACATTGTGTCTTCTAGGCCGCCCTGGGAGTATTTCAGCCTGTATGCTGAAACTGCCCCTGTTAATCATTGCAATACTGAGGTGCAGAAAGCCAAAATGGAGTCATTAGTTGATGCAGGCCAGGATGCTTCAGAGTTATGAAACTCAAACAAATATGACGAACTGAAGTCTACAACAACATTCTCAACTGATATCAGATTTGGCTGGACATTTTTGATGAGTTTCAGCTGAGACTAGGCTACTAGGAACGGTACCATATCACAGTCATTTTAAGAACATTGTTCATTGCTCACTTGTACAACATGATTCCTGCTGTCCACCTTGGTAAGCCCTTTTCCATGAGCTCACAATGGGGAGTTGACAATGGGCAGATGGGGATATGATATATAAAACAACGGAACAGAATGCCAGTTGCCAAGCCTGAGGTTTGCTCCCAGCATGTAAAAGCATGCAGCCTTATTTAGGACCCACCCTGCTTCCTGAAACCCTCCAGCCACCATACACAATCCTGTCCTTGAGACTACTATTTTCCCCCGGCACTGACAGAAAGAGGCTGTCTCTCTCAGTATTTCTTATCTGTCTCTCTCTTTTAGTCTGGATTATTAAGAGTGGCTGTTTGCCAGTAAAAGTCAGAGAAGACCCAGAGAAAAGAGAGAGAGGCAGAGGCAGAGAGAGAGAAAGAGGAGGAGTGAGAGGGTAGAGAGGGGAGGGAGAGAGTGAGGGGTTGAAAGTGAGAAGGGAAGAGAGGGGGAGAGGGGAAGAGAGACAGGAAGAGAGAGAGAGAGAGAGAGAGAGAGAGAGAGAGAGAGAGAGAGAGAGAGAGAGAGAGAGAGAACTGGAGAGTGAATGGAGAGGGCAGGCTTTCAGTCACAGGAGGAACATTTGGTGCAGTGCTGAAACTTCTTCCTTCCCCAAACCCAGCTTCTTCTTCTGCATAGAGTTCACCACGGCTATGGCCACAGGGCACCTATGAGAAGGTGACGGGGGACACTGACACTCGGACTGCACTAACATCTGGTAACTTTTTTTTGTGTGTGGGTGGGAGGGGGGGGGGGGGGTTGCTTTTGCAAGGGCCTTTAATGCCAATACTTTTATCTACGGTATGCTAAATAATGTTTCCCGTTTAAATTAGGAAACATATTGTTTCTTGTTTGAAATTAGTTTATTATTCAATTGTTTAATGCATTGTAAGGCAAGTTGAACCTGTTGTAGTACCTTATTGCATCCTTTTTGGATGTAGGCTGAGTATCTGGTTGAGTGTGTTTAGTGTGTTGTAGCTTTCACTGAAGCTTTGTGCTTTATCAATGTCTCAATAGATGTTATAATCTACTAGTGTTTAGATTCCTATGATCTGAGCTGCTGCAGCGGCAGACAGCAGGTAGCATACTGAAGACATTAGGAGCAGTTATCAGTCCCTTGTTTGTGCCTCTGTCATATGCAAGGAATGAATGGAATTATTTAACTGAACTCTGCTGGGCGCTCGACTGAGTCTCCTCTCATAAACAGATAAAAAAGTTTGGGGAACAAAATCTATAGATATCAGGGGTTTGCATAAATAGTTTTCATGAGTTTCTGTGAGTGTGACAGATTTATATGAAACAAAAGTTAGTTAATACCAAAAGTAAACCCTTAGCCTGTAGCTCATTCTAAAATAGGAACATATTGGACGACCCCTCCCAGGCTCCAAGTGGTTTAGTCGACTGTGATGATATGGTTTCATGGTTTTGTTTATTTGATTTGATTTCAAGGGAGAGCTGATATAATGTTTTGGCTTTTCCCTCGGTGCCTGAGGAACTTGGTAGTAATTCACTTTCCCCTTACCTTGGCAAAGTTGTAGTCAGTTATGTATACAAACTTTGAAGCCACCAGTCTGCCATATTGGTACTCCCCAGAAGAAGCAGTCTTCCATAGGAATGAATAGAATTCTAGAGTATTTCAATTAAATGTTTTAAGGACAAAATTGAATGTATTTAAAGGTTCAATGCAGCCATTTTTATCTCAATATCAAATCATTTCTGGGTAACAATTAAGTACCTTATTGTGATTGTTTTTTAACTGAAGTGGTCAGAAACAAAAAAAAGCTTCATAGCAAAGAGCAATTTCTCAAGCAAGAATTTTTTCTAGGACTCGCTGGGAGTGGTCTGAGTTGGGAGGGGAAAACTGAAAAACCTAGCTTTCATTGGCAGAGAGGTTTAGAACTCCCATCAAAACAAGGAGACATTTCAGGCGGTCTTTTCAAAACAGCTCATACACTAAAAGGGTATTATCATAATTTTCATAATTTCAAATTATTATTCCAACCTCATAGTGTGGAAATATGTGTGCGTTTTTTTACTGCACTGGGCAGTAAGTATTTTTGTTGTTGTAGTGGGGACAGTAACAAATTATCTATATCTATATTTTAATTTTTTTTGTATGTTTCGCTCACATAATAGAATAAAGCTGGCAAAAACAAATGTAGACATTAATAAATGCATTCATATCGCTTTCAAAATATTTTTTACAATGGTGGGGGAGTGCCAAGATTGAGGCGCAGTGGCTTCAAAACAGCTAGTCAGTCATCTAGTGTATATATTCTGTATAAATCATTGGTTTTAGTACATGCTGAACAGCAGTTGCTGATTTTGGGATGGAATAACTTTTTATTGTATTATTTAAAGCAGTTAAGTTCTAAATGCAATGGTTGACATATTAAACACAGTGAGTTAAGACTGCAGGTGTTAATCTTTAAATAGCTATTCTAGTAGGTGCACATTAACTGCACCGAGTAGCTTTGGAGTTGTGAAAACATAATCTCAAGTTTATCCCTAACAACAACTCTGTGAAACAGAAGAACATAGCAACCAAAGAGGTCAGGGTAAGAACCAGATCTTACCCTGAATATTTTGTATTTTCGGCCCGAACCACGAACAGGTTAACTCTGTTGGTAACACCTTTTCTGAAAAAGTGAGAGGAATCAGCTGTTTAACATGAGCTTCCTGACTCCCATGTCCAGCTGGATGCAACCCACCAGGCATGACATAAATCTTTTGTATTGCTGCAAACTAGCTGAATAACTCAGACTCGACATTCCCAGAGGATTTGGAAGTCATGTTTCGGGTTCAGTTTTAGGCAATATGTCAGAAAAAAATAGTATATTTTGGTTGGATATTGTTTAGTCTTTTTCTAGTGGGGGAGGGGTTATAATAAACTGCATACCAGCGACCCGTCATCTTGACCAAGGTGGAGAGCTATAAAATGTCTGCACTGCCCCAATAACGTCAGAGGTCAATGACTGGGTCATAAAATATAAAATTCAACATGTGGTGAACGGCCCTACAAAACCAGTGCAGGGGTTATTTTAGAGAATTTTCTAGCATGCATTCCGAGGTGGTACTTACTCCATTAATCTTTAATGTAGCCCATTGAGGAATGTGTAAAGTTGCTTTAACTGTGTAGTCCAATCACAACCAGGTCTCTCGTGTCTTGGACAACGGTTGCCATCCAATCATCATGACTACATGTGTTTGGTCACTGTCCAGAGCTGGAATTTCACTGTCTGACGCCATAAATAAAATTATTGTGGCTACGGCAGAAATTGATAAATATCCAGCCATACCGACTGGTCTTTGCTATCTGGGATCCGTGGGACGTCCCAACTCTGACGTCACCTCATTGAAGTTCAAATGTAAAACCGTTAAGATAAGGGTTAAGGTTAGGGTAAGGGTAAGGGTAGGGGTTAAGATTTAGGGTGGGGACATCCCAAGGATCTCTGATAGCACTGACCATACCAAATTGCCCATGTCACGGTGCTGCTTTTCCAGCGACCTCCCCCAGTGCTCTGGATGGATTGGGGGGAAAGGACCAGAACAAAATGGCCGGCTCTACCATGGCAGTTTGGAGCCTCACTGAGTTGTACCGCAAATCCCAGGTCAGGGAGTGGAAAACCACAGTCATGTTATGGCTGTGACAACAAACCGACTGCACAGGTTTACATATGGTGGACGAGGGTTAGATCTCGGTCATTGCAGAATTGACCTATCCTAGTCTGGTCATTGTCTCAGGAAAACCCACTGCTTTAGTTTGAAAGGATGGATTGAATGAGCTGACCAAAGGTCCTTCCTTCCTTCCTTCCTTCCTTCCTTCCTTCCTTCCTTCCTTCCTTCCTTCCTTCCTTCCTTCCTTCCTTCCTTCCTTCCTTCCTTCCTTCCTTCCTTCCTTCCTTCCTTCCTTCCTTCCTTCCTTCCTTCCTTCCTTCCTTTCTATGGAACATGTCTGTTCCTCATTTATAGCTGCTTCTTTTTATAATGTCTGCAGTGTCTAACTTTCACTGGCTGGAAACTGCAATAAAATATACAGTTTCCTAAATAAGCCAGAGAGAAACATAGAAGTATGATCAAAACTAATCTGAGTACTCACACGCACAGAGAGAGAGAGAGAGAGAGAGAGAGAGAGAGAGAGAGAGAGAGAGAGAGAGAGAGAGAGAGAGAGAGAGAGAGAGAGAGAGAGAGAGAGAGAGAGAGAGAGAGAGAGAGAGAGAGAGAGAGAGAGAGTGAATGAGAGAGAGAGAGAGAGAGAGAGAGAGAGAGAGAGAGAGAGAAAGAAAGAAAGAATTAGAGAGAGCGCGAGAGAGAGAGAGAACGAGATAGAATTCAGAATTCTCTTCCATGTTTCATTGCCACTAACACAGACTTAAGTTGCTTTATCTTGTTTACAACAAATGCAATATACCGACCCTACATCTTTTGTCACAGATATGTCTTCTTTCAGTATTATTGCATGCAATTCAAGTAACAACAGTGACAAGTAAGAAAAACGGTCTGCAGCTCTTTGATTGGTTAACTGATAAAAGCAACTGTAACGACAATCTCAGCTATGCATGTGTTGTTTCCTTTCCCTATAGGGGCACAATTGGAGTTTGATACTTCAGCATCATGGGTTGCAAAACAAGATCCGTGCATTGTGTCTTGCGGTGTATGTGCTTCATGCTCCTTCGCTTGTCTTGTACAGCACAAGATGAGGACATGAGATTCAGTAAGAGTGCTTCTGTCTTCATCGTTATATGTGACACATTTCAGTAAGAGTGCTTCTGTCTTCATTGTTATATGTGACACATTTCCATTGCATGTTGTCTATTACCTGTCATGTTTACTATAAAAACAGATTGGATGTTCAGGAAAGCTCTCCTTAAACTGTATTGGTAAAGGCCATTCCTTTATAAGAAGTGAATACTCTTCATTAATGTTTTTTTTCCCAAGGCTGTGTAACACCACTCATATGTATCATCTCTCTTACAGGTTGTAAGACTGTGGCTAGCGATCTGGTCTTTATCCTAGACGGCTCGTGGAGTGTAGCTGATGTGAACTTTGAAATAGTCAAGCGATGGCTCGTCAACATTACCACAAGCTTTAACATCGGACAGAAGTTCACCCAGATCGGAGTGGTCCAATACAGTGATGATCCAATCATAAATGTTCCACTAGGGAAGCACCTTCATATCAAGGATCTCATCAGAGCCATGGAATCCATTGACTACATGGGAGGAAACACAAGGACTGGGACAGCCATTCAGTTTGCCAGCGACAAACTGTTTAACCTATCTGAGCGAGGCCCAATGGGCGTTGCTAGAATCGCTGTGGTCCTAACAGACGGGAAGTCACAAGATGAGGTGAAAGCTGCAGCAGAGGCAGCCAGGAGAAGAGGAATAATCATCTTTGCCATTGGTGTGGGATCTGAGACGGAAGAGGCGGAGTTGAATGCTATTGGAAACAAGCCTTCCTCCAACTACGTGTTTTACGTCGATGACTATAAAGCTATTTCCAAGATCCGTGAGACCATAAGGCAGAAGTTGTGTGAAGGTAGGCATTTTTGTGATGACAAAATGGGGACCCTCATGAGTCCGATCCCTCAGCTTTATAACAAACCAAGTGGGGCTACCATTTTTGTTGTTGTTTGTTAAAATGAAGCAGTGGGCCTTTAAAGACTCTTAGGTTCATTTAACATGTTTGCACATTGCCAAACATTGAAGCTCTTCAAAACCAAGAAATGTCTTTAAATCTAATGTTTTCTAAAGATGTAATGTTTGTGAATCAAATTTTTTCTCAAGATTTAATGATTGGGAATCTAATGTTTTCTGAAGCGGTTGACTGTGGATCACTAGCCAAACTGTATCAAGAGAGTAATGTCAATGTGATGTTAGTGCTTCAGGTGAACCAATATCTGGGCAAAGGAGATGATGGTATGACGTGATCTCCTCTCTGCCCAAAGCCTAAATAAACAACAACAAAAAAATGAGGTATTGTTTTTGACCGGAAGAGGCACCTTCTGGTAAAAAAAAACAATACATAATGATATTTTTGGTTGCTTGTAGATTTTTATGTAGACATTTTTGGAAGTAAATACATGGTGTAACCGCAGTAAATTACAATAGTTGCAGGCATATTTGGTATTTCTGACAGTATTTATTTAACTAGGCAAGTCATTTAAGAACAAATTCTTATTTACAATGATGGTCTACACTGGCAAACCCAGTGCTGGCCCAATTGTGTATCGCCCTATGGGACTCCCAATCACAGCCAGTTATGATACAGTCTGGATTCAAACCAGGTTGTCTGTAGTGAGCCTCTAGCACTGAGATGCAGTGTCTTAGACCACTGCGCCACTTGGGAACCAATGCTTGCAGAGCTTGTGAATGGTAGCTTGAATGGTTGCATTCTGTGCAGAGAGGAGATCTCGTCATATTTATTGTCTCCTTTGGCCAGATACTGGTTCATGCTTCAGGGTGAAGTAAAGGTTAGTGAAGCTATTGCTTTGAAAACAGGTGAAAACGTTAACGAGCTATACCAAATCTTTGTAAAACTGAAGGGGTATGTGCATGGCTTTTCGGCACTTGGCAATGCATCCTGGTAGTCAATATAACAAGAATACGGACTGGATGTTTACAGCCTTGTTGAAAATACGTTTTGAAACAAAAGGGTTTCATCAAGAACAAGAGCAAAAACAACACATAAAACAATAAGGATGTCTGCTCCCATGTAAATGAATAGCCTACTGGAATAATTAAGATGAAGGATTAAGGTGTCCCAAGTGGCAGAACGGTCTAAGATAATGCATATCAGTGCTAGAGGTGTCACTTCAGACACCCTGTTTCTAATCCAGGCTGTATCACAACTGGCTGTGATTGGAAGTCCCATAGGGTAGTGCACAATTGGCCCAGCGTCATCCAGGTTTGATTTGTGTAGGCTGTCATTGTAACTGACTACATTTTTTAAAAAGTAGTGTGGGTGTAATAGTCAAATTCTGTCTGGTTTTCCCAATGAGAGGGATGATCTTTAGACAGACTGCAAATTTACAAAATCCATTCCATTCCAATGTCTTTTACTACAGATTAGTCAAATGAAATAAATTATTACGTTCCTTGGATTTAACTCTAAATGAACATGCAGCCCAACCAGAAAAAAAGGATGGGGGGTACTTCTCTGAAAATGTGTTTGTGATGTTCAACCAGTAACACAAAAATATGTACTCTGCTTTGTTCTAAATTCTCTCATTCTCTTTATTTCAGAGACTGTTTGTCCAAGCAGAATCTCAGTCGATCATGGTGACGTGAAGGGCTTCGATATTCTACAGTATCTTAATTTGGCCAAAAAGGTCAAAAAAACTCAAGGGTCTTTCTATGGCTCCAAAGCCTTCCAGGTGACATCTCGTGTTGACCTGAGTGAAAGCACGACGTAAGTTTAAAACACCATGCCATGTCCAGTGGCGTAGCACAGTTTCACGGGCACCCCTGTTTTTCATGTGGGAAGAGATACAAATGTGCAGTATTGTAGCTAATCTCATGCTATTTTACACATTGTGCCATGAGGTTGAGTTTTTTTTTGCTGTTTTAGAGCTCAGGGATTCTTGAAAGACAGGACAATCTCAATATGAAAAAAAAAATTAAATATATATTTTGATAGACCAAAGTATCAACTATAACAGGAACAACCTCCAATTTCTTTACATGTTTTCATAAAATGCAACTAAGTGGATTTATCCAACCCCTTTAGAAAGGCATTTTATTTTTACAATTATTGTCCAACAAGTGTCTAAAGGCCTACGTACAGTAAAATATTTGATGTAACACTGACTTTGGCCTTTACTGCTATAGCCCATAGAAACTCATTGAATAGCACATTCATACATGGCAAAACAGGAAGTCAAAATATAAATCATAAGGAACAAGGTTTTGAAGTGTCTGTCTTACATCTGAGAGATATAATAGACCCATGTTTGGTCACGTTATTTTTGGCATATTATCATTGCACGTTTTGCAGCCTGGTACTGGATTACCTTCAGACAACTTCCCTGAAGCTTATTAGCTTGTAGCTCACACGGTTCGGGTTTTACAGACACATTCGTGACGATTCTCTTGTCCTCTCATGTGTAGAAAAAGTCTGCTTTCATAAGCCCTGTGTTATGGAATTAGCCCAAATGTTATATTTCTGGAAAGAGGGGATTGAGCTGCAGCCACTACAAGAAAAGGTATGTTTCTAACATAAACAAACGGGGAGCTACTCAATATCCAAAATGACGTCACTGTGCGACACAGGGGTGCGTATAATCAACTCTAGGGGGTCACAGGTTAAAGTCACAGATGGCTATTTCATGAAACACAGTAAGATACTTTTTCAGTTAATATCCATTATTGCCAGTTTTTAGAATTTTATGAGAGAGCAGCAATTGGGATCAATGGCATTTAGAGCGTTTTTAGAAAATTCTTAAAACAAATCATGTTCCTTATAAGATTCTCCTAAATGTACATTTTAAGCTCAAATAAAAATAATGCAACAAAATCCTTTAAAAAAAATAAAGTTTCCCTGCCGAACAATGATTGTCTTAACTTTCAAGAATCTCTGAGCTAATTTCCTGCTATTCTACACATTTTGCGAGGCTGAGAGTAAATGTTGTAGTTTTAAAGCTAATTTCCTGTAATTCTAAACATTTCATGTCTACTGGTTGTCAATATTGTCATGTCTACTGGTTGTTTCATAGTGATGTGATTGACTGGTTGTTTCATTGTGATGTGATTGACTGATTGCTTCATTTTGGCCCACAGGAACTTGTTTCCAGACGGCCTACCTCCATCCTATGTCTTTGTGTCCACACTGAGGTACAAGGGGTCTCTGCTCAGGGAAGAGTGGGACCTATGGAGGATACAGACCAATAACGGGAAACCACAAATGGCTGTCACACTAAACGGATTTGAACGCAGTGTCAAGTTCACTACAACCAGTGTAGCACCAGGTGATACTCAGACAGTGGTCTTCCAACAAGAACCTGCCAAGGTACCTCAAAACCATGAGTCTTCCAAATCACCAAAACAGACACATGACATGATAGTATTTACAAATGTAGGATCTTCATTTGACCTATGCTTATTAGTACTCTGTTTTTTATCTATGTTGATTGCCTAGTCACATTTACCCCTACCTACCTCAACCACCTCACACCCCCGCACATTGACTCGCTACTGATAATCTTTGTTTAACCTTTCTTACGGTTATTTGTTGTGTTACTATTTTCTCTTTTTATTTGCTAATTGTCTTACTTTTTATCTCTGCATTGTTGGGAAAGGGCTCGTAAGTAAACATTTCACTGTGAAGTCTACACCGGTTATATTAGGTGCATTTGACATTCAATTTGATCGGTATTGTCGCAGAGAAATACTCCTGCAGCAACAGGATTTGAACCTTTAGTCCACAATGTTGCTTGATCGGTGGTAGACTATTAGCTGGTCAAAATGAGGCTACATGATCAGTGAAATACTGTTAATATAACCATCTGTTAGCGCGGGTTTTCAGTTAATTAATGTAAATCACGAAGCTCATCTGTATTTCCTGCGGCACAGTGAAATTCTCAGCAACAAAAGAGTGATTAAGATTCTACATCTGTACTGAGGCTCAATTAAAATGTTAAATCATGATCTGTTCGTGGCATTTATAAAAACTCAAATTTACAAAAAAGAAACAAAAATAGTCTGATTAAGTCATTCATTCATTTCTTACCAGAACTGGCAATCATCATGATAATCTCTGAGGCAGATGTACAGCCTCTACAGTCCATGAAACACAGAGGGATTTATTACTTCACACACTAATGATATTACAGTAAACTACATTATATTCCAAACAAGCATTTTCCAGAAAAGAACTAACTTGCATTACTAGGCTGGTGGAGGGATTGAAATGTGACAGCCCGGGATTGAACCAGGGTCTGTAGTGACACCTCTAGCACTGAGATGCAGTGTCTTAGACCGCTGAGGAGAATATAATGTAGTGAATTGAAAGAACAATGATTCAATATGGTTAGATAATAAAACTTCCTCTAGATCAGTCACCATATCAGACTATTTTAAATTCATCCAAAGTTGTTTTCCTACTGGTCATGTGCTATCCGACTTTACAATGGCTTCCTGACATGCCCGAGTTAAGTGTCTTTTGACCAATCAGATCAACTCTGAAAAATATCTGATGTGAAAATATCTGAGGTGATTGGTTAAAAGACCAGTTAGTGGAAAAAATATCATAATTGAGGTGCCTGTCTAAACACAGCCTTTGGTTCCTTACATTCTGAAAATATGGATTAGTGATTTTAACAAAACAATTAATAAAACTGATGTTCTAAAGCTGAGGCTGTGTGTTTGTTCTTTGTTTCTCCAATGTTCTTTCTATCAATGTTTTGTCATTGCACAACAATTCAATATCCATTGTACTCTCTAGTAGGCAAGTTGTAAAATGTTCCTAGACCTTGTTGACCTTTGTATAAATAATCATTCCTTATCCTTTTTTCTTGTCAAATAGAAACTATTTGATGAGAACTGGCACCAGCTTCGTCTACTGGTCACTGAGCAGGATGTTACCCTGTATGTTGATGACCTGGAAATTGAAACCCTGCCATTGGAACCTCCTGTTGGTATCTTCATTAATGGGAAGACCCAGATCGGAAAGTATGTCAGCAAAGAGACAACTGTACCAGTAAGTTCATCCAGAGACAACATTTTCAGAACCAATAACGTGCATTTGTGCTTTTGAACAAGACGATTGTCTACAGATGTAGGATCTTAATTTGACCCAGTTTGCTACAACAGAAAAATAATCCTTCTGCAACAGGAAATGTGAATTTGTATGTGGATAATAATTATTGGACGTATTTGTAGGGGTTGATACATTTTTCATAAGGGAAAGTACAAACTTCAGAAGTATTTTTAAACCTCAAATAGGGGGATCAAATGAAGATCATACATCTGTATGTTGGATAACATTTAAGCAGCTATTGGTCTAACTGTTTAACAGTAGCATTTGAAGAGTCAAGATTTTGCATTTTCCTCTAAAACATACTGACCTCAGTGGATTAGAAAATCTCTGTCCTCTAGGTCTTATTTAGTCTTTGCTTTATTTGGCCATGTTGATACTTGGTGTGCCAAACATCCTCAACATGCAATCAATCATAATGATGCTGTGTTTGAATTAACTACTTTTGGCTAAGCTAATTTGAGACGTGCAACCAGAATGTTTCTGGATTTGTTTTCAAATTTTTCAAACCCACAAAACCATTTTAATCATGATAAAACTGTTATCAAGATAAAGTAGCCACTTGTTAGGGTTGAAATGCTTTTTCCCCGACCTCATGATAATGCTTTTATCTTTACCAGTTTGAGATTATGAAACTCAGGATCTACTGTGACCCCGATCAAAACAACCGTGAGACTGCCTGTGAAATACCTGGAGTTGTGAGTACAAATAACTGTATGGATCTGGATCTGTGCCACATTTTTTTTAAGGAATCACATATTTTATGGTTCTTGATCACAATGCACTACTATACTGTATACCACCAGACCACCACCATGACATATCGGGGAAAATCCATACAATGTTCATTTTGAAATCGGATTGTCAAAAAACATACCTTTTCTTTATTCTTTCTCCTCTTTCAGTTGTTCATTTAATCATATGGTACTAGGAATATGACTCACCATATATGACCTTTGTTTTATAGGAATCATATGGTACTAGAAATATTACTCACTATATATGACCTTTGTTTTATAGATTTTTACATGTATCACTCATGTTTTACCTCATCCCGCTTTCTACTGTGCTGTGGTGGAGTGGCTTTACCTCTGCTTGAAACATGCACATTGCTCTCACTGTTATTTTACCGTCTGACGGCATATCTGTTTGGGAAGCAGCGGCCAAATACTGCATTGGCTAGGCTATTGCTTTCACTACTAACCCTCGAAGCCAGACCATTGTTTTGCGTATGTGGTTTCTGGATATCAGTTTGGGAGAAACAAAGAGACGGAGAGAGATGCACTGAAAACCCACAACCGCATGTCAACATCTCTCTCTCTCTCTTCCTGTCTCTCCCGGCATGTCTTGCAATGTTTTCATTTACCTTCAATGAGTGTCATTGTATTAATGGATTAGTCTGTTAGTGTGAGATCACAGGTTGCTAGGCGCTTCCATGACATAATCTCGCTCCTTTTATTTCCAGGACGGAGAGGTATGTATTTTGGCTGATGGCTTTGCTTGCTTACAAAGTAAACCCTAGTTTCATTTTCATCGCTAGAGGTAAGACTATACTTTATTCTATGGTCTTTTGCAGTGTCACTAATCTGCTAGGGGTTGTGCAATGTATAGGTAACACTTTACCTTAAAGGAAAATTCCACCCAATTATCTTTTGGTATTTGTTTCATTAGTCTATAGTTTATTTATATACACTGAGGGCCAAAAGTTTGTAATATTACTAATTCAAGGGTTTTTCTTTATTTGCACAATTTTTTACATTGTAGAATAAAAGTGAAGACATCAAAACTATGACATAACACATATGGAATCATGTAGTAACCAAAAAAAGTGTTAAACAAATCAAAATATATTTTATATTTGAGATTCTTCAAAGTAGCCACACTTTGCCATGATGACAGCTTTGCACACTCTTGGCATTCTCTCAACCAGCTTCATGAGGACCGCCACAGAAATGGAAGACCCAGAAATACCTCTGCTGCAGAGGATAAGTTCACTAGAGTTACCAGCCTCAGAAATTGCAGCCCAAATAAATGCTTCACAGTGTTCAAGTAACAGACACATCTCAACATCAACTGTTCAGAGGAGACTGTGTGAATCAGGCCTTCATGGTCGAATTGCTGCAAAGCAACCACTACCAAAGGACACCAATAAGAAGAAGAGACTTGCTTGGGCCAAAAAACACGAGCAACAGATATTAGACCAGTGGAAATTTGACCCTTTGGTCTGTTGTCCAAATTTGAGATTTTTGGTTCCAACCTCAACCAAATTGAGATGGTTTGGGATGAGTCGGACCGCAGTGAAGTAAAAGCAGCCAACAAGTGCTCAGCATATTTGGGAACTCCTTCAAGACTGATGGAAAAGCATTCCAGGTGAAGCTGGTTGAGAGAATGTCAAGAGTGTGCAAAGCTGTCATCAAGGCAAAGGTGGCTATTTGAAGAATCTCAAATATAAAATATATTTTGATTTGTTTAACACTTTTTTGGTTACTACATGATTCCATATGTGTTATGTCATAGTTTTGATATCTTCACTTTTATTCTACAATGTAAAAAATAGTGAAAATAAAGAAAAATCCTTGAATGAATCCAAACTTTTGTCCCCAAGTGTATATATTTTTATTGAACCTTTATTTAGCTAGGCAAGTCAGTAAAGAACAAATTCTTATTTACAACGATGGCCTACACCAGCCAAATCCAAACGTACTGGACCAATTGTGCACTGCACTATGGGACTCCCAATCAGGCTGGTTGTGATACAACCTGAATTCAAACCAGGGTGTCTGTAGTGACGCCTCTAGCACTGAGATGCAGTGCCTTAGACTGCTGCGCCACTTGGGAGCTCAAAATCTTTTGTATGTCAGGAATCACATCTCCAAGATGTATTCTGCATCATATGATGCAATATGCAGGATCATATGATGCAAAATGCAATCATACCGGCTGTATTTCTGTATTTTGAAAATTATATACTGTATCTTGAAAATGTGATTGCTGACATGCAAAACATTTTGAGACTCATGAAACAAACCAACATATACTTTTTGAGTACAGTTTTCTTTTAAGTTGTCCTTATACCTACGTAACTACACAGCAATAACTGTAGTTACAAAATTGTGAAAGGGAAGGGAAAGGGAAAAGGGATACCTAGTCAGTTGCACAATTGAATGCATTCAACCGAAATATGCCTTCCGCATTTAACCCAATCTCTGAATCAGAGAGGTGCGAGGGGCTTCCGTGATCGACGTTCACATCATCGGCGCCGGGGGAGCAGTTGTTGGGGGTTAACTGCCTTGCGCAAGGGCAGAACGTCAGCTCTTTACCACCTTACCGGCTTGACGATTTGGACCAGCAACCTTTCGGTTACTGGCACAACACTCTTAACCGCTAGGCTACCAGTAATAACAAAGTAATCACATGGTAATGGCATTATGTTGAACATACCTATACTCACATTTTATGTCTTTCAGGGTAAGTCCAGAGTAATATTCTTCCCTTGCGTCAAGCAAGCAAACATATTTGAACTAATATGCAGTCAAGGTTGTTTTTATCTTGCTATAGACATGTAATATAAGCCCTTGTCACTAGAACTATGTTTACAAAGTCATTTTGCTAGAAGTGTCTGCTGTGTTAAAGCTACTGGGCTGTTAAATGCTAAATAATAATTAACTGAATGCACTCTCTTGGCTTCAGTTGTCTGAGAGTGTCTGTTAGCAGGAAATCAGACTTATCATTGATTAATTGCTTGTATGTCTTCCATATGACAATAGCATGGCTTAGTGAACACTATGTTAAAACCTTTTACTGCAGTAAGGTAAACCAGGGTCACACATAGTTTCTTAGTAGTCTACATTGAAACAAAAGTATACACCTCACACACATGGTTATTGGCTTAAAAACAGAAGACACCTGTACCATGTTAGATATATATTTGAAATGTATTACATTTTGAGTTTGCCTTCCAATATTACACTTTATATACGTAACAGAAGACTGAAATATATATTTTTGAATAATGTTGATTTGAATAATAATCAATAAAATATTAATAACGTTCCACCCATGAGGCCACTAGAGGGCGATTTGGTCATTTGACTCTAGGAAAGGGCTATGTGTCATTAGTGAATGGTGCGCGTGTTTCTTGTTTATTCCAGTGCGCAAATGGCCCTGGTGACATCGACGTGGACCCCACTCCAGAACCCTGTACCTGTCCTCCCGGACCTCCTGGTCTTCCAGGCATGAAGGTCAGTCAGAAGGGTTACACCACAGCACTTGCCAGTTTCTAAACCAGGCGTCAACTCCTTCCATCAGGACACGCTGCTGTGTAAATCAAATACATTTCTGAAAGCGTTTCACTTTTGAACAGTTTTGTGACATAAATAGTTTTGTCTCCCCACAACTTGCATGACCAATTCATCCAAGATGTGAATGTACAGCCATATAGGAAAATGCAGTGGCTTTGTGCCTACGGTACGTCACTGTGACAGCAATGCATGTGATTGGGTTGTGGTTGGAAGTTATCAATATGACCCGCCCCACTGTCCAACATCTTTATTGATGGAAAGAACTATCCATTGAAATAGGGACTAGTCCCAGACTGTTTGGCAAGAGAATAACAAGTTGACTAAAAGTAGAAACAGACTGGCTCCTAGGCAAAATTTACTGAAATGGGCCACAAAATAAAAGTGCTGTGTGACACATTTCATTGTTCACAGAGCATATGCCAAAGAATTTATAAGATGTTAAAAATAACACTAAAACTTTTCACGAAGTAGCCTACCTTTAAGCAATATTAAGATAGCAACAGTTCATTTTCTTCTGTAAAAGTGTACAAGGTTGCAGGCATGTTTGTGTTTATAAGGCCATAGTCATGCATGGGTACAAATCCAGTTTTTTCATCAGGGAGAGATTGCTTTTAAAGGTTTTAATAATACATCCAAAAGGCTACAAGCATGGCTTGTTCCCAGATGGACCTTTTAGGAGCTACAGGATCTATATGAGGATGGGCTCATTGTAATGGCTGGAATGGCATCAATGCAACAGAGTCAAACATGTTGTTTCCATGTGTTTGATGTCTTTGGTACCATTCTGTTGATTCCGTTCCAGCCATTACAATGAACCCATCCTCATATAGCTCCTCCCACGGGCTGGTATATTACCAGGAATTTTAATAAAGGGCTTCTTGAATAAAGTAAAGCTCAACATGTCCTGCTGAGACATGAACTCAGAATGATCTTTTGAACTGATAAAATCTGTAAATCCTTGAAAGGTATTTTCCAGGAAAGGTAAAAAGCATTTCTGTTTGAAGCTCCTCACAAAGAACATTTTTCTAAACCACATTGGTGCTGTTTTGCAGCATTCAATAGACAAACGGTTTCTGAGTAGTTCAGCATTTCATGAGTGGTGCACTTGCATTGTTAAAAAAATCTAAATGGTCCAGTCAATAACATGCTGTGTTCTCTGTCAGGGGGAAGCAGGAACAATGGGGAACCCCGGTCAAGCTGGTGCTGCTGGTGCTGATGGTAAGCCTGTGAGTACTACATAGTTTAATATACAAACATCCACTCACTCAACACCCTTCATAATCCAACACTTTTGGAGAAAATAAATATATTGATAATCGATTCATTGCTACTCGGGACATTGCTGAATGGTTGGTGAATTGGATGTTTAGGATGTTAAGAGAATTCCCTTTGTCATGTTAACGGTTAAAAAGCACACTTGGAGAGAACGGGGGGAAGGGGATACCTAGTCTGTTGCACAACTGAATGCATTCAACCAAAACGTGTCTTCCGCATTTATCCCAACCCCTCTGAATCCGAGAGGTGCAGGGGTCTGCCTTAATCAACATCCATGTCATCGGCACCCGGGGTAGAGTACATAGCGGTGCTAATGGTACCCTTACTCCAACAGGATTGACTTTCCAGGGATTTCAGGGCATTTTCACATCTTTAAAAGGAAAGTGAAAATAGGTTTATGTCTGAGTGTTAAGTGCAGTACCTGGAACTTAACTCTAAAGGCTGCTTCTTCCTACTGGGTGGCAGGAGAACAACTTTATGACTCCTGCCAGTGTGATAACTGGGCACACGAGGTAGGCCAGATGGAGATCATTTATATGTCATTATTTGCAGGAAAGCAAATATGCTTAATGGCCTGTATTTACAAAGCGTCTCAGAGTAAGAGTGCTGGTCATAGTGATGAAGATTATATGGACAGATCCTAGATCAGCACTCCTACTTTTGAGACACTTTGTTGATACAGGCCCTCTTTTTTCTAAGAGTGTAGACTTTGATGTAAGGATCTGGTTGCCACTGAAGATTCTGAAGCATATTGGATAGTCACCTGATTATATGTTAAGTGGCTTATAGTCAGAATGTTATGATTATGAAACAGACCATTAAGATAGTCATGGAGCAAGTCCTCCCTGAGATGCTCTCTATTATCAAACAGAAACGGAAATAGAAGAATTTGTCATGTCATGTGATTTGTAAAGGTGAATGTCTAATCTACAGTACAGTGTATAGCTTTATGATAAAGTGCCTACATATCTCTGTTCTACATTGGTGTTTGGTGTCTTTGTGTTAGAGCAGAATTCTGCCCTACCAAGCAAAAAGGCAGTAACTGCTCATTTGGACGAAAATGAGTTCATGTCATTTTTGCTACATTAAATACATGTTTAATCACGTGGACAACTATCCTGCCTCTATTGTATTGTGTTTTGGAGAAAATGGGGGTCATGTTAGCAGTAACTGCATAAAGTTACTGTGAAACCAAGGTAAATAAAAGCAACTGATTTAGAAGGCTTTTGTGCGTTAGCGGTTAGGTATGTTTTTTTTGTGGTATGAGTCAGAAAACACATGTGGCACGTTTGCTGATATTGCTTGTTTGCTTGTACCAGCTCTACTATCACTTTGAACTTGTAGGGGCGGTTTCCCGGACATAGATTAAACCTAGTCCTGGACTAAAAAGTGAACTCAATGGAGAATCTCTCAATAAAAGTTATTTTTAGTTCAGGACTAGGCTGAATCTGTATCTGGGAAATCACCCAGTATATGCCCAGTATATGCCCAAATAGTATTTGTATTTGTTATGGATCCCCATTACCTGCTGCCAAGGTAAGGCAAAATTAGTTATACAATTTGAAAAACATTACAATACATTCATTACAGAATTCACAACACACTAAGTGTGTGCCCTCAGGCCCCTACTCCACTACCACATATCTACAACACAAAATCCATGTGTACATGTGTGTCTAGTGCGTATGTTATCATGTGTGTGTGTGCATGTGTCTGTGCCTATGTTTGTGTTACTTTACAGTCCCCGCTGTTCCATAAGGTGTATTTTTACCAGTTTTTTTAATCTGATTCTACTGCTTGCATCAGTTACCTGATGTGGAATAGAGTTCCATGTAGTCATGGCTCTATGTAGTACTTTCACAAGTCCCTCTTTGTGGCAACTGACCACATGACTGAACAGTAGTCCAGGTGTGACAAAACTAGGGCCTGTAGGACCTGCCTTGTTGATAGTGTTGTTAAAAAGGCAGAGCAACGCTTTATTATGGACAGACTTCTCCCCATCTTAGCTACTGTTGTATCGATATGTTTTGATCATAATAGTTTACAATTCAGAGTTACTCCAAGCAGTTTAGTCACCTCAACTTGCTCAATTTCCACATTATTTATTACAAGATGTAGTTGAGGTTTAGGGTTTAGTGAATGATTTGTCCCAAATACAATGCTTTTAGTTTTGGAGCAAAGTCTGTTGTGTCATTTTCTGCCTAAACTATATCATGGACAAAATACCCATTGTTTCAGTAAGTTTTAGGAACTCAATTTGTTCATTGTTATCTATCAATGAACTCTTTATCAACTCACTGTTCGGATGACATTTTGAAGTCCTATATTTTCATAGCTTTTTCCATTAGAGGCTTTGAAATACTGTATGGTTGAAAGGACAGTACATTGGTCTGTGTGGGGTGTTCAACTTGCACTAGATACTGATCTCTACTGATGATTAAGGTCACGAGAAGTGTAGACCAGTTTACAATACATAGATGAATTCTTTGTGAACATGTTGTGGCCTTTAAATACTGCCAGTGCATTGTTGGAGCAAATCTTCCTCCAAAGTGCCATAAAGTGATGAGAGAGTGTCTTTCATAAGTATCTTGTGAAGTATTTTCTTTGTAATCAGAGGAAATATATCAGTTTAGTTCAAAGCCTAACACTACGTAACAATGAAAGTCATACATGTCATCCTCCTGCATGTCATCGTCTCACTGAAGTCAGAGCAGATGTTACATTTGGGTTTATCCCAAAATATGGGGGCTGTTTTAATGCAAATGCTAACGTCCGTAGCAACTGAGAATATTTCAGTTCCCAGTAAACATCCTCTAGTGGTTTGAGTCATTAAATAGAATTGAATAATTATCTTAATTGGACAGCCCTCAAATTTACCCAATGAATTTGACGGCACACTTACAGTTCATTGAATAAACAAATGGTGCCCACTTGCAGGGTAATCAAGTATGGGTGTGAAAGTATGAATGGACTTACAGAACTGTAACCATATCCTGTACAGTAACCTAGTATCCCATCATAATAAGGTCAAAGATCTATGCAGAAATTGAACTACACTCAGTCATACTTTTCTTCTGACCATTTTGTCTTATGGTAAATATAGACATGCAGATGTAAAAAAAAAGAACATACCTTTCCTGTGCCAGTTTATGATATTAAAATCATGTGAAATGCGGCATGGAACTATATTGTAGCTAATAGGTAGTGAATGGTAAATTGCTACCTATGTAGTACTTCAAATCTAGGGCAGAGGCTCAAGTTTTCCATAACAGCTGCAAAGCAGCGGCATGAGCGCTAATTCATTAATGAGTTTCATATGCTCTCTTGACGTAAAATTATGAAGTGTATAGTTGCTCACCACTCTCATGAACATAAAAGTAGGCCTCCTAAAAGCAATGGAAAAAGGGGTTCACCCTCTTTCATGGCTATGTGGGAATACGATTAGGAGAAAATACTTTGCCTGATGTTTGATTAAATTGATTAGTATTTTTCAACAGATTCCAATTGAAAGCTGTCTGGAGGTCATGTCCTCATATACCTTTTGGTTGGCCTGCTGTGAGGACAACTGCATAGTTTACCCATAACCTTATAACCTTGAATTTTACAGGATACCAACTACCTTGACTTAAGTATACCAGAAACATGTTTCAACTTCTAAAGTCTTTATAGAGCATTTATAAAGTATTCATAATCACTACAGAGGTCATATTACACACTATTTGGGACTCCCAAGTGGCGCAGTGGTCTAAGGCACTGCATCTCAGTGCTAGAGGCGTCACTACAGACACCCTGGTTCAATTCCAGACTGTATCACAACCGGCGCGTATTTGGCCCAGCGTCGTCCGAGTTTGGCCGGTGTAGGCTGTCATTTTAAATAAGAATTTGTTCTTAACTGACTAGCCTAGTTAAATAAAGGTTAATACATAAAGAGGGATATCAAATGTCCTTACATCTGCTTTGTCAAATGTATGAAAACAATTTTGGCACTCATCATATAGCATTTGATTATGAATGACTTAAGCATCTATCTAGGCCTTATAAAGGGCTTATGAAGGCTTATTAAGTGTGTATGTATGTTTTAAAAGTTGTTTTGTTTTAAAGGGGCAATCTGCAGATGCTACATTCAATTTTTGGACATTGAAATGAATTATATCTACCCATTGATTCTTGAAGAATATAACTTATAAATGCCTCATGAGCTTAGTTCAACTGTCATAACCCATCAGAACCCAAAATATGATCTTATTTTATGCCAATTTTTGTAAACAACGTAAATGTAAACAAACACTGTATAGCCTCTATAGGTTAAAACTATAATTTGGTAACATTTACTTTGACTATATATAAAGATTCATTACACATCTATAAGCATTTCAGGACCATGTTATAACAGGTCCCAACCACATTTTTAAAGGTTAATGAAATATATGGAAAGTATTCAGACCCCTTGACTTTTTCCACATTTTGTTATGTTACAGCCTTATTCTAAAATTGATTTCCTCATCAATCTACATATAATACCCCATAATGACAAAGCAAAAATAGATTTTTAGAAATGTTTCCAAATGTATTTTGAAAATAAAAAACGGAAATAACATTTACATAAGTATTCAGACCCTTTACTCAGTACTTTGTTGAAACACCTTTGGCAGTGATTAAAGTCTTCTTGGGTATGACGATACAAGCTTGGCACACCTGTATTTGGGGAGTTTCTCCCATTCTTCTCTGCAGATCCTCTCGAGCTCTGTCAGGTTGGATGGGGAGTGTCATTGCACAGCTATTTTCAGGTCTCTCCAGAGATGTACGATCGGGTTCAAGTCCGGGCTCTGGCAGTGCATTGTTGGAGTTGGAGACTTGTCCCGAAGCCACTCCTGCGTTGTCTTGGCTCTGTGCTTAGGGTCGTTGTCCTGTTGGAAGGTGAACCTTTGCCCCAGTCTGAGGTCCTGAGTGCTCTGGAGCAGGTATTCTTCAAGTATCTCTCTGTACTTTGTTCCGTTCATCTTTCCCTCAATCCTGACTAATCTCCCAGTCCCTGTCGCTGAAAAACATCCCCACAGCATGATGCTGCCACCACCATGCTTGTTTAGGACGGACGCAACTATGAGCTAGCTTCAACCAGAGGATGCAGCTCAAACCTTTGTAGTTTGGACCAACAACTTGCATTTTGTACTCCCTGCGCTGCCTTAAAAGAGTTGCTCGACCTCAAACACTGGTGCACCACAGGTTATAAAGGAGAAAGAGGGTGTGAACCACAATGAAAGAGAGACAGAAGTTTAAGGGATGCTAAAATCACAGGAGGAAGGTGGTTAATTAAGTACAGAAAATCTCCAAATCACACATGCCATCAATTAAGGTCAATCATTTGTGAGAGCATGCATAGGTATGTGTAAATGTAACTAGGAAAGCTAAAGTCCACCCTATGATCTATAAAGATTCCTAAATATGAGCTCTTGCATAGCATTTACATTTTTACATTTAGCAGACGCTCTGGAATTGAACCCACAACCCTGGCATTGCAAATGCTATGCTTTACCAAGTGAGCCACACCGGACTAGCAAGACATAATTGCGCTATAGATATATGCTATAGATATGCTATGGATATATTTCATTAACCTTTAAAATGCATTTGGGACCTGTTATAACACCTTCATGAAATGCTTATAGATGTGTATAGAATGCGTTATGGCTATGTAATCAAAGTAAATCATTACCTATAATTTTGATATCATGGATGGTCAGTCCTTGCATGCATAGCTCTGTCTATGAATTTGAGCGTGGTTACATTTCTCCAGCCCGCTTTGTTACTGTTTCAACTGCTGATTGCCGCTTTTAAGTGAGACTAATTTAATTTAACACATAGCTGATGAATGTGTTTCATCTATGAGCAACGTTAATAAAAAGGGTGAATATCTCATGACTTCTCATCTCTCCTCTTTTTAAATTGAAGGGTATTCCTGGTAACAGAGGGATTCCTGGACAGCAGGGTCCAACTGGGACAGAGGTATCAGCTGAATTTTAAAACAAATTATGTTTTGATCAGAGTAGTGTTTTTGATGTCAAATCAATGGAGCTGCTCTTTCTGTTCTCTCTTTCAGGGGCGACGCGGGGTTGATGGTAACAAGGGAGAACAAGGACGGCCTGGTGATTCGGTAGGAAGGTCAAAAAAGGGCATTAGTATGGCTTTTTATCGATTAGGCATGATCTATTTTATGACACTGAAAAAGACCCGCTTTTCAGCATTATCACCAATGCTTGTATTCCAGCCAACAGATCAAAAGATACTTCTAATAATCTACAATCCCTTTTATCAGACACACATTTTATGTATAAATCTCTTGTCTTTTTAGGGTGAAAGAGGGGTTCCGGGATTACCTGGGCCATTGGGCCAAGCAGGTGAAAAGGTATGCCATAACACTGGTTTCACTGAACAAGGTTATCAAATGTATAAATCTCTATAGAATATCAAGTGAATTTGTATATAATCAGTAATCCATCTCCCTAAATGTCCTACATCCTGGGCAGATTACATGGTGAAATTATGAACAGAAAAGGAAGCCATTGGTAATCTATAGTGATAAATACACTCTCTGAAGTATCCTAATAGAACCGTTTTAAATGGAAATAAACAGCTGGTGAACTGAACGGCATGAATCCCACATCAAATAAAACAATATGTCTTGTATTCTATGAGAGCAGACCAAAGGAAATAAGAAAAAACGTCTACAAACATTGACTCTTGTACTTTATTTATTATTACTGTTATTATTATGTATTATTACTTTTCTATTATTTCTCTGTTTCTCTGCATTGTTGGGAAGGGCCCGTAAGTAAGCATTGCACTGTTCGTCTACACCTTTAGTTTACCAAGCATGTGACAAATAAAATGTAATGTGATTTGAAAACAGCAGGATGGTTTCCCAGGACATTCCTAGGTGCACCACAGGATCTTTGAATCTGAACCACATGTAGTATGTTATAGGCCTACAATAGTATATATAACTCTGATCTGACGGCTATTATTGCATGTACAGGAGGAGTTTACCTTTGATTTTGTGAACATATATTATGGACAGGTTGATGAATTGGCAGTAGGAATGCACAGTCCAGCTCTTTTGATGAGGCAGTTTCTGTTTTTTGTTTTTTTATCATCACACAGTTTGTACTTTAGCTGATACAGGTGTTACCGGTAAAGTTTCAAATACTTTCGTTGCCTCAGCTTCTGGAGGCACTTGATCAAATGTTTTCAGAAAAAGGTAGGCAAGTGGAATCGCATGGTAGTAACATGGCAATAACTTGTTATTAAACATCTAGTATCTTTCATTTCTTTCCCAGGGCTCTATGGGTCTTTCAGGGGGACCAGGACTTGCCGGAAAAGATGGCCAAGTGGTAAGAATATCATAATACTGTTATTAACCACACGGTAATGTACATTGGTTGCCAAGTAAACAGCATAGGTTAGGTAGTAGTTAACTGGCCACTTGCTTATGCTATCAAGTTGACAAACCTCTTGACGAATGTATACTGGCCAATATACTGTAGTATTGTATTGTTGTAATATTGTACATTTTATATTGTACATTTGTAATGATGGATAATAGTGATCAATGTATTGTGATGTATTGTTTTATTGATGATGTAGACTGTTTTGTTGTGATGTATTGTTTTATTGATGATGTAGACTGTTTTGTTGTGATGTATTGTTTTATTGATGATGTAGACTGTTTTGTTGTGATGTATTGTTTTATTGATGATGTAGACTGTTTTGTTGTGATGTATTGTTTTATTGATGATGTAGACTGTTTTGTTGTGATGTATTGTTTTATTGATGATGTAGACTGTTTTGTTGTTATGTATTGTTTTATTGATGATGTAGACTGTTTTGATGTAATGTATTGTTTTATTGATGATGTAGACTGTTTTGTTGTGATGTATTGTTTTATTGATGATGTAGACTGTTTTGTGTTGTTTTGTGTTGCCTTGGCACCAGCTAATGGGGATCCTGATAAAAGACTAAATACAAAATATCAATCTTGGTAATCTTGATGATTTGATGATTTCAGGGAGAAAAAGGAGCCAGGGGATTCTCTGGGCCAGCAGGACATCCAGGAGTACCAGTATGTACAGTATAGATACTCTGGTCTCAAGCCAGGAGCTGACATGGCTTTAAGTTTGAAAAAAACGTATCTTTCTCCCATTCTTTAACTCAGGGTTTACCTGGAAGAGATGGAAACAACGGAGTTCCAGGACAAATCGGTCAAAAGGTTGGTTTTCAGTGTGACTAATCAAAGGAAAGGAAACTCACTGATGGATGGGATTGACGAATTACAAAATTGACCATAAGATTGACTTGGCGTAGTCAGTCTGAACTGAACTACCAAAAGATTTGCTGTTATTGTCTGGCAGTTCCCCAACAGTGGAAATCACAGGAGGTTGGTGGCACCTTAATTGGGGAGGACGGGCTCGTGGTAATGACTGGAGCAGAATTAGTGGAATGGTATCTAATACATCAAACATATGGTTTCCAGGTGTTTGATGCCATTCCATTTGCTCTGTTCCAGCAGCCTCCTGTGGTGGAAATATATTATTGCTGTTAGCACACATTGTGATCTATAAGCTTAAGACCATTGTTTCCTCTTGTTCTTTCTCGGCTCAGGCTTTTCTGACACAGGGTTTTCATTATCTTAACGGCAGTTCATCACCATCTAGTTGGTTGTGTCTGCGTTATAAATTCTGGATTTATATGATTTTTTCTTAAACATGTAGTACCTTCCAAATGTTCACAGTTGGTTTCTTCTCTTCTACACTGTGGTAAATAGAAAAAGTAGTGCCTCATTGAATGTTCTTAATGTATTTAGCTTGCCAGTTTGTTGCAAATCATGGCTTGACATGCTAGGTTACATGTAGAGCTGACACTACAGGCACCTTATCTAATTTTACATTTTACAGACACTCTTATCTTATGACTTACAGGTGCAATTAGGGCTAAGTGCCTTGCTCAAGGGCACATCAACATATTTGTCACCTAGTTAGCTTGGGGATCCGAACCAGCAACCTTTCAGTTACTGGAACAACACTGTCAACCGCTAGCCTACCTGCCGTCTCTGCTGCTAACATTATGTAAAAAAAAATATTGTTTCACCAGCATCCAATGAGCAAATACATGGTGGGGTGTTGCTATCTCTTTTGAACTGTACCTGTAACCAGTACACTGAATCATCAAGCTTGATGTCTGTATTTATGATATTTTGATGCATTCTTTTCATCAATAGGGAGAGGTTGGAGGAGCTGGCATCCCCGGTCTAGATGGAAGGGAGGGCCATCCTGTAAGTCATAAACACTTCTATACTTAAATAACCATTGATTATAATATACATTCCATGCACACTAGACCATCTACTTTCTTGTATGCTTGGGTTTCTATGAAATATGAACAATGCCAGAATGCCCTCTGCCCCCTCAAATTAAATTAGTTCCTTGACTTTAGCAGGGGATATCCAAAACAGTCTTGGTCATCTGGAGCTACTTGAATCACAGCAGACATCATGGATCATGATAGTGTTTCTGACAGCTAGTAAATTTGGAGTGGTTTCCCTCTAGTTCATCCCAGGATATAAACCCTATTATGGCAATACTTTGGTGACTTCATGTGATGCAGGGAGCAAAGCTGATTGGAAAAATGATGTAGTCATTTGGGGGAAAGAAAAATAAATATGAAATACACAAGGGCATCCCCATTAATCTGGGGAGTTCTGAAGATTTGGCCACACAAGCCGAGTGGTGGAACTACAATGTTCTAGAATGAGTCAGTTGCTCCACAGGGCTGTAAGCTATTTGGTTTGCCAGAACATCCAATGAGCTATGTCTTTATGGACTAAATCACACAATAGTTGTGGCTGCCTGTAACCCCCTCTAAGCTAGTGTCTTTATTATATTTGGAGACTTTTTTCTACTTATTTTCTATTTATAGATTTATTTAATTGTTATTTTACCTGATGCGTTGATAATGGCATGGGGAAGAGGATTGGGTTGAATGAGCCAGTTGGATGCTGTGGAAGATTAGGTGGCTACACCAGGGTAAACAGCCCTACTCTTGAGACAAGTGTCATGGGATTTTGAATAACCAATGAGAGTCAAGAGTGTTGTATCCGAAAGACGTCACCTCGAGTCAGTGGTGTGAGCACCACCTATTGGCCCTCCAAGACCTATCCAAAGCCAACAGATAGATGCCAACAGATCAGAGGAGGCTGGTGGGAGGAGCTATAGGAGGACAGTCTTATTGTAATGGCTGGAATGGAATGATGGAACGGAGTCAAACATGTGGTTTCCATATGTTTGATGTGTTTGATACCAGTCGATGAATTCCATTCCAGCCATTACAATGAGCCCCTCCTCCTATAGTGCCTTCCACCAGCCTCCTCTGCAGCAGATGGATACAGTATTGCAAAACCTGCATGTGCGCATTTTGCTGACCAAGGAGGAATTAAGCATTGCACATAACGGTTTGAAGATGAGAAGCTCATGCGGTGTTCTTGACAGAAATTGGTTAAAGGCCCTTATTTAGATATTTAGCGTTTGGAATCGAAAGGATGTTGATGTTCTTTGTAGTCACATTTCTAATGAGTAGAACACAATGTAAATAGAAGGAAACAAAAGCTGTTCTTGGACATACTCATAGACATACTCATAGACAACTCTTTGATATACAACATTTTTCAAGAATTAGTATATTGAAGAATTGAAGAAAATAGTATATGAAATCTCTTGTGCCTCCAATGAGCATTAATAAGCCTCACAGTCAGAACCTGTTCATAGAATAGCTCCACTCATCTCCCCCATACCTCCTTCAATGATCCAAGAATACATGTCACATACTATAGTTGACCATTATGTATTACTCTGCCTATTTAACACATAAATAAGCTGTGGCTCATCCGATTCCCTTTCTTATATGACACGTAAAATAGATTTTCATGGTGTCTAAACTGAAGTGGATAATTGTCAATAGCCTCGTCTAGGGAACAGCTTTTAATATATTTGCAGCATCGGAGTTATTTTCCATGTTTCCATGTTCCTTTACAATCCCCTCAAGATAAAGTCTCTGACGTTTTCCAAACATCTGTACCCGTTTATCATGAAAAACTGACTAAAGAGACATTTCAAGGTAGTTTTGTTGGATATGCTCAACAATTATAAACTCTTTATTTACTCAACTAAACATTCACAAACTAACAGATTTACTATTTACGACCATTTATGTCCCCAAGGGGATTGTAAACGTTAGTCACTTTTACCATTTGTCCATTAACAACAAATATTGTGTCTCTCAACTGCCAAACATAGATCTATGGCTTTTAGAGTGCAAGACCAATGAGGAGATCAGATTATGCTGTGTGTAATGGAATATGCAGAATTTGGTTTAGGATGTGACAATCCCTGCTTGGGATGTGACATTGTTGGCTATTCTACCTTTGCCGCCAACCGCTACGTAAGGACCTGCTATATTTTGGGCTGCCAAGTGGCGCAGTGGTCTTAAGACACTGCATCTCAGTGCTAGAGGTGTCACTACAGACAACCTGGTTTGAATCCAGACTGTATCACAACCAGCCGTGATTGGCTGTCCCCTAGGGCGGTGCACAATTGGCCCAGCGTCGTCCGGGTTTGGCCGGTGTAGGCCGTCATTGTAAATAAGAATTTGTTCTTAACTGACTTGCCTAGTTAAATAAAGGTTAAAAATAATAATTATTTGTTTGAAGTGTGAAAGTGATGTGTCTGTTCAAAGTCTTTGAAAAGGAGGACATGTTTTCAACAGATAATATGCGTGCAGCCATGAACGTAGATCCTACTTGAAAAAGGAAACACCGTCATCTCTGGGACTGCTTAAAGATGATGCATCAACTGACCTTTGACATGTACATAATAGTCTCCTGTTAGTCTCATCATTCACAGGGTTACACCACAGTGAATTATCTGAGATATTTGGTATCACTAATGTTTAGTACTTCCATAAACATGGCATATTTGTTCACTGCATACATGCTTCTTATTATTAACTCCTGATTTCTGACACTGTGGTCTGACAATATGGGCAAGCTTTTCATGGAAATGAAATGCACCCATTCCACTTCATGGAACATATCCTCAAGCATTTGAAACACCTATTGCTGTTTTCAATTAGTAATATTGTTGGGACTGTGTTACTATTCATTTAAACCAAGCTATATACTGCGGCTTTAAGAGCTTGGAGATATGAGGCTTTATGTCGTAATAAGTCCCAGATACATTTTCCATGTTGAAATGACTGGTCAGTGTGAACTATTGTGTGAACAATTATACTGTAGGTCCACATAAAGTTGTGTATATTATTCTATTCAAACTTCAGGAAGTATTTTTCTTGGACAACAAACCTATTTGTGCTATTAGGTCTATACTTGTTAGGGGTCAACCAGTTATTCATATAAAATCAATCAACGTGTTATGAAGAAATAGCCAAGGGTTAACACACACATATTGTATGTTATATAGATTGGTACAACAATCTCTCTGATGAATTGTAAATGCAATGAGGTTTCAAGCCGCGTTCGCCCTGTCCATTCATTTTGATACCCAATGCTATCTAGTGCCACTGTTCTCTGCATTAGGGCGGTATTTCTGCTTCTTTTTACAACATCCTGTGGAAGCTATTAAGCCTGCTGTCTGATAGAGCCAGCTCAGGGGAAAGACGTTTGATATGTGAATAATCCAGACTTCTCAGAAGAAAGAAAACAGTATAGTATGTTAGCTGCATTAGAGGGGGAGGACACTGACCTGTCTGTCGTTTATCAACATATATATTGAATACAATTGTAATGTATAACACAGGGCATTGTGATTGTGTGCTGTCGTATAGAGTAAGCTACATACGCTGTCTTTGTTTCCAGGGTATGCCTGGCGCGCCTGGAAACGAGGGCCAGACTGGAACTAAGGTGAGCTGTTATTCTCATAAAGGTCTGCCCTTGTGTTAGGACATTTCCATAATGTCTATTACATTTTCATTCAATATTGATTCAAAGTCACAATCTCCTTCATAGCAAACTTTTGTGCTGGCAAGAAAGGCTATAATGTTATTGTACCCTTATTGTATTGTAAAACTAATTATGAACATGATACTGTGTTCAACCACGGTTCACATGCACTGTTATAAAGTATAGAATAAAATATATAGGAATACAAAAAAGTCCAGGGTAGCCTAGTGGTAAAGTGTTGAGCCAGTAACTGAAAAGTTGCTGTTTTGAATCCCTGAGTCGACTAGGTGAAAATGTGCCCACGAGCAAGGCACTTAACCCTAATTGTGCTTGTAAGTTGCTCTGGATAAGAGCGTCTGCTAAAATGTAAGTGTGTGTGATGGCTTTTGGAAAATCCTCAAATGATTTGGGGATTACTCAAATTTGTCTTGCCCACAAAATAATTACATTTTTTTAAATCCTCTGAGGACTCAGTACCCTATCCCCATAACATTAGACTTTTATAAACTATAGTTCAAGTTTTGATATTGAAATACATAAATCATATTTAATAAAGATGTCATACATGTCAGAGAGAAAGAGCACACATGCAATCAATCAGGAAAGTTGTTTTACTTGTATTTCTTATAAAAATATATTTCCAAATTGACCAACCGTTGCGTTAAATTACAGTATAAAAAGGTGACTACGTATGTTATTAATGATATGATTCTATAATTACAGGGTGAAGCTGGTTTGCCAGGACCGAAGGGAGGCAAAGGTTCAACTGGAACATCTGTAAGTAAGCTCCCGTTTCAATTTGTCCAAATGTATTCAGGGTCACACTTACAGTAGTATATTTGGAACGTTTTCACACTTACTCAATGATCCATAATAAATACAAATAAAGATGTATAGAGATACAGGGAACATCGAAACTGATTTCTTGTTTTTCTTATTTAGGGGGACAATGGATTGCCTGGTGAACATGGATCATCAGGACAACCTGGACCTAAGGTAACAGTGATTTCTTTTCTGTTCCAGAAATGTAACATCTTGTCAATGGGATGATGTCGATCAGGGATGATGTCGATTTTCTTTTGCCCAATATCCATGTGAGTACTTTTTGCAGAAGTAGTCAAATGCACTTTTCACGAGGGGCTGATAACATCTCAATAACTTGTGTACCTATAGTAAATAGTAATAGTAAAGATTGCTCGAACACATATCTTAATACACCATTTTAGCATTGAAAACGTTGTGAACCAATAAAGGCACAGATGTAGGATCTTAATTTGATCAATGTTTTGTTGCTGAGAATTTTCTTGCACAGCAGGAAATGCAAACTTCTAGTGTATTTGAGTTTTAAAAAGGCTTCTAAAGTTTGTCATTTCCGCTTTTAAATTTCAGACTTGATTTGCCCTAACAAAAAATGCATCAACTCATACAAAAATTACCATTAATTATAATCTACATAATAATTCACATATCCTGTTGTTGCAGGATTATTTTCCTGCTGTAGCAAACTGCCTCAAACTAACATCTTACATCTGTAATGTGTTTACTAGTACTGGTACAGTGTCCTGGAGAAGATTGCAATTATTTCTCTCTCTTGCACCACCACTGGAGGCAGTGCTGCAACACCACCACTAGAGGCAGTGCTGCAACACCACCACTAGAGGCAGTGCTGCAGCAACACCAGTGCAGCACCACCACTAGAGGCAGTGCTGCAGCACCACCACTAGAGGCAGTGATGACCACACAGAGCAACTTTAAAACCCTTAATGACATTGAGCAGTGTTATAAAATCCCAAATACTGCCAGCTACATTACCTCATCTGTCCTTACAAGTGTTTATAGTTGCACTATTCATATCAGTCCCTTGTCTATTGATGTGTGAAAACTGTGCCTCTAGTCGTGAGACATGCAACAAAACTCAGCATTATTGTAGATGCATATAGTGCTTGGGTTAGTATTTTCTGCAGTGATATAATTTCTAGCGAGTATGTGGTTTAGAGCAGTGCCTTGGCTATACCAGAGATGCCAAATGAAATGGTGATCCAAGCTCACTACTATTGCCTTCGTCAGTGGAATTTTGGGAATCAAAAGCGGTGTGGTACTCTGGTTCTCTGGTCTCGACTCTCTGTCTCCCAATCACTTTTCATTAGCTGATATCCGTTTAACAAGAGCCTGTGTGTATTGGTTAATGGCACAGGAGTAAAATAGTAGTTTATGGACATGAGCAGAGTTTTCATATTCATGTCTTAGTTTCAAACAGCAGTTTTTAGGGAGAGGAAAAGTAAAAACAGTAGGGCTGAGATTCAATCCGATCAGCGCTACATGATGTAATAGCACGCTTGTCATTTTAAGGTAATTTCCGGTTGAGTCGACATATGCAGCATTTACCTTGAATGTGGTCTCTGCCAAGAAGGAAACAATGCCTTTGAAAGGTGCATAGACGACAAAGCGTGATTGGATTGAATCCCGCCCTAGATCTAATTTCTATCAATATGGTAATGTATTCATATGGCTGCCTAAACCTCTAATGTTGATTATGAGCATTTATTTTCTTCACAGCAGAATTGTATTTCCAAATCTGCATCTGCTATGTTTTTTTTTTTTATAAAGTTCCAACTAATTAACTTTTCTCAATTAAAGGGCAGCAAAGGTGAAAGTGGACTGCCAGGTCAACAAGGGGTTCCAGGACAGGAGGTCAACAACAAGTTCTATCTATCTATCTATCTATCTATCTATCTATCTATCTATCTATCTATCTATCTATCTATCTATCTATCTATCTATCTATCTATCTATCTATCTATCTATCTATCTATCTATCTATCTATCTATCTATCTATCTATCTATCTATCTATCTATCTATCTATCTATCTATCTATCTATCTATCTATCTATCTATCTATCTATCTATCTATCTATCTATCTATATCTATCTACAGATATGTGGTTGTCTCACCCAACTATCTTAAAACTGTAAGTCTCTGTAATAAGAGCGTCTGCTGATTGACTGAAATGTACATGTACATTATAATGTTGATTGAATTAATGTTTTTTCAGGGCAAGTCAGGTGACCTTGGTGGAGCAGGTCAGCCAGGACACCCAGGAATGCCAGGCCTGACAGGACCTAAGGTACTTACAGGCTCCTACAAAATGGACCTATTTAGCAATTACTGGAATTATGGGAATCAGCAATTATACTCATTTTCACTAAATGCTCTGCTCATAAAGGTTTTTTTTAAATTGGTAAAATGATTTATTTTTCTGTTGCGTTGTGTACGGTTGAGCTGGGATTAAGCATTAATAATGTTTTCTGCAAATGTTTTCAGTGTTGCCATCCGATCACATTTTGTTTATTTAATCAGCGAAAAACACTGACGTTGAATTTTGATGAAGAATTAGGAGCCAGAAAGCTACTTTATAGTTAGCTGTGTTTCCAGATTTACCTCCATTAACTTCAATAAAGAATAATAATTTATACTACAGCAACCAACAAGCAAGTCTTTCATGGGATGAAATAAATAAATTACCCCAGGGACTGCAATTTACAGGGGAGGGTTAATCAAATGCAATAAAATACATTAATCTATAACCGTATTTTTTACAGGAACTTTTTCACAGACATTCTTTGATGTTCCACCCTAGAGGCAATTATCTCAAGCTTAACATAACATAAAAAGTACTTTTCAGTTTGCCTTTCGTTTAATGTCTACCACTTCATAACAACTTGCAATCTTACAACAAAATTATTATTATTTTTTAAACAGTGAAACACTACAAGAGGATTGTAGAATGTTTAACATACTGTCATCTGGTATATCCATAGCATGTGCCATGGTCTTGATGCAGTATGTGGGTATTGAAGTTGAAACATTCGGAACTGTAACTCTGTATTCTCCTATTGTAACAATATTACACGTGATTGTTGTGTAATTTCTATCTCACCAGGGACAAACCGGAGACCCAGGTGAACGAGGAGGGGAGGTATTCATGACATTCAATAACTCCTGATGACAATTCAGATCCATTAGCTACTGTACCCATGATGCTTTGAGGGGATTTCAGGTGGAATTCCAGACATTTTAAGTATTTAGTTTAGTTATATTTTGCCATGTTGTTCAGTCCAAGAGAGCAAATAATGGTAAATAGCCCAGAAAATGCAATGTAATATACTGTAACTGATGAACATATTGAAACCTTAATTTGATTTATGGACCAGAGGTTGCTTTGGGAAATACCGTGTATACAGGTTGCTAAGTTTTTCATGTACAAAAGACTGCTTCAAGTATAATCGGATGCTCGGCTCACTACCTCCTTCCAAATGTGGTTGCTTTCATTTAGCCAGAGTGGAATCATGTTGAACAACCACTTAATTCAAAAGTCATGGAAAACAGAGACAGCTATGATCTTTGGGGGGGAAACTAGGAAGCGTATCGAGTCAAATGACAATGTCACCACAGCACTGCGGTTAAGAAGTCACTGAGTCTCTGGATGGAAATATCATTAATCTGACTGTCATGGATGTAGCAACAACCTTCTTGTAAAATCTTAGTAAATTTTATCCCTGCTCTGAAGGACACTAATTTGATTACTGAAGACCTTACATTTAATCACAAGCAGAATGACTAAAAACAAAAAACATAATTGCTAGTTTAATTTTCTCTACAGGGATTGAGAGGTGAAAAAGGAGATATGGGAATTCCAGGAAATCATGTAAGTTCCCCTTCCTTTGATTACATCTCATATTATTAACATCAATGAATGAATTCCGTAATGGCTATACAAGAGCATTTTGTCCAATTGGACAATTGATTGTCCAGTAGCTTTGGAAGCCCAGTTACATAGTATTTACTTCTTGCAAGTGCTACAGTAGACTTTTTCTATGGGAAACTTTTTCTAACCACATTGAACCACTTTTTCTAACCATAGCCTAAATAATTTGTAACTGTGAATATTCTCCTCTTGTCACAATGTATTTATTTCATATTGTAGTCTAGCACTGATATCAATTTTGCAGTCCAACTATGTCCTTATACAATTGGATTGTGAATATGGAAGTGTCAGAACAACTCTCAAATTGGCTTCTGACGATCACTTTTGACCATTGACAATATCAATTCAAACAGCAAGTTTTCCCTTTATCCACATCCAGAGGATATGGAAGTGAGTTGTATTTCCGTCTCATTCAAACCCAATTACATTATAATGTTTCAACATGACTAATAATCAGCCATTTTGATTTTGATTGACAGGGCTCTAATGGCTCATCAGGACAAAAAGGGGAGGTAAGTCTGTCATTGACTACTGTAAGTAGTCTGTCATTGACCACTGTAAGTAGCTGTGGCCCTGAATAGGCCATGGCCATGCATACGTCCCCATCTAGAGTAGTGTGTGTACTTATACTATGCTCTTGTGGAAGCCAGAAAGGGACAACAGGAGACCCCGGTCAGAGGGGACTGGGAGGTCACCAAGGCCAGCCAGGACTATCTGGGCAGACAGGCCCGCCTGGCCCTCGAGGACAGAGCGGGGACGTTGGCCCTCTTGGACCACCTGGACTAGAGGGGAGACCTGTATGTACCTCACCAGTACACTGACCAGTACACTGACCAGTACCCCACCAGTACCCCACCAGTACACTCACCAGTACACTGACCATGCTTGGTCACCAACAACTACCCAACATTTTGCTTTTCAACAACAATCGTTCACTGTTCCATCCATGTCTATGCCGTTTGTATTAATTGACTAATACATTTTGCATGATGCCATCAATCATGTCACATTTCCACAGGGAAGGGAGATGTCCAAGCAAATCATTCAGCAAATATGCAGAGAGGTACTTAGATGTGAGTATTGATTGTTTTTTTTTCTCACCTTTATTCAACCAGGTAGGCCAGTTGAGAACAAGTTCTCATTTACATTGCTGTACTCTGAATAGTACACATATATCTGAGCCCCCTTAATTGTGTTTTCATCCCAGTGGAGATGCCTTCGCTACTCCTCAGTAACCAGCAGCTGAGTAACTGCGACCACTGCCAGACCAGGGATGGGACTCCGGGGGTACCAGGCCCAGTTGGGCCCCAGGGATCTACAGGTTTTCCTGGGAACCCTGGTTCCAGTGGACAGCCGGGTCATCCAGGACGACCTGGGCATCCTGGGATGCTTGGCTTGAAAGGTAATAAATAGGCTTTAGGACTCAATTAATCTGTGCAGTATGTACAGGTAAACAGTAGAATAGAATGTTAACATAGGCCTAGCTTTTTCCTTTAGTCAAATAAGATATAAAAATGTATTTGTACTGTCTGGAACACATTGTATTCTATTTGTACTGTCTGGAACACATTGTATTCTATTTGTACTGTCTGGAACACATTGCATTATATTTGTACTGTCGGGAACACATTGAATTCTATTTGTACTGTCTGGAACACATTGCATTCTATTTGTACTGTCTGGAACACATTGCGTTCTATTTGTGTTTCCAGGAGATCCAGGATTAAAGGGTGAGAAGGGGAGTCAAGGAAGAACAGAGATTGGAGATCCGGGAATACCAGGGCCTCCAGGTAATAATCAGAATATAAAACATGTTTACTATGTATGGTACGCTACTGTACATCCAATCTAAAACATGTTTACTATGTATGGTACGCTACTGTACATCCAATCTAAAACATGTTTACTATGTATGGTACGCTACTGTACATCCAATCTAAAACATGTTTACTATGTATGGTACGCTACTGTACATCCAATCTAAAACATGTTTACTATGTATGGTACGCTACTGTACATCCAATCTAAAACATGTTTACTATGTATGGTACGCTACTGTACATCCAATCTAAAACATGTTTACTATGTATGGTACGCTACTGTACATCCAATCTGATATATGTAATATACAGAGTGTACAAAACTTTATGAACACCTACTCTTTCCATGACATAGACTATGATCCCTTATTGATGTCACCTGTTAAATCCACTTCAATCAGTGTAGATGAAGGGGAGGAGACCAGTTAAAAACGGGTTTTCAAGCCTTGAAACAATTGAGACATGGATTGTGTGTGTGCCATTCACAGGGTGAATGGGCAAGACAAAATGAGTAAGTGCCTTTGAACAGGGAATGGTGTAGGTTCCAGGCGTACCGGTTTGTGTCAAGAACCGCAACGCTGCTGGGTTTTTCACGCTCAACAGTTTCCCGTGTGTATCAAGAATGGTCCACCACCCAAAGGACATCCAGCCAACTTGACACAACTGTGGGAAGCATTGGAGTCAACAGCTTTTGACACCTTGTAGAGTCCATACCCCAACAAATGTAGGCCATTCTGAGGGCAAAAGGAGGGTTGCAACTCAATATTAGGAAGGTGTTCTGTATGTCTATTCAGTTATTTAGTCAAGATAGAAATGGAATACGGAAACAGTGATCCAATCATGTCCTCAGTCCAAGCTGTTTGAGTTGTTTCTGTGATTAATTTCAGATCCATTGCAACCCTTTTTCCCTCTTCTGCAGAAAAACACATTGTATGAATTTGAGACCTTAGCTAGCCTTTTTCAATCAGAAGTGATTAAATAACAGGATTAGGAATTGTTGGCAAACCAGTAGGACATGTTTTGGAACCACAAGAGAAACACCTAATTTGTACATTTTTACTTTCCCAGGTCCAATGGGTCCCCAGGGTTACAGTAAACCAGGTCATCCAGGAAAGCCAGGACCCCCTGGCTTAAACGGGGAGGAGGGGAAGAGAGGTAACCCTGGGGTCCCGGGCCAGCCGGGGGTGTGTCATCTATCCATGTGTTACGGTGTTATGATGAGGAGCAGGGATCCTTTCAGTAAAGGACCAAACTATTGACCCAACATGGCAGCAGGCAAGCAATCAAACAGTCTGGAGTTGATGCATAAATCTCAAAGAAAAACAGCAAATCTTTCCAATCTCAGGAAGATCACATTTTACAGTGTTTCCCATCAGTCACGGAAACAGGACGTACCTCTTAACATGTATATAGCAAAGATACACATGCTTTCATGACCTTTCTCAAGCCCCGTTTATACCTGGTTCTAACCTGGTCTAACATGTCCTGATCTTGTCTACATTCTGATTGTGCCCACATTTTTAGACAGGTGTAGACAATTATGAGATGCATTGTGATCTGATTGTGATTGTATCTTCCTGACCACCTCCTTAGATAGTCAGGCACACATTGGGTTTGGATATATCCGTGTAGACGGATCTGGACAGATGGCACCATTGACTTATGTCATCAATATGTGTCTTAAAATAAATAAATACATTTTATTTTGAAAGAATAGCTGTGAAATAATGTGCATACAGGGAGGGGCCATGAAATCTGGTCACAATGCATGCACAGTGGACGGATAAGAGATTACATTTCAGAAAATGTGGGCACAACCAGAATGTGGACAAGATCAGGACACAGGACACATTAGCGCAAGGTATAAACCGGGGTTTAGAGGGGAAAAATACGTATTCATTCTGTTCTTCTCACATTTTGCTTTGTTATGTCATGGGCTCCATTTTGCTTTAAAGAGATAGTGCAAAGTTTTTTGTACCTACCCAGAGACAGATGAACTCATGGATACCATTTGTATGTCTCTGCAGGCAGTTTGAAGGTAGTTTCTGTAGCCATTGTTAACTAGTGTTAGCACAATAACTGGAAGTCTACAGGAACAGCTACAGGAACAGCTAGCATGAAAACATTTTGCACTATCCCTTTAAAGAATGATAGTAATTGCTCCTACATTTGGATGGCTTTGGTTGGCATTGGTTGGATTCTGGGTCAAATAGCAATACAAAGCATCCAATGTAAAGAATTCTGCACTGCTCACACAAGTACACAGGAATAAAGGGTTGGTGCTCCACTTGGACAATGCAGATGGTACATTTTCTTGCTATATACTGTCCCCTGGTGTTGATTTTTTTGCACCATACTTTCTGATTGGTCACCACAAAATGTTGCTTTTTTGCACCAAACTTTCTGATTGGTCACCCCAAAATGTTTTGTTTTTTTGTAACATATTTTCTGATTGGTCACCCCAAAATGAATTTTTTTTGCACCATGCTTTTTCATTGGTCACCCCTCAATTTGTTTACCAAAATTGTTTGTAGTTGCTTTTGAAATATTTAAAGACCCTGTAATGTATTATAATTTGTAACTTGACAAATAAAGTTGTTGTAAACAACGTCTAAATAATTATTACAAAGTTTCAGGGCAAATTTGTTAGCTTGCTATCTCTATAACGGAGGCTGCTATGTTCATTAAACATTTTGATGAATAAACATATTCAATCCTAAAACCTTGTGCGCATTACTGCAATGCTATTCCAGCTTATAACGAGTTTATGTATTGTATGAAAAATACAGAAACAAATCTTTTTGTAACTTGAGTAGAGGATATGCCTACCTACTATAACAAATGTAAACCTGGGAAATCCTAGCTACTTTCTGTCCAAAGAGTGTCGGCTAAAAGAAACATGTTGACATCTTGACTTAATCTGAAGTTTGCTCTGTTGAAAATGATTTACTGTTTGCGCTTATATGACATTTATGTGCCTGAGAACCTTACTTTATCTTGCCGTACCTTGTCTTACCTTAGCCTACCAAGTTTTAGTATTTTTGGTTATTTATAAAACTGAACTCATTTACTGTGTATTGATGGGCTTTACCTGTGAGAGCTTTTTTTTTTTGTTGCTGTCTAATTTTATTACATTTTGTATGTGTAATGGTGACTTTTGACTTGACTTTTGGTATCATTAAAACTTTTTTGATGTGGAGTTTTGTGTGTGTGTCATGCAAATTAAAAAGGATATTCCACCACTTTTTACCTCATATTATTAATTTCCCTGTTTCACAAACACGGTTAAAAAAAAAAAACTTTTGATGACATGGGAGCAGAATTGTCATTGGGGGTAATTGGGGATGATCCTAACACTCTCACATCTTTGTCCGATCTTGATCAACTGTTCCATCACAGATGTGTGTGTGTGTGTGTGTGTGTGTGTGTGTGTGTGTGTGTGTGTGTGTGTGTGTGTGTGTGTGTGTGTGTGTGTGTGTGTGTGTGTGAGTGTGTATGATGTGTGAGTGTGTGTGGCTGTGTGTCTGTCTATCGCTGTCTGTCTGCAATAACAGGTGATGTACACATCCTTCACTAGATGGCGCAATGGGATTATAACTCTGCAACTAAACTGTGAAATAATTGAATCAATGGGGACGCTTAGTCAATTGAATGAAAAATTAATACTTTTAGATTCCCAATAATAATAACTTATGCAATTTCTATAAAGCTTTTCATAAGAATCTCAAAGCGCTTCAAAAGCTAAAAACAAACATGCAATACATTGTGAAATACATGCAATACACGCAGTGGTCTAATATTCTGCATCTCAGTGCTAAAGGTGTCACTACAGACACCCTGGTTCGAATCCAGCCTGTATCACAACGGCTGTGGTTGGGAGTCCCATAGGGCGGTGCACAATTGGCCCAGCATCGGTGTAGGCCGTCATTGTAAGAATTTGTTCTTAACTGACTTGCCTAGCTATAGTGAAGTCAACCAATAAAGGCCAAGTCTTTGAGTTCATGCATCCTCCAAATATGGAGAAGGACAGTTTATGCTGCTATATGTCTTGAGGATAATATTGACCACACAGCTAACCTGCACCTGAGCCAACCAATGATTGATCGCTTGGACACTTGGATAATACATCAGTCATATTAAAGCTGAGGTAGGCCTACTAAGAGGTTCCAGGTTGTTCTTGCATGGAACTATTCTAATCAATCTCTTAAAAAGTTAACATTTTAGTAGTGTGTGCCTAGGTCTGAACATAATTGTAAAAGTAATTGTGTTGCCTTTGAAGTAAATGAATGATAGGATATTTATAAAATTTTATACCCAATCAATATACTATTGTAAACCTGGAAAAGAGCATAGAAGCCACATCAATAGCCCATTCGTCCCTGCATAAATAGGCTTACGCATGTGTGTCTCGGTTGATAGAGCATGGTGTTTGCAATGCCAGGGTAGTAGGTTTGATTCCCATGGGGTACCAGCACGTATGAAAATGTCTGCACTCACTGTAAATTGCTCTGGTTAAGAGCGTCTGCTAAATTACAAAAATTTGATAATCTCCTTTGAACCCCATTTTTTTACATTGTCCAATGATGATGACCATACAGTCCCAGGTGATGTTGAGGCATTAGGATAACTCGCGCACGTCACACCTCACCAGCCTATTGTCTTCTCATTAAGAAAAAAAATGAGGCCGGTTGGACGTACTGACAAATTCTCGAAAACGATGTTGGAGGCGGCTTATGGTAGAGCAATTCAATTCAATTCTCTGGCAACAGCTCTGGTGGATATTGCTGCAGTCAGAATGCTAATTGCACACTCCCTCAAAACTTAAGACATCTGTGGTATTGTGTTGTGTGACAAAACTGCACATTTTAGAGTGGTCTTTTATTGTCCCCAGCACAAGGTGCACCAGTGTAATGAGCATGCTGTTTAATCAGCTTCTTGATATGCCACACCTGTCAGGTGGATGGATTATGACAAATGCTCACAAACAACACAACATTTGAGAGAAATAAGCTTTGTGTGTATGTAACATTTCTGGGGTATTTTATTTCAGCTCAGGAGACATGGGGCCAACATTTTACATGTTGCATTTATATTTCTGTTCAGTATAGATGGGCCTATCCAAAAAGACCATCGACATAATGTTGTAGGTGGTCAAAACTGAACGTTGATTGATAGATTTCTAGATTCAATGAATGTACAGATTTGATTTTGGAAACTAAAATTATGCATTTGTCCAAATGTCCTCTCCTAAAACGCACGGATATGACCAACCCTGTAGGGGTAATTAAATGGCAGTGTCGTTATTCTTTGACTTGTTAAGACAGGTTTCAGATTTCAAGAATCTCCCCTTACACATCTGAGCTGCCACATTCATCTTCATGACGGTTAAGTTTTATTGCGGCCGCTAGAGGTAGATGCACAAACTTGTTCCTGGATAGGATAGACACAATGGATAGACAACAAGCTTCAACACATTTTCCAAAAAACGTTACGCGGCGTGGCAACTAGTGGCAACGGGTTCTAGAATATAGTCTACTGATTTTATGTTCCTATTCAATGAAAGCGTTGGGCTTTTTTTTACTTTTATGGGCGTACCTGCATGTTATTGTGTAGGTGCGAGAGAAAGTCACAATTCCACATGTGATGCGACTATTTTGAAACAGTGATACATTGGATTTAAGCGGAGCACTGGAGATAACTTTTTTTTTTTTTTTTGCAGAATTGAAGGGACAGCTCCACAGCATACGTTGATGTGAGACTTATAAGAACATAATTGAAGGCAGACGTTCTCCTTAAAAGTGATGTGACATAATAACCTTTATGTTATACTGGATGTTAAAAAACAACTAAAAAAAACAACGGTATACCTGTGTAACATCGTCATCAAAAACATCCTTGTGCAAGATGAGAGCTTTCATTCCTTTGAACCGGGCCACATTTGGACTTTTCTGGAGCTGCTTGAGTTTTCTATACTGCACACATTGTGGTTTAGGCGACAACCATGTGCATTCTAGTTTTATTTACAGGAGATTGCGTAACCATGAACGGAGAGAGATTCAGAGAGAAATTCTCTCTATTTTGGGTTTACCACATCGTCCAAGGCCCTTTTCTCCAGGAAAACAAGCATCTTCAGCACCCCTGTTCATGCTTGACCTGTACAATGCCATGACAACTGAGGAAGAAGAAGGTTTGAGAACACAAGAGGTTACAGGGAAAGGATTCAGCGGGAAGGCTCATGGGAACTCGCGTAAAGGGTACTACGGCTCTCCGCAGGGACACTCTCGTGTTTCGCAACCTTACCGCGCGGCTCCTCTTACGAGCCAAAGCCCTCCACTCACTACATCTCACGACACCAACTTTCTAAACGATGCTGATATGGTAATGAGCTTTGTCAACTTAGGTAAGCGAATTGACTTGAGAAAGGTTTCAAGTTTGCTGATTTGTGACGTGCGCTCCAGCACCCAAAAATGCCAAATATTCTGGCCACTGATTAACCACAGTATGTTTTAAGCCTTAGAACTATGCCACATGACCTTCTCGTTCACCTTGACCAATATCTTCATGTTTAGATTTGTTTATATATTATAGGCCCATATTTTTTTTATATTGTCCATATGTCCTTCAATTCTGGAAACGTACTCTTTAGACCATGTTTTTATTAGATATATATATACTGTATATATATAAAAAAATATATATAGCAGATAGACTCGTCAAAATTATAATTTAACAACATAGATTAAATTAAAATAAATCTGTATTTATTTTTCTTGAATTTGATTGAATTAATTTGAATAAAATACAAACTAATGTTAAACGAATGTACCTCCCACAGTAGCTATTCATTTTGTTGCAGAAAATTATTATATTTTATTAGGCTATTCTTGTAGTAGCAGAACCTAATTTCCCCTTTGTCACCTATAGCAGGAACAGTGTGGCACACTGCTCAAAACTGTTCCCAAGTTCTCTTCAAGGTCACTGTGCTGTTTGTCTTAATGCTGTACTTTTAATGATACTGTTGTTGATATTTCAAGTCTATTTCGATTTCAATATCAGTTTCAATTTTAGACTTTGAGATGCCTGATATTAATGTAGGGTCATATTTACAAGGTAAAACAGTGGTAAAAGTGCAAACAACCCACATTTTAAAGTCCTTATCCGTGCTCTTTGAAAACAGTTTGATCAAACAAGCTGTTTGTATGGACATTTTTTAAATGCTCATCTCTATGGAGATATTGAAATATTTAACTGCAATATCTTGCTTCCCCTAAAATTCATGACATTCTCTTAAACTTTCATATTTGACTAACCTTGGACAAGGGTTGTTTGACAAGGGGACATCAAAAGCATTCAGCACATGTTAGATATCCAGCACAATGAATAGATGTTTATCAAAGTACTTCATAAGGCCCATATTGGAGTTTTTATATGTTTAGAAATGGTGAAAATGCATTGCAGCCTAAAGAAAGGCGTTCTGGTAAGAACGATTAACACTATGTTTCTTCAGTAGCTCTGACCTTTATACCCGCAGTTCATACTAACTTATCAGATGACTGTCTGGCCTTGGTTAAATTGTCCTTAATTACGTCCTGTTGTTAAAGAAAGGAAATAGATTGCGTGAGGGCTGCGCATTTTTGCCACTTATTCCTCACGGCAGTGGGTTTGGGAAGAAATATGTGAAAGCAGTAGCATTGTTAATTCGTCTTTGTGTCATTTTTCATTAAACATTACATCCCATTGGAGAGTGAAATGTAATGTATATCCCATTTAAGCGATAGTACACCAGCGGTAAAAAAAAATAAAAAAATAAAAAACGAAAAAAAAACAACCTAAGATCCGTTGTTAGGGAGCTAGTTAAATGTTATACTTACTTACATGTGGCACTATGAAAAACACAAACTACATTTACAGATGTAGGATCTTAATTACATTCCTCCTTTGTTGCTGAGAATTTTCCTGCACTGCAGAAAATACAGATGAGCTTCGTGATTTACAGAAATTCACTGAAAACCCACAGTAACACACGGTTATATTAGCAGTATTGCACTTTCATATAGCCTACTTTTGGCAAGCTAATAGCCTAACCACCGATCAAGCAACATTACGGACCAAACAGTTCAAATCCTGTTGCTGCAGGATTATTTTGCTGTCACAATAAACAGTAGGTCATCTATACAGAGGACACATCTACCAACAACGATAGTTACAGAGAGCACATTTAACAACAAAGACGCTTATAAGAAAGCATGTCAAAGGTATTTGTGTGAACGTGCTGTTGGATGTAAAGTCCCTCACCTTGGCCAGTCCCATCTGTTTGCACTTAGAGCTGTATGGCATGTTCACTGTCAGCCTTGAATACTCTGTGCTCTCATTCTGGGGACAGTCAGTGGTAAAGTGTTCAATGAGACTATTTACACAAGTATTACTACTACAACAATAATGGACATAGCTGTCTTCAAAGTTTATTCACTGAAACTGCTACATGTCAAGTAACCCAAGTGGCAGACCCTTTTTAGCGAGTCAAATCACCCTCCAAATGAATCTGCAGCTATCTGACACTTTAAATACTATATACTCAACCTCACTTCTGCTTCACATTACTGACTACAGCTAATCATAGAGCAAGTCCAATCTGTAACAGGACGGCCTGACCCCTGACCTGTGTGTGTTAAGTAACCACACACTTTCACTGTAGATAAACTATCAGTGAAATGGACTCACTGGCTGTATGACTACACTGGCTGTATGATTACACTGGCTGTGTGATTACACTGGCTGTATGATTACACTGGCTGTGTGATTACACTGGCTGTATGATTACACTGGCTGTGCCAGAACACTAACAATGCTTTTATGCTGCTATTTAGCAAGCGTTGGATGGTTAGCTGTCACTTTGTGTCTTCTTGACTGCACGATCGCATGCGTTTGATTGCAGACAGTGTTCAAAATTAGCTCTTATTTGTTTGTCAAGTGTAACTCTCAGTCATATACTATAGTACAAATGTACAATCTTAATTTGATCACTCTTTTGTTGCTGATAATTTTCCTGTAGGCTTACCGCAGGAAATGCAGATGAGCTTCGTGATTTACATAAATTCACTATTGCACTTTTCATGTAGCTTACTTTTGGCCAGCTAATAGTCTAACCACTCATAAAGCAACATTATACACTCCCAAGTGGCGCAGTGGCCTAAGACACTGCATCTCAGTGCTAGAGGCGTCACTACAGACAACCTAGTTGAAATCCAGACTGTATCACTGTGTCACAAACTGTGTCCAATCCCGAAAGACAGCAAAGAACCCATTACTCCTGCCAATAGTCGACCAATTAGTCTACTCCCTTCACTCAGTAAGATATTGGAGGGTATTGTGAGTAGACAAATACGGGAGTATATGGAAAATAATGACCCGATCACAGCCAATCAGCATGCTTATCGCAGAAACCATTCTACTACCACTGCATTGGTTGATATGACTGTGGATCATGAAATAATCTTGACAAAACTATTGCATTATGGGTTTAAGGAGGCAGCATTGAACTGGGTACAGTCATATCTAACTGACAGGAAACAGTCCACCTATATTAATGGGACGTTTTCTTCCCCTCATGCCTTAAACTGTGGAATACCGCAGGGCAGCTGCCTTGGGCCACTTCTTTACTTAATATATACCATCGACCTTCCTTATGCCTTATCTGAAACTCAAGCTGCTATATTTGCAGATGATACTACAATTTATACAGCAAGACAATCGGTTCAAGAGGTACAGCTAGCTCTACAAGTAGATCTGGGAAATATTAGGGAGTGGGTTTGTCGGAACAACCTTGTTTTGAACACCAAGAAAACCAAGGTTATGTTGATCTGTTCCACCAGGAAACGGCCAAAACAACATGGGATACAATTAAGTATGGGGGGGAGTACAAATTGAGGAAGTGGCAGAAACCAAATTACTAGGGGTGCAACTAGACAACTGTTTATCATGGTCATCTCAAATAACTAATCTATGTAAAAAAAAATATTACAACTGCATGCATGATCAGAAGGATAGCTAAATATTTACCGTAAAATATTCTTAAACAAACAAGCCAAACATTAATTGGAAGTCAGGTGAACTTCTGTTCTATGGTCTGGGGAAATGCACTAGCAAGTGAAATTAGGAGGCTGCAGATTGGCCAGAACAAAGCAGCAAGGATTGTTTTAAGGTGGAGATATGGTTCTTCTGTTGTAGTCATGCACAATGCTCTTGGTTGGTCATCAATCTACAAGATCATTGAAAAAAACATGCTTATTTTATTTCACAATGTACACTATCTAATATGGCGAAACTCCATTCACAACGGTATTCAGTTGGTAAGAGATAAACATTCAGTAAATACTAGGAATAGAGTGTCCACCATCTATGTGTTATCCAGACAGAAAAGAGAAATAGGTCAAAGAACATTTAGATTTAGAGCAATAAAGAAAGGAATAATTTATCTGAACAAACCAGAAGTTTTTCAATATATAAATTCAAACAATACTTAACCATTTAAATTTAATAAATAGGAAGGTTGTGCAGAACTATGGTAGATGAAGGAATCAATCTATCTTTTTAGACTGTTAAGAGTATTGTCTGGTCAACATGTCAGTGTATTATGTTTGTTTGTAACAGTATGTTATATGTGAAAATGTGATCGTTTTATAAATTGTATTTTAATGTTTAAGGACTCTTGGAGGATTAGTCCAAATGAGGACTAAAAGAGATCCTAAGAAAATAAAATAAAATAAAATATCACAACCGGCCGTGATTGGCCCAGCGTCGTCCGAGTTTAGCCCGTGTAGGCCATCATTGCAAATAATAATTTGTTCTTAACTGACTTGCCTAGTTAAATAAAGGTTACATTTTTTTTTAAACATTATGGACTAAACGTTCAAATCGTGTTGCTGCAGGATTACTTTGTTTCTCACCCCCTTTCATAGACTTACACAGTAATTATGACAACTTCATAATTACCTTCCAGTGCTCTTGTAGTATGAACTGACATGTTGGCCATCCAATCAAAGGATCAGATAACTTATCTAGTCGTCTACTGAAAGCATAAGCTACAGCCAGGGGTGGGTAGTAACGCGTTACAAGTAACGCAAATGAGTAAAAGAGTACGCATTTGGAGTAACGAATACTTTTTTGCGTTACTTTCTGTGGGCTGTAATTTTACTCTTACTGAAGTATTTTTTTCAGCAAGTAAAGTACTCTTTACTCAGCTACATTTAGTTTGTAACAGTAAAAAAATTGTTACAAAGGTTATCTTCAGGTATTTTTGTAAGCCAATTCGTACTCATTCGCTCATCATGTAGTTTGACAAATGCAACCCATTCTCACTACTACTCTACTCATCATCAGTCAAGCATGAACAGCCCAGTAGAGGATCAAGATGTGTCAAATCGTGTCAACCCTTGGCCACAATTGCAGGACATTTTTATTTTCAAACGTAAAACAGGCAATAATATCATCATGAAATGTTGTCTTTGCCTCAACAAAAACGCAGAAATCTCGGCTTTTAAAAATTCATCCTCCAACTTTCGCAAGCACATTGAGGTAAGTTAGGCTAGTTAGCTAGCTGCTAGCTAACTTCAGCTAGCTAGCAATAGTTAGCCAACGTATCTAAATTGCCCAGTAGTGTAGATACAATGTAAAGCTAAATGTCAATAGGGACTAGCTAGCTAGAAAATATTATAGACAAATGTAGGGTTATGTGTTGTGTTGTATTAGTGGTCAATTTATTTAGCTTGACCTTATTTTTAGGATGGCATAAATAGTTACTCCAATGGTTAATTTTAAATGGGTTTCTAATGGAAACCTTTTGTCTCGGCTGTTGTAGCCAGCCAGCTAAATTGTTATTACTGCACATAAAGTATGAGAAAATATTGGAAAAGGTACAATTTATGATACAGTGGAGTCTGCTTATTGTGATCACGTCCGTCCGGGTCAATTTGATCACTAGGGATGATCGCTATAACACATTTTGTTTCTCATGCAGATTACCATTTATTTTACCATTTTAATTTTTATTACATGAATATAACGTAATGAAACGGACAGCTTCGATATTAACTGAAGTTTACTGACATTCAAAATACGTTTGTAAATAGCTGTAGTTACATCTTTCCCCTGGTGCAATTTGTTTCTGTCTCCGTCACTACTAGCCATGACCGTAACTCGTTTTTATAGAGTTGCTGAACTCTTTCCCTGAGCTAAATAATCTATCTGTTAGGATCAACACTCCAATGCCTGCATCTGCTGCATGTGAAAGACTGTTCAGTTGTGCTGGACTGATTTTTACAAGTAAAAGAGCTAGACTAGGCTGCAAAAACTTTGAAAACCAGCTTCTTCTGAAGCTGAACAAAAAATACAAAAAGTAGACTGGGCTCGATTGTGCTGTATAATTTTTTTTCAAGAAATGTTTAAAGATAAATATATTATTATTTCTGTTATCCAAGCCCTGTTATATTCTCTACAATACGCTAACAACATAACCATTTGTTACAGTTTTACAATGTTAGTATTTGGTTTATTAAACAAAACTATAAAACATTTAAATGTACTTAAAAAGTAACTGTAATCAAGTACTCTTACTTGAGTAGTTTTCTTAGGTGGTAACTCCTACTTGAGTAACATTTTACCGTAGTAGTTATACTCTTACTCAAGTACATTTGTTCAGTACTCTACCCACTCCTGGCTACAGCTAGAATACTGCAGTGCATAAGGTGTGGTGAGTAGTTGACTCAAAGAGAGAGAAAGACAATAGTTTAACAGTTTTGAATAAATTAATTTCTTTAAAAATGAAAGAGAAGTAGCAGAGAGAGAGAGCGCGAGAGAGAGAGAGAGGGAGAGAAAGAAGGCGAGAGAGAGAGAAGAGAGAGAGAGAGAGAGAGAGAAGAGAGAGAGGGGGAGAGAGAGAGAAGAGAGAGAAGGAGAGAGAGAGAGAGATTTAGTTGTATTTTGTGTCTTATTTTACCTTTCAGATGCTATGATATTGCAGCGAATTTAGCCTGCTCAACAACCTGACTAAAACATTGAGGAATGCTAGCTAGCTATTTACTGTACATAGTCCAAAGATGCTGAGACACAATAGTCCGGCGTCCCATTGTGACATAGCTATGTGGCTCCGATACGTGTCCTCTATTCATTTGATTATATTGACAGTTGTAGAAATAGCTGACATTATATTTTTTTATTTCTATTATTTCACCTTTATTTAACCAGGTAGGCCAGTTGAGAACAAGTTCTCACTTACAACTGCGACCTGGCCAAGACAAAGCAAAGCACTGGGACAAAAACAATAACAGAGTTACACATGGGATAAACAAACGTACAGTCAATAACACAATAGAAAATCAATGTACAGTGTGTGCAAATGTAGTAATATTAGGAAGGTAGGGCAATAAATAGGCCATAGTGGCAAAATAATTACAAATTAGTATTAACACTGGAATGATAGCTATGCAGATGATAATGTGCAACTAGAGACACTGGAGTGCAAATTAGCTAAAATAATAAATATGGGTAGGTTAGGCTATTTACAGATGGGCTGTATACAGGTGAAGTGATCGGAAAGCTGCTCTGACAGCTGATGCTTAACGTTATTGAGGGAGATGGTAGTCTCCAGCTTCAATGATTTTTGCAATTCTTTCCAGTCATTGGCAGCAGAGAACTAGAAGGAATGGCGGCCAAAGGAGGTGTTGGCTTTGGGCATGACCAGTGAAATATACCTGCTGGAGTGCATGCTACGGGTGGGTGTTGCTATGGTGACCAGAGAGCTAAGATAAGGCAGGGATTTACCTAGCAAGGACTTATAGATGACCTGGAGCCAGTGGGTTTGGCGACGAATATGTAGTGAAGGCCAGCCAACGAGAGCGTACAGGTCGCAGTGGTGGGTAGTATATCGGGCTATGGTAACAAAACGGATGGCACTGTGATAGACTACATCCAATTTGCTGAGTAGAGTGTTGGAGGCTATTTTGTAAATGACATCGCCGAAGTCGAGGATCGGTAGGATAGTACGTTTTACGAGGGCATGTTTGGCAGCATGAGTGAAGGAGGCTTTGTTGTGAAATAGGAAGCCGATTCTAGATTTAATTTTGGATTGGAGATGCTTAATGTGAGTCTGGAAGGAGAGTTTACAGTCTAACCAGACACCTAGGTATTTGTAGGTGTCCACGTATTCTAAGTCAGACCCGTCGAGAGTAGTGATGATAGTCCGGTGGGCGGGTGCGGGCAGCGTTCGAATGAAAAGCATGCATTTAGTTTTACTAGCATTTAAGAGCAGTTGGAGGCCACGGAAGGAGTGTTGTATGGCATTGAAGCTCTTTTGGAGGTTTGTTAACACTGTGTCCAAAGAGGGGCCAGATGTATACAGAATGGTGTCGTCTGCGTAGAGATGGATCAGAGTCACCAGCAGCGAGAGCGACATCATTGATATATATAGAGAATAGAGTCGGCCCAAGAATTTAACCCTGTGGCACCCCCATAGAGACTGCCAGAGGACCAGACAACAGGCTGATTTAACAGATTTAACACACTGAACTCTATCTGAGAAGTAGTTGGAGAACCAGGCAAGGCAGTCATTTGAGAAACCAAGGCTGTTGAGTCTGTCAATAAGAATGCAGTTTGATTGATGGAGTCAAAAGCCTTGGCCAGGTCGATGAAGATGGGTGCACAGTACTGTCTTTTATCAATGGCGGTTATGATATCGTTTAGTACCTTGAGCGTGGCTGAGGTGCACCCATGACCAGTTCAGAAACCAGATTGCATAGCAGAGAAGGTACGGTGGGAGGAGAAAAGTATGAAAGCCAAAGGTCCAGTATTCTAGAACACTGCTGTGCGTACGCATAAACATTTGGTACTCTGATAGACCCTTAAGGCTATGCAACATTGCAAGCTTCCAAGTCAAGGTAAGCTTTCGGTTTTATACATTTATTGCCACAGGACCCGCTGGTGTAACTGGTAAACTGCTTACTGCGTGATTCTACATATAGGTTGGATTGTGGGTTTCAATAGCATTAGTTCTAGTTCTAGTGACTATAACGTTAATATGGTGACAATGATGTAGGCTGTGTAGCGGTTAGCGGTTATGGTATGAAGGTTTGGCTTGGAGAGGTTTTTTTTGGGTCACAGCTATTGTGTTGTGCACTGAAGTCCACAAGCAAAGGGAAAAGGTGAGAGGAGGAGAAACATTTTTAAACAAGTTGGACTAATGATTACACCCCAGATCAGCTAGATGCAGGTAAGAGTGTGCAAGGCAGTATTGAATGTGTCACTGTCTTGATTACTCCAATTTGTCTCTCGACCTGTTGAACCTTATACACTTTCAATTGCAGGCTAGGTTGTAGCAATCTCATGATGGGTATAGGGCAAATTAGAGTATCATTCAATATGCTGTAATAGAAATAAGGCCATGCTCATAAAAAAAATGGTTCTCCCTAATCTTAAACGTCACTGGTGACAATATTAGTCAAATTAAGATCCTACACCTGCATTTATCATTTCTGTAAATTAGTCAAATAAGGATCCTGCACCTGCATTTATCATTTCTGTAAATTAGTCAAATTAAGATCCTGCACCTGTAAATGTGCACATTTTATATTGTCCTCCTATGAAACAAGTTTTTAAAAAAATATGTCAGACAAAGATAACTTAATATAGGTTTCTTGTATCAAACACGGCCAATATGTTGTATAAGAACTACAGGAGAGGTCAAAGCAGTCAGTCAAAGCAGTCACTCAAATCATGTTTAAAAAAGTCTGTCTGGTCTCTTTTTCTCAAGCGGAGGGGCAGACTAAAAAATCTTTCAATTATTGAAATCATCCAGATTTTCATAACTGACAGCCCATTCATCATCAGCAGAGAATGTAGTTCGGCACACAGTGGAGGGCCTGTCTGGAAACTGTTACTTGTACTCAGTTGACTGATTTAATGGACTGGATAGTGCTTTTGTTGGAAGTCAAAATGTTTGGATTGGCTTTTGGAATGTGAAAAGTTAAATTACCTTTTTTCTCAGTTAGATATTTTGGATCTATTGTGGATCAGGAAGATGATATCGGTAATAGTAATCAGTGATCTGAATAAAGTTTATGCATGAGAATCCTCTAATTAGTCTTCATGGAAACTACTGTCTTTTTCAGTGGAGAAAGACAAAGATTTCTCCCACCAGCGAAGACACTACAAGGAGTTCCGTTTCGACCTGACTCAGATCCCGGAGGGGGAGGTGGTGACTGCTGCTGAGTTTCGGATCTATAAAGATGGCAGTCATGCCCGCTATGAGAACATTACCCTGAAGATCACCATCCACCAGGTCATCAAGGAATATCAAAACAAGTAAGCTCCAGTTGCTCTTCATTTCAACCCCCCCAAATCATCAAAATTAAATATGAAGTATATCGTTACCTTGTAAATTCTTTTTTTGTCAGTTAGAGAACCACAATGGTTGCTGATTTGGGTTTTTTAAATTGGATATTTTGAGAATGGAAGAATTTTGAGAATATGTGAGATGTAATCTATCAGTGATATTGCTGTAAATCTATTTTCAAATGAATTAATCAATAAATCCAATCAATTAATAATTCAATCAATCTACCAATCAACAAATCAATCAACCAATCAACCAATAAATCTTCTAATCTTCCAATTAAATAATCTTCCAATCTATCAATCAACCAACCAACCAACCATCCAATCTATGAATCAACCAATCTTCCAATCAACCAACAGATCAATCAATCTTTCACTCTTGCAATCTACCAATCAACCAACAGATCAATCAATCAATCAGCCTACCAATCAACCAATTTACCAATCACCATAGAGTGAACCTAACACTATGTGAAATGAACACGGCTTAAATGAGCTTTGAATTTGTGAGTGGATGCATTTGAAGGTTTGGCATTTTTGTCGTGGTTGTCTTTAGATCGTTATCTAAAGTTAATCATCAACCCTTGGGGACATGCTTGTGTCAGTTTACTCCAAGGGAGGCTTTAAAACCTGCACGGTTCTGTGAAACACTTGTGGCAGGCAATCAGGCATAAAATAATGGACATCCTGTTTACACTAGCACATCGCTGAAGTTTTGAGGGTCTTTTTTCCTGATTAATCTGCTTGTTTCGAGTAGCTTCAAGAAGGTAATCTACTTTGAAATATCAAATCATGACCAGCTGCTTTTCAATTCGACTCCGTAAATCATCAATCCAATAAAAACGTATTTATATGAAGTATATCATTACCTTGTAAATTCTTATGAAATGGAATATACATTCAGCCATGGGCATTTAAAAGTCCCTCCACAGAAACAGATTATATTTTGTAATTTTTTTTTTCTAAAACAGTACTATGTACAGTACAGTATCCTTGACATCCAGTTTTATATCTCTTTAGACTGTCACTGTACATTTAGTCTAAATCAAACTATGTTATGAACTGAATTGGCTATTGCATGTAATTGATCATTCTATGGTTTAGAGTAGTGGATTCCTCACTCAAACACCAATACGAATGGAAGAGAAAGCACATCTTATTCTGTTTAACTGAGAGGAACCAGTCATCTCAAATGTCCCCTATTATTGTTTATAGGCATCCTGAATCACTGTACATAAAAGGTGCAGCCATGTGAGTTTACAAACCAGTTAGCCTTGTTCTGCCCTGGCCTCTATGCCAGATAGTGAACCACAATGGTTGCTGATTTGGGATTTTATATTGGATATTTTGAGAATGGAAAACATTTCTTTATCTCAGTTATATGGCTGTAAATGTATTTTAAGATCAATGGATGGATGAATAAGTGAATTAATTAATCAATAAATCCAATCAATCACATTTTAAACTTTTTTTTACCCTTTATTTTAACACATATTGAGACTCTTTTTCAAATGAGCCCTGCACAACACAAACACATCAATACAAAACACAATGAAAATACTGAATTACAAAACAATGCACGAGGCATTCAAGCCTGAGCCTCCCTTGCAACATATTCCACATCTGTAGAGCATCAAATCTATGAGCGGCTCTCCCTAAAAGGCTATGCATGGTCAATCTGACGTCTGCAGTGGCCTTACAGTGTTTACTCTGCAGAAGTCAAAGCAGACATACTTATTGTGCTTTACGGAGCAGAGCTGTTGTGAAGGAAGTTGTGGAGGAAGTGAGTTTGTGTTTATACAGGACCTCCCGCCCCCACCTACCTGTCAACCAATCATGTCAATGCAGAGCTATATGCAGCCCTCTGCATTGTTACAAAATTTGGAGGCATACAGCGATGCGGTAAGGAGCTCAATTTGGCCTCTGCATGCCTCCAGCGGCTCCGCAATTGCGTCACACTCTCCACGCGGAGCCTCCGACCCCATTTGGAGCATAAATTGGCTTTAAATGGGAAGCCATTCTTGGAACCTCTAGCACTATCAAATCTTGTGCTCTTAATCAATCAATCAGTTAACTCCAAGGGAGGCTTTCGCCAAGGGAGACTTTCAAATGGCCCTTTAAAACCTGCACGGTACTGAGGCAGGCAATCAGACAGAAAATAAAGGATATGTTAATCTGCTTGTTTTGAGAAGATTCAAGATGGTAATTTGTCTCCTTTGAAATATCAAATCATGACCTGACACGTACAATATATGGATATTGCAGAGCATTAAGTGACACAAAGTAATCAGAAATTACACTAAATGGAAGCTTGCCACAAATATATTATCATTAGGAGATTGTCTATCATTTTGTTTTATCTTAACTTTGATTCCAAATGGGGGACACAATCTAGAGGTTTCTGGGAGGATCTCGATTATGGTTATTTTTATGTTTATTTATTTTTTAACTAGAAGCATCCATTGTGCTATTTATATTATACGTCTTCCATGGAAATAGAGTTTTATCTGTGGTTAATGCAATCAGTAGCCTACACACCATGGTGTGTCATGAAACAATACTATGAACATGAAACAAACAAGAAAGGCAGCAATAAGGCTGTGTTTACACAGGCAGCCCAATTCGGATCTTTTACCCAATTATGGGCTAAAGATCTGATTGTTCAAATGACCAATTATTGGCAAAAGATCTGATTGGGCTGCCTGTGTAAACACAGCCTCCTTTCTTGTTTGTTTCATCTTCATAGGATTGTTTCATGACACACCATGGTGTGTACGCTACTGATTGCATTAACCACAGCTAAACTCTATTTCCATGGAAGATGTATAATATAAATAGCACAATAGATGTGTAATGGACATGGTTACGCACCAGTTGTTGTGCAATTAGGTTTTTATTTTGATTAATTAAGACCAAACATACATTTAGACTTTATTTGCATTTGGATACTGTATGAATAATATGATTTCAATAAATTACTGAAACTTTGGAACAAACATACATATCCATTTGCATATTAACTAAATAAATCAATGTTATGTATTGCTCTCCTTTCAGCTGACTCACCTTTTCAGCTGACTGACTAGATATGTGAACCTCATCCTTGTATCGTTCTGTTTCATTCTCACCACACCAGGCCCTCACAAATATAGTTCTCGGATAAAGCTTTTCCATTGGCAAGTTCACCACTTGTGAAGCCTTGTAAATCCATCAGTTATCAGTCCTCCTGGTCTAACTGCCAGGCGGCTTCTTGCATCCCAGTTCAGTTGCAGCCATGTGGGCCCTTAGGGGCTGCCTAGGGGGTTCCCATGGTAACCATCATGCCTACCTGCTTCTCTTAACAATTTTCTGGAAGTGGGAAGCAGTGACATAGCTGAACACAGATACTTAAAGCAGGGCCCACATTCACTATGCAAATATGTGTGAGGGTGATTGAAGGGGAGATATGGCCCTCTTGAGCTTTTCTGGAGGTCCTAGTCAATAAACTCTCCGATCTGAAGCCCGTGGCCTCAGTCATCACAGTCACATTTATAGCTCAACCAGGTCTGGAGCCATCACACATTTAGCTTCTCAGCTCCTAACTGTGATTCCTCTGCTTGATAAAACGTATTCAGAGTTTCACAGTTCAGCACACCTTTTCTCTGCTCCTCCCCCAAGAAGCACTCATAAAGCTCCCGTTAAACTGCTAAACAGCTCAGACACATAATACTTTAAATGGGTACTAGAATAAAGATATATTTGTTACTTTAATGTTTTTTTCACTACTTGAAAATGATGGCCTTGAGTATGTGACTGGTTGATTAACCTCTATGGAATCGTTCTCCCTTTTACGGGACGGTTGCTGCTCAATATGCGATATGTGACTACAATGGTAAACAACAGCCAACTTTCCGGGACATAGGCATGTCTTATATGTGCAGAAAGCATACATTCTTGTTAATCTAACTGCAATTTGCAGTAGCTATTACAGCAGAAAAATACCATGCTATTGTTTGAGTGTAGTGCACAACAACAAAACACTTTTTTCACGGCAACTGGTTTGGTACATTCACTTCTGAAGGTAAATAATGTACTTACATTCAGTAATCTTGCTTTGATTTGTCATCCTGAGGGTCCCAGAGATAAAATGTAGTGTAGAAAAGTACATTTTTACATTGAAATGTGTGAACTGGGTCTCTGGCTCCACACCTACCATGTATGACATTCCTGGGAGTGTGCAAGAATGTGCATATCCTTCAGGTCCTGAGCTTCATTTTAGGCCAAAAAAAACAAAAAAACAGATGATGTCTCTAATCCGGACAAAGAGTCATTAGAGATGGATTGAAATTTACAGAATGGTTACCTGGAGTAAAATGGAGAGGGTCATGCTTTTTCAATTTCAGTCAAGGGGAGGGTTTAGTATTTTTTTAATCTAGTCCAGGGGAGGGTTATGTATTTTGGAATTGATGAAATTTGTATATTAAAATGTGTTGGTTATTAGGCTACATATCGATACCAGTGGCGCAAGCCTACCAGATGAGCTAAATGCCTTTTATGCTCGCTTCGAGGCAAGCAACAGTAAAGCATACATGAGAGCACCAGCTGTTCCGGACGACTGTGTGATCACGCTCTCAGTAACCGATGTGAGCAAGACCTTTAAACAGGTCAACGTTCACAAGGCCGTGGGGCCAGACGGATTACCAGGATGTGTACTCAGAGCATGCACACACCAACTCGCAAGTGTCTTGACTGACATTTTCAAGCTCTCCCTGACTGAGTCTGTAATACCTACATGTTTCAAGCAGACCGCCATAGTCCCTGTGCCCGAGAAAGTGAAAATTTGCATACCGCCCCAACAGATCCACAGATGATGCAATCTCAATCGCACTCCACACTGCCCTTTCCCACCAGTACAAAAGGAACACCTATGTGAGAATGCTGTTCATTGACTACAGCTCAGCGTTCAACACCATAGTGCCCACAAAGGGAGAAGGTCAGAGACCTGGCAGTGTGGTGCCAGGACAACACAATGTCAGCAAGACAAAGGAGCTGATCGTGGACTGCAGTTTTTACACTGCTGCCACTGGCTGTTTATTATCAATGCATAGTCACTTTACCCCTACCTTCATGTACAAATTACCTCGACTAACCTGTACCTCCCCACATTGACTTGGTACCGTTACCCCCTGTATATAGCCTCATTATTGTTATTTTATTGTGTTACTTTATATTTTATACTTAATTTATTTTTATTTTTTTAACTCTATTGTTGGTTAAGGGCTTGTAAGTAAGCATTTCACGGTAAGGTCTACACCTTTAGTGTTCGGCCAATGTGGCAAATAACATTTGATTTGATGTGTGCCCGATGCCGCCCCTCATCTCTGATTCTCCGCTGGGCGCGCAATATCAAGTGCGCCTATAGGCCATTTACTGTGGTCTCAATCAAATTATCCATATAGGCTGTAGGCTACAAAGTATGCTTGGAGAATCACAGAGCAAAAGAGCTGCTGCGATGGTGTAAATAAAACTGGGCTGCATTACAGACAGCAATGGATATTCCAACCCTGAGCCCCGGGCATGCTCTGCTCTGCTCTAACCAATGGCTGTGCTGTGTAGGGCTACAGTGGCAGTTCAGGAGAAAAGTCAAAGGCTTCTTTCCATTTTATGGGAAAGGATTAGGCCTAGGCACTACCTCACTATCTTGCGCATGGACTAGCCTATGGCCTATGTTCTGTTCAGTTTGAGGAGAGTGTGAAGATTAGGAGGTATCACGTTTCAGGTAAGACCCAGGCGCAGACAATGTCGAAGTAACAAATGTTTATTACTAGCACAGGCAAACGACAGGTCAAGGCAGGCAGAGGTCAGAAATCCAGACAGGGTTCAAAAGGTCCAGAACGGCAGGCAGTCTCAGGGTCAGAACAGGCAGAATGGTCAAAACCGGGAAAACTAGAAAACAGGGACTATAGCAAAGATTGGAGCACGGAAAACCGCTTGTAGGCTTGACGAAACAAAATGAACTGGCAACAGACAAACAGAGAACACAGGTATAAATACACAGGGGATAATGAGGAAGATGGGCGACACCTGGAGGGGGTGGAGACAAGGACAGGTGAAATAGATTAGTGTGTGACAGAAGGTGGACTGGAGGTCAACTTGCTACTACTTTAATTGATTTTATAAAAAACAATATGTTTCTTGCCCATTATTTATTAGTATTTATTAGAGTTTTTGACCTCACAATAAGCCAGAATGGAGTAATTTACATTGTGGTGCTGAAACTTGAATCAGCAGTCGTGGAACAATCAATTGGAAATGGACAGCTCATGGTGCTGAAAGTAGGCAAATTCAAGTATGCATAATTAATTTAAACCGTCTTCATTTAAATTAGACTTTACTAACAACAAGAGGGCTTTGTGTTGGAGCCTATTTTTTCCTATTTAAGAAATAAGAAGTAGGCCTACATGTTGACAAATGAAATTAGGCTATAGGGTGCTATATCCATAGATTTGTTGGTCAATTCCTCCACCCGTCTTGTACTCTTTAAAAAGCCTAACTCTGTGCCAGTGAAGGGCTGTTAAGTTAAAGCCAAGACTCGAATTGAGGGGGTATGAGAGGGTATCCTATAGGCCTACCTTTAATGAAAGAAAATGTCAAAAAGCACAGACCTACCACTTTTTAGCTTAAGATTTTGAATAAAATAAAACGGATACGATATAAAGTAATCTATAACAGCGCTCTGGTCAACGATGCTCTATGCTAGAAACAAAGTGTAAAATACCCGGGAAAGACGCCACTCAGATATCATTGTTTTGTTTTTTTGACATTCAGATGCTGAGCTACAACCTTCTATAGCAGAGGACAAAAAAAAGGACTTTACTTGGGAAGTAGTCTAATTCTGTCAAAAGTATGTGGAGACCCCTTCAAATTAGTGGATTTGGCTATTTCAGCCACACCCATTGCTGACAGGTGTATAAATTTGAGCACACAACCATGCAATCTCCATACAAATATTGGTAATGTGGTACTGCCATAGGATGCCACGTTTCCAACTGAAGCACGTGGATCCTAAAAATCGACTGTCCTCATTTGCAAGGACAGTCGATTAGGAGGAATAATGGTCTGGGGCTGTTTTTCATGGTTCGGGCTAGGCCCCTTAGTTCCAGTGAAGGGAAATCTTAATGCTACAGCGTACAATGATATTCTAGACGATTCTGGGCTTCCAACATTGTGGCAACAGTTTGGGGAAGGCCCTTCCTTGTTTCAGCATGACAATCCCCCCGTGCACAAAGCGAGGTACATACAGAAATGGTTTGTCAAGGGTTTTTCTTTATTTTTATTATTTTCTATATTGTAGAATAATAGTGAAGACAACAAACTATGAAATAACACATATACAGTAGAATCAAGTAGTAACCCAAAAAAGTGTTAAACAAATCAAAACATATTTTAGATTTTAGATTCTTCAAAGTAGCCACCCTTTGCCTTGATGACAGCTTTGCACACTCTTGGTAAAGCCTTTATCAACCCTTGATACAGTTTGGAAATCTTTGGAGGTTTTTCAGACTGCCTTAACCTCTTAAGGATCGGAGCTTTTTTTTTACATTTTCCTTTCAATTACATAACCAAATCTAACTGTCTGTAGCTTAGGACCTGAAGCAAGGATTAGCATATTCTTGATACCATTTGAAAGGAAACACTGACATTTATGGAAATGTGAAATTAATTAATAGAATATAACAAATTGTCACATCGTCTTTGTTAACGCAAGAGAAAGGACATAATATTACTTAGGAGTCCAGGCGCAATTTATATAGCAGTGTATGTGCAAAGTTTTAGATATATCCAAAGAACCATTGCATTACTGTTCAAAATGTTGTGTCAGGTCTGCCCAAATCTGCCTATTGGTTTATTGATACATTTTCAAGTACAAAACTGTGCACTCTCCTCAAACAATAGCATGGTATTATTTCACTGTAATAGCTACTGTAAATTGGACAGTGCACTTAGATTATCAAGAATTTAAGCTTTCTGCCCATATAAGATATATCTATGTCCTGGAAAATCTTCTCGTTACTTACGTCATGCTAATCACATTAGCGCACATTATCTCAAGCGTCCCGAAGGTGGCACACCGATCCTGTAGAAGTTTTAAAATCACATCTGGCTTTTCCAGTGTTTGCTGCACAGAGAACTTCACCTCAGCTCCGTCACAGACTGGTCTTCCCTGGCTGCCTGACCCCTGTCACCATCTGATCCTCCTAAGATGAGGCATGACAAAGAATTACCTTGGTGTGCATTTCTACATGATGTTATCCAAGAATATAATCAATGGTTCAATAATTGAAATTACAATTTTTCCCAGATCTCAGGCTGTTGATGAGACTACTTTGGGATAAAAAATATTTGGAAACTGTCCTCTTTTTGCTTTGTATGTGTTAGCCTACATATTTTTTGCATGACTCACACACTCAGAATTCACTGCTTAAACTTCAGTAGCCTACCTCTCCTAGTTGGGCGTGAGAGTTCAAGTATGCCTAGTATGTGTGGTCTCATTGAAATAGAGTAGGCTGCTTGGGTGGAGAATCATGTGGCTGTTAACTCAAATATGAACTTAACTTAAATATGATTAGACTGAAGTATCATATCGCTATCTGACAGAAAGCTAGAGGCTAGAGCTGACCTGGCTGTGGTAGCTACTAGCTAGCGCAGCTAATTCATTCACCTCAGTCGAGAGAGGATGGAACATTAGCTAACGTTATACAGCGGGTGAAATAAGTATTGAACACGTCACCATTTATCTCAGTAAATATATTTCCAAAGGTGCTATTGACATGAAATGTTCACCAGATGTTGGTAACAACCCAAGTAATCCATACATACAAAGAAACCAAAACAAATAAGTTCAGAAATTAAGTTATGTGTAATAACCATCCCCCCCCCCCTGTCCTCAGTGAAAGTTGCGCCTGTATTTTAGAAGAATTTACTTCAAATTATGAGGCTCAAAGGACAGAGCACATGGAACAATACATCTGAAAGAGAAAGATGGAATAAATTGCATCCAGTAGTGATTATTCAATGGTACTTTGTTTATATAATAATTTCCAATATGGCAGGTCTGGGCCTCTTAAATTGTTCTACTGCTTCCAAGTCTAAACGACACAGAGGAAGCGTGTTCTCTCTTTGTGTGGCCCCGTGCAAGTTTTAACAAAATGAACGTGGATAAACAGGAATTTCATGATTAGTTCAAAAGAGGAGAGTAAGGTCCATCAATTATATCACCACTGTGTTAAATCTTTTTGTATCCAGTAAATCAAACTATTACTCATAGTAAGGTATGTGCATTGCTTTGCGTGTCAAGCTATCACATGCATTCACCTGTTATTTTTTATTGATTTTCTATGTATTTTTTCCTCAACAGGGATGCGGAGACATTCTTGTTGGATTCCAAAAAAATCAAGGCCTCTGATGGGGGCTGGCTGGTCTTTGACATCACAGCTACTAGTAACCACTGGGTGCTGAACCCACTGCAGAACATGGGCCTGCAGCTCTCTGTTGAAACTATGGATGGTAATGGAAGCATACATTTTCTTCAGCCTTTGTTGTTGCTGGGAATTACATATATAAAAGCTAATGGCAGTTAAACTTTGCAGAACTTTCCAAGTTCTTTGCCGTCTTGGAGGTAGAAACAGCTGTCCATAGAGGGTTTGAGGTTGTGATGTTGATGTTTACCATAAAGAGATACATACCATATCATAACCTGTGTGTCAGACGAGAGGACAGACAGAGCTGTTCACCTTCTGCATAGCAAAGGTAGGATAAGCCCTGTGAAGAGAAAACAGAGCACAGTGACTTGTTCATGGTCTACAGAGAGAACAACAGCGGGAGGAAAACTGAGCCCTGGGGAACACCTGTTGCTTGGCTTCATGGTGAGGACAGATCCTCTTCATGTCACGTGGTTGTAGGGATCATCCTGAGATGCCCATCCCTTATAGAGGTGGGGCTTCAGAGCAGGATCTGATGTTTCACAAATGTCGAATGCAACTGACAGGTACAAGAGGGCTTATAAGATAGCAGTTTTAGTAGTGAAGAATTTAAGTCAATTCATATGTTCATTTGTGATTTATTTTAAAGAACAATGTTAATGTTACAAATTATTTTATTTCATAATGTCTGCACACTAGAGCCATAATCCTTGCATCTATTATTCAGCTATTTATTAGCTGATGACATATGACCATAAATTAATAATAAAGCATCTTGGTAGTTTGAGATTAGTGCAGTCTAGCAAAGTGTAACGGACCTTGCATTTGCTCATATCAACAATGAAAGCTTACATGATGCAAGGATTTTTACCCACTTTTGGTTGATGCAATTAAAGAGTTTAATTCCAAAACGCTAGAAATCCATTTTCAGAAATGTTGGTCAATTAGCTTTTATTGTTGAATGAAATTATAAAAGAGATTGTGTATTTTTCACTATCATATCATGGCATGGGGTTTGTTTAATGACAGACATGTATTGTTTAAAATCTATCACTTGATGGTTTTATTTCAGAGAGACAAATAGTCATGTTTTTTTGCTAAATGCTATATATCTGCCTCACTCTCAGAGAAATAAGTTGTACTTGTTTTACACACTTTTCTTTACACAAATTTACAAATGATACATTTGTGACATCAATATATATATATATATATATATATATATATATATATATATATATATATATAAAAAAATCTATGAAAAATCTGAGAACAGTAATATTTGACACACACATGAAGGTATCCATAAGCAATCATTTCTGATTGTCACGCGTGGGTGCATGGAGAGACCAAGACGCAGCGCAGGGATTGTAGTTCGACATTTAATTTACAGAATATTCAATAAAATGAACGAACTATACAAACATGCAAACACGATCTACAAATGTAACGTAGCACACTAACGACCCACACCCAGGTGTGGAACAGACAAACCTATGTAGGATCCCTAATTAGAGACAATGCACTGCAGCTGCCTCTAATTAGGGATCCAACACAAACCACCACCAGAAACAGAAACAATAGACCTGTCAGACTCTGACCATGGCTACATAGAGAAGCAATAGGCTTCTCTATGGCCAGAGCCTGACACTGATGTAAAAACACAAATGTAAACAATTGGTGGATATAGCCTTTTTGAAAAATAGCTTTAATTGCATTTGATTAGATATGAATCTAATTATGCTTCTGGTTGCTGCTATTCACATTGCTTGTTGTTTTAATAGGACGCAGTATCAACATGAAGTCTGCTGGCATCGTTGGAAGGAATGGACCACAATCCAAACAGCCGTTCCTAGTCTCATTCTTCAAGGCCAGTGAGGTGTTGCTGCGCTCTGTCAGGGCCGCTGGTGGAAAGAGGAAGAATCGCAACAAATCAGGTGGTCAACAGGAATCATCACAGGCACCGAAAGGTGGAGGTGGGCCTATTAAACAACCATAATTGGCATTGTTTAGGGTTTTTAGGGAAAATTTACTTCAAATAATAAGTCAAATGTGTTACTCACTCTCAGTGCACTAAACACTCCAGGATGTTATGTCTACTCAAGAAGCCTCTTGTTGCCAAGTATTCTTGTTTTAGCCTTAATAATCAACTGCAGTACACATAAACTGTAGATCGATATAAAACAGATCGATTTTCAAAATAATAAAGCTACCTGCTCAATCTATTACCCTTCCTTCAACTCCTCATAAGAACCTGTCGATGTGTCCTTGAGCAAGGCACTTAAACCTAATTTGCTCCAGGGGCGCCATACTACTATGGCTGACCCTGTAGGTAGGCGGTCATTGTAAATAAAAATGTGTTCTTAATTGACTTGCCTAGTTAAATAAAGGTTAAATGAACAAGGATGGTCCATGGATATTGACATGTAACGTAGAAAATACTCTAGCTAAACCACACAGAACATTCCCAATGACCGTCTCAATACATACTTTTTATTTGGATGTCATTTTATAGAGGTCTATGTGCACTTGGTTCAGCTCTGCAGCTGTTTTGAACTGACGTGGTCCAGTGCGTTAGGGACACCCAGTCAGTAATAACAATAACTAGTGCTGCCATTTGCTGTTCACAGTTTGTTAACATTTCATTAATAATTTTCTAGTTTCCTTTGGTCCAAAATAATTTTACTGTGTGTAATATAACAGGGTGCTCACAGGTGCTCAATAAAATGTAATAAAGCCTAATGCTACATGGTAAACTGATACATTTGCCGATTTTATTAAATGTTTCTTGTTTTCAGATCTCAACACCAGTGAACAGAAACAAGCCTGCAAGAAGCATGAACTTTACGTCAGCTTCCGAGACTTAGGATGGCAGGTAAGAAAGATGGAATACTATTTTAACCTTGCCATGTCTATTCTACACTGTCAAAAGCATGCCAGACCAGATGTCACATAGGCTGCGTTTAGACAGGCAGCCCAATTCCAATTTGTTTTTCTCCGCTAATTGGTCTTTTACCATTTATATTTATTATTTATTTAACTAGGCAAGTCAATTAAGAACAAATTCTTATTTACAATGACGGCCTACACCGTCCAAACCCGGACGACACTGGGACAATTGTGCGCGGCCCTATGGGATTCCCAATCCCGGCCGGTTATAACACAGCCTGGAATCAAACCAGGGTGTCTGTAGTGACGCCTCTAGCACTGAGATGCAGTGCCTTAGACTGCTGTGCCACTCAGGAGCCAACATCAACCAGAGTTGATCTGATTGGCCAAGGAGTCATAACGTGTCTTATAAATATGTGTGTTTTTGTAAAAAGCAGGTCTTTTAGTTTCAACCTTATTATTTAGGGTATTCAATGCAATGCACAAGAAACAAACAGATAATACGACTGACTAAAGAAAACACATCAAGGGTCAGTGAAGTCTTCAATGCTGAGGCTTATTTTGTATTTTTTATTCTATTTAAAGGACTGGATTATTGCACCTGAAGGCTATGCCGCTTTTTACTGCGATGGGGAATGTTCTTTTCCACTCAATGCGCATATGAATGCGACCAATCACGCCATTGTGCAAACCCTGGTAAGTGCAAGCCCTCGAAAGTTACTTATTTTAATTCAATTTGAATTTCTTTACCAATATGGTGATTAATCCCACAACATATAGATTTTCTGAGCTGCTCAAACTGCTGCTTTGATGTTATGTCTTCTATACTCAGTCCTTTTTTTCTTTCTTTCTTTCTTTCTTTCTTTCTTTCTTTCTTTCTTTCTTTCTTTCTTTCTTTCTTTCTTTCTTTCTTTTTTTCTTTCTTTCCTTCTTTTCAGTTGTAGTTTATATTGTACTCAGTCCTTTCTATTCACTTCCACAGGTCCATCTGATGTTTCCTGACAATGTGCCAAAGCCATGTTGTGCACCGACCAAGCTGAACGCTATATCTGTGCTTTACTTTGATGACAGCTCAAATGTCATCCTCAAGAAATACAGAAACATGGTCGTCAGGTCATGTGGTTGCCATTAACCGGCAAGCAGCGTTATATTTCATATATGTGGTATTGCTGGAAAAGTGCATATCGATTTAGATAGATCGGAGGTGTGGTGTGATGTACAGTATTATGTATATATTAGTTGTATTAACTTATTTATTTCCCCTTATGTTTGTGATAACACTCGATATTGTACAATGAATTTGACTTAGAATATGAAATTAGAGTCCATGTATATTTGACATCCCTTGGCACTCTTTCCTATAGGCCATAGCGAACATATACAGGCACATTGTTATAGTTATAGCATTTTGTTGTACATCTTAGTAAAAGGAAACTTCTAGATCCAATATGTATCTATTGGACGTATTGTTATTGGATACGTTTCAACTAAGTATATACATTTTTCCAACATATCTTTTTATTAAAGCACACCTACACTCTTAGAAAATAATTTGCTATATTGAACATAAAAGTGTTCTTCGGCTGTCACCAAAGGAGAACCCTTTGTTTCCAGGTAGAACCTTTTGGGGTTCCATTTAGAACCCTTTCCACATAGGGTTCTACGTTGAACCCAAAAGGGTGCTTCTATGGGGACAGCCGAAGAACCCTTTTGGACTCCTTTTTTCTAAGAGTGTACAGCACTATTTTTCAAAGTGTTACTTTAGATTGAATTTTCAAACCATTGTTTTAAACTTTTCTAACCACTCAAATAAGGTTTACAAAATGCTGCTACAGTAAAATTAGGTAAAATCTTAGGACATACCAGTTGAAAGATGTTTGTGTATCTTAGCTAGAAAGAGTGTAAATTATTGCATCAATATTGTATTATTGACGTTTTTGTAAGCACATTATAACCTATACTAGCCTATGCAACTTGCAACAATTTATTGGATTTCTCCATCAGATGTGTTAAAAGCAGAATCCCTATTCATGTCATTGTGAGTAACAGCCTGGCACAACATAAATAACATTAAAGGTATGACGTAAAACAGTAAAGTAAGTATTTCAAATAGGTCCCCTTGAATAACACTCTTCGTTTTTCCTCCAGGCTTGACGTTAATCATATTTACACTGTGCACAGGCTTCAAACAGTCTATCATAAAAATGGGTTTGGAAATACTTGTGGTTGTTTATACGGTATCCTTAGACTTCTGGCTACAAAATATATGTATATATCATGTTTTATATCAAATAAGTTATACTGAAAGGTACTTCCTCTACGCCAAAGTATCTCATAGCTAGATTCTGTTGAATATATATTTCCAGAGCATTCACTGAAAAAACATGAGGACTGGCCTGCTATATTCTCAGACCCATGAAATGTCATAGTCTATTGTAGGAATATATGAAAACTAGAGTAGAGTTGGAGTAGCTCTCTTAAAAGTACTTTATGGCCAGTATATATTTTCATATTTTACATACTCAATACATAATGGATGAAACAAGCCGAACCTGCTGACTAGACCGGCCATGTTGCATGCTCAAGTGTTGCAAAAATAAATGTGCACATACTGTACATGCTATTCAATAATTTCATCCAAACTGCTCACGTGTCAACAGGCATCTCAAATCAAATAACATTTTATTGGTCACATGCACGTGTTTAGCAGATATTTTTGCGGGCGTAGGCAGGCGCTAAAAATAGAACTAGGTTCTACAGGAGACGCTTAACGCGCTACAAGTCCTGCCTCTCCCATCTACTCTTTTGTTTTCATGACCATACTAAGCCACATGGGTGATTGAAAAATGAATGATTCATCAAAGAAAACGTACAAAAATACAACTAGGTTTCCCCTTTTATCGGTGGATTAATTGTCGGGAGTACAGAACACACCTTATGGATTTCAGGTAAAATAACAACCCAGTGTTTGTTTCAACTTGTCACCAAATTAATATAGTTGGTTTACAGTTGGTTTTGATATTTTAACCTGCGTGTCATCGAACGCATCTGGCGGAGATCAACAAAATTAACGTCTAAGTTGGCGCACGCGGGATGCAGGCTTGGGGCCGGTTTGGTCAAGGTGTGAGAAATACATTGTTTGCCCACTTGTGGTTATATCACTGTTCTTTTTTGTTATTATTGTCATGTTGTTATACTTCATAGTAATTTGAGTAATATATGTTTGAGAAAAATGCAGGTCACTGTATTATTAGTGTTGTTTACATATTATTAAATGGTCTTTTTGAAGATATTGCTTCCAAATACTTTCAATGTATTATTAACTAAACCAAAACACACAAAAAATATACCCTTAAATATAAATATCCCTTAAATGACTTTCAGTTTGAACTTGAAAATAACTTTTCCCCCCACCCCCAACGGCCCTAAAACACCAATCCCACCGTAAAGAAACTCCTTTGACAAACACTATTTTTTTTCTCTTCCAGCTGCAGGCCTTCAGGTCTTTCAAATCCAAGTTGTCTTCGTGTATTAGTGTTTGGAATTCTATGGATGTTTTATGCACTGTTGCCGGACTACCGACTGAGATTTATAAATGTTTGACAAGTATGATATAAACATAGGGGTCCACACAGGGAGCCTGTACATCTGCTGTGTAGTGACAGAATGCTAGTGTTTCAGCAGAGCTCTGCTCTCTTCTGACTCCCGACAGGGAGGATTATAACATATTGTTGCTTTGTGTAGTGATCTAAAGTCACTAGGCATATAGAATACATATATGGTTTTAGACCATAAAGTGCCTAAATGTTTAACTGCTACATTATTGTTTAATGCCTAGTATCAGTAGCATCAGGGTTTGAGTTACGGTGGTGTGATCACACAATGGCTGTTGTGCTGTTTTCGTCTTTGCTAGCCCTTAATCGTGAGTCCTACCAAGCAGCTGTTGTTAAGGCACCGTTGTGCATGATGTTTCCATAGAGAAGTGACCTGTTAAATCAACTAGCTAGGAAATCCAAGCTATTAGAAAGATAACTGCCAAGAGGGAGACTATCTTAATGGATTCGGTTTTCTCTTTGACACAAACACTGGAAACACAATTCAATTCAAGACATTTCCATTTACTTTTCTGACCACTGACAGTGCCTCCTATCCCTCGAGATAAAAACAATTAAATTTGACACAGTTGCCATTCCAGCTCCCACTTGGCTCAAATGGAATGAGGGACAGATAGTTAACCATTGAGGAAATTGCTCCTAATAACCAGTAACACACGAAAAGTGTGGGTAAAATCACTGGGGAAGCTAAGTCAGAAAGAAAAACCATATTACAACCTATGTGTAGTGATAATTGCGTTGGTTGCTCTATAACCTGTTAGTTCATATGCATTGACACCGTGATATTGTAAATAGGCCTAAGGCCGAGACGATAAGAAGACACAGTGGCAAAATAAATTCAACCACACCTTTGTTTCATCACAAAACCGGAGAGCAACATCTGTCTGGTGAAGTCCACAAAGCATACTGCATGTAGCAAACAGTAACATGACCTACAGTATGGTCAAGAAAGTTAATGTTTATTACATTTTCAGACTACTAAACAACTATTGATTTAGAACCACAGAGAGTTACCGCAATATAGTACATGCTTTTATTTTTTGTTGTCCTAGGCTACCTGGCTAAAATGCTTGCTTGCTAGCCTAACTTCCTTTCATGGGCAACAATTAGCCAGCTAGTTAACATTAGCCTTCTACATCTAGCTATATATTGAAGGTTTATCCTCTCAGGCCAGGGGCACAATGTATGAATTTATGGTCAGATCAGAATCTCCATTATAATCATTGACTAGTACGGATAATTAAGTAAAACCACAATTCCAAATCCCTGTCTCCATCCATGGCTAATTTAGCCACCAGAGGACAATGACACAACAAGATGCAACAATTCAAGTTTGTTTTCTGAATTACATTTTGCTTTTGATGTGATTGGTGTGAAGCCAGATTCAAACTGGCTTCCCTTTACACTTTTTTTGGAGCGTCAGGACCGTTCACAGTTGAGCTCACTCAGTTTAGCTCAATGGTGATTGGCTTTTATTTAATTCATGTTTTCATCAAGAGAGGCCAAATGCACTCTGGCTTCCTTTGCATTCAATTCTACGGGCAGCAACAATGTCATACTCTTTGACCAGACAGCATCAAATAGATGGGCTACACATACAGACAAAAGGGCACTGTTTCGCTCTCTCAGATGCTTTCTCCGGTGAGATACATTCAGTCTCATGTGAATTGAATAAACATTATGAAACACAGAGACGAAAGAAAAAATATTTTACACGTTTAAAAAAAAACATTTGGTCATTTTGGGGGGAAGCATGGCTTTCCTTGGCATAAATGAATACACACCACTGTACATAAAGTATATTATTTTATTTATTGTTTATACAGTAGCGACAGGGAGCCTAGTGGCTAGAGAGGCAAGCCAGCAACCGGAGGATTGCAAGTTTGAATCCTGGGTCTGATGGGGAAAATATGGCACGAAGTGAGCTGGCAACCGGAGGGTTGCTGGTATCAAATCATAGATGCCATTGCATGCCATTGTGCCCTTGAGCAAGGCACTTAACCCCCAACAACAACTGCTCCATGGGGTGCCATAGTCTGGCAGCCCCCTGCGTCAACCTCCTTTCCAACCTGAGTGTGTATGTGTGTCTTTCAGAGGTTTTGGGATAAAGCGGAAGTCACATTTCCATTGGACCTTGTGTGTACAAATAAAGTGATCTTGTTTACAAATAAAGTGATCTTGTGTACAAATAAGGTAATCTTAATGTACTTCTCATACACACACATTTTATTCTGAAAGCTGGAAGCATCTACCTGTGAAGTGAGTTGGCCTGGGTCAAATCAGAAGAAGGTTCTAACTAATGCAAAATCTCACCATTGCAGCTAATTTATGAAATGAGAGCAGGGACCAGGGATGAAAAACTCTTGCATTCATCCCTGGTCTAACAAATCAGTCCAAGTAGGGCTTCATGAAGTCCTTAGGTTGCCCAGGGATGTTCATTACATTTGGAAAGGTAGATAACCAAAGGGATTAGGTTAATTTATACAACTGTATTGACCTTCACCAGATATGTACTCAGCTATAATTTTTCTTCCCTCACCCTCCCCTTTTTCTCGCTTTTTTTCTCAAATGGCTTAACATTGAGTGACTATATTTCACTTAATTTAAAGCAGTGACCAGCCTGCCCAGATGTTATGTGCTCTCCCACGAAAAAGCGTTGATGTTCAATGAATAGAAGAGGCCACCTGCTAACTTAACTCTTGGCGTGGAAGATGATTTGCATTCCTGTGGCCTGTTGCCTGGCATGATTACTTCTAGCACTTACAATCCTATCTACTGTTTAATATCATGGATTCTTTCCAATCCATCTACATCTCTCCCTCTCTATGCCGTATGGGTCTAGCATGAATGAGCTCCTATTTTAAGGAACTCTCAGCAAGTATACAAGCCTCTTACCACATGAAAGGAAGGGGAAACAGTTGCAATACTGAGGGCAGATTGATACACTGCCCCCTTCCCCTTGGGAGGGCCCCCTGCTGAATTACAGCCTACAGTGAGTCAGAGGTTCCCTGACGCCATCCAGTCAACTGAGGCACACCACAAAATGATTTCTCTGAAAACATCCACAAAACAACCCATGACAATCCTCTAAAGTTTGTGTAGGGTGTTTTTCTTTCTTTGCTTGAGTGTTTCTAGTTGTTGTACCTTGAACAGATGTATTTATTTTAACTAAGTACTATTATGAATAACTCTTCATATTCCTTTGGTTTAATGGTCATGCTTAACCTACTGTAGATCACCTACTGTAGACGGGCAACTTTGGGGGTGGGGCCACAAAAAATCTGAACTCATCATGAGTGGCCGCATTTCAAATTTCAAGTTTTAATGTCAATTGCACAACTACAGTGAAATGCCTTTCTTGCATGATCTAAACCCAACAATGTAGTAATCAATATCAATGTAGTACTAAAAATAACATAAGATAGAACAGAAACGAAAATTACGAAATAAGAAGAACACAAGAAAGTAAGAAGCTATATACAGGGTCAGGCATCAGGATATATGATAAACAGAGTAGTTTCCTGCTGTTTAGAGAGAAGCAAGATCTATATCTAGAAATGAAGCCCACTTAAATCTTCGTTTTTTATCTAGCTCATTAGTATGTTTTTTAAACGTTAAGTACTTGCCAAACCAAAAGCCCAGATATTTGTAGAGATGTGAACCCGATCGATGGGAGAACCACTCAATTAATAAATATGTAGTCCATCTGAAACATTTTTACGAGAATTAGAGAACAACATATATTTAATCTTGCCCACATTAAGTGCAAGTTTTAAACCAACCAGGGCTTTCTGTAAGGTAACAAGGTCAGATTGCAGTTCTAACAACGCCTGGTCTACAGTTGGGGCAATGGCATATATAACAGTATCGTCTGCATATGGATGAATATTATACGTTTTAACAGACAGACCAATATTATTAACATAAATAGTAAAGAGAACAGGTCCCAATACCGACCCTTGTGGAACACCTTTCGTAATATCCAGGAACCTAGACTTAGGTTCAGAAAACCAGTCAGTATCTGGTGTGACTACCATTTGCCTCATGCAGCGCAACACATCTCCTTCGCATAAAGTTGACCAGGCTGTAGATTGTGGCCTGTGCAATATTGTCCCACTCCTCTTCAATGGCTGTGTGAAGTTGCTGGATATTGGCTGGAACTGGAAGACGTCGTACATGTCAATCCAGAGCATCGTACCCATCGATCCAGAGCATCCCAAACATGCTCAATGGCTGACATGTCTGGTGAGTATGCAAGCCATGGAAGAATTGGGACATTTTCAGCTTCCAGGAATTGTGTACAGATCCTTGCCACATGGGGCCGTGCATGAAAGTGCTGGCGGCGGATGAATGGCACGACAATGGGCCTCAGGATCTCGTCACGGTATCTCTGTACATTCAAATTGCCATCAATAAAATGCTAAATGTGTTCATTGTCCGTGGCTTATGCCTGCCCATACCATAAACCCACCGCCACCATGGGGCTCTCTGTTCACAATGTTGACATCAGCAAACCGCTCACCCACACGACGCCATACAGGTGGTCTGCGGTTGTGAGGCCGGTTGGACATACTGACAAATTCTATAAAACGACGTTGGAGGTGGCTTATAGTAGAGAAATTAACATTAAATGATCTGTCAACAGCTCTGGTGGACATTCCTACAGTCAGCAGCCAATTGCACACTCTCTCAAAACTTGAGACATCTGTGGCATTGTGTTGTGTGACATAACTGAACAATTTAGAGTGGCCTTTTATTGTACCCAGCACGAGGTGCACCTGTGTAATGATCATGCTGTTTAATCAGCAACTTGATATGCCACAAGTGTCAGAAATGCTGACTTACAGGGATGTAAATAAATTTGGGAGAGAAAATATTTTTGTGCTTATAGAACATTTCTGGGATCTTTTATTGCTTTTCTATTTTTGTTTATTGTATTTCTGTTCAGTGTATATCAGAGCGCCTTCAAAAGGGGCCTGTCCAGATGCCCATCCCTGACCTAGATTCTCCTAATCTAGCATGCCTTTTGAAACAACTCAGCCCATGGATAACAGAATATATATCAGTTTAATATTATAAATTATTCTGTAATCTTATTCTTGATTTTGAAGATGTCAATCATCTCCTTTATATGTAATACCTTGTTAGCCACTGCACAGTAGCAGCCCTGCACCGCACACTAAGTTCTGATGAAATGTTTGTTTTGTGTTTCAATGCTTTCAGCAGGGTTACAGTGTTGATCTAATGACGCCTCACTCCCGGAAAAGCTAAACACCTTCTTCGCCCGCTTTGAGGAAAGCAACATCAAGCCGCTGACGCGGGCCCCCACCGCTCATGAGGACTGTGTGCTCTCGTTTTCCGTGGCCGACGTGAGTCATTTAAGCATGTTAACCCTCGCAGGGCTACCAGCCCAGACGGCATTCCAAGCCAATCCCAAGCAGCATCCTCAGAGCATGTGCAGACCAGCTGGCTGGAGTGTTTAAGGATATATTCAATCTCTCCATATCCCAGTCTGTTGTCCCCACTTCCTTCAAGATTCCCACCATTGTTCCTGGACCCAAAATAGCGAAGGTAACTGAACTAAATGACTATCACCCCGTAGCACTCACACTCACTAGTTAAGGACCATATCACCTCTCCCTTACACGACTTAGACCCACTGCAATTTGCATACCACCCCAACAGATCCACGAACGACACAATCGCCATTGCACGGCACACTAACCATCCAACCTGGACAAGAGAAAAAGCTAAGTAAGAATACTGTTCCTCGACTACAGCTCAGCCTTTAACACCATAGTGCTCTCCAAGCTCATCACTAAGCTCAGGGCCCTGGGTCAGTGGTGAAAGTAGGCAACAACACCTTCGCTACGCTGATCCTCAACACGGTGGCCCTACAGGGGTGCGTTCTCCGCCCCCTCCTGTAGTCCCTGTTCACCCATGGCTGTGTTGCCACGTACGTCTCCAACTCAATCATCAAGTTTGCTGACGACACAACAGTGGTATGCCTGATTACCAACAATGACGAGACAGCCTACAGGGAAGAGGTGGTAGCGCTTTCAGAGTTGTGCCGGGAAAATAAACTCTCCCTCATTATCAACAAAACAAAGGAGCTGATTGTGGACTACAGGAGACAGCAGAGACAGCAAGCCCCCATCCACATAGACAGGGCTGCGGTGGAGAGGGTCAAAAGCTTCAAGTTCCTCGCCAACAGTGCTTCTTCAACCTCAGGAGGCTGAGGAAATTTGGCTTGGGCCCTAAGACCCTCTCGAACTTCTACAGATGCACCACTGAAAGCATCCTGTTGGGCCATATGATGCGGTCAGCCCAACGTATCATCAGAGGCACATTGCCTGCCTTCCAGGCCATCTACAGCACCCGGTCTCACAGGACTGCCAAGAAGATCATCAAGGACCTCAGCCACCCGAGACAGGGCCTGTTCACCCCGCTACCATTTAGAAGGAAGAGACAGTACAGGTGCATCAAAGGTCGGACGGAAAGACTGATAAACAGCTTCTATCTCCAGACCATCAGACTGTTAAACAGTCACCACTCGACTCCTCCACCCAGTACCCTTCCCTAAACATTAGTCACTGCTACTTGCTGGCTACCAACCAAATACTGTACCCTGCACCTTAGAGACTGCTTTGCCCTATGTACATAGAGTCATTGAACTGGTAACTTTAATAATGTTTACATACTGTTTATCCACTTTTTATGTATATACTGTACTCTAGTCATGGCTCGTCCTGTAGTTTGGGAATTTGGATTTCGTCGCAGGAGGAAAATAATCCTGCAGCAGGAGGATATTAATTAATATTTAATATTTAGAATGGCTGCCAAGTGGCAGCTCTGAAGCGGTGTCTGTAGGCTAAATTAGTCTACAGGTCACCTGGGCGTCAGTTCAAGCAGCAAAATCATGGGCAGTATTATGAAAAAAGTGGGCAGGTAGTGTTCTCCTGGCATCCGCCAAACCCAATTCGTCCGTCGGACTGCCAGATGGTAAAGCGTGATCCATCACTCCAGATAAAGCGTTTCCACTGCTCCAGAGTCCAATGGCGGCAAGCTTTACACCACTCCAGCCGCTGCTTGGCATTGCGCATGATGATCTTAGGCTTGTTTGCGGCTGCTCGGCCAGGAAACCCATCTCATGAAGCTCCTGATAAACAGTTATTGTGTTGACGTTGCTTCTAGAGGCAGTTTGTAACTCGGTAGTGAGTGTTGCAACCGAGGACGCTACTTGTTGGAAAGGTGGCACCACTTGAAAGTCACTGAGCTCTCCAGTAAGGCCATTCTACTGCCAATGTTTCCTATGGAGATTGCATGGCTGTTATCAACTGGTGTGGCTGAAATAGCCGAATCCACTAATTTGAAGGAGTGTCCGCATACTTTTGTATATACAGTGTACGTTCAAGGCAAGCAATACAAATAAATGTGTGGCTTGCCCAGTGCCTGTGTGGTTCAGCAGTTACAGCCACTGACACACATATGCCGTTATTGGCATGGGTTCAAAACTGGCCCACTACTGACTAATGTTTGGAGGAACTAGTACGTTACTCTCTGGAACTTTTCTCTCTACTCTCTGTGGGATGTATTGTACTCTTTCAGTCATGTGAAAAAGTAAGTACACCTCCTGGAAAGTTCTCTTTTTTTTTTTTTACATTTTTGGACAGATGTATATGTAATCTTCACTTCAACACTATTGACAGATAAAGGTTACCCAATTTAACAAATCACAAAAAAAAAAATGTTAGTACACCCCTACTTTTACCATCACATAAAATGGCGAAAAGTAGAATTAGGTACCAAAACAAGTGCAAATGATTAGAAAACATTAGCGAGAAACTGATTGTCCAGCCTTCAATAAAGATAAGAAAGTTGATATGGCTTGGTCTTAACCATATGGTAACACATCATTCAAAGATCAAAATACCTACCCTAGGCCCTCAGAAGAAAGATTATTGATGCCCATGAGTCTGGGAGGGGTTACAAATCCACTTCCAAGCAATTCTAAGTACATCATTCCATTTCCAAGCAATTCGAAGTACATAATTCCACTGTCCGACAGACCACTGGCAAACTACCTAGGACAGATCGTCCCACCAAAGTCAGCCCAAGAGCTGACCGAAAGATGTCAATAGAAGTCTCTAAGAACCCCAGGGTAACATCAAGGGATCTACAGGCCTCTCTTGCCACAATCAATGTCAAAGTGCATGGGTACACTGTCAGAAAGAGACTGTACAAACTTGGCCTACATGGGAGGTCAGGAAGGAAGAAGCCTCTGCTCTCAAAAACGAATATCAAGTCACAACTGACTTTTGCCAGACAACACCTGGGTAAAGTCAGTTGTGTCTTGATATTCTTTTTTGAGAGCAGAGGCTTCTTCCTTCCTGACCTCCCATGTAGGCCAAGTTTGTGCAGTCTCTTTCTGACAGTGTACCCATGCACTTCGACATTGATTGTGGCAAGAGAGGCCTGTAGATCCCTTGACACACACACACACGCACACACACACACACGCACCCCCACACACGCACCCACACACACACACACACACACACACACACACACACACACACACACACACACACACACACACACACACACACAGACACACACACACACACACACACACACACACACAGAGAGATAGGTACCATGGAAAGCCACATCATATTTAGCTTACATTTTCTTTGCGACTTGCGGTAACTCCGTAGTTCTAAATCAATAGTTGTTTAATAGTCTGAAAATGGGGAAAATATTAACTTGCTTGACCATGCTGTAGGTGATATAACTGTTGCTCTCCGGTTTTATGATGAAACAAAGGTGTGGTTGAATTTATTATTGTTATGTTCTCAGCCTTAGGCCTATATATCACGGTGGCAAGGTAAACAGGTTATAGAGCAATTATCACAACAAATAGGTTGTAATATGGCTTTTCTTTTTGGCCTGGCATTCTCAGTGATTTGACCCAAGCACCGCTACTGCTTCTACCTTTGTCATATTATATATTTCTGGAGTAAAATAATTTATTTCTCAGATATTCTTCTTCTGATAAAACACATCCCTTTGCAACTTGGTCCTGGACTTCCTGACGAGCCTCCCCCAGGTGGTGAGGATAGGGAACAACACATCTGCCATGCTGATCCTCAACACAGGGAACCCTCAGGGGTGTGTGCTGAGTCCCCTCCTGTACTCCCTGTTCACCCACGACTGCGTGGCCAAACACAACTCCAAAACCATCATTAAGTTTGCCGACGACACAACGGTGATAGGCCTGATCACCGACACCAATGAGATAGGGAGGTGGTGTGCCAGGACAACAACCTCTCCCTCAACATGAGCAAGACAAAGGAGCTGATCCATTGAAGGGTTTAGGTAAACTGTTTGGGTGGTATGAATATTTGTAGATGAAAATGCATAATTGGCGTATATTAATGAATTTCGTAAATATACAAGATATTGACTTTCTTAAACTGTAGATGGAGCCAGTTAATGGATGTGGCTAGATTAGATATGGGTAAATTAAGCTATGGTATAGAGTTAGGAAGCTAGCCTGATGAACCAAACCACTCATCTTTCTGATGATACCTACAGATTTCATCACTTTGCTGCAGACAAATTGAATATGATCTTTCTAGGATAACTTTTCATCAGGAATCTAGTGGAAGTGACTTGTTCCATTTCATTCCCACCAATTGAGATGTTGGCTCTGTTTTAAAAATATGTATTGATGGATTTTTCACATTTAAAGATCATTTGTTTATCTGAAACCATTCAACATTATTGTGTGATAAAATCAAATTTGTGAATGTGAAGTACGGTAGAAGACACAGCAGCAAGGTCACTGATATAGATTAGGAATAATAAAGGTCCAATTATGGAACCCTGTGGGACGCCTCCGGATATCTTGGCCCTGGTAGATGCACAGCCATTTGCATCAACAAATTGTTCTCTATCATAAACATAACTATATAACCAGTTATACAGTATGTATAATCATGAAAACTGTAATAAATCAATTTAGAAAGTAATATTTCATGATCAACTGTGTCAAACGCTTTGGAAAAATCAAAAAAGCATATTAATTGTTAGGGGCTGTAAATATTTCTCATATAGAATACAGTTTTGATTTAAATGTTTCAACATTCTCTTATACGCCAATTATTCTAAGATTTTAGATAAACATGGTGGTATAGATATTGGGCGATATTGGATCCCCAGATTTATAGAGGGAGAAAACCTTGGTAATGTTTTAATCTTTAGGAATAATACCAGTTTGCATAGATTTGTTGAATATATACGTTAGAGGCTCAGGTATCGAGGAAGACACTGATTTCACAAAAGAGGCACCAATCTTATTATGACCTGCTGCTGATATCTTTAAGTCACCTCCATTACATCAGGAGAATCAAACTGAAGCAGAGACATTAATCAGATGTGTGTGGCAATAGCTAACTAGTTATCACATTAAGTTGCCACTAGATAACCTGGCAAAACTAGCTAGCTAGCTGCAGTGTCAACCATGTCGCTAGCTAGCTAACGTTAGCTAGATAAACGGGTCAGTTTAGCGCAGTGAGTGAGTGTGTGTGTGTGTGTGTGTGTGTGTGTGTGTGTGTGTGTGTGTGTGTGTGTGTGTGTGTGTGTGTGTGTGTGTGTGTGTGTGTGTGTATAAATGTTGTCTAGAAACCTTTGGTATTTACGCAGCAGGTTAAGAGAATTAACGTTGCAGGTAGGAAGAGTAGGTTAGGAAAAGGGTTAGGATTAGCTAAAATGGACCAAAAATCAACTTTTGACGTCAATTTGAGAAAAGCTGTATCCCATTTAACATGACCGTTAAATTCTTTCTTGGTAGGAATAAAGATGATTGAGTTGACTACGGCAATTGATATTCTATTAGGCTTTTTGATTATCTATTAGGCTACTTATATGGTGCTTACCTGAATACCTACCTTGATGTTAAATTCCATGTTGAAACGTGTCTAATTTGCATACTAGTAACCTGATTGATAGTGATTTCTTACCTGATCCTCCTTGATATTTCATTTTTGTGTGAAACTTGGTGTGAATCTTTTTAGTAGGCATTCACCATCACATGTCCTTTAAATTATATTGTGAAATAACATTTTATATTTTAGTCATTTAGCAGACGCTTGTATCCAGAGCGATATACAGGAGCAATTAGGGTTAAGTGCCTTGCTCAAGGGCACATCAACAGATTTTTTATCTATTCAGCTTTGGGGATTCAAACCAGCAACCTTTCGGTTACTGGATCAACCTCTTAACCGCTAGGCTACCTGCCGCCCTAATGCTAATTGTAATTGTACCATTTGCCTTTTTATGAAATTGTGCACAGGAGATAGGTTTCGATCCAATTGGCGACAGATTGTCATGTAAATATTCTAGAATTCGCATTAAGAAAATATGTGCATTTTCCCACCAGTGGTGTTTCCAGCAAATGGACTTGTTGCGGACAAAAATCAGTGCGTGATGACATAATGCACTCAAAATGTACTTTTTCGCTTAAATCTTCAATGTGTTTCCATCTCCTTTTCAACTCTACGGGCAGTTTTGTCACAGAAACTATTGCATTAAATAGCAAATGTGTCTACTCTGGTCTTGGCACGTGCACTCTAGCCAACAGCTTGCAGATACAGTGTGGGTAGGCTAGTTTACATAATGAGTTTATTATGGATAAGAGCGAGAACATTTGTATTTGTCAAATGGCATTGATCATCATGTCACCAGAATAAGACCCATGATATTTATTGGCAAGCAGCATCAAGCTCATCACCGTGCACTTTCACCACCCTGTGAAGTTCACCATAACTTATTAATTTGTAGTGTAATAAAACTGCATGGTTTTCCAAGTCGTAGTGGGAGGACCACATCATATCATTGTGTGACTCCAAGTTTACTTCGATCTGATGGTTATTATATCAATATGTGAGCATGAAGGTTTTTCCACTTCCATTTCTCGCATAATTAAATATGATAGTTAAATAAATGAAGGTAAAAATACATTTTAAAAAATATATAATAAAAATAATATTTCATTTTACAGACACAAAAAGATCCCACCATGTCAAAATAACAAATTATTTCGGTGTTTATAAAATTTTACCAAAACGTCCTGTTTCCATCACAGCTGTTGTGATTTATTTTATATGGTATGACTTTACTCAAAAACTGTGGATGGAAACGTGGATATTGATAGATATTAAGTCAACTTTGAATAGGACCATAATTGAAACTATACAGCATGTTTGATGTCAGCCTTCATTGGAGGCTTCCTGTGCTGGAGGACATCTGCAAGATGGTGCTGGCAGGCTTTAATAATACATGAATGTCAAATCACTTGCACTAAGTTGTCCTTTTTGTTTGCTGTCACAGTTTACCATAAAGTGTAAAAATAATCAAACTAAATTTGTGATTAGTACTTAGGTAGTTTTCTGTTTGTAAACAAAGTAAACACTATATCATTTTGATATCATGGATGGCCAGTCCTTGCATCCATAGCTCTGTCTATGAATTTGAGAGTGGTTACATTTCTCCAGCCCCATTCCTCAGCTTTATACCGAAACAGGGGCTGGGAAGACACTTTCTTATTGTTTCTACTGCTGATTGCCTCTTTAAGTACAGATTTTCAGTGCCCTACATACCTCTGCAAATTATACATAGTCATAATATAAAACGTGGGCGAGCAGCCACACTAGAGGAAAGTTTATTGTTCTACAATAGGTATACATCTGTCAATCAACCGATGGCCCAAATCAGCTCATCAACCCAGCCAGGGAAACACAAACAGTAGCCTTTTATCGGTTTTCACACCTTTCGTTATGTGACAACGGCTAGCCTACAAAATGTAGCCTATTGGAATATAATCAAATGACAAGGGCCCATTGCAACCATTGATGGCACTAGCTTATCACCAGCTGATGTCTCCTTAAACCATCAAAATGCACTAAATTCACCCACATGGCTGATCTCAATTGCAACCATTAATGGTCACCTCATTACCACAACCTAAAAGATGATGTCAGTGTTACCCAACACTTTGTATGAATGGAAGCTAATGTTGGTGACGCTTACTGTTATTATTATTATTATTTTCTATTTATGCTTCCCAAATGTCTTTGGTGTGGTCATTTGTTATTAAGATTGGTGGTAAGATATCCCTGTACTGTCCATATTTGAAATGTGTCTCTAAATCAAGTTGATCGGGGGGATTGAGTTATTTGTTATTTGCCAGAAGAGTGTGTGCCGGAATCAAATCCACGTGAACAAGGTAAGCCTATATTTGCGCGCTGGAGGTGGCTGCCCTAACGACTAGACCACCCCAGGCCAGAATTGAGCAATTTTGACAATTCATTTGTAAACTGACTCCAAAATGACACAATACATTATTTACCATTCATTTATATTTGGCACAAAATAATCTGAAACAAAACCAAAACAAACAGCAAGTGCATGCAACAAGTTTGTAGAATCACAAACTTGATGTAATCATTGCGTACTAGGAATATGGGACGAAAAACAACACTTTTGACTACTTTAATACACATAGAAGTGCATTTTCCCCAATACTTTTGGTTCACTAAAATGGGGGGGACTACATACAAAAAATGCTGTAATTTCTAAATGGCTTAACTGATATAGATGAAAACACGCTCAAATGAAAGCAAAAAATGTGTCACTGTCCCAATACTTTTAGAGCTCACTGTATGTGTTCTGTACATACAGTATACTGTGCATTTGGAAAGTCTACAGACCCCTTGACAGTTTTCCAAATGTTGTTACATGACAGCCTTATTCTAAAATGTATTAAATAATTTTTTTACTCATCAATCTACACACAATACCCCATAATGACAAAGCAAAAAACTGAAGTATTCAGACAATTTAGTCAGTACTTTGTTGAAGCACCCTTGGCACCGATTACAGCCTTAAGTCTTCTTGGGTATGACGCTACAAGCTTGGCACACCTGTATTTGGGGAGTTTCTCCCATTCCTCTCTGCAGATCCTCTCAAGCTCTGTAAGGTTGGATGGGGAGCGTTGCTGCACAGCTATTTTCAGGTCTCTACAGAGATGTTCGATCGGGTTAAAGTCCCGAAGCCCCTCCTGCGTTGTCTTGGCTGTGTGCTTAGGCTCTTTGTCCTGTTGGAAGGTGAACCTTCGCCCAAGTCTGAGGTCCTGAGTGCTTTGGAGCAGGTTTTCATCATGGATCTCTCTGTACTTTGCTCTGTTAATCTTTGCCTCGATCCTAACTATTCTCCCAGTCCCTGCTGCTGAAAAATATCCCCACAGCATGATGCTGCCACCACCATGCTTCACCGTAGCGATGGTGCCAAGTTTTCTCCAGATGTGACACATTCAGGCCAAAGAGTTCAATTTTCATCAGACCAGAGAATCTTGTTAATCATGGTCTGATAGACTTTAGGTGCCTTTTGGCAAACACCAATGTCAGGCTCTGGCCATAGAGAAGCTTTGCTTCTATATATTTCTATGGTCAGAGTCTGGCAGATCTATTATTTCTACGTCTGTGTGGTGTTGTGTGTGGGATCCCTAATTAGAGGCAGCTGCTAGGCATTACCTCTAATTAGGGATCTTACTTATATGTCTGTGTTCCACTCCGTTGGCGTGGTTCATTGTTATGTTATGTCCCGTGTTCGTGCTACGTGTGTTTGTTATATTCAGTTGTTATATTTGTATAGTTCGATAGTTCGTATTAATAAAGATGTCGAACTATGGATACGCTGTGCCTTGGTCTCTCTACACACCCGAACGTGACAGAATGAACCACCACCCGACCAAGCAGCGTTATACGGGAGCAACGGAGAGGAAGAAAGGAAGACAGCGGCGTTCTAGAGGTAATGGAGCCCGTAGTCAACCCCAGGAAAATTTCGGGGGGGGGCTATGGGGATGGTCTGGCAAGGAGGAGGACGCGCCAGTACCACTCTCCATGTGGGATACACTGTGCCCTAAATATAAATGGGGGGCGCAAAGTGTTGAAGAGGAGGATTATTTGGAGAGAAATTTTGGAGACGTTTTGGAGGAGATGTGGGAGATAGCGGAGGAAGTTGAACGGGAAATGTCGGAGTGGAATAATCCGTGCCCAGTCGCCTACTCCACTCCCGTGAAAGAGCAGTCCGCTTTACCGGTACCCAGTCGGGGTCCGGCCGTCTGCTCTACTCCAGTGCCAGAGCAGTCCGCTCCACCGGTGCCCAGTCTGGGTCCGGCCGTCTGCTACACTCCAGTGAGCCTCTCCAGTCCGGTACGTCATGTGCCTGCTCCTCGCACTCGCCCTGAGGTGCGTGTCACCAGTCCGGCGCCATCAGTGCCGACTCCACGCACCAGGCCTCCAGTGCGCCTCTCCAGTTCGGTACGTCATGTGCCTGCTCCCCGCACTAGCCCTGAGGTGCGTGTTATTAGTCCTGTGCCACATGTGCCGACTTCACGCACCAGGCTTCCAGTGCGCCTTCCCAGTCAGGTACGTCCTGTGACTGCTCCCCGCACTCGCCCTGAAGTGCGTGTTATTAGTCATGTGCCACCAGTGCCGACTTCACGCACCAGGCTTCCAGTGCGCCTCCCCAGTCCGGTACGTCCCGTGCCGACTCCCCGCACTCGACCTCCAGTGCGTGTGCATAGCCAGGTTCCTCCAGTTCCGGCTTCACGCACCAGGCCTCCAGTGCGCCTCCCCAGTCCGGTACGTCCCGTGCCGACTCCCCGCACTCGACCTCCAGTGCGTGTGCCCAGCAAGGTACCTCCAGTGCCAGCTCCACGCACCAGGCCTCCAGTGCACCTCTCCAGTCTGGTACGTCCCGTGCCGACTCCCCGCACTCGACCTCCAGTGTGTGTGCCCAGCCAGGTTCCTCCAGTACCGGCTCCACGCACCAAGCCTCCAGTGCGCCTCTCCAGTCTGGTACGTCCCGTGCCGACTCCCCGCACTCGACCTCCAGTGCGTGTGCCCAGCCAGGTTCCTCCAGTTCGGGCTCCACGAACCAAGGCTCCAGTGCGCCTCTCCAGTCTGGTACGTCCCGTGCCGACTCCCCGCACTCGACCTCCAGTGCGTGTGCCCAGCCAGGTACCTCCAGTGCCGGCTACACGCACCAGACCGTCGGTGCGCCTCATCATCCCGGAGCCTCCCGTGATGGTCGACAGCCCGGAGCCTCCCGTGATGGTCGACAGCCCGGAGCCTCCCGTGATGGTCGACAGCCCGGAGCCTCCCGCGACGCTCGACAGCCCGGAGCCTCCCGCGACGCTCGACAGCCCGGAGCCTCCCGCGACGCTCGACAGCCCGGAGCCTCCCGCGACGCTCGACAGCCCGGAGCCTCCCGTGACGCTCGACAGCCCGGAGCCTCCCGTGACGCTCGACAGCCCGGAGCCTCCCGTGACGCTCGACAGCCCGGAGCCTCCCGTGACGCTCGACAGCCCGGAACCTTCCGTGACGATCGACAGCCCGGAGCCTCCCGTGACGATTATATGGCCGGAGTCGCCTGCCACACCGGTGCTCAGTCCTGGCCCGGTTATTTGCCCCGCTCCATGGCCTGAACCTTTTCCCCCACCATTGTTGTTTCCAGGACCGGTGGGTTGCCCCTTTACATGGCCGGAGTCGCCTGCCACACCGGTGCCCAGTCCTGGCCCGGTTATTTGCCCCTCTCCATGGCCTGAGCCTTTTGCCCCACCATGGTCATTTCCAGGACCAGTGGGTTGCCCCTTTAAATGGCCTGAGTCGCCAGCCACACCAGGGCCTAGTCCGGGCCCAGTAGAAATAGGGAGGAAGATATCTACTTCGCCGGGGCCGGAACCGCCACCTGCGATAGATTGTGTGATGTTTTTTCCTCCCTGACCCTTCCCTCATGTTTTTGTGTTTGTTTTCTTGCGGCCGGGAGTCCGCGCCTTTGGGGGGGGGTACTGTCAGGCTCTGGCCATAGAGAAGCTTTGCTTCTATATATTTCTATGGTCAGAGTCTGGCAGATCTATTATTTCTACGTCTGTGTGGTGTTGTGTGTGGGATCCCTAATTAGAGGCAGCTGCTAGGCATTACCTCTAATTAGGGATCTTACTTATATGTCTGTGTTCCACTCCGTTGGCGTGGTTCATTGTTATGTTATGTCCCGTGTTCGTGCTACGTGTGTTTGTTATATTCAGTTGTTATATTTGTATAGTTCGATAGTTCGTATTAATAAAGATGTCGAACTATGGATACGCTGCGCCTTGGTCTCTCTACACACCCGAACGTGACAACCAAGCAGGCTGTCATGTGTCTTTTGCTGAGAAGGTTCTCCCATCTCTGCAGAGGAACTCTAGAGCTCTGTCAGAGTGACCATTGGGTTCTTGGTCACCTCTCTGACCAAGGCCCTTCTCACCCGATTGCTCAGTTTGGCCAGGCGGCCAGCTCTAGGAAGAGTCTTGGTGGTTCCAAACTTCTTCCATTTAAGACTGATGGAGGCCACTGTGTTCTTGGGGACCTTCAATGCTGCAGACATTTTTTGGTACCCTTCTCCAGATCTGTGCCTCGACACAATCCTGTCTCGGAGCTCTACAGACAATTCTCATGACAGTTTCTTCTTGTTCTTTCAAAGTGTTGTGTTTCCGTGATACTCAGAGACTGAGAAATTAGCAATTGAGCTAATCTGACTTTTAGCTCTAACTTTGGAATGCCATGGGCTATCAATTCAGTTCCAATTGGAGGTTAGCCAGGTTTCCATCCAACCTTTTTATGCAAGTAAAGTACATGTTGAATGAAAAATGTCATGCAAGGCCTGATGGAAACAGCAAATTTGTCTGTATAATTTTAAGAATGTCGACAAAACAAAATATTCTAGACAAGATGAGATGTTTTTGTGTCGGTAAATGTATTGATGCGAGAAATGGTGGTGTAGACGCTTTTATGTGCAAAAATACTGTAGATATAATAACCATCATATTGACGTAAAATTGGAGTCAGGCGATGACATGTTGTGTGGTCCTCCCACTATGACTCGGGAAAGCATGCAGTTTATGTAGGCTATTCACTACTGTATACACAACTACATTCACTACTGTATATAACGCAACATTTGTTCGGTACATGGGAATTGAATCACAAAAGTTTATGTGCACTACGTCATCATGCACAGAATTTTATCCGAAAAACAAGTAAATTTGATGGAAATCTTTTTTTTTTTAACTTTATTTAACTAGGCAAGTCAGTTAAGAACATATTCTTATTTACAATGATGGCCTACCTACAGGGTCAGCCCCTGGAGCAAATTAGTGTTAAGTGCCTTGCTCAAGGACACATCAACAAGTTTTTCAACTGGAACAATTTGCATATTTTATTTAAACAGATTTTTGAATATTCACATGAAAATCTGTCGCCAGTTGAATGTATACCTAGCTACTGACTGGAATTGTTTAGTTTTTTTTTTTGTTATAGTGACTGCCACACACCCTAAGGGCAAATCTGGGGTGGCTCCATATCTATCTTTTGAGGATATATACTTTACATCTACCTCTGTGCCAAAGTTTACTATTAGGTCTATACATTTTCACTTTAGCCACACACCACTAATATATAAAAGATAGGTCATTTTTTATTTTATATTAACACAGAAATCATGAACATTTTAGTGATTTTTGTCTATAACTAGTCCCTTGATAAAGTCCTAAACATTTTAGAAGGGTTAAAAAAAGGGCATAGAAATTGACATTTTTGGTGCTTTTAGGGTTAACATTGGTTTCTCAGTAATCTAATTAATACATGTAAATGAATGGCCACAAAACAACAGCCATTGTCAATTTGTCTGGGTAATTCCCACTTCTGTTTCCCTTGAGTTAACTACATAATTTTTTGTATTATTCTTTGCTTCACAGTTTATTTTCAAAGTGTCAGCTTGCACACCATCCAGAAGGCTGGTGAAATTGTAGCTAACAAAAGTGTTATTCAGTTTACTTTATTCATCGTTCTACATGGTTCTCCCAATAGAGTCATTTATATAGTGTTGGGCCATTGCGGTTTCTGCATAATTATGCATTTACAGAACACTTCAACAGTTTATGGCAGCCATGTTAGCTCACCATTAACATTACAATGGGAATATGTAAACAATGCTATCTAACTGAATGTCTAGAATTAGAACAATATTCAAAATTCTAACTCTCTAAATATATGGCTACGGTTCTCCCTATTTGTCTTCTTTGAGTGGGCTGGGACTTCCATTACAGCTCAATCAGTCTCTCTTAAACGGCACAGCCATCTGGGTCAGATTTGTACATGTTGTTTGGTATGATATATACTGATATACTGTATAGTGTGTATGTGTGTTGTACGCACATTTGTTTCCTGAACTAGAGAAAGTGGGGTCGTATGTTGTCTTCCCAGAGTCCCAAAAGACTGCATTTGACCTGAAATGTCCACTCCAATCATTGTAAAATGAAGTACCTGTGCTGCAGGGTTTACACTGAAACTTAGACTTTCATCTTCAGACGTCCTTTCATGAGAAGCAAGCATTTTCCCCAAGGTTAACTTGTGTCTTGTGTTGTATATTTACGACAAATTCAACGTTCCCCTTTATTGTTGCAGACATAAATTGACGATTACAAACTGTATATTGACCCTATGTGAAGTACCTACTGTTTGAAGATAAGTGCATAACATTTTGCTATCAATCTTAAACAACAGTTTGCCAGTCATTTATTCTTGAGAATTTCATGCCAACTGATTCCAAATGATCTCATATTTTCTCATTCCATTTTATGTTTTACTTTTTTTTTTTTAAACATCTCTAACTCTAAACTGAATAGCTGAAACTGACAAATGTATCTGTCAGTTTATCGGCTGTATAAAAATGGAAACATGTTCTGTATGGGTTCCTGTTTTGTGTAGTCTCCTTGGCAACTAAAGTATTGAAAAGGTGAGATGCATTCCTGATTCTTCTGCTATTAATGATAGGAGATTTGGGGGATTTACTTTCAGTTATGGAAAGCTGCGTTTGTTGTGTATTTCATCAAAATAAACAACTATTTTTATTGACTAATACAGGAAACATGGCTTGCTAATCTTTATAGAGTAAAGGTGATATAGACTGATGTTTTAATGTAAAGTGTGACTGGTTTAATGAATTACTTTCTTGAATACATTCCTGTAAATCTGCCTTTCAAATGAAGTCCAACATTGAGAGTTTTAACAGTAACATCAAATGCTACAACGAATACCTTCGGAATCACTCTATGATGTTATCAAAGGCAGGGTGGTCAGTGCATGTCTCATCTTAATGAAACCCACCTGTATTTTTGCAAGGGGTCTAATTCAAACAGGCTAGCCTCTGGATAATCTCACTTGTTAATGTATTCCAGTAGTAACAAAGTCAGCGCTGCTGGCCACATCATGTGTGCTTTCTTCTTACTGTCCTGTAAGGCTGTAGGCCTGTTACAGTAACACGCAGTCAGCCATGTCATAAGACTACAGTCAAAGAGGGTTTTATGCATGTTTTCCATTTCTACACCAGGACAGAACAACAAGGGGGGGAAAAATCTAAAGCAAAAGATAGTAAGGGAAAAAACGGACTAAATCAGCTGTACAGTATTAACCATCTTCCTCTGAAATGGGTTTAAACAAGGTCAGAGATCTCGTATTAATCATACTGATTTATCATCAAGAATTAAAAGCCGATGGCTGATCTCCTGCCAGAGTCCATCAGAAGACAAACCCACCTGGTTTCTATTTCTGTGTCAGTTCTGGGCCCAAGTGAAATTAAAAAGCACTAATGCCTGTCAGTGGTTACATCCAGAAGTAACATCCTTTCCAGAATAAGCCTGGTGACAAACAGTATTCCAAAAGGATTTGCATTGAAACAGTATTAGTTGTTTTAGTCTTTGGATAAAAGAAGAAACTATAATTTCCTTAGTCAATCTTCTTCACTGTAATGGCAGCCAAGACTTAATAGTGCATTAAAATGTGTTGAGTTGTGTAAGACAGATAGGTGGAGTAAAATGGATTTATCATGCTAGGGGATACCTTGTTGTTCTAGGCATAGGGAATAACACTGTTGTTCTAGGTACGGGAATAATACTGTTGTTCTAGGTACGGGAATAATACTGTTGTTCTAGGTACGGGAATAATACTGTTGTTCTAGGTACGGGAATAATACTGTTGTTCTAGGCATAGGGAATAATACTGTTGTTCTAGGTACGGGAATAATACTGTTGTTCTAGGTACAGGAATAATACTGTTGTTCTAGGCATAGGGAATAATACTGTTGTTCTAGGTACGGGAATAATACTGTTGTTCTAGTTACGGGAATAATACTGTTGTTCTAGGTACGGGAATAATACTGTTGTTCTAGGTACGGAATAGGTGGAGTAAAATGGATTTATCATGCTAGGGGATACCTTGTTGTTCTAGGCATAGGGAATAACACTGTTGTTCTAGGTACGGGAATAATACTGTTGTTCTAGGTACGGGAATAATACTGTTGTTCTAGGTACGGGAATAATACTGTTGTTCTAGGTACGGGAATAATACTGTTGTTCTAGGCATAGGGAATAATACTGTTGTTCTAGGTACGGGAATAATACTGTTGTTCTAGGTACAGGAATAATACTGTTGTTCTAGGCATAGGGAATAATACTGTTGTTCTAGGTACGGGAATAATACTGTTGTTCTAGTTACGGGAATAATACTGTTGTTCTAGGTACGGGAATAATACTGTTGTTCTAGGTACGGGAATAATACTGTTGTTCTAGGCATAGGGAATAATACTGTTGTTCTAGGTACGGGAATAATACTGTTGTTCTAGGTACGGGAATAATACTGTTGTTCTAGGCATAGGGAATAATACTGTTGTTCTAGGTACGGGAATAATACTGTTGTTCTAGGTACGGGAATAATACTGTTGTTCTAGGCACAGGGAATAATACTGTTGTTCTAGGTACGGGAATAATACTGTTGTTCTAGGCACAGGAATAATACTGTTGTTCTAGGCACGGGAATAATACTGTTGTTCTAGGCACGGGAATAATGCTGTTGTTCTAGGCACGGGAATAATACTGTTTTTCTAGGCACAGGAATAATACTGTTGTTCTAGGCACAGAGAATAATACTGTTGTTCTAGGTACGGGAATAATACTGTTGTTCTAGGCACGGGAATAATACTGTTGTTCTAGGCACAGGGAATAATACTGTTGTTCTAGGTACGGGAATAATACTGTTGTTCTAGGTACCGGAATAATACTGTTGTTCTAGGCACAGGGAATAATACTGTTGTTCTAGGCACAGGGAATAATACTGTTGTTCTAGGCACAGGGAATAATACTGTTGTTCTAGGCACAGAGAATAATACTGTTGTTCTAGGCACAGAGAATAATACTGTTGTTCTAGGCACAGAGAATAATATTGTTGTTCTAGGTATGGGAATAATACTGTTGTTCTAGGTACGGGAATAACACTGTTGTTCTAGGCACGGGAATAATACTGTTGTTCTAGGCACGGGAATAATACTGTTGTTCTAGGCACGGGAATAATACTGTTTTTCTAGGCACAGGAATAATACTGTTGTTCTAGGCACAGAGAATAATACTGTTGTTCTAGGTACGGGAATAATACTGTTGTTCTAGGCACGGGAATAATACTGTTGTTCTAGGCACAGGGAATAATACTGTTGTTCTAGGTACGGGAATAATACTGTTGTTCTAGGTACCGGAATAATACTGTTGTTCTAGGCACAGGGAATAATACTGTTGTTCTAGGCACAGGGAATAATACTGTTGTTCTAGGCACAGGGAATAATACTGTTGTTCTAGGCACAGAGAATAATACTGTTGTTCTAGGCACAGAGAATAATACTGTTGTTCTAGGCACAGAGAATAATATTGTTGTTCTAGGTATGGGAATAATACTGTTGTTCTAGGTACGGGAATAACACTGTTGTTCTAGGCACGGGGAATAATACTGTTGTTCTAGGCACGGGGAATAATACTGTTGTTCTAGGCACGGGGAATAATACTGTTGTTCTAGGCACAGGGAATAATACTGTTGTTCTAGGCATGGGGAATAATACTGTTGTTCTAGGCACAGGGAATAATACTGTTGTTCTAGGCACAGGGAATAATACTGTTGTTCTAGGCACAGGGAATAATACTGTTGTTCTAGGCACAGGGAATAATACTGTTGCATTGGATACGAAAAACATTGTGCATTGGGTTCCTCGTCAATCAGGTAATTTCTTTGAGTAGTTATGCATTAAACCTCACCAGAAAGATTAGTTCTGCATTAAACCTCACCAGAAAGAGTAGTTATGCATTAAACCTCACCAGAAAGATTAGTTCTGCATTAAACCTCACCAGAAAGAGTAGTTCTGCATTAAACCTCACCAGAAAGATTAGTTATGCATTAAACCTCACCAGAAAGAGTAGTTATGCATTAAACCTCACCAGAAAGATTAGTTCTGCATTAAACCTCACCAGAAAGAGTAGTTCTGCATTAAACCTCACCAGAAAGATTAGTTATGCATTAAACCTCACCAGAAAGAGTAGTTCTGCATTAAACCTCACCAGAAAGATTAGTTCTGCATTAAACCTCACCAGAAAGAGTAGTTATGCATAAAAAATACATACAGAAGGGTACACTACAAAGCAGGATCAATGAGTTAGCTTGCCTAAATATTCTGAAATAACTTTTATATTTTTTTATTTACTCAACAACCAAAAATACATAATTATGTTAAGCTTTCTTAATAAACCAGAAAAGTTTTTGGTTGTTTCTCAAAGTAAGTTGGCTAGACTTAGAAAGTAAATAGAGATATCAACAGCTGCCATTTAACACATTTTCTCTCTGGCTCTTGTAAAGAATGCTATTAAATATAATTTCTCCCACCAAAGAGATGGGAACATTTGAGAGATCATCATTTATAATATGAGTAGACCGTTAGATTCCTCTACTGGGCAATTAATCAATCTGTACAATTCATCTTAAGCTGCGTTAAAACATCTGCCTAGATACATCAATGTCAAACCTGTTGTTACCAATTTTTCTTAATAGCCCGCCAGAAGTCTTCTCAGAAATCAAATTGACCTTGTGGCAATCTTACAGCTAATACATAATGTTTAAGCAAAAATAATAACTTTCATTGTAATTCGGATTCCAGGTTTTAATGATTCAACGACGGTAAGCTCTTTTGCGTTCCCACCTGCTAAACAGTACTTTAACAGTCAGCAGGTTGCTGCTGTGTACATACTTTAGAGCTGTTATAGAGGGCATGCCAAACAGTCGACAGGTCTCAAAGCCAACTACTGCTTAGTAGCACAAACATCCAAATCTGTTGAGAAATCTCCTACATGACCCTGCACTTGATGGTCCTTTGGGGACAGTGGCCCCAATGCACAGGTCAGTGACTTTTGTAACAAAAAACCAAGGGGTGCTAGGCAATGTGACTACTGCAAAGTAATCTTTAACACACATGCTGTCTCTGAGGAGTGCTTTGGAAAGTTGGCCACAGCCAGTCGACCTTCCTGAAAACTATAAGGTAACCCGCTGTTTTTATAAAGGCTTTAACGTTTATAAAAAAAATAAAAGTTTTTTTTATTTTTTTTCGTGTCGTTTACACAGAGTTGAGTTGTGGGGAAAGGTCACAGATCTGTTTCTTTTTATCACATTGTATCTATTCAGCATATCTGATGCTGCCCACATACACATCTCAATCCATCCATTCTGACCAGATTTTGCTGACACAGACCTTTGCAAGCAGATAATCACTGGTAAGCTAATTTAGTTCTAACTTTCCATGGCTGAAGAGTACATTTCTAAAGCTTTCCTGATGCCAATAAATAATGGCCATTGTTAAAACTTATTCTAGCATTATAAGTTAAGCAATTCAATCAAATACATGGTTTAGAATTGAAGACGGGTGGAGGGATGAAAATTGATTTAATCTGGTTCCTGTTTTCTTTGTTCCATTTTGTTTTCTATATCTGAGAGTTTAAAACCCTTTCATGTCATGCGAAAAACCTGTTCCCTATAAAATGTATTTTTCACATTTGTTTCTTTCTGAAGATAATAAGATATACTCTCAATTACTCACAAGAAACATTTTCCAGATTAGATGGGTCTTTAACCGTTGATTTGTTATTTTACATATTTTACATAATTTGTCTTCTGATTGCTCTCCAAGAGTTTCATGTGTAAAATATATTATTATGGGATTTAAATTAATCCTGCATTAGCTCATTAGGATTCCAGGGGCACCACGGAGAGAAATGTATTCTACTGAGTTGCTACTCTCTGAATTTAACTCAAATGTTTGTCCTATCTTCCAATATATAGCAGCCCTTATTTTAATGAATGTTGCCTCATCAGTCTCGTACGAGAACGGTCATGAGTCCGTCAATCTGCACAAACCCCAGCGCAAACTGATCCTTCCGTATACACAAATTGGTTCAAATTATTTATTAACTAATTAAATGATAATACAGGATACACAGTTATGGTTATAGAAAAATGGTTCTAATACAATGCCCTTAATAGGATAACAGGTCCCTAGCGGATCTGTTAAATATTACATGGGCTACACCCAATGGAGATTTAGAGAGAGAGAGAGATAGAGGTAGATACAGAAATAGACAGAGCAACAAAATTCAATACATTTGGAAACTATGCTGAGCCTAGCCTTAATACCTTGCCCGCACTGCCGCTTATGGGTCAGAATATAATGCATGTACTTACTTGTGCGCTGATTCCCTCTGTTCGGTTCTGGCTTGCACCACCTCTGATGGGTACCAGTCTCTGGTGTAAGTCTATGATTGTCCACAAGATGTCACAATGTCCTTTCCTTTCGGTGTCTGCTTCCTATAGGACTCGTTCTTGGAGACGGCTAATCATCCTTGTCGATATCCCCACAGTTTGGACAAGTGTAGACAAGCGACTTTTGAGAGAATAACAGGGTGGTTCTGCTCGAATTCACCTTCTTAAATACAGTCGTTGACCGTAGCGTAGATTATTTCAGAGTTCCTCTGTGGGAACCACATGTTGTCTTTTTGTGGAGGTCGAGACTTATCGTAGACCTCCGGCTGCAGCACCAATGTCCTCGAGGGAGAGATAGGGAGTCTCAAAGGTTTTATACCTTTCGGGCAGAAGAGGGTGTTTCTGTCGTTTACGACCTGCTTATCTCATTTACCTGAGCGTGGCTTGGCAAGCAAAGCATTAGAATTACTATGATCTTGTGTAAACAGCTAAAATCACAGTTATCGTCACAAAAATATTCTCTTTAATCTGGACATTTCTTACCAAACGAATGTAGACATCATATACAGATTGGCGCCGCCCTGTGTGGTCGCCTGTTAAGCAGCTCCCATTGTTCGTTGGTTAATTGTTGTTTTAGTATGGTTTTTTTTGCAACAGTTGAACTCTAATAGTTCAGGATTATGGAGTGCTACTGTTTTACGAAGGTTTTAGTGGTCCTTTTTATCACTGAGGCACTTTTTATTTTTCTCAGCGCCGAACCTACACGCGAGTCCTCAATTATTTACAACCAAGCCCAGTTCCTGGATTTAGCACACGCAGCACTGCTGCACCCCAGGGAAAAGTTTGATATTCGGGACGAGTTGAAAGGCGACGGCGTGGACGCAGGGCGGGATTGAAGTGTAAAGCAAAGCTGAGGAAGTACAAGCCGGCTATACCATCTATCAATATGGGCAACGTGAGATCGCTACATAACAAGATGGACGAGCTTGAGGGTCTGGTCCATGGGCAAAGAGAATACCGGGAAGCTAGCCTATTTTGCTTTACTGAGAAATGGCTGAATGATAACATTCCCGTAGAGAACGTAACACTCAGTGGTTTCTTCCGGGAAGGGTAAGGGAGGGGGGCTGACTTTATTAGTTAACAACAGATGGTGTAGTCCGAAACATATTACTGTTAAGGAACAGTTTTGTAGCACGGACATTGAGCTGTTAGCCATTAGCCTGAGACCCTACTATTTGCAGAGGGAATTCACAGTGGCCATTGCTGTTATTGTTCACGTTCCGCCCTCCGCGGATGCATAGACAGCGTGTGACGTCACTCTACAGACCTATGGTCCAACAGCAGCCTGCGAACACTAGGACCATTAGGATATGGTCTCCGGAGGAGAATGAAGCCCTACAGGACTGCTTGAAACAACAGACTGGGATGTGCTCTGTGAGGCTCATGGGGATGACATTGTTGGACTAACTTACTGCATAACGGACTATATCAATTTTTGTGTAGACAACACTGTACCCACCAGGAAGGATGCTGTTTTCCAAATAATAAACCTGGGTCACCAGCGACCTGAAGGCCCTGCTGAATGAGAAGAAGAGGGCCTTCAAGGAGGATGGTCAAGGACAAATCCAGAGGGAGCTGAAGTTGCGTAATATTCAGATCCACCCATACTATGCAATGTATTTTTTAGCTTTTTTGCACTCCAGACTTTTATACTTTATCATACTGCCGCTCTATGTATCATGTATCTGTCTTTTGTGTATTTTCGTTCTGGCATTTTGCACCTGCTCTGTGTTTTTTCGTAGCTGCTTGATGAAGAAATTTCCCCTTGGGGATCAATAAAGTCTATCTATCTATCTATCTATCTATCTATCTATCTATCTATCTATCTATCTATCTATCTATCTATCTATCTATCTATCTATCTATCTATCATCTATCTATCGACAGTTTGGAAACCCTTAAAGTTACAATGTTTAATTCATTTAAACTTTAATGACATCACAGAGTCGATTCATATCCATAATGAGTCCTCATTTTCAACATTTTCATGTTCCCAAATGTCTTTTTTTATGGGCATAAAGTTTTGGTCTTAGGACAAAGGGCCATTAACTGGGCATTTTCCCTCCTCCTCTCTTTTCCTGTGAGAGGGAAAGTGAGAGAAAGTCTGGTTGGTGTTAAAGCTCCCCCTTTCACCACTCCAATCCACTCAACCCCCCTCCTTTGGGGGGAGAGGACCTTGGCAGAAATGTATCCATTAAATGACATGTAACCTCAAGTCATGACAAGGTCCAAAAGTATTTGGACAGTGACACATTTTTTGTTGTTTTGGCTCTGTACACCAGCACTTTGGATTTTAAATGATACAATGACTGAGTTTAAAGTGCCGACTGTCAGCTTTAATTTGAGGGCATCCATATCAGGTGAACCGCTTTGAAATGACAACACTTTTTGTACATAGTCTCTCCATTTTAGAGAACCAAAAGTATTTGACATATTAATTTATACGTGTATTAAATTAGTCAAAAGTTTAGCATTTGGTCCCATATTCCTGGCACTCAATGACAACGTCAAGCTTGTGACTACAAACTTACTAGATGCATTTGAAGTTTGTTTTGGTTGTGTTTCAGATTATTTGGTGCCCAATAGAAATGAATGGTAAATGTATTTTGTCATATTCAAGTCACTTTTATTGTAAATAAGAATATCATATTTTTCACTTCTACATTAATGTGGATGCTACCATGATTATGGATAATCCTAAATGAATCGTGACTAATGATGAGTGAGAATGTTACAGAGGCACAACGATAATTCCCCCAAGACATGCTAACCTCACTAAAAACGTTAGCATTTTTTTGTGGGGTATGATATTTATGCCTTTCTCACTGTGGCTAGGCCAGCTAATGACTCTGCAGAGCTGCCTTCAGGACAAGATTCATCCCAATAAATGCCAGCCTGCTCTTAATCGTGGCATTAATCATTAAGCTATTTCAAATGTACAAAAGCTCTCTTAATATCCTTTTTATATGCATTTTCTCCAACATAAAACTTCCTCACTTGCCTGCACTGCTTGGCTTTGAATAAGTAGGGATTCCCCTAAGGGGCTTTATTCCTCCCTTTAAAAGTTACCCTCAGCAGCTGGTATTAGCCAAGATGAGCTACCATTGTTGTCATGAAAGGGAAACATTAAATGCCCAGTTAGGGACATGCAACTGATGTAGTTTATTCCAGCTGCCAGAGATTCAGTAGCAGCCTTTTGAAAATCTACCCTGCAGAGGCCATTTTCATTGGCCCAGGCCCCAGATAGTAACACTGTACTGTTTAGTAGAACTAGGAACTTGCTTTGACAATGGTACATTGTTGTTTGAATACTTTACCTTTAACTCTTTCATCTGAAATGGAGCATTAATGCAGGTATACAATATGATGATACTGTACAGTGGGGAGAACAAGTATTTGATACACTGCCGATTTTGCAGGTTTTCCTACTTACAAAGGATGTAGAAGTCTGTAATTTTTATCATAGGTACTCTTCAACTGTGAGTGACGGAATCTAAAACAAAAATCCAGGGATTTTGGCCCACTCCTCCATTCAGATCCTTCAGGTTTCGGGGCTGTCGCTGGGCAATACGGACTTTCAGCTCCCTCCAAAGATTTTCTATTGGGTTCAGGTCTGGAGACTGGCTAGGCCACTCCAGGACCTTGAGATGCTTCTTACGGAGCCACTCCTTAGTTGCCCTGGCTGTGTGTTTCGGGTCGTTGTCATGCTGGAAGACCCAGCCACGACCCATCTTCAATGCTCTTACTGAGGGAAGGAGGTTGTTGGCCAAGATCTCGCGATACATGGCCCCATCCATCCTCCCCTCAATACGGTGCAGTCGTCCTGTCCCCGTTCTTCCTCCAAACATGGCGAGTGGAGTTTAGACCAAAAAGCTCTATTTTTGTCTCATCAGACCACATGACCTTCTCCCATTCCTCCTCTCGATCATCCAGATGGTCATTGGCAACTTCAGACGGGCCTGGACATGCGCTGGCTTGAGCAGGGGGACCTTGCGTGCGCTGCAGGATTTTAATCCATGACGGCGTAGTGTGTTACTAATGGTTTTCTTTGAGACTGTGGTCCCAGCTCTCTTCAGGTCATTGACCAGGTCCTGCCGTGTAGTTCTGGGCTGATCCCTCACCTTCCTCATGATCATTGATGCCCCACGAGGTGAGATCTTGCATGGTTCCCCAGACCGAGGGAGATTGACCGTCATCTTGAACTTCTTCCATTTTCTAATAATTGCGCCAACAGTTGTTGCCTTCTCACCAAGCTGCTTGCCTATTGTCCTGTAGCCCATCCCCGCCTTGTGCAGGTCTACAATTTTATCCCTGATGTCCTTACACAGCTCTCTGGTCTTGGCCATTGTGGAGAGGTTGGAGTCTGTTTGATTGAGTGTGTGGACAGGTGTCTTTTATACAGGTAACGAGTTCAAACAGGTGCAGTTAATACAGGTAATGAGTGGAGAACAGGAGGGCTTCTTAAAGAAAAACTACCAGGTCTGTGAGAGCCGGAATTCTTACTGGTTGGTAGGTGATCAAATACTTATGTCATGCAATAAAAAACAAATTAATTATTTAAAAATCATACAATGTGATTTTCTGGATTTTTGTTTTAGATTCCATCTCTCACAGTTGAAGTGTACCTATGATAAAAATGACAGACCTCTACATGCTTTGTAAGTAGGAAAACCTACAAAATCGGCAGTGTATCAAATACTTGTTCTCCCCATTGTATGTAAAAATGCTGTTAATTGACTATAGCTCAACATTCAACACCGTAGTACCCTCCAAGCTCATCATTAAGCTCAGGGCCCTGGGTCTGAACCCTGCCCTATGCATCTGGGTCCTGGACTTCCTGACGGGCCACCCCAGGTGGTGAAGGTAGGAAACAACACCTCCACTTTGCTGATCCTCAACACAGGGACCCCACAAGTGTGCACTCTTGTACTCCCTGTTCATACATGACTTCGTGGCCATGCACATCTCCAACTCAAGGGGAATGCAGTGGAGAAGGTGGAAAGCTTCAAGTTCTTCGGCGTACACATCACTGACGATCTGAAATGATCCACCCACAGAGACAGTGTGTTGAAGAAGGCGCAATGGCGCCTCTTCAACCTCAGGAGGCTGAAGAAATTTGGCTTGGCACCTAAAACCCTCACAAACTTTTACAGATGCACAATTGAGAGCATCCTGTCAGGCTGTATAATCGCTTGGTACAGCAACTGCACCGCACGCAACCGCAGGGCTCTCCAGAGGGTGGTGCGGTCTGCCCAGCACTTCACAGCGGGAAAACTACCTGCCCTCTGCACTGTTGGAGCTAGAAACACAAGCATTTCACCACACCCGCAATAACATCAGCTAAATATGTGTATGTAACCAATGCAATTTGATTTGATTTGATAAATAAGATTGTTTTGGTCATAAAGTCAGTCTCACCTAAAACTGAGTTTGGAACCTCAGTGTGTCACAACAAGTAAATTAAGGTTGGGTTTGGATTACCATTATGTCAACAAATCATGCCCTCTTTTTCCAAGCTCCACATGCAAATCGCCCCTCAGCCCATTTCGCTTCCCTTTATTGAATGGGGCTCCCGTTGTTTCATCGCCCACAACCAACGCGTTCAAAGGATCACGGCCGTTCGAGACTAAACCGCCCTATACGGATTGACCATGCAATGCATGCTTCCAGAAGGATTTTTTATTTATTTTTTTATTTATTTCACCTTTATTTAACCAGGTAGGTCAGTTGAGAACAAGTTCTCATTTGCAACTGCGACCTGGCCAAGACAAAGCAAAGCAGTGCGACAAATAACAACAGAGTTACACATTAAACAAACAGTCAAAAAACACAATAGAAAATCTATAAACAGAGTGCAAAATGTAGTGCAAAAATGCAGTAAGGTTGGGAGGTAGGACAATAAATAGACTATAGAGTAGAAATAAATTACAGAATTATCATCATTAACACAGGAATGAAGGATGTGCAAATTATGATGTGCAAATAGAGATACTGGAGTGCAAGATTAGTGAAAAATAAACAAAAATAAATATGGGGATGAGGATGAGGTAGTAGTGTGATACACAGCCAAAAACTATGGTTTGTATGCCCTGCCGAAGGACACTATCATGAACAATAAGTGGTTGGAGTTTGTTGCTCCTCAGTGGTGGTGAGTATACTGGTAGCTATACCATAGACTGCTGGTTATGTATCAGTTTATGTATATTTTGATAATCATTATCACTATCATCACTAGATAGCTAGCTGGCTAATGATAGCCTACCTCAATACAACTTTGATTTGGCTTGGAAACCCAATAACATTTCAAAAGAAGACACATAATTAGTAGGATAACCTTTTGTCATGATTGTGATGTCACCAGATCGACTTTAGATGCAGTATAACTTTAGCTAAGGACACAACCGTATTGAGGACAAAACCGTATTTTATCTAGCGGACATTAGCATTGCTAGCTGACATTAGAAAATAAAATGAACTGTATGTAAACTGACATTATTTGTTGCTTATTTTCTACTTCTTAGATGCGTATAATGCTCCAAAGTATGTTCATCTCTAGGAGACAGAACGCGTCTCCTTCCTAAATGGTATGGCGTCTGAGTGGTCCCATGGTGTTTATACTTGCGTACTATTGTTTGTACAGATGAATGTGGTACCTTCAGGCGTTTGGAAATTGCTCCCAAGGATGAACCAGACTTGTGGAGGTCTACAATTGATTTTCTGATTTCTTTTGATTTTCCCATGATGTCGAGCAAAGAGGCACTGAGTTTGAAGGTAGGCCTTGAAATACATCCACAGGTACACCTACAATTGACTCAAATTGTGTCAATTAGCCTATCAGAAGCTTCTAAAGCCATGACATAATTTAAAGGCACAGTCAACTTAGTGTATGTAAACGTCTGACCCACTGGAATTGTCATATAGTGAATTATAAGTGAAATAATCTGTCTGTAAACAATTGTTGGAAGAATTACTTGTGTCATGCACAAAGTAGATGTCCTAACCGACTTGCCAAAACTATAGTTTGTTAACATGAAATCTGTGGAGTGGTTGAAAAATTAGTTTTAATGACTTCAACCTGTGTATGTACATTTCCGACTTCAACTGTATCTGCCTGTAGTTATTGAGTTGAACCTGCAGGATGTTTGTTTGTTGTGATCGAGTGGGGAAAAGTAGCTGCTGGCAAGGTTCTGACAGATGGGTGTGTCTTGGTGGTGGTAAGGACACACCCAAGAAACACTCATATCAAACCACATCCCCAAGCCAACTCACATTTGGCTTCTGTCATGGCCGCCAGCATTTCTTGAGGAGAAAAACAAAAAACGAGGCCAAATTAGCAGGTGTACTCCCCCTTTAAGGTTCTAACACAGATATAACATTTGTTTTCAGTGGTGGAAATAGTACCCATACTTGAGTAAAAGTACCTTAATACAAAATGACTCAAGTAAAAGTGAAAGTCACCCAGTAAAATCCTACTTGAGTAAAACTCTAAAAGTATTTTGTTTTAAATATACTTAAGTATAAAAGTAAATGTAATTACTAAAATATACTTAAGTATCAAAAGTAATAATTTTAAATTCCTTATATTAAGCAAACCAGACGGCATCATTTTCTTGTTTTTTTAATATACAGATAATTTAGCTCAAACACTAAATTATTATGTAAACATATAATTTACAAACAAAGCATGTGTTTAGTGAGTCCGCCAGATCAGAGGCAGTAGGGATGACTAGGGATGTTCTCTCGATAAGTGTGTGAATTAGACAATTTTCCTGTCCTGCTAAGCATTCAAAATGTAACGAGTACTTTTGGGTGTCAGGGAAAATGTATGGAGTAAAAAGTACCACTCCACCAATCAGGCCTTTATGGTAGAGTGGCCAGACGGAAGCCACTCCTCAGTAAAATGCACATGACAGCCCGCTTGTAGTTTGCCAAAAGGCACCTAAAGGACTCTCAGACCATGATAAACAAGATTCTCTGGTCTGATGAAACCACGATTGAACTATTTGACCTGAATGCCAAGCGTCATGTCTGGAGGAAACCTGCCACCGTCCCTACAGTGAAGCATGGTGGTGGCAGCATCATGTTGTGGGGATGTTTTAAAGCGTCAGGGACTGAGAGACTAGTCAGGATCAAGGGAAAGATGAACAGAGCAATGTACAGAGAGATCCTTGATGAAAACCTGCTCCAGAGTGCTCAGGACCTCAGACTGGGGCAAAGCTTCACCTTCCAACAGGACAATGACCCTAAGCACACAGCCAAAACAACACAGGAGTGGCTTCAGGACAAGTCTCTGAATGTCCTTGAGTTGCCCAGCCAGAGTCCGGACTTGAACCCGATCGAACATCTCTGGAGAGACCTGATAATAGCTGTCCAGTGATGCTCCCCATCCAACCTGACAGAGCTTGAGAGGATCTGCAGAGAAGAATTGGAGAAACTCCCCATATACAGGTGTGCCAAGCTTGTAGCGTCAGACCCAAGAAGACTTAAGACTGTAATCACTGCCAAAGGTGCTTCAACAAAGTACTGAGTAAAGGGTATGAATACTTATGTAAATGTGATATTTCTGTTTTTCATTTTTTATAAATTAGCAAACATATCAAAAAACGTGTTTTTGCTTTGTCATTATGGGGTATTGTCTGTAGATTGATTAGAAAAAAACTGCAATTTAATACATTTTAGGCTGTACCGTAGCAAAAAAAGTCAAGGGTTCTTAATACTTTCCAAATGCACTGTACATTTTCCATTTTTAATTTAACCTTTATTGAACCATGCAAGTCAGTTAAGAGCAAATTCTGAATGCCTACCTATAGGATCAGCCCCTAGAGCAAATTAGGGTTAAGTGCCTTGCTCAAGGACACATCGACAGGTTTTTTTCACCTTGTCGGCTCAGGTATACGAACCAGCGCCCTTTCAGTTACTGGCCCAATACTCTAACCGATAGGCTACCTGCCGCCCCTCATCATCACAAATGATTTGTGTTCACTGCACACTACACAGTTACAAACTCAATATGACATCTGAGACCTGAAAGCTTGCTTATTTTGTGGTAAGACCACATTGTATTATGTAACAATCCTTTTGATTGATTCCTGGTTGATTTGATGATCCCCTTAAACATATGGATTATTTTTCTATGATTACACCAGATATGTGTTTCACATTTTCTTCTCAAAAAATGTATTGATCAAATCAAATTTTTGACTATGTTTGTTTACTGTGTAACTCTGTGTTGTTTTTGTCGCACTGCTTTGCTTTGTCTTGGCCAGGTCGCAGTTGCAAATGAGAACTTGTTCTCAACTGACCTACCTGGTTAAATAAAGGTGAAAAAAAAAATTAAAAAAAAATTAATAAAATGAACACCAACTGCCCTTGAAATCTATGGGAAACATGACATGATTTTATCGGATGGTTCATATGTGGTATATTTAGTATGGCTATGTCACAACCTTATCATTCCCATTTTCAAGTCTGCTGTAGCTGTACAGATTGACATGATGACAAAGTCAAACTTTGGGGGTACTACACGCTGTTATTGTAGGAAATACTGTATGTTTGGAAGAAGTGGACCCAGCAGGTGAGTGCCGTAAATTACTCTGTTTGCATCTGAATTGCCCAGATGTCCAGTCCGCATATACCTCCAATCTTAAGAAGGGATCAGAATCAGATCCAGAAAGAGACGGTCTCCATTTCATTGTTTTCCAGGAAATGGTTTCGACAAGAGTCAAAATCCAGCTGATAAACATGCTCTCGGAAACAGCCCTGCCTGTGATCGAGGCCACCAGCACAGTGGGTACCACAGGTAATAACTCTTCTTTGTGTTCCCAGAAAGCTTACTGAGTGATTTATTAGGCTCTCATTGTTCTCTCCATGACTACTGGGGGAAACCTGCTCCTCCAGTATTCCAGTTATCCCCTGGACTCGCAGATGTTTTGGGGGAAAACATTGAGATATAGGCCTATTCCAGAACCTGTTGTTTTCCAAGCCTGTGTAATATATATGACAGCTCACCTCATGAAATAAACTACATATGTCTGTGTCATATTCTTGAGTTGTATTGAGACATATGATGTGGAACAGCTATCTCTGCAGCTTCTGGAAAATATAAGTTTACGTAAAACCCATTTCTAGGCTACACACTAGTCTCATTTTGCCAGGCGCAGGGACCTCCACCAGCAGCTGTGGGAAGAGACTATACTCTGTCGACATATTTTGTAAACATGCTTTTGTTTGTTGTCAAGATGGCAGACCACACTGAAGTTCTTCAAGCCATCCACAGATCTTCTCATGCTCGTTATCCAGTTCTGACACCCAACATGCACAGCTTTCAGGATTCTGTAAGCATTTAATTATTCATACAAGAAATCACACTCTTTAAAAATAACAGATATCTCCCCAGGCTCCCCTGATGTTTAGTGCTATATAGAGGCTGAGGGTACACTATGCCTGAGATTAATGGAAAAGTTTTAAAGTAAATATTTGTTGCATAACGTTACATCGAAATAATGTAATTACATATACCTCTGTTGCAACCTCTGTCCTGTTGAAGGTTGCAGCTGGTGTTACTGAAGTGGCCGTGTTTGGGTCTGCCTCTGAGACCTTCAGTCGGAAAAACATAAATTGCTCTATCGATGACAGCATGCTGAGGTTTGATTAAGTCATTTGCACTGCTGAACAACAACAGATTCCAGTCCGTGGGTTTGTATCATTCCTCACTTTGTGCTTCTTCACCAGTAACTTTTTTTTACTTTAATATCTTGCAATCAATCCATATGCTCCATAGCTGATGTCAACCATGTATAGTTGCGGACAAAAATAGTGCCACCCTTGCACTTTTCATAAATCATTTCCGACTCCAACACCATCATTACGTTTTCTGACAACACAACAGTGGTAGGCCTCGTCACCGGCAACGATGAGACCGCCTATAGGGAGGAGGTCAGAGACCTGGCAGTGTGGTGCCAAGACAACAACCTCATCCTCAACATGAACAAGTCAAAGGAGCTGATCGTGGACTACAGGAAAAGGAGGGCCGAACATGCCTCCGTTCACATCGACGGGGCTGTAGTAGAGCGGGTCGAGAGTTTCAAGCTCCTTGGTGTCCACATCATCAGCGAACTATCATGGTCCAAACACACCAAGACAGCTGTGAAGAGGGCACGACAACACCTTTTCCCACTCAGGAGACTGAAAAGATTTGGCATGGGTCCCCAGATCCTCAAAACTTTATACAGTTGCACCATCGAGAGCATCCTGACCGGTTGCATCACCGCTTGGTATAATCTAGGTCCAAAAGGCTCCTTAACAGCTTCTACCCCAAGCCATAAGACTGCTGAACAATTAATCAACTGGCCACTGAGACTATTTATTTCGCAAACCCCCCCACCCCCCCCTTGCTACACGCTGTTTATTATCTATGCATATTCACTATCCCCTACCTACAGTACATGTACAAATTATCTCGACTAACCTGTACCTGGGCACATTGACTCGGTACCGGTACCCCATGTAAATAGCCTCGTTATTGTTATTTTACTGTGTTACTTTTTCTTACATTTTTTACTTTAGTTTATTTAGTAAATATTTTCTTAACTATTTTTCTTGAACTGCATTGTTGGTTAAGGGCTTGTAAGTAAGCATTTCACTGTAAGGTCTAGGCAAGTTGTATTCGGCGCATGTGACAAATTCAATTTGATTTGATTTGAAGAAAAAAGTTAATGGACCCTCAAACCCTCAAACATTGAAGAATTAGAGCAGTTTGCTGCTGAAGAGTGGGCCAAATTGCCCGTATAAATGTGCAACAAGCTCATTGATGGCTACAAGAATCAATTGTTGGCAGTCATCTTGGCCAAAAGCTGTGCAACCAAGTACTAGCTCTGCCAATAATTTTGTCCATGCCATTTGTCTTTATTTTCTAAATAAAAATTGCAAATATAGGTTTACAAAAATGTTGAAAATAGAGTAACATCATAGGCCTAATGTTACTCTCTCTAATAGCAAAGGCACACACAGACAGCGTTAAATGACTCCAGAAATAATAGGTTAACAGCTAATTTCCAGATGTGCACTGAATCATTCTATGTGTTGCTAAAACTACAAGTCCAGATGGACAGTATAGAACCGTTGACATGAAGCATGTTTAAATTCTGTGGTACAGTAGCCCCCTTTCATCCAAACAACGCCGCAATGCCATGGCAACGCATCACTTTGACACAGGCATTCTGGCAAATGGCCTGCTGTTGGAGATGGCTTGGGCAGTACTCCCTCGAGTCCAGCTAGAATTTGCTGGAAATTCCAGTGGCAAACTGAGGTATCGTCTTAACGATTGCGAGCCCAAGAGAAACATTTTCTACTTTTCACATGTTGTCCGCTATTTCAAGCGGTGAACGCTTCCTACACATATGGAATAGGTATATAGTTTGACTTCACCCCCCTGCATAATTTCTCATTGCTACTGTCAACAACATAACCACTAGATATAACAAAATATTCACCACCAATTGGATATAAGATTTTAAGTCTATATTGCACTGGCAGTTAGCAGTTACTGAATCCAGAAAACAATTTATGATCTACCTTAATTCTAATAACAGATATATAAATTAAGATTTTTTGACTAGAGAGAGTTTATCTTTTAGTGCAATTCACATTGTGACATTTGGCAAAGTTGGCATGTTTATGACCCATGTATTAATATATGCCATGTGTGTTTATGACCCATGTACTAATACATGTGTGTTTATGACCTATGTATGAATATATTCCATGTGTGTTTATGACCCATGTATTAATATATGACATGCGTGTTTATGACCCATGTATTAATATATGCCATGGGTGTTTATGACCCATGTATTAATATATGCCGTGTGTTTATGACCCATGTATGAATATATGCCATGGGTGTTTATGACCATGTATTAATATATACAATGTGTGTTTATGACCCATGTATTAATATATGCCATGTGTGTTTATGACCCATGTATTAATATATGCCATGGGTGTTTATGACCCATGTATTAATATATGCCATGGGTGTTTATATTTACCATGTATGGTTGTTTTCTTTTAGATATCTTTCTTGTGCACTAGGATGTCCATACGAGGGACCCATCGAACCCACTGAAGTTGCAGCGGTAAGACAACACTTTGCCTTCTTGTGTAAATAATGGACATACTGTATGCTTTATATGTGGGACGTTCCATATATTAGTCCCTTTTGGCTGGTGTAACTAGGTGAAAAAAAACTACAATTTTGAATTCAGGCTGTAACACAACAAAATGCATAATAGGTCAAGTGTTATGAATACTTTCTGAAGGCACTGTATAGTAAAGAGCACTATGTTAATTAAAGAGCACTTAATTTCATATATCAGGCTTTTAAAATTCAATATTGGTGCCTAATTTCTACTAAAATATCAATAGGGATTAATTTTGTGTCAAAACCCCCTAAAGGACTGTTTTCCTTTTCAAGACAAAAGAAAAAACATGAACATGTCTGTAATGTTGTAACTGCAGTATTACACAGTTCTTATCAAGCGAGAGAGCTCTGAGCTCCTGCCTGTGTATGTTTCGAAGGGACTTGTTATGATACATTTCTCTATTTTTGGCTATAGGCGGTCAAGCGGTTGTATGAACTGGGCTGCTACGAGGTGTCTCTGGGGGATACTATCGGCGTGGGCACCCCAGGTTCCATGGCCAAGATGCTGCACTGCGTCATGAAGGAGGTACCCAGCAGCGCTCTGGCTGTTCACTGCCACGACAACTGACACCTACGGCCAGGCTCTGGCTGCAGGTAACGAGCTAACAGCTAACATTTAAGCACAATACGGGCACTATAGTTGTTTCAAACACACATTTTTGGAGCCCCTGACAATCTAGGGTATGAGTAATCTGTAGTAAAACGTTACTGAAAGGTTTCATGGTAAACGTTCATAACACATTACATAACAATGTGGTAAAGGGACATTATGAAGTGGTCCAAGATGGTACAAATGTTGGATCTTAATATGAACCAGTTTGCTACAGCAGGAAAATAATCCTGCAGCAACAGGAAATGTGAATTATGATGTGGATTATAATGAATGGACATATTTGTAGAGGTTGATACACTTTTCGTAATGGAAAATCAAGACTGAAATTGGAAACTACACTACAAGTTTTACATTTGCTGCGTTGCTGGATAGTTCTCTCATCAAATGAAGTTCCTACATATGTATTATGAATGCCTTTGTGTGCCAAACATCTTTGTTTTGTGAGAATTGAGGAGGGGTTTTTTGCTTGACTGAAAATATATTAATAAACAGCCAATACAAAGGTATATATTACAATAGGACATACATAAATAGGAGAACACACATCACTACATTGGGAACATTATCTGGAAGTCCCCCACAAGTAGAAAAAAAATACAAAAACTGCCAACCAATAAAATCCCAGAATCATAAAAACCATAAGATAGGCTCTCCTTTTACTGGCACCTACATTGAAGAGAATAACATAGTATTTCACAGATTTATCCTCTCTTTAAACCACAAAATCTTGAACAAAAGCTTCCTAGAACACCACTCTTCTATGGTGTTTTTCACCACTTCTCCGGAGTGAACCTATAACCTGAGAGTCAGTCAGGACATAAACCAGATGTAAGGTAGACATGGCTGTATCAGTTCTCTGGGGAACCCCATTGTGCTCTGTCTCCCAGTTTGTCATCTCCTTGGCAGCAGAGGGATGATCTTTGGGTGCTGGAGGGGGAGGTGGGGGCATGGGGGGGGGGGGGTCATAAGATCCACACAAAGGCTCACCTATTCGGTGTCTGTTTCACATGACAGTGACCTGGCCTTGACAAAAGTACTGAGTGCAAGGGGAGGAAACAGCCATCCCTGAGGGGAACTATCTGAGGGGCTCCCAACTCATCTGCCGCTTAGCTGTTGAACTATCTGAGGGGCTCCCAACTCATCTGCCGCTTAGCTGTTGAACTATCTGAGGGGCTCCCAACTCATTTGCCGCTTAGCTGTTGAACTATCTGAGGAGCTCCCAACTGATTTGCCGCTTGACTGTTGAACTATCTGAGGGGCTCCCAACTCATCTGTCGCTGTGCTTTTGAACTATCTGAGGGGCTCCCAACTCATCTGCCGCTTTGCTGTTGAACTATCTGAGGGGCTCCCAACTCATCTGCCGCTTGGCTGTTGAACTATCTGAGGGGCTCCCAACTCATCTGCCGCTTGGCTGTTGAACTATCTGAGGGGCTCCCAACTCATCTGCCGCTTGGATGTTGAACTATCTGAGGGGCTCCCAACTCATCTGTCGCTTGGCTGTTGAACTATCTGAGGGGCTCCCAACTCATCTGCCGCTTGGCTGTTGAACTATCTGAGAAAGGATCCTATCATTGGCCCGCATGAAACACGTGGCAAATGGAGAAGGCGAAAGAAACCCGTCCAGACCAGTAACTATGTAACTGAGACAAGGAGAATGCAGTGAGTATCGCTGGAATCATTTAGAAATCGAGAGCCTAGGACTATAAGGCTTTAAAGTTTCGAACCCACATTGTTTTGAATGGTGTCAGCAATTTTTATATTGTATTCTTTTGAACTTAACAACATGAATTGGGGTATTTAGGTTACTATATAGGTAGAACATTAAACAGAACAAGGCTATGTCATTTTGACAAAAATGCAGATAGAACATTATAGTCCCAAGCTCCCGAAATGTGACTCATGGTAAGACATTTTGAAAAATAGACAAATTCAAAATATTTTAAAAAAGGCATCATTCACTTAAGAAAATCTCTGACAATTTTCATTGTTGTGTTGCAATCCCACTTACCCTAAATAACCCAAAGTCTAAATAACTTTTAGCACCGATTCATGGCTTTACTTATGAATTTATCTACACAGAAAATTCTCCAGTGTTAAATCAACACTGAGAGTGTTACATTTAACACTGGTCCGGTGTCTATGCAATTTCCCACTTTTCAGTGTTAAATTAACACAGTACTTAGTCTAAAGCCTTATTTGCATAACAAAATAGATATTGAAACAAACAATTCTAAAAAATAAACCTGCAATAGAGCATCTGGTGAAATGATGGCCGTGGTTTGGTTTAACACTGGTTAATAACACCAACACTGGGGTTACTTTACACCAATTAGTGTTAATTTAACACTTACATAGTTAATTTTATTCCTAAATCAACATTAAAAATGTTACACTGAAAAATCAACACTAGTTAACACTGGCCATTTGCTGTGTACTTCCATGCTCAAGGTATTGTACATGTTCATTAAACAGCTTTCTGTTTTGTATTTAAAGAAAGAACCTTTCAACAGATCCTGATGTTGGGCACTTTTGACAAGGGGTGAGAAGAACCAGAGGGTGGGTGAAATTCCTTTCTGTGAATCACATTGAAATTGATTTATCACAGCTGCCCTGTGACCATTGAAAATAATAACAGGCGTGGATATTTAGCCAACCATTTGTTCTCCTCCCATCTCATCAACCTCGGTGGGAAATGAAAGATTTTATCATAGACTTTTCATTACTGAGTCCCAGTAGTCCATGCCACCAACTGGGATAGAAATGAATTCCACTAACCCCTGTCAACCCCGTGTCAACTCTGCTTTTGTTCATGATAATGACATTCCATGCTCTTTGTACCTTTCTGTTGGGAAGTTCTGGGGTCCTTTGTTTACAAACCCACCTTGGCGGTTCACACAATGACAAAGTATGTACTTGGCTGGTATATAGATTTGATCTGACCCAACATTTCCATGTAAACTGCAGATGACTTGCTGAGCTATTGATATAACTCAGTGTAGCCAGACGCTCTTGGCTGAGATTTTGGACCTGTTCTTACTCATACTTAGCTCCTCTACACTAAGCAAAGCAAGTCCGAGCCAAAGCTCATTGACAGTGCTTTAATCTTGTGAATCTCGCTAAATACACGACGTATACAAAGGTATGTGGTCATCCCTTCAAATTAGTGTAAGCGGCTATTTCACCCACACCCATTGCTGACTCCAAACTGACTCTGGAAGCAACGTCAGCACAAGAACTGTTCGTCGGGAGCATCATGAAATGGGTTACCATGGCCGAGCAGCAGCACACAAGCCTAAGATCACCAATGCGCAATGCCAAGCGTCGGCTGGAGTGGTGTGAAGCTTGCCACAATTGGACTCTGGAGCAGTGGAAACACGCTCTCTAGAGTGATGAATCGCGCTTCACCATCTGGCAGTCCTACGGACAATTCCGGGTTTGGCGGATGCCAGGAGAACGCTACCTGCCCCAATGCATAGTGCCAACTGTAAAGTTTGGTGGAGGAGGAATAATGGTCTGGGGCTGTTTTTCATGGTTCATGCTAGGCCCCTTAGTTCCAGTGAAGGGAAATCTTAACACTACAGCATACAATTAAATTCTAGATAATTTCAACTTTGTGGCAAGGAAGGCCCCTTCCTGTTTCAGCATGACAATGCCCTCGGGCACCAAGCATGGTCCTTACAGAAATGTTTTGTCGAGATCGGTGTGGAAGAACACAGAGCCCTGACCTCAACCCCATCGAACACCTTTGAGATTAATTGGAACACCGACTGCGAGCCAGGCCTAATCACCCAACATCAGTGCCCGACCTCGTTAATGCTCTTGCGGCTGATTGGAAGCAAATCCCTGCAGCAATGTTCCAACATCTAGTGGAAAGCCTTCCCAGAAGAGTGGAGGTTGTTATAGCAACAAAGGGGGGATCAACTCCATATTAATGTCCATGATTTTGGAATGAGATGTTTGACGAGCAGGTGTCCACTTTTGGTCATGTAGTGTATATAATAAGAGTGCAAAGAATGGACATTATTCTGATAATGGGTGTAAGTGGGTCAGTAAGGGACTCTTCTCCATCTTGTCCAATACATCTAAATACTCAGATCAGTGGTTTCCCAATGGTAGCTTGTAGCTAATTCCTGCTGGGTAGTGGATTGTGAGATGCTTCTGTTTACTTGTGGTTTACAAGAAACCTCCCAAAGCTTTAGATGGTCCCAGATCCAAAACGTTTGGGAGCCACTGGTGACAGAGACAAAGTTGTAAATAGGATGAGAATGTTTCATAACCATGGTCATAAGAAATCAAAAAGGCATGTTGTCCAGTAAACCTATGGTTATGAGTTGACCAATGCGATCCAGGGGACATTATATTTGAGCTGTGTAGGTGTAATGTTGAGTGTCATTAAAGTGAAGTGAGATGTGTGTAAAGACTTGTCAGTGGTAAACAACTCCTATTTTCAACAAAGTGACTAAACATTTAGACAGCTTCATCAATGTGGTTTGATGGTTGATTTTCTAAAGCCTTACTCAAAGGTCAAGGAGCAAAGTCTCTAGAATAGTGAGTGTTAACATTAGTTTAATGTTAATGACTCTTCAAACAAAAGGTTGTTGACATATCGACAAAGGGAGTCTCTTTTCTAGAGAATTTGGAATGCTCACGGTTGTGCGGTCATGTTTATCTTCGGGAAGCATGTAGAGTGCTCTAGCTAGCTAGCCAACAGCACCGCCTATGACAATACTTTAACCTTTCCCTAAAAATTACTTCTGGAAATTTGGCAACATTGCCAACATGACAGGCTACAAGGAACTCCCATTTAATTGCCTGCTGAGGATATTAGCTTATTAGAAAAGGCCTGTGCCCCAGAGCGTGGTGCAGGAGTCAGTGTATGTGCCAGGTAACCATAGTGATGAAAGCTAGTAACTTGGTGGAAAATATTCCTCTCTGTGTGCGCTTAAGATCAAGACAACGCTGCCCTGGGCATGGTCCCTTTAGAATATGAACAAACAAAGAAATTGTGCCTTATTAGAGAGTAAAACGCTATCAATTAATCAACCTTATGTCAACATGAGGTGTCTGCTGTGCCTGTGTTAAACATTCTAAAAACCATGCATCTCAAGCAACAGAGGATAGATTGGCACAGGTAGTGGTGCAGCCCATGAGTTAGGTGAAATTAGTATTTCTTGAATTGAGGATAACTTAGTCAAATGCTTTGAGTGGTTTATACTGTAACTGAGGGGTACTTTCTTTAAGAGTGAGATCTTTAAGAGTGAGATCTCCGACTAGACCAGTGGTACTCCTTGCGCGGCCCGCTTAATTTGCGTCTCGCTGTATTGTTCCTATTTTCCATTCATTATACATAACAATGATACAATTTCAATTCAATGTGTTTAATGCAGTCTTGAATCACGTCATTGAATATATCAATTGTTCCCTGGACGGCAGATAGATGGCAGTATAGCGCAGCTGTTGAACAGAAAGGCCGAAATAGAACGTGTGCCGAAATAGAACACAACTGCTCAGCTACAGCGACCGACACATATCAGTTTGCTACCAGCTACTTTTGCAGTCTGGTCGACATGGATCGATTTATTGTAAAACATAAACTTACATCTATTGACAATGAAAATGAGGGGGAAGAGCTGGAGAACAACGTGACAGCTATGAACGAACAACCACCGGGGAACCAAGAAATGCAGCTAGCTAACGTAGCTAACGTGGCTCCGGTGGCTAAGAGAAGGATAAGGATACGGTCGATTCAAGAAGAACACAGAAAGTTCCAAGAGAAATGGACAGACAAGTATTTTTTTGTACTGCATGATAGGACTACCTCACTTTGTCTTATTTGCCTGAAGGCAGTCAATTGTTTTAAACCATTTTAGAGCGACATTTCCAGTCACACCATGCCCACTTTGACAAAACATATCCGCCACAAAGCAATCTCACAAAGTAGCACAACTCAAAGGACCACAACAAATGATGGACAGATCTAGCACTGTTGTAGAGAAAACAACAGAGGCAACATATGAAATGATACTTGCGAGAAACAAGAAGGCCTTCACAGACGCAGAAATTGTCCAAAGATTGTTTTTGGGCCTCACCCGAAATCTTTTATTTTATGCTGATTTCACAAACAAGGAAGCTATTTTAAAAGCAAATGAAGGGACTGCAACTCTCAGACTCGACTATAACAAGATGCATAGAAGACATCGGCGAGGACATCGGAAAGCAACTGATTACTGACACTGATTTCCTCGTGTTTTAGTATTGTGCTTGACGAAAGCACTGATGTAAGTGACTTTGCCCAATTATGTGTTTGTGTCCGCATCCCTCTAAACAAATCATTCAGAGAGGAATTTTTATGTTTACTGCCCCTTCAAGGACAAACATGAGGACAGGATATTCTGAAAGCCCTTGTATATATTTGTGATGTGCTGTACATCAAATCAATTGCATGTGCTCTCAATTGATAATTGATCATATTGCATGAAAAAGTACAACAAATTAAAAATCTGTGCGTCCCTCTGAATGATTGTCTCAACCCAAAGTGGCCCACTTATAAAAAATAGTGAGTAACACTGGACCAGACAATAGAAGGTTTTCATGCTAGGTTGAAATTCCCCTCTTTACATTTCTTAGTAATCCATTTATGTCTACCTCCCTATTCCCCGACACATTTCAAGGAAGAGGTTGTGGCTTTACAGTGACAGGACAGTTTATTTATTGCTGCCCCAGGTTAGAAATCTGTCAGCCTTGTGAGTTACCATTGAATACAATCTCCTTCAGTTCCACAGTTTATGAAGAGAAATGTCAAGGCTGCGTTGGTAAAACCTTGCTGCCTCAAACACTTCAATGAACATACCCATTCTGCCCCAACTGACGCACGGCCACACTTAAAACAAACAATACTGGACAAGAGTTCACTTAGAGCATGTTAGCCGCCTTCTGTAATCCCATATCATGTGATGTGAACAGCCCGAGTACACACTAAAGTGTATTTTGCCAGGAATGTATTGTTTTTATACCTCCACGGCTCACTGAATGTGTCTCTTTAACAGCCAGGCCACATCTGGTTTCTGGGCTATGAGAGGCTAATTGAATGCTGACAATTTGGACTTTCTGACCACCAGTCCCTGTGCACATTGCGTCCCATAGAACAACAGGAGTCAGACGTGCTGTCAAAAAGGATCAGTGTGCTTTTGCATTCTGTTCCTCTCGGAAATGGTCCACCGGAGACCCTCTGACCCTTTCGCAGTTAGCAGCAGAATGCGAGAGGTTTGGCACTGTACATTACAACTCTGTGTTTACACAACATAAAAGTATTCCCAGTACAATATAGTGCACACCGGAGTGGATCACTAGGCCTTTGCCAACACAAACAGCAATTACAGGCAGCTCAGACAGCCCCTGGATAAAATAGACCCTTGTCTCGAAGAAAAGACACCAATTATGACGTTATTGTTGTTTGCTTGGGTCTGTCCCCTAGGGAGTGACGTCTTTCATGGTTTCAGTCTGATGTGTCGCCGTGCCACAGCGGGGTCAGTGGTAGGATAAGCGAGTTAATTTTGTATCACCATGGGATCCTCTGACATCTGGCTCTACCACGGAAGCTGGAAAACGTCTTTAATATTCTCCTGACGGTCGCTGAGATACGTGGAAAACATTGTGGATATCTTAATCTGCGATGCCTCTGAAAAATAGATGATTGGCTTCAGGGCTTGAGGGCTTCAGGGCCGGCCCTAGCCTTTTGGTGTCCCACCTCGATGATAAAACATTTTAGTGGCTCCTGTAAGGGCTTGGTTGTGGTAAGGCCTCTTACTCCCACCTAGGGGAGGAGAGAGGCACACAATCAAGTCCTCACACCCTAACTAGGGAGATTATGATCCCCAATCAGAGACAGCTGTCTAGCGTTGTCTCTGATTGGGGATAGTATTTAAGCTCCACACAAAGCCACCTGTGTGTGGATCATTGTTCGTTTTGTTTGTTCCTGCTTGTCTGCACTGCCAGCAGCCCAGCAAGTAAGTCACTGTGTTTTGTTTGTAGTCGTGTGTTTTGTTTCTTAGTCATCTCCGTCTGTTTATTTAATGCTTCGTGAGTCCAACTCATTAAATAAAAGAGGAATGACACTCCATCAGCGCTCCGTGTATCGTCCCATTACTCCGCACTGTGACAGCTCCCCTCTTGACGGTGGAGAGAAAAAGTTAACTTTTTAAAATTAATTTCCTGCAATTCTACACACTTTGCCATGGGGCGGAAATGCATTTTTCCTCCCCATGGCATTTTTTTTTTATGTATAAGAAATGTCATACAATTCTACTAATTGCCTTCAGAAAGTATTCACACCCCTTAACTTTTTCCACATTTCTGTTGTGTTACAATGTTGGATTAAAATGGATTTCATTTGAGTTTTTTGTCAACGATCTACACAAAATACTCTAATGTCAAAGTGGAGAATTTGAACACTAATGTATCTTTAATAAAACACTAATATAAACTGTAAGTATTCAACCCCCTGAGTCAATACATGTTAGAATCACCTTTGGCAGCAATTACAGCTGTGAATCTTTCTGGGTAAGTCTAAGAGCTTTGCACACCTGGATTGTGCAATATTTGCACAGTATTCTTTAAAAAATTCTTCAAGCTCTGTCAAGTTGGTTGTTGATCATTGCTAGACAGCCATTTCTGAGTCTTGCCATAGATTGGTAAGCAACTCCAGTGTATATTTGTCCTTGTGCTTTAGGTTATTGTCCTGCTGAAAGGTGAATTTGTCTCCCAGTGTCTGGTGTAAAGCAGACTGAACCAGGTTTTCCTCTAGGATTTTGAGTGTGCTTAGCTCCATTACGTTTATGTTTGTCCCCCCAATAAGCTCCCTAGTCCTTACCAATGACAAGCATACCCATAACATGATGCAGCCACTACCATTCTTGAAAATATGAAGAGTGGTACTCAGTGATCTGTTGTGTTGGATTTGCCCCAAACGTAACACTTTGTATTCAGGACATTACATGTATTTCTTTGCCACATTTTTTACAGTTTTTCTTTAGTGCCTTATTGCAAACAGGATGCATGTTTTGGAATATTTTTATTCTGTACAGGTTTCCTTCTTTTCACTCTGTCATTTTGGTTAGTATTGTGGAGTAACTCTGTTGTTGATCCATCCTCATCCCATCACAGCCATTAGTCTGTAACTGTTTGGCCTTATGGTGAAATCCCTGAGCGGTTTCCTTCCTCTACGGCATTTGAGTTAGCAAGGACTCCTTTATCTTTGTAGTGATTGATACACCATCCAAAGTGTAATTCATAACTTCACCATGCTCAAAGGGATATTCAATGTCTGCTTTTTAACAAATGTATACCCATCTACCAATAGATGCCCTTCTTGGCGCGAGGCATTGGAAAAACCCCTTGATCTTGATGGTTGAAATTCACTGCTTGAATGAGGGACTTTACAGATAACTGTATGTGTGGGGTACAAATATGAGGTAGTCATTCAAAAACCATGTTAAATACTATTATTGCACAAAGAGTGAGTCCATGCAACTTATTATGTGACTTATTATTATTTAGGCTTGCTGTATCAAAGGGTTGAATACCGCACCTCTCTTTCCGTTATTGACTCAAGACAAAAAATTTAACATAATTCCACTTTGAGATTATGGGGCATTGTGTGTAGGCCAGAGCAACAAAATCTTTATTTAATCAATTTGAAATACAGACTATAACACAACAAAATGCGAAAAAAGTCAAGTAGTGTGAATACTTTCTAAAGGCACTGTATGCCAATGATATTTGAGTGAGAGTGACTACCAAAATCAATCTGGGCCCCCTGGGAATGTGCCCGGCATACCTGGTCGGTATTCGGACGTGATAGCTGGCTAGACTAACTTACCAATCTAAATATTGTTAGCTGACATGGCTAGTTGAATGACTCTCAGTGACTGACATAACAAGAGAAAAAACTGCTGATGCACAACCAGATTTCAAACTTGCATCTTGTGTATTCTACTATCAAGTTGAAACCCCGACTGAATTGCTAAAAAAATTATGTTTTTTGGGGTCATGGGCCACCTAGCGCCGGGGGCCCTAAGCTACCGCTTATGTCGCTTATGCCTGGAGCTGGCCCTGCTTGACTTCATCATTTGTCCCAATGAAGACAAAAGGTTCCAAGGCTGTTGTAAATAACCTGATCGCTTTGAGTCCTGAGGTCCTCAGAGGCATATCGTACAGTCATTCCCCCATCCTGAAAGTAAGTGAAGCTGTGTACAACATTTTTATCACGTGGCAGTTGATGACCTGTATACAACTCAGGTTCTCTATTGGGGCATATAAATCATGTTTAAAACCCAACATAACAACCACAGCATATCCTGTGATTTGAGAGTAAACATCTGGTAAAACTTCTCTACGGTTCGTAATGTCTTTAATGAAACGGAAATGTATTCGGCAAGAATAATTAAACATATCTGGTGGACTGGAGATATTTTTATGACATCAACATTTTGGACAAAACAAGCTCATGATTTTGTATTGAAAGGCAGAGTTGACATTTAATGGAAGACAAATTAGCGAGGTGGGTTTAAGGCAAATTGTTATTCTTTCATGTGTTTTTGAGGTCTTCATAACTTAGTATTGAACTGTCACTCTCGGCTCTAGTTCCTGTCTCCTTTGTTTAACGTCTGGAGGGACAACAAAGAACAACAACAAATATGTATGCCTTTCTGCAGTGATGTTGCTTTCCATGTGAAAGACAAAACCATTCTTATCATGATAAAGTGGATTCTTCTCCCCAAGACCATATCAGGTGGATGTTTTGGGAATGTTTCCTGCAACACAAAAATTCAACCAAAAAGCAGTGAGCCTATCCTTTGCTAAGCAACATGTTCTGGCTGTTTGGTGCCGTGGTCCAACAGTAAGCCCCACAATGTATCATTCATTCTCATATGGAGGCCAGACAGCATTTTCCCACAGAAAGTAGAACTCTCTCTGACAATTACTTTTATTGTGGACATTGCATAAAGCTATTTGAAGACATCAATCAAAACAAGACATTTTATATGTGGTTATTTTTACATATGGGTGCGTTCTATTTATTCAGGACATGGAAAAGACTGAGACATACTCAAAGACAGCAGAGGGTGTCTTGATGTCATTGAAATTGACTTATAGCCTTGAATTTAAACAACTCCAGAGCTTAGTAACACACACCTTAGAATTAACCATTTACGAATGGACCATAGGTAGAAGACGAATTATGCAATGAATGGATAAAGTTATAGATAAAGTTATACAAAAAAGATCCAATAAAATCTATGCGGAGAGCAGCCTTGTTAAAATTGAGAAACAATTGAGTAGAAAGTATGAACATAAATGTATATTTTGTGACTGAGGTCACAGAGGTGGTGCAGTTTAACACACGTTACCATGAGGATCAGAAAACATGACACAACAATATGGAACTTTCTGCATTTACAAAGTCTGCTATTACCAAAAACAAATGATGTGCCACCGGTTTAGTTTTATCAAACAGGATGACTAAGCTGAACTGTGAGGGACACCAGGCTGTTGCGCCCAGTCATCTCAGAGAAATGAAGACCACAGTTCTCCTAACTGTCCATAAAACACCACCACAACCCTGGCAGGGCACGCTGTACCAACACATTACAATACAGGAGAACAGGGGACATTGTTCTGCATGGGATTTTACCTTCTGCTTGCTCTCTGCGTGTGGATTTTGAATGTCTCCTGTCTGTATGTCTACCTCAGATGGGGATTTGTGCAGTGGACTTGTGTAGCAGGTCTGGGTGGGTGCCCATATGCCCAGGGTGCCTCTGGCAACGTGTCAACAGAAGACGTTCTCTATATGCTCCATGGCATGGGCATTAAAACTGTGTGTTGCTTCACACAAAACCTGAAGATAGATGGATAGATGGATAGATGATAGATAGATACTTTAATGATCCCCGAGGGGAAATTTCTTTGTCAAGCAGCTACGAAAAACACAGGACAGATACACGATACATGATACATGAAAAGGTATAAAAATACAAGAAGTCTGGAGTGCAAAAAGCTATAAAAAGGCATTGCATAGTATGAGTGAATGGCTGAATATGTACCATACATTGTTACTGAGTGTTACGTGAAAACATTATACAAATATTGCAAGTTGATATAAATAAATAACAATTATTTGCATGGTTAACTATACAGGTAGATGGCAGAGAAAGATACTTAAATAGCTAAATGTGCGTATGATATAAATGAGGGTAATAATAGTTTACTTAATAGTCTGGTTAAATGTACAGGTAAGTGAATATTTGCATGGTTAAATGAACTGTACAGGAAAATGACAGGAAGAGATACTTAAATATCTAAATGTGCGTATGATATAATTTAGGGTAATAATAATAATTCCATTAAAATACAGTCCTTAGTACAGAGTTTAATTACAGATAAATGCACATATTGTACATTTGATATACTATATGCAATGAAAAAAGATACTACTGACAGGATACTAATGTACAGTCCTGAGTGAATTACTATAGGGACTGCAGTCGGTTGGACCTTGGTTCTCCTGAAGTCCACCACCATCTCCTTAGTTTTGCTGATGTTGAGCTGAGGGTGGTTTTGCTCACACCACACCACAAAGTCATTGATTGTGTTCCTGTACTCCTCCTCCTGCCCATCCCTAATGCTCCCTACAATTGCGAAGTCATCCAAGAACTTCTGCAGGTGGCATGTTTCAGAGTTATATCTGAAGTCCGAGTTGTAGAGGGTGAACAGGAAGGGGGACAGGACCGTTCCCTGGGGGGCCACTGTGTTGTTCACTGCTCGTTCTGACACGCGGCTCTGTAGCCGCACAAATTGTGGCCTGCCAGTCAGGTAGTCCATAACCCAGGAGACTAAGGGTGCTTCCACTTTCATCCTCTTCATCTTCTCACCCAGTAGCAGGGGCTGAATGGTGTTGAAGGCACAACCCTCACAGTGCTACCTGTGTTGTCCAGGTGAGAGTAGGCCCTCTGCAGAAGGTAGATGATTGTATCATCCACCCCAATGTTGCGCTGGTATGCAAACTGCCGGGGGTCCAGTGATGTACACACCAGGGGTCTGAGTGTTTTTTTGCGCAACTGTAATGTGTATTGGAAGGCCTGCTGTTTCTATTTCCACAATTGTTTATTTTGCAATTGCTCCCCCTGCTGGTTAGATACCATTCCTGCTACTTTGATCCCTTGTTTCTTTCATTACATGGAGTGGATCTCTCCAAGGTAATAGAGGCAGGTGATTTCATCTGCAAAGCCTTAAACCGCAAGACCAACTCCAAGGTAGCCCAAGCAAGAAGTGAGTCCTCATGATTACTCTGAAGAAGAAGATAAGAAGACGTTTCCTTTTAGCAGAGTGTTTTGTCCTGTTGATGCTGCATATAGATAGCCAATGATGCTATACAAAGTGCAATATACTTATTTTTTTAGCAGAGGCACTTTATTAAAACGTTGCTGGATAAGGTCTACTTAAATTCAAGAAATAACTGAAAACTTTTTAAACCAAAAAACTCAGTTATCACGTATAGTCTGTCTGGTTGGAGGTGAAAGACAGAGATGACTCCTCATGAAGTTGTGAAAGTTATTCATGGTGTTTTTTTGGGGGTCTCTTCCCATTCTTCTCCGGCCCAATGTGGTTACAGTTAGACCTGGGAGGGTTAAGGGAGTCCTGCTGGGTTTAAAACCAGTGAGGGTCAATCATTGTCTCTTTCAAATGAATTTCATTTCCTAAGTCTGTTGCTCTATCTGCCTGCCTCCACATGTATATGGATTAGTTTTTTCTCTCTTTTTATTTGTCACATGACGAATACTACTTTACAGTGAAATTAAATGTATAGTGAATTGCTTGCTTATGAGCTCTTAAAAACAATAAAACAATAAGAACACAATTCATCCTCACCAGTGCATGAACCCATTCGAAACCATATAGATAGATGCAACCATTTATTTTATTCTGTAGAATTAAATGGACAGTAGGCGACAGCTTTATGTTGACGTATTGTACTGTATGCGTAATAGTCAGAGGGGGCAAATGTATTTTAGCTGGAGAAGTCTGTTTAACCGTTTATTTTAGTGGAAGTAGGCCTTCTGAACATACAGCATCTCTAAGAACACCGAACAATATCGAATATTTGTAAATTAAATCCTTTCATGAACTTTGTTGTATAACAAAGCATTTAACCTAGACGGTACTCCTTTTTAAACGCCTTACAAAATGTCAATATACACGAGTAACGTATTTTATTAATTTGCATTTCAGTAGTAATGAACACGGTTCAATGTGAAGTATTATGTGAAATGAGTGCTATAATAATAAGAAATATATTCAATGTACTACGTAGTGATGTTATTCTATGCAATAGGGAGCAACATTTATATAATACATTAAATAACAAGTTATTGAAAGAAGGGTGGATGAGTAAGTCTGATTTTGTTAGCAAACCAAGATAACATTCATAATGGTATCCCATTTATATTGTAGTTGGATTGGAGGAAATATAAACAGAAATCAACTGTGTTGAGCGTTGTGGCAAAACCACTGTGAATCCAACATGTTTATTACATAAAGTTATTAAAGGTTGATTAAACAAAGTTGTTTACAGTTAAAGAGCTGGATTACTGTATGTCTCAGATTACACATGACATTCTAAGCTTTCAGTGTTTGCCTACAGTGCTTCCTGCATATCTAATATTTATCTAATCATCTACCGGCCCCTTCAGCCTAACCCTTCCCCAAAATCAAGGCCTAGCATTGTTATTATCTTGTGACAATATTGTATTACTTAAATTATTATTTTACTTGAGATAAATCCAAACAGTTTGTAACCTTTAAATATCTTACTGTGAGAGTATCACAGGATTAAACACACAATCATTTTTTTTTATACACATTAACAATATATTTAGTGAATGTTAAAAATAAAAATAAAAAATTCCCATTGCTTGTGGCGGGCTTAAGTAAACACATCATCAATTTTGTAGACATCTGGATTAAGGTGTTGAGGTTCAATGAAAAGGGAGGCATGGCAAAGCAATGCATCTTATAAGACTTGAGACAGGTCAAAGAGCTGACCTTTAAACAATAACATCTGCTACATACCAACATTAGCCATCATATATCAACCTAATTCTCTAACATGTTCTGTACAGCCAGCTAGCATATTGCTAATATAATTAACTAATGTTGGTTACTGGTAATACATTGCACATGTTAATATACAACAAAGATCTTGTTGTCTTTATTCCCTTTGGGAAAATGGGATGATTACAAGGCTGTAAATATATAGATATGTTTTCATTATAAGTAAGCTGAATCAGCTCTAGAGTATTGTAGTGACAATAAAAGCAAGGGAAAAAATCACTTAAAAGGGATGAGTCAATATTTGACCATCATTGCCTTGTTGACATAACCAGTTGTATAATGTCACTTACTGACTGTGTTGTGTACCAGTTAGTAGAGCACTATCAGCTTTTTCCAGGAGTTATCACGTAAACCACGCCACTGTGTTCTTACTCTCATGCAAGCAAGGATAGCAGAAAAGGCTTATGACTGTGCATTTGTTTTAATTGCACAAAATTATCTTAAACCAGAGTTGTGTTTTGACATATTAGTATAACTAAATAAATGTTAATGAAAATTGTATTTTCTAAAAGCCATCAGATACCAATAAATCTAAATTAGATCAGAAAATGTAGGTTCTGCATTATTAGACGTATACCTATTGCATACTGTACCATAATCATATACACAATATATACACAGATACATGGGTGTTTGAGTGTCAACATGGTCAGAAAATTACAACACAGTTTTTATCAGGAGGGTGAAATTGGGGCTTGCTGTTGTTCCCATTGTATATCCTATGAGAAAAAAAGCAATGTATCAAACAATTATATTTTTTAAGCATTCTACTCTACATCTATTATTAATGTATACTTACTTACCGTATGTGAAAAACTATCATGACTCCCAACAGTACTACTGCAACAAGCAGTGTGTATGCAAAAACATACAACATTTGATCTGAAAAAAAATAAAATAACACTTTAATTGGAAACTCTCATGGTGGATGCCAATTGATTTGACTGTCTCAATACCATTTTGAATACACACAACAACCAATACAGTGCTGACATTTGGCATTACAGTTTAAGGATAACTTAAAACATTACCAGTCAACCACTCGTATCTTGATCCTAATTCACTCACAGAAGGTGGCACATAAGGACTTCTTTCTTTCTTCACTGGTGACACTGAAATAAAAAATGTTTTAAAAAAACATTTGGATTTTCAGCTATTTTTGATCATAAACACAAACTATTTGTCACCCAAACCCCCCACCACCCCCCCTACTGACTTTGCTGATAACTTCATTGTTGAGAGAAAATGACCTTGCTACGACTGTGATATGTTGTTGTCCCACCTAGCTATCTTAAGATGAACGCACTAATGTAAGTCGCTCTGGATAAGAGTGTCTGCTAAATTACTAAAATGTCGAACGTAAATGTAATAAACACATAAATAATACGATAAGTGGTGTTGCAGTTAATAACTGTGGACGTCACTCACTAAAATGAGTTCGGTTGTGAAGTACTTGATGCATCATGTTACACTTGAATAGGTCTTTGTTGTGAAGTCCATCACATGTACAGGGATTCTGAAGTGTTGTGCCCATTGTAGCGATCAAGGCCATTCTGCACTCTGCATCTCCTCCAAGAATAAGCCCAGGATCCAGAAGACTAGTACATTCATCCATAGCATAATCACTGCATGGTGTGTCTTCAGTATCCCAGCAGTTTGATAGGAGAGCTTCTAAACGGTTCCTGTTCATGCATATTTATATAAAAATCATACAGCAAAAAGACCCAGGCAGGCACTACAATGTCTACATGAAAACATCAGAGAAATCCCCTGCAGACTTAAAAATGTTGCATCACGATTGTCCAATACAAACCTGCACAGCGCCTCCCCAAGGCAGTTGTCAAAGATTTCCAGACAGATCTGGGTCCTGGTCTCCTCCAAATGTTCTCCACATGTGCCACTGTGCAGACCCTCCTTCATATGCTGACAGTCTGGATCGCCTGGGTCACATTCACAGAGAACCAACATCTCTGCGATGTTGTATGGCAGACCAGCGTAGAGCTGTTGAGTGACCTGTCGACAGTGAGTGCTGTTGCATTGCTTTGCCGAACACGTCTGCACAAGAGGAACCATCCGCCTGTTGCAGACCTCATCGTGGAGGCAGATTGTCATCTGTTGCAAACAGGACCCATCAATATCATGAACTGAAAAATAGGGGTCCGGAGTAAATGCTACAGTTTATAGCCCAAACTACAATATCTCCAGAAAACATAAATAGTTATAATCGTCAAATGTATGGAAATGAGGATAATAAATTCATTACCATATTCTTTCAGACTGCTACTTGTCCAGTCCACAGTTGAACTCTTCTTCTGTTGTCCTATATAGGTGGGCGAAAGATTCAAAAACAGTATAAAGCAAGCCACTTATACCTATGTCCATTTTAAAAGTAAATAAAAGTGTATCAATACCCTGTAAACCACAGAAGATAAAATGAGTGTCTTACCATTACCAGTCAACTTCTTTCTTGTATTCGACCTGTCCTTTAAATCATGTAGACTCGTTGAACCCAAAGCCTCTAGTGCGTTCTGAATGCAGGAGTTGTTGTTCACAACACTCCATATCCCTTGGCACTTTCTTCTGCTCAGGGCGCATGTACAATTAGACAGAGAGGTGCTCTGGAGTTCCATCCACAATGACAGACAGTGGCCCTGAGAGCTTGGAGAGCTGCAATGTTTTTTCCCTTTCTGGCATGAGTCCTTCAACTTCTTATACACCAATGCACAGTGGTGGGACTTCTGGCAACTATGAAGGGCAGACAGACAGCTATCTCTGGTGGTTATTGGTTGCTCCTTCATAGGATTCCAGCGGGGTCTAACAGAGCTGCTCAGGGCTTGACCATCTACAAATACAGATGTATTGTAATGTAAAAGGGACATGTAATGTACAGTATGTGTCACCAAAGGAGGGTTACATTTACCGTACTAGGTTTGCTTCATTTTGTACTTCATTGATTCCTTACTAAGAATACAACTAATTTAAGTGTTTCCTGTGTTGATAGGACAACTAAAAACAACATGTACATATGTAGGATGTTAATTTGAGCCAGTTTGCTACATAGGGAAAATAATCCTGCAGCAACAGGAAATGTGAATTATTATGTGGATTATAATTTATTTATTTTTTTGTAGGCGTTGGTATATTTTTCTTAAGGGAAATTCAAGTCTGAAATTTAAAAGGGTTGATTATAGACTTCAGAAGCTTTTTTAAACCTCATATACACTAATATATCCTGCATTGCAGGAAAGTTATTCTGCAACAGGGTGATCAAATTAAGATCCTACATCTGTACTATTTATGAGAGAATGGGTGCACCTGTCTCGGAGAAGCATTGTGAAGTGAGTAGTTCCAGAGAGGTACAGGGCTCCTCCCATGCACACAGACACCCTCTCATGGTAGGATATTGGTCAAGAATGGCGTGGATGGTCATGTTACAGACCTTTGAGCCTTTTATTTGGCAACTTCCATCTGGATTCGAGCACAAAGGAGAAGAGGTAGAAAAGCAGGATTTTCAAAGGCAGTTAAATAGATGCACATTGGTACTGATATGTATTTTGTGCAACAGGTGTTTTTGTTTCAAGGCTGGGCTACCCCCCCACCATGTAATTGGCAAAAGGAATTGTTTGATTATCTCAGAATAAACACAAATTATTTCTGGGAAGGTTTGACGTAGCTTTGTGGGTGTCCAAAGAAAGACGGACATGTAAATGTCCAATCCATTTCCCACAACAATGTAGCCTACAGCTCCCAGAATTACAGTCATTGAGGTTCTATTTATCCTCTCGTTGAGACAAACAATTTCATCTGCTCTAGGCAATAGCAGGTGGGAAATCCATTTTCCACATAGGACTATAGGCTTGAGGCTATTGCTTCAGTAGTATTAGCTTTCCTCTATATTGCACATGGGTGGAATCAAACATTATGTCTACTGTAATTTAATTTATGTTCCATGGCTTTTGATAGTATTTTATTCACTCAAAGAATGGCAATATGGTTAAGTCCCAGTAATCAAATAAAACAGATTAAATCCCTTACAGCAAAAAAATTACCTTTAGTATTACAGATGTTTCTGAGAGATGTGCAGGTCTCCATGAAAGCCAAACAGCCTGTGAATCTGGATGAAATCTGGATGCTGGTTATCTGGTAAACAAGAACTACTGGAAGACATTTACAAAACAAAAGTTTGAATACAACAACTTTAAAGTAATCTGCTTTAGATTGAACTCTTCTCCAACGTTTAGCTAGATATAATACCTTCCTCATCCTTCTCTTATGGGTGGATTTCACAATGACTATGTTGAATTTGAATTCACAACTTTAGTCCTTATGTTCCCCTTTAAACTATCCACTGGGCACAGACCTCAGTTCAAGGTCCAGATTTGCTTTGCATTTTGTTGAATTGTGAATTCAATGTAAAATCGACAACAAAAAAAAATGCACAATCTCATTGGCTTTAGTTTTTTATAAAAAATGAAATGCCCTTACATTGATGACTTTTTGCAAATCCAAGAATCATCACAGAGTTTTTTGGGTTTTGCCCAGTGGGTAGATTGTGTAGCATTATTTCAACCAAGTTTACCGTAGGCTGTCAAATGTAAATACTAAACATATAGATTTTATCATACCTCTATTTAACTTGACCACTTTTGCTACTTACTCTACATTGGGGATCTACACTCTTTCTGTAAAAAAGCCTGTCCCTTATTCACCTGCTTGAGGCTTGGTAAAAATAAGCTAAACATACCCGAAATCACCCGTAGACTTTATACTCACCAATTACCATCGCGGTTTTCACACCTGTCGTTCGCTGCATGGTAACACCTTCCCTTTCGGTTGGTACCTCTTCAAGTGGACAGCTCCAATCTTTGCGGCTGCGATTACCCCGTGGCGTACCAATCGCTATGACGTCGGTTGTAAGGTAAGCTGACTTGCAGGTGGGCTCTAGGCTACGTATTTACACCTCTGAGGTTATGATTAGTTAAACAGATAAGTGAATGAAAGTTTGACGTGCAGCTGATTGCACAGATCATACTTCATGCTCATAAAGTAAACATTGCATGACCTTGTTATTCATGCAGCACTGGGTTATCAAATGAAATAACTCGGTATCTTTTATCTTGAATCCTCAGGTGGTAATGCAAATTCATTCTAATGTAAGATGTTAAAAGTTGTCAAACTCATGGTGACTGACAGTCAATGAAAGATGTTTAAGACAGGGTGGAGTACATTCACCACTGGTGAATTAGTTGTATAACAAAACACATAGCATCGTCTCCAGGTTGCTTTTATCAACGTTATGATTAGTGGATAAGGACAGTGATGGTCAGTAAGAGGTGGGTATATTCAGCCATTTAAATAATAACCTATACACCCTGGTTAGTCAATCATCTTAAAGCTCATACATAACACAGGAGGTTGGTGGCACCTTCATTTGGGAGGACTGGCTTGTGTTAATGACTGGAGTGGAATAAGTGGAACGGTATCAAACACATGGTTTCCAGGTGTTTGATGCCAATCCATTTTCTCCGTTCCGGACATTATTATGAGCCTCAGCAGCACTCTGTGTACTTAACCAATGTATTTCTCCTTTTTAGGTTTATACAATTTCATGTTTATTTATGTGCAAATATGAAGTAATAACACACAATACAAATGAGACAAATAGCAACATGGATAACATCATGAATAACAGCACACTGTATGAGTTATTGTTTTATGCAGGATTCCCCTGGGATGCTGTAGCCTATCAAATTTCATCTGAAACATTTTGCTGATTTAATAAGCATTTCCTCCACCAGAACAATTCTGAAAGGAATACCCCTATTAGAGCAGACCCTCTCCATAGATACCAGACTTGGGTTTAAATAAATGTGTATTTGATTTTGTATCATTTCAATACTTATTTTCTGCGTATTTGAGTATTTTTTTTTTTTTAATACGTTAAAAAAATAATTATTTCAAATAACAAACAGACCTGGGTTCAAATGCATGGGAGTTTTTATCTGTATTTAAAAGCACACTGTTTATTTATACTTTCCAAGTATATTTCCAAATACATTCAAATATAATATACTATAGGGTATACTATTAAAAATATGAAATACTTACTTCCAAATGTCTTTGAAAGTAATTGAAATACCCTATATAGTATTTGAACAGTGTTTCACCTGTCTTGTGCTTGTCTCCACCCCCCACCAGGTGTCTCCCGTTTTCCCCATTATCCCGTGTTATTATAAATGATCTGTGAACTGAACCATCCGCCTCCTGTGTCTCCATCTGGGTCATATCCTGAGTCGTGATACCCAGGTCAGATGAATACAAGGTCAATGTTGATACATACTATGTTGTTTTACAAGAAGCACAACAAATAAACAATGATAAATGTTTACCTTCAAACAGATGAAAACAACAATCACTTACATGAACACATACATTTTTAGGGGAAACTGCTTAACATACTTTAAAAAAAATGACATGACATGATAAGAAACGCCAATAAGAAATCATCACATCAAGCACCAGAGAAGAACTCACAACAAACAAAAGTAATTGTTGAAACTGCTTTTCAAGGGTTCACATTAAATTAGACATAGTGACATGGTGCAGATAACCAGCATCCAGATTTCATTTAAAAACTCAGAACTCAATGTCTTGTAGTGCTATTTACTTCTGATTGGTTGTTGTTTGAACCAGCAGTGAATCAGAAACAAAGCCGTCTTTATGATGTAAGGTTGTGAGAATTTATCCTTCCACCTTGTCGTGAAAACCTCTCTAGATGTATTCATCCATGGAGATTTTCTAACTTTGGCTTGGATTGTCAATGTACAATACCATATCTATAAACATATAACCAGATATTACACATAGAATAGTAAGGTAATAACAATAATAATAACAATAATCAACAGCATCAACAACAACAATAATACAAATACGAATAATAACAATAATTAATTATGAGAATTATTATTATGATAAGTTAAGTCATCATAAGTTAACATCACCACAAATACACATGTAGTACACTGTTGTGGCTAGCACATTGTTCATTTGTAATCCATCTTCGGATTCAAGAAGCTATGATAATAAATGTTTAATAGGGTTTTAAACTTTGTGCATTGTGATTCATCATTCAGTCTTTTCTTTCTGGTGTGGTGTACAACACCTTGGGGTGCTCCTTCCTGCCTCTGGTTGGATGAAAATCAAAGACTGGAGCCGATATGACGGTTATCCGTCTGTAACAGACACAATTCAAATCACTTCTCATCACCCTGTGTAGAAGTCGCAGCAGGGGAGGGATTTGCTTTCACACAGGGTGGTGGATATTGAGTGTTTTCAGTCCATTCAGAGTATGTGGTCTCATTCAAGATGTCTGTTATGAAAAGCTTGACGTTACAATGTGTATGAATTCTAATTGTGACCTTTGTACGTATAAAAACTCCCAGCATGCCCCAGTATAGTATTAAACCACATGGTCAGATATCCGTGAGACATTATCCATGTTGTTGACTTGAGTTGACAAGGATTTACGGCTATCAGTGTTTATTCTTGTACGTATGCCCTCTGTTTGGTTCTGACATCGGCCAAAAGAGCGACAGGAAAATGCTGCTTTGAATTCCGCTCGAAACTTCCCTGTGGAAAAAAGCTCAACTTTGTTAAACACATATAATTTTTGTAATTTAGCAGACGCTCTTATCCAGAGCGACTTACAGGAGAAATTAGGGTTAAGGGCCTTGCTCAAGGGCACATCGGCAGACTTTTCCTAGTCTTCTTGGGGATTTGAACCACCTACCTTTTGGTTACTGGCCCAACACTCTTAACCGCTAATCAAGCCTCAAATGAAAGGGGAATTCTGTTGAATTCAGTATTTCTTTGGCATTAACATTGATGGAACAAGTTATGCCGGCACATCAAATCCCTCTTCCAAAGCTCCACTCTAAGTGTGTTGTGATATACCTTACTGTCCAGCAGATGGTGCAATAAAATCATGTACAAAGTATATTGAGACAAACTCACCACTTAAAAAGTTATAGATGATTGGATTTGCGGCACTATTGGCATATATCAGCCAATGTGAGAACGTGAACCAGGCATACACAGTCTCTCTGCTGTTTGTGTACTTAAACGTCCCAAACACTCTGCAATGACAAGGTAAGATCAGTGACACCTCATCAATAATGACACCAAGTTTGTTGAAGCTGTAAATGGAGCTATATCAAAAAAAAGTTTAGCCAAATGTATATTCTACCTCATTCTATGAATAACTAGCAAGTAATATATCATTGTTGTCTGATGAAAACCTTGTAACTAAATGTTTTGCCAATTTTCATTATTATTTTAAATTTATTGAAAGCAGTAACTCCCCTTAATGTACTCTGAACATTTCATGACTCTAGGACCAATAAAATATATTCAAAGTTTCATAATTGTATATTAATGGTAAGTTATGGTACATTTTTTCAAATTCCTGAAAAGTTTCTGTTTTGGAGAAAATAGGTTTTCATCAGACGCAACAATATGCATCCTGAGACAGATATCACAAATATATTTGCTTACCGCGGTGATATAGATCAGAACATATCTGATCTAGGTATGCTAATTTAATGCCTACAGATTATACAATTATCAGTATTTGATCACCTTCTAATGTAAACACAATGTTTACATTAACTAGGCAAGTCAGTTACAATGACGGCCTACCAAAAGGCCAAAGGCCTCCTGCGGTGACGGGGGATAAAAATAAATAAATAAATATAATATAAAACAAAACACACATCACGACAAGAGAGACACCACAACACTACTTAAATAGAGACCTAAGACAACAACACAGCATGGCAGCAATACATGACAACAACAAGGACTACTGTGAATGACAACCGTTATTTGAGTCAAATTACTCATTTCCAAACGTAAACTGCTGACTCCTTGAAACATTTCTATGTTGAATCCTAGAGTGTAACATACTACCCAAATTGCCATAAATGCTTTTCGACCAGTCCCCAAATTAATATAATTAATTTGCACACGATGGCAAAACATTTGGGCATGGTGTAAGGCTATTGATCCTGAAGACAGAGAAACAGAGCACCCAAAGAGGCTGCTACCTTTTCAGGATGTTGAGGACGCTGATGGGCAGGTAGCAGAGCGCAAAGACAAAGAGAACCACCATCAGCATGCGGGCGGTCTTCCTGCGGGCCCGGACCTGCTTCATCTCAGCGGACACCGTGCTGATCCGGACCCTGGCTGACTCCCCAGGACCTGGAGGATAAGCGGAACACTGGAGGGATGTCTGCTTCCTCTGCAGCACTGATGACGTCCCAGGAATCTGTTTACAGAACCCACAACCCACAGCCAATCACACTGTGGTTTTTGAACAGCTTTTGCTGGACAGACTCGTTAAAACTAAAAACATTCAAAAAGCTCAATGGAATGGATCTGAACAGTGGAGTGCATAATCTGAGAGTACATTGTCAAATAATTGCAAGGATAATGGGCACTGATAACTTGGTGACTGCATGATCAAGAAATACATGTGGAGAATCAACAAACAGTGCAAATGTTGTCTGCTAATGTTAACAAACATGAATTTACATACATACCTGTTGACACCACAGTTTATGACATATCTGGATGTATGCCAGAACCATCAGACAGAGGGGAGCGAAGTATGTGGTGATGAAGAAACAGGTGTGATACACCTTGGGGTAGACATCAGCTGTTGAGAGAATGAAATATGACTTAACTAAACGATTGTGACATAGATGTAAATTGGATGCGTTGCCCTTACAGAAAAACCACATGATTTCGCATGAAATGTTACATGTTAAATCGTGTGAAAACATGTTTTGTAACACTTCACGCGATCACGTGTTTTCACATGTGTAGTTTCATGTTATCACATGTTGATCTACATGTTGTCACCTATTATCACATTAACTTCACATAAGATCACGTGTGATCACACGTGTTTTTGTAATACTTCACGTGTTCACACGTGAGATTCATGTGTTTTTTTTCATAAGGGTACTGTTGGAATTGTAGTGGTAATTGGTCAAATGCGAAGGGGAAACAAACATGTCTACAGTTATATACATGTTGATCAGCAACATGCTTGAGCTTGTAGTAACTGTGCACAAATCTCAATTGAGTGGCAAGACAGAACTGTCCATCAAAAAGAGAAAAAAATGTTATAAAGGGAACCATTACAATGTGCTGAAATATGGTTCCTACTACAGAAAAGTTCAGCGGAACAAAGAAAACATTCAACACTTTAAGAAATATCAATTGAATAAGCAGGCAGGTTTCCATCGACCCTGGCTTATTCAACAAAATCATTGTCACTAAAGAAAACATTGCGACATGTGTAATGTAAACGGCAGTTACAGGCGAAATGTTCTAAACGTCTACTACATTTTTCTGTTCAACAGGGGCGGATTTTTCTTTTGTCAAACTTTTTTTATTGCAACAAATGATGGTGGAAGCAGTGTTTTTCAAGTAAATAATGATTGCCGAAAAATTTTGAAGGTACGCTGGGCATATGATGTCATCACATAACTATAAAGCTGCACACCACATTTAGCCTAAATCTAAATGACTACTGCTTGCTAAATCAATTTTTTTCAACTGTAAAAATAATATTTCCTTGCAGGACAAGACTTGTCCTGCCTATCAATAATGAATGAATTGCTTCACCTTGCTTTTCTGGTTGGCTGGATGTTCCACAATCCAATTATTTCTGGTCTACAGGAGTTTCACCATGGCACGGTTGTGCAATACGTTGGCACATGACAAATATTAGAATATTGCAAATGACAAGTGTGCAAAGCTGTCATCAAGGCAAAGGGTGGCTACTTTGAAGAATCTAAAATATATTTTGATTTGTTTAACACTTTTTTGGTTACTACATGATTCCATATGTGTTATTTCATACGACGAACAGTTCTTGTGCTGACGTTGCTTCAAGAGGCAGTTTGGAACTCGACAGTGAGTGTTGCAACCGAGGACAGACAATTTTTACACGCTATGCGCTTCAGCATTAGGCGGTCCCGTTCTGTGAGCTAGTGTAGCCTACCACTTCGCGGCTGAGCCGTTGTTGCTCCTAGACGTTTTCACTTCACAATAACAGCACTTACAGTTGACCGGGGCAGTTCTAGCAGGGGAGAAATTTGACGAACTGACTTAGAAAGGTGTTATCCTATGACAGTGCCACATTGAAAGTCACTGAGCTCTTCAGTAAGGCCATTCTACTGTCAATGTTTGTCTATGGAGATTGCATGGCGGTGTGCTCGATTTTATACACCTGTCATCAACAGGTGTGGCTGAAATAACCAAATCCACTAATTTGAAGGGGTGTCCACATATTTTTGACCATGTAGAGTATGTAGGATCTTAATTTGAGCCAGTTTGCTGCAGCACGAATAATAATCCTGCAGCAACAGGAAATGTAAACTATTATATGGATTTATACCATGGCATTGTTGAATACTCATTTCTGATTGGCTTGAAGGGCCAATGGCAATAGTTCATTCTTACATGTTCTATGTTTGACCTGCTTTTGAAAACAAAAGCAAGTGTGAGTGTGAATACCTTTTGAATTCTATTTAGTATTGCCCTTGTTATCCCCACTTATTATCCACTTAGTATATGATTAGAATACTATACAGACTACCGCAGCTATTATAATGTAACCAAATATATATATTTATATATATCTTCTTAGATATAGCAACTCATTTGGATACTGGTCTCACACAGCTTCAGAATCCCTTAAAGGAAAACTCCACCCAAAAACAACATTTGGGTATTTGTTTCATTACTCCATTGTTGATTTAGTCCCAAAATGTTTTGCATGTCAAGATATATAACTTTCAAAATGCAGAAATACAACTGGTATGATGCATTTTGCATCATATGATGCTGTGCTTTTCTGTATTTTTTAAGTCCACACCCCCTCAGGACTTATTGCTTAATTATCCCCCATCTGACAACAGCTCCGGAGATTTAGTCACAATGACTGAAATATGCCTGTTGCCTTTGGTCCAGATTGGTTCAAATAGTGAGTGTTTGCTAGAGGCTTCCTGGAATGCTAAATGGGCAGGCTTTATACTTTTGGGATTACTCCAGTGGAGTACTCAATTGTTTCAGGCAAGCTCAAGCCAGCTCAATCAAGCTCAATCTAGCAGAGCTAGAATATTTGAAGTTGGTCTGGTCTGGGGTTACAGTGCCTTGGCGAAGTCCTGTGGCATGAGATGGGGGATTTTGTAGATGCCTGCCTACCTCCCCAGTGCTCTTCACACACAGTGAAAAGGCTGGTTTTGTTGGTGAGCTCAGGAAGCAGGCTGCTGCACTCCATCACGATGGCCTGAGGGATCATGATGACACAGGAAACCCCCCAGATGAGGATGATACTCTTGCGGGCGCGCCTGGCCGTACTTTTGAACATCAGCGGGTGGCAGATTGCGTACCAGCGGTCGAGAGCGATGCAGCTCAGAGTCAAGACTGACACAGATACAGAGATTGTCTGGGAGATTGAAAAAGAGGATGTGCAGTTAATTAAAGCACAAAGTGAACCAGTACAAAACGTACTAGACTTAATACATACCTGCTGAGAGAAAATCTGTGATTTCCCTTGGGCAAATAAAGGAACACGTACTATTCATTATTGTGAAGAATTAGAGAAGAAGAAAGGGACTGTTCTTTTTATCTATTTTCTCATTTGAAAGCCTTCTCAATATTAATATAAAAAAGGATAACACTTTTTCCCCCATGGCCCAAGTACCCTATCTGTTGGAATTTTAACAAATACTCTGTACATCTCTATCTGTTGGCATTTTAACAAATACTCTGTACATCTCTATCTGTTGGCATTTTAACAAATACTCTGTACATCTCTATCTGTTGGCATTTTAACAAATACTCTGTACATCTCTATCTGTTGGCATTTTAACAAATACTCTGTACATCTCTATCTGTTGGCATTTTAACAAATACTCTGTACATCTCTATCTGTTGGCATTTTAACAAATACTCTGTACATCCCTATCTGTTGGCATTTTAACAAATACTCTGTACATCTCTATCTGTTGGCATTTTAACAAATACTCTGTACATCTCTATCTGTTGGCATTTTAACAAATACTCTGTACATCCCTATCTGTTGGCATTTTAACAAATACTCTGTACCCTATCTGTTAGCATTTTAACAAATACTCTGTACCCTATCTGTTAGCATTTTAACACATACTCTGTACCCTATCTGTTGGCATTTAAACACTGACAGTGATGTGTCACTGCCAGTGGCAAAACATTGATGGACAGGGGATATTGTCTGATCTAGATGTTGACAGGGGCAACCGTTTCAGCCAAACTCCCCCAAGGCATCAACTCTTTAAATGGACTAATTAGAGTTGGTATGATGAGAAGCAGAATAGCAAGGCTACCCTTAGAGACCACACACACCGCACCGAATGTTGATCATCCATTCATTCAGTGTAGTATTTCTTTTAGAGACCACCCGCTGGTAGACGTCTGACTGCTGAATCGGCTTGCACTCGGTTTGAAAATTACGTCCGGCACTCCATTCAGAGGTGCTAAGTACTCTCGGCCAGCAAACACTACTGATACAGTTGAAGTCGGAAGTTTACATACACTTAGGTTGAAGTCATTAAAACTCATTTCTCAACCACTCCACAGATTTCATGTTAACAAACTATAGTTTTGGCAAGTCGGTTAGAACATCTACTTTGTGCATGACACAAGTCATTCTTCCAACAATTGTTTACAGACAGATTATTTCACTTATAATTCACTATATCACAATTCCAGTGGGTCAGAAGTTTACATACACTAAGTTGACTGTGCCTTTAAACAGCTTGGAAAATTCCAGTCATTGGAAAATGATGTCATGGCTTTAGAAGCTTCTGATAGGCAAATTACATAATTTGAGTCAATTGGAGGTGTACCTGTGGATGTATTTCAAGGCCTACCTTCAAACTCAGTGCCTCTTTGCTCGACATCATGGGAAAATCCCAAAAAATCAGCCTTGGGAGCAAATTCCAAACGCCTGAAGGTACCACGTTCATCTGTACAAACAATAGTACGCAAGTATAAACACCATGGGACCACACAGCCGTCATACCGCTCAGCAAGGAGACGCGTTCTGTCTCCTAGAGATTAACGTAGTTTGGTGTGAAAAGTGCAAATCAATCCCAGAACAACAGCAAAGGACCTTGTGAAGATGCTGGAGGAAACAGGTACAAAGGTATCTATATCCACAGTAAAACGAGTCCTATATCGACATAACCTGAAAGGCCGCTCAGCAAGGAAGAAGCCACTGCTCCAAAACCTTAGTTTTTGAAGAAATGTCCTCTGGTCTGATGAAACAAAAATAGAACTGTTTGGCCATAATGACCATCATTATGTTTGGAGGAAAAAGGGGGAGGCTTGCAAGCCGAAGAACACCATCCCAACCGTGAAGCACAGGGGTGGCAGCATCATGTTGTGGGTGTGTTTTGCTGCAGGAGGGACTGGTGCACTTCACAAAATAGATGGCATCATGAGGAAGGAAAATTATGTGGCTATATTGAAGCAACATCTCAAGACATCAGTCAGGAAATTAAAAGTAGCTGTAATATGAAACACCTACGAGGATTATGGCTGGCACAATTACTGTATAACCGTATAACCCTATTACCGTATAACCGTATAACCGACGGTTATGGATGAAGACCATCATGAAAACATGAGTAAGAGCTTTAAACAGGTCAACATTCAGACGGATTAACAGGACATGTACTCTGAGCATGCGCTGACCAACTGGCAAGTGTCTTCACCGACATTTTCAACATGTCCCTGATTGAGTCTGTAATACCAACATGTTGCAAGCAGACCACCATAGACCCTGTGCCCAAGAACACTAAGGTAACCTGCCTAAATGACTACAGACCCGTAGCACTCATGTCTGTAGCCATGAAGTTTTGAAAGGCTGGTCAAGGCTCACATCGACACCATTATCCCAGAAACCCTAGACCCACTCTAATTTGCATACCGCTCAAACAGATCCACAGATGATGCAATCTCTACTGCACTCCACACTGCCATTTCCCACCTGAACAAAAGGAATACCTACATGAGAATGCTATTCATTGACTACAGCTCAGTGTTCAACACCATAATGCCCTCAAAGCTCATCACTAAGCTAAGGATCCTGGGACTGAACACCTCCCTATGCAACTGGATCCTGGACTTCCTGACTGGCCGCCCCCAAGTGGTAAGGATAGGACACAACACATCTGCCACGCTGATCCTCAACACTGGGGCCCCTCAGGGGTGCGTGCTCAGTTCCCTCCTGTACTCCCTGTTCACCCACGACTGCGTGGCCAAGCACGACTCCAACACCATCATTAAGTTTGCAGATTACACAACAGTGGTTGAAGGTTGAGTGCTTCAAGTTCCTTGGTGTCCACATCAAACTAGAATGGTCCAAACACACCAAGACAGTCGTGAAGAGGGCACGACAAAGCCTATTCCGTCTCAGGAGACTGAAAAGATTTGGCATGTGTCCTCAGATCCTCAAAAGGTTCAACATCGAGAGCATCCTGACTGGCTGCATCACTGCCTGGCACGGCAACAGCTCGGCCTCTGACCTCAAGGTACTGCAGAGGGTAGTGCGTACGGCCCAGTACATCACTGGGGCGAAGCTTCCTGCCATCCAGGACCTATATACCAGGCGGTGTCAGAGGAAGGCCCTAAGAATTGTCAAAGACTCCAGCCTCCCCAGTCATGGACTGTTCTCATGGCAAGCGGTACCGGAGCGCCAAGTCTAGGTCCAAAAGGCTTCTCCACATCTTTTACCCCCAAGCCATAAGACTCCTGAACAGCTAATCATATGGCTACCCGGACTATTTGGCGCACGTGACAAATAAACTTTGATTTGATTTGATTTGGCCCAACGCTCTAACCGCTAGGCTACCTATGGGGCTGGTGTATTTTTTCCAGTTGTTTTAGATTATTTCATATAGCTGGATCTACAAAAACAATTTTTCTTAACATTAGACTACTTTTGATGTCTTAAAACACACTTTGATCTTGGAGTGTTATGTTACTTTAATGTCTGCAGCCATCACTCAAATATCAATTAGAGCCTGTAGACAGTAGAGGAGCTGTGAGAATTACAATTGAGGCCATCTGACTGTCAATGGGGGACATTTTCAGCTCTCTCGTTAACATCCTACTGCAAATGGACACATCAAATTGGGTCTACAGTTTCTACAGCTATTCCAATTTACCTCAGCCATGGGTCACACAGCCATAAGGAGAGGCAAGATGTACGCACAGTGCTGTAGTAAATATTGGAGTAACTAATGAAATGTCAATGAAGTTTGTGCATCATTTACTGATGACCTTCCTTGGGAGAGCACCTATGGCACACTGCAAGTAGGCCAGGGGAGAAAATCAGTGTAATATTCTGCATCTGCAGCTCATCAGGTAAAGGTTTTATAAATGGTTTTAATTGATCTCTTGATGGGTTGAGGTAGACCAGCAGCTGCCTCTTCTCTGTTGGTAATTGTAGTCATCTCAACTCTCTCTTTCAGACATACATTCAGTCCAGGACATTACTGATAGGGCTCCATTCATTTGTCTGTGGGTTTTGGATACAGTCCAGTGTTAAGGAAATCCAAAGATTAGCTAACCTGATAAACCATTTTTTCAATCTCCCGACCACCTATCATATTTTTCAACAGGCAGCATTGCAAAAATGTAATTACACTATTCACTATAATGTAATTACACCATGCACTATCATGTAATTTGTCCCCAGCATGAATGCAACATAATAAGAGTCAGAAATGGATTGAGGCTCTCTTTAGGTAATTTCATTGTTATTTTCTCAACGGTTAGGCAATCAGATGTTTTTTCAAAAGACAAATTGCATTGAAAAAGTAAACTGAGAAAAATAAACTGAGACTGGAGAAAGTTCCTTTTTTGTTACTTTAGAGCTTTTCATAAAAACATTTTTTTTAAAGGCTAACATTTTAGACAATATTGTCAAATCCTCGGACTAGCCAGAATTCAACTCATTAATTTCTTCTCTGTATTTGGAACGGTGCTATGCCAGAATGTGGACAGCCAGAGCCCGCCGCGGTATAGGGCTGGGAAAATGTACGTCAATACGCGGATGTCGCTGTACTCCTAATTATCCTGAAATTATGAATGGTGAATCGAGAAGATTGGAAAACTGCTAGTGTTTTATTAAACTGCATGCTAGGCTAGCTAATGCTATAGCAGCCAATTGGATTCCTTGAAAATGCATTGGGGTGAGTAGTGAACAGAAGTGTTGTGGAATCCAATGGATTGCTTTCATAGCCACAGAAAGTAGAAGTGCTGAGCATGCTGCAGTACCCCGAGGAAAAACTATAAATAACAAAAATATTGATACAAATAAAAAAACATATAAAAAAATGTATATACAAAAGTAGTGCACTTGGCCTTTACAAGTCCTGTATTAGCGGACTGATAAAGCCTTCTGTAATGTGGGCAAAAAAATGATAATCATATAATAACTTTGTGTTGTGGTGTGAGCAGAACCACCTTCAGCTCAACATCAGCAAAACAAAGGAGACGGTGGTGGACTTCAGGAGAACCAAGGCCCAACTGACTGCATCCCTATACAGGGGATGGATGTGGAAATGGTTAGGTCATACAAGTTCCTGGTAGTCCATATGGACAACAGGCTGGAATGGGCTGGTAACACCGGGGCTCTGTACAGGTCCTTCAACATGTGCAGTAAACTACTGCATACTTTCTACCAGTCTGTGGTGTGCTGGGGCGCCAACATATAGGCCGGTGACGCTTCTCGGGTAAATAAGATGATCAGGAAGGCTAGCTCTGTTCTGGGGATTAGCCTTGACACTCTAGAGGAGGTGGCGGAGAGACGGATCCTGGCCAAACTGCTGGCCATCATGGACAACGTCACCCAGCCTCTGCAGGCCATTGTTATAACGCAGAGGAGCACCTTCAGTCACAGACTGATCCCACCACGGTATGCCAGAGAGCGCTACAGGAGGTCCTTCCTACCGGCGGCTAGTAGACTATTTAATGCCTCACCTGGGTGCCTTGCCGTCAGCAACATAGACCTGGAACTGTTGGGGTGTTGGGACCTAGTTTAACAATTATGCATCCATCCGTGAGTAACTCTGATCTGTAATCACTCATTCACTCAGGACTTATTTATTCATTCAGGTCTGTATATACATATTCATGTACAGTTGTTATATCATATCACATGCAATATTGTAAGTAATTCTTGGACTGAACTTACGTAGTCATTCACTGAGGAATGTATATTAGTATCCTGTCAGTTGTATCTTTTTTCATTGCTTTTAGTATATCGAATGTGCAATACGTGAATTTATCTGTAATTAAACCCTGCACTAAGGACTGTATTTTAAGGGAATTATTATTATTACCCTAAATTATATCATACGCACATTTAAATATTTAAGTATCTCTTCCTGTCATTTACCTGTACAGTTAATTTAACCATGCAAAATATTCACTTACCTGTTCATTTAACCAGACTGTATATTAATGAAACTATTATTACCCTCACTTATATCATACGCACATTTAGCTATTTAAATATTTCTCTGCCATCGACCTGTATAGTATAGTTAACCATGCAAATATTCCTTATTTATCTATATCAACTTGCAGTATTTTTTTTTATTTAAAAAAATTTAAATAACACAATGTATAGTGTACATATTCAGCCATTCACCCATACTATGCAATGTATTTTTATAGCTTTTTGCACTCCAGACTTCATGTACTTTTATAATTTTTCATACTGCCGCACTATGTATCATGTATCGTGTATCTGTCTTTTGTGTATTTTCGGTCTGGCATTTTGCACCTTCCCTGTGTTTTTTCGTAGCTGCTTGCTTGGCAAATAAATTTCCCCTTGGGGATCAAAAAGGTATCTATCTATCTATCTATCTATCTATCTATCTATCTATCTATCTATCTATCTATCTATCTATCTATCTATCTATCTATCTATCTATCTATCTATCTATCTATCTATCTATCTATCTATCTATCTATCCCCCCCCCCCCAGTATTTAAATATTCTCGATGTATCATTTTGGATAATGGGATAATTAGGTGTACAGCACCTTATCCCATCCCAGGATTGAGGTATGTTTTCTGTACCATATCTCGCGTTAGCTCCGCGGTGTCCTCATCATGAAAGCCTGCCACTCAGACCTTACAGGGAAGATGAAATTCCAGTGAGCGTAAGGTCTGAATCTTGAGGCTAATCATCTGACATACAGTATGGCTGTGGATTCTGCCCCATATGGCTGAATGGATGTTCCATCACACTGGATCAAAAGAGAATTATGATGTTGATCCATTGAAGACTAAGCCCATGGCAGTTGAGGTGGGAAGCAAAATACTTTCCTGTGGCACAAGGATCACCATGGGGTCCCTTCAAAGGTGTTTCAAAGAATACTGTTCAGTACCCTGGAGTTCCGTACCAACCATCAAGCTTGAATTGGCAAGTGGTATCGGTACCGGAGCACCAAGTCTGGAACCAAAAGGCTCCCAAGCCATAAGACAGTTAATCAGATGGTTAACTGGACTATTTGTATTGACACCCTTATTTTTCTTCAATTTGTATTTCTTTGCACTGACATTCTTGCACTGGCTCTATACACACTCATTGGGTTCTACCAACACACTCACACATACTACACTGACACTCCAACACAAAACATACACACACACACACACACATGCATATCGATGGCACACACTCACACATAGACACACTTTCACTCTCTTCACAAACTGCTGCTGCTACTCTGTTTATTATCTATCCTGATTGCCTAGTTACTTTTACCCCTACCTACATATTACCTCAATAACCTCAACACCTGTTACCCCTGCACAGTGACCCGTTACCGCTACTCCTTGTTTATGGTTTCATTATTGTTATTTTATTGTGTTACTATTTCTTTCTTTTTTTTTTGCAAAACTTTTCTTACTTTTTAACTGCTTTGTTGGGAAAGTTCTAGTAACTAACAATTTCACGGTAAGGTAAAGTATGCTTTTCACACTCCTGTGTAGCTCAGCTGGTAGAGCATGGAGCGTCCAACATCAGGGTTGTTGGATTGATTCCCGCAGAGGTCCAGTATGAAAATGTATGCAGTTGCTCTGGATAAGAGTGTCTGGTAAAAACATTTATGTATTTGCCACATGTGAAAATAAAAACCTTGAGATATCATCTTACCTGTAAATAAGGCAGTATTTTACAAAGAGTGTTTCCAAAGAACCATGTTTCTGTAATGTCTACCACAAGACTTGCCGGGAGACAGGTGATGGTGACCAAGACATCAGCAAAGGAGAGGTTCACAATGAAACAGTTGGTCACTGTGCGCATGTGATGGTTTTTCCACACTGCAAAACAAACTGACAACAAGACACAACCCAGGGCTGCTGCTGTTAGGAATACATGGAGATGACATTGATTGGTCTAATTCAAATGTAATACAACACACAGCACACATCTGTATAACAGCACCTGAATAACAGCTATCAATTGCATAATATATATGAATGCATTACGAATTAACCTGTTGTCCTGTTATGTCACTTAAACATCCCTTGGTGATTATGAAAAGGGAAGTCAAACAACAACGTATAATAGTGGCTAATTTAATTTACAATAAGCCTACATCTGTGATAAGCCTGTCATAAACACATTTCTCATTTACTACAAAATAATATGGAAGGTAATGGATATGAATACATTCAACATAGCCTCCTCTCACTATCAGGACAGGTTTTTTAAATACTCAAGGTTCCCCAGCGTCCAGTGAACCACTCAATTCCCTGATGCTGCTCTTCAAAAAACGCTCTTCCTGCCTTAATGACATAATGTACAGTACTGTTACTACAGACACATGTATTAAAATTGGCAAATAAACCAGTCTCATTCACAAACAGCCCATGAAGAATGTGTAAAATCGTGCCCTAAACTTCGGGTAAAGCATCTTCGCTGCTTGCTGTTGAATACCTTTCATTCCAGAGCAAAATGTCTCGCCCTATCAACACATGCGAACAGCACTGCCATGGTAACAAGAGAAACTGCACACTGAGAAAATAAGACGCACTTGTAGGCTACTTGAAAACATTGTCAAATGACTGCAGTATTGTCAGCACAATCAAAATAATTTAGAATAAATTAAGACACTTAACTAAGACCATCATATTAAGTGTCTTGATAAAATACTGCCAAATAATCTTATTTTGAAAACTGGAAGCATCTTCTTGTAAGGGGACTATGTTAATGCTATACTGTATATTAAAGGCATCTTATTCTGAACTAGAAGCATAGGCCTAAACATATTTTATTAATAATTTCTAACATGCCCTAACCTATATTTGTCAAGTATTATTATCACCCAAAACGGGAATAGACCGTTCATAGAGAATGCCTTGTACTCCACTTTGATTCCGGTTTATCACTTTACAGGTCGCGTGATTTATCATTTTACCTGTCGCGTGTCGCATGCACATACAAATACTATGGATGCCCATGCATGTCCGCGCTCGGGATAAGGCCTTTATTTTGCGCTTCCCAAGTATATTCGATTGTCAATAACCTCATGTTTTATTCATAGACGGTAGTCTACTGATACTGCATTAGTGAACACCAAATGAATATAATAATAATAATAATAATAATAATAATAATAATAATAATAATAATAATAACAATAACAATGCATAGGCTACAATCACCTCACCAGTAGCCTAACTTCTATAAAAGTACCATTATGTACAATGAAGCCCAGATAACTTTGCGGACATGATCTATGCCATGCACTTAAAAATTAGGACTACATTTTAGAAATGATACTGGCTCAACTAATCCAGCCTGCGCCAAAACCTTTACCAAAACTTACCTAGTGTGTTTCCAATGAGAGAAACAAAAAAAACGAATATGTATCCTGCAATAAGAACCCATTCATACTGCTTGGGATGCAAATATTCCCTCCAGATATACTTCAGAAGTTCATCATCCTCATCGATGCTAGAGTATGGGTGTAATTCCGTGGTGCAAGGCTCAAGCGAAGGGGGTGAACATTCTCCACAATCCGAATTCACTGTGATCCCCGACATCATTCAAGAGTTGGAAGTGTTTAGGGTCTTTTTAGTGTCCATTCAGCGCGCCTGGAACGAGCAACAGACTACCGGTTTAGCGTATGCTAATAAAATGGTTATGCACCAGTTCTGAATCGCTTGGGCATCGTCAACGTGACTGACGGACACATCTCTCAAAGGCAGGGAGCATGCAAGGCAAGAAACCAATCAGAAAATGTCTTGTTGACAAAAAAAAGAGGGGGAGGGTTAATACCCCAAATATCAGAAACACTGTCATAAAACGCAAATGATAGCATGAGGAATTGAGGAGACCAGATTGGATGACATAATCAAATAACATTATTTTTAATAGAAAGATGTGATATATAGATGTGTAACAATCAACTGAAAAAGGTCTGAATGGAGGGTCCTGGTGGTTACCCTATTGAACCAAAATAAGACCAGAGTTGAAGTCAGATCTTTGTCTTAGAAAAAAGCTAGAAAAAGTCAGCAGGAAGCAGAAGAAAACAGTAAAAAGGTATGATTTTGTCACAGGTTTTAACCCCGGGATGTAGGGGTGTAAGCATCATTAAGCCATGGAAACTTGAGTGTTGGCAGTATAAAATGGTGGATTTAGAAAGCACCAGGCAAAATTTTGTGTTTTTACCTTGTCCCACAGTGAACCTTTTTTATTGTATTTCTATCTTGCTAGTTACCGTGTTGGCTATATTTCTAGATTAGATTGAAGTATGGCATGCTAGATAGTTAGTGTATATTTTTTAAACACAGAACAAGCTAGCTAGAGATATAAGAAAGTAGTTGTGTGGTCAGTAGCCTAGTTGTGGTCTGTAGTTGTAGTAGCTGTGTGGTTGTGGTCAGTAGTTGTTGTCAGTAGGTGTGTGATTGTGGTCAGTAGTTCTATGGTTGTAGTCAGTAGTTGTGATCAATAGGTTTTGTGGTCAATAATTGTGGTCAGTAGTTGTGGTTAGTAATTGTGGTCAATAGTTGTGGTGAGTATTTGACAGCCTACCTACAGGGTCAGCACCTGGAGCAAATTAGGGTTAAGTGCCTTGCTGATGGACACATCGATAGGTTTTTCACCTTGTCGGCTTGGGTATTCAAAACAGCGACCTTTCGGTTACTGGCCCAACGCTCTAACCACTAGGCAACCTGCTGCTAGGCTACCTGTAGTTGTGTGGTTATGGTTAAGTTCTTTGGGCCCAACAATATGGACATGGTCAGTAGTTGTGGTCAGTAGTTGTGTGGTTATGGTCTGTAGTTGTGGTCAGTAGTTTTGGTAAGTAGTTGTGTGGTTGTGGTCAGAATTTGTGTGTGGTTGTGTTGCAGGTCCTTTGGCAATACGTTATGGAGGTGGTCAGTGGTTGTAAACAGTAGTTGTGTTAAGTAGTTGTGCGGTTGTGGTCAGTAATTGTGTGGTTGGAAATAGTAATTGTGGTCAGCAGCTGTGTGGTTGTGGTCAATAGTTGTGTGGTTGTGGTCAGTAATTGTGTGGTCGTGGTCAGTAATTGTGTGGTTGTGGTCATTAGTTGTGGTCAGTAGTTTTTGTGGTCAGTAGTTGTGGTTGGTAATTGTGGTCAGTAGTTGTGGGCAGTAGTTGTGTGGTTGTGTTAAAGGTTCTTTGGACCCAACAGTATGGACGTGGTCAGTAGTTGTGTGGTTGTAGTCAGTAGTTGTGGTCAGTAGTTGTGTGGTTGTGTTAAACACTACCATCGTATTGTATCAACTGGCAACTGCAATCTGGAACAGCTAGTAATGTCGGACGAGCTGTTGATTTCATTTAGGTATTCAGATGGTCCCCTGAATGGCATTTAGTCTGCTTTCACTGTGATTAGATAAAACAACATGTCTTGTGCCTGTCTTATTTGAACACTATTAGGAATTTTGATTGTTTATGACAGCAGTATTGTTGTTTTTGTCCATCTTTTCATCTTCATTTAGGAATATGACAAGGTAGGCACATTGTTATGGTCAGACTCAAAGCAGTGTTCTGTAACCTGTGTTTGCTATCGACCACCATTATACATTGCTGGACCTGCCACTTGGGACAGAAATGATTTGTCAGGTGTTACATGAATACAATGATTTAATACAGCTGCTAAAAGTATTATTCACCATGACACATATGGCCACTATTGGTGAAGCCACTGTTAAGAGTGGTGTCCAATTTTTCCAAAGTTTTAAAATGTTGTGTTTTCAACTGGGTCTTTAAGAATAGTAATGTCTCTGTATTTCGTTTGATTGGACACCATGTTCGGTACAGTCCCTTGCTATTCCATTTAAATTCCAGTCAATTCTGAAAGTGAACCAAATTCCAATTCCATATTTTCCTAATTGAAAAGAATTGAAGAGAATTGACTGGAACTTAAATACAATTGATCGCAACCCTGTCCCACTGTCATGAGCAACTGGTTTAACATTAGGTGGAAGGTAAAACATTTTCTTTCCTCATCATTAGCCATGCAAGCTCCAAGGTTAATCTTTTGGGGGTTGTCCCCCAAAAAGATCAATACAAATGTATTACTTATGCAGAGGCTTTTTGTGGCTAACAAATATTGTGGCTAACAAATGGTTTGTTGTCACACTTTTGATCAGAGCTTTTACTGTGACAGACATCTTTTACTGTGACAGACAAATGCCATCTTTATGACATTTAAGGTGTTTTAAATGGAAATGAAGCTACTGCAGTATGAAAGCATCAATTTAACACGCTGTTAACTTTTAGTCTTCATCACAGCCATCGAGCAGCTGATTTGGTCTTGGCCATTGTGGAGAGGTTGGAGTCTGTTTGATTGAGTGTGTGGACAGGTGTCTTTTATACAGGTAACGAGTTCAAAAACGTGCAGTTAATACAGGTAATGAGTGGAGAACAGAAGGGCTTCTTAAAGAAAAACTAACAGGTCGGTGAGAGCCGGAATTCTTACTGGTTGGTAGGTGATCAAATACTTATGTCATGCAATAAAATGCAAATTAATTATTTAAAAATCATACAATGTGATTTTCTGGATTTTTGATTCCGTCTCTCACAGTTGAAGAGTACCTATGATAAAAATTACAGACCTCTACATGCTTTGTAAGTAGGAAAACCTGCAAAATCGGCAGTGTATCAAATACTTGTTCTCCCCACTGTATATTATTAGTATTATTACTACATAAAGAGACTCGATACTTTTGTATTTCCCAAATATTTATAAATCATTATTTGGATCAGACTAGTGGCCTTTTTACTGTAATGGCTATATCTGGTATTCCACATGTATTTTGTACAGTAACTCCTATTTGTTCTGGTCTTAATGGCACGTAATGGCACATGCTGGCACGTAATGGCACATACTGGCACGTAATGGCACATAATTGTCTTAGTGGAACATGATTGGTTGTCCCCCAAAAGATCAATACAAATGCATTACTTATGCAGAGGCTTTTGGAAGCAGTTTATATTTGTAATGCCATTGCATATACAGTATTGCACAAATTAGAATTCGAAACCAAGTGGGAAAAACTGGTTGCAATGACTGGTTATGTTTCTGACTTGATGGTCATAATGCTGACCTCCATACAACCTCTTGTAGGCTACAATCTCATAATTCAGATCTCATAGCTCTAAATTATAACAGATCTGTTGGACAATATCTATTCTCATCGTTACTAAAGACGGAAAACACAGCGCAACTACAGGTAATTGTTCACTTATCCTTAAGAAGAGCAAACACCAACATCCTATTATCAAACAGAGATGCAAAAAAAAATTATGTTTACATAGAAACATTCTCAACCTTCACTCTGTCATATGTCCACCCTCATTTTATAATGAATGTGTTTTCTTGTATACCTGATGCAATGACGATTATTCCTGTGTGAATTACAAGCAGCTGTGTGCTTGCATGCATACCCTCTGTGAACTTCACATTGAATTATACACTTTCTATGTGATGTGAAAGATTGAGGTCTTGAAGTACTTAGTGACAGTAGGAACCCTGTCTACTGAAAGTATGAAAAGGCATGGTTCAAATAGTCCAGGGGAATGGGTTGAACACTAACACATACAACCTTAATAAAAAACTATTCCGTAGCTTAAACAGACTGAAATAAATAATTCACCTAATAGTGGTACTGCAGGAGGCCTTGCCCTGTAGGTCATACAGCGAAGGATCAAAGGTTAAAAATACAAATTTCTTTGGAAAAAGCAACTATATTTTTCCACCAAATTTGTCAGTGTTTGTACAGGTCAAATATTTGACATATTTACAAAGACACACAATGTACATTTCCCTAAATTAGTCCCTCATAATACCATTGCATTTCCCACAACACCTGTAAAATCCAAGCACATTTTTCCAAGAAAGCTATTCATCAAAACACTCCAGACACTACAGTAATGACAAAAACGGCATTAGGTTTTGACAAATTAACTAATTCTCCCAATCATGCAATTCACATGTACGCACTGTAAATCCTGTACCCTGGATATGTTTTTCTGATATTGTGGCTAACAAATGGTTTGTTTTCACACTTTTGATCAGAGCATTTACTGTGACAGACATCTTTAAAATGTATTGATGACATTTAAGGTGTTTTAAATGGAAATTAAGCTATGAAAGCATCAATTTAACACGCTGTTAACTTTTAGTCTTCATCACAGCCATCGAGCAGCTGATTTGGTTCTGGGTTGAAAAAAATGATCATGCATTTGATGTATTATGAAGAATATAGATCTTTGATCTATTAAAGACCAAAAAGCATAACATATTATAGCTCTCTTGAACAGCAAATAAGACTTAGCAAATTTGTGTTGAGTGTACAAACACACACACACACACACTTTTTTCTTACCTCTTTTAGTCTTGGACTGAAGACTTATCAACGTCAAGGTACTGGAGTGACGAGCCACCCTTTCTGTACCTGCTTGGCCGGCTCCCCACTCGGATTCCCTGCCGCTGACCACTACTTCCCCTCTAGTTCTCTCTCTATGCCTCCCCTACTGCAAGGACCGGAGCCCTAGGACTGTGCCTCAGGACAACCTGGCCTGCCAATTCCTGGCTGTCCCTGTCAGTGGAGGATGGTGAAGGGAGCACGGCTCATAATAATGTCTGGAACGGCGCAAATGGAATGACATCAAACACATGGAAATCATGGACACCATGTGTTTAATGAATTTTATACCATTCCACCTATTCCGCTCCAGACGTTACCATGAGCCTGGCCTCCCCAATTAAGGTGCAACCAAACTCCTGTGGTCCCTGTCCCCTGTTCACTTGGCCGTTCTGCTGATCCAGTTCTGCTGTTCCGACTGACACTGTGGGCCCCTGAATTGATTTCACAATCCGGGATACCTTATCCTGGACCCTGCTGATCGACCCCCCTCCCCCCCCCCCCTGCCCCCATTCATATCTTTGTGCTTCGTAGAAAGTTTTACCAATAATCATAACATCAACATTTAATTCAAGTAAAAATCTGTTTGCCATTGCCTTACAGAGTCCTGAAAGGATGTCTTCTCTTCATGTGAACAGTTTTCAGTAGTGCAGACTGTTTCCACTCTGCCTACCATTTGATTGGGCCTTTGAAAACGTTTCTAAATTTGACCAGTTATCCATGCTTTCTTTTCTACTACTTATTTTTGTGGATTAAATGCCCCACTCTTTGTATGAATTTGCCCAGTTTGTTTTCATTGTGGCTATGTGTCTGCTGGCCTGTGTGGTTGTGTTGTTCAATGTTGGAGCTACTTTTAGCAGAGTGCATGCTCTTGGTCCTCTCTGGGGGGTTTATGGGTGCAGGGCCTGTTGCAGATTCTGAGGAGTGGGGTGGCTCCTTCTCCAATGAACAAAAAGGCTCAAATCTGCTATATAAACGACTATCGCCACCCCGATCGTTACGCCAGTTTCCTGATTCAAGTCTTGCTCTTTCATACCTTTTATCAATGGAAGTATGCTGCCCCTGTGTCCCCATGGATGTAGTTCTGACAGGAAGGTTTTGGTGCAGCTCTTCAGTGCTAAAACGAGGAGTTGAGGATAGTCCTATATCATCTGCACGGTGGTTCTTGTCCATCTGGAGGCTAGTAGGGGATCTGATTGGATGTGCCATGCTACTCTGTGGTGCAACCTTCCTCTCTCTGTCTCGTATTTGTCCTTCTTCCTCAGGCACTATGGTGTCTGAGCTTCCACCCCCTCTAGAGGAGCCCCCTTTAGGGGAACCCCCTTTAGAGGAGCCCCCTTTAGGGGAACCCCCTTTAGAGGAGCCCCATTTTTTCTCTGGTATGTTGAGTAATGATCTGATTTGTTTGGAGCTCTTCTTGAGGAAACGTGGTGAACCCAGTGCCGTACTGGTGGACTTGTAAGTGGGCTCTTTGCTGTTCATATCAAGGGCTGCTGCAGACACAGTTCTGGAGGGAGGCTCTTGCCAAATGGAAACAGGGGGGCTCTTTGTGTCCACAAAGTTTTTGACGTCATAATGAGAGACAGATCTCTGATCCTTGTTCAGATTTGAAGAATATCCTCCATTCTGTGCACCCACTCTTATTCTACCACCATCTGGCTGACTCCTCTCACCATACATGTGACTGGAGGATTCTTTATTGACTCTGTAGTCACTGTTGGACTTGTTGGAGTCTGCCACACTGTGTCTTTTGTGCCAGTTGTCTTGAAGGAGCTCAGGGGTTTTGATCACCAGTCCCTCTTTGGCTTTTCCCATGCTGGCATAGACTGACTGATGTGGGTATCTTCCTGGGCCATAGCCAATGTTATTCCTAGGATCATCCAAAGTCTGCAGACTCCGCCTTTTCATTATGTATTCATCCTGTCTCATTCTGTTTTCCATCGATGTTGCTGGATTCCATTGCAATTGCGTTGAAGAGTAATACAGTGCATTGTTTGGCTTTGCAGCGGGGTCGACCTGATATTTGGAAGAGGAAGAGTTGTTTGAGTGACTGTTTGTCTCTGGTTTCTCTGAAATAGTGGACTTGAAAACAAGGGATGACCTAAGTCTGGAAGGAATCAGTGAGCTAGTTTTGTTTTCAAGTGTTTCATACTGGTCCAGATAGTCACAGGATTCCCCCATATGATCATCAGTGTTACTGAGGTAAGACTCTATCCTATATGTGCGCAAGAAGGACTTAGCCGCGTGCTTCAAAGATGGCATGTTCTGCTGCATGAGGCGGACTTGTTTGTCATTCCCGTGGTAGGACTGGCGAATATTTATCTGTGCCCCCTTAGAATTGTCTTCCATAGCATTAGAAAAGTGGCTTCTTCCAGGAGCGCAGTGATTACCTCCATCTCCAGCCACATTCCAGTTGCTTGCCCTATACCTTGAGTTGTGTGGAACATACTGGACTTCTTGTCTCTCCCCTGCATAACTATGCCTTTTCAGGAAGTTCACAGTCTCTGCAGACTGGAACTGATGGATGCAGTTTTGAACACTCTCGCCGGGATTGATCATGGATCTGTGTTCAAATGGCTCTTTGTCATAAAGTCTCTCCATCTCTCCGATAGGGCTTGTCATGCCCATCTGTCTCTCACAGGCTTTCCTGTACACTGTATCCAGGGTATGTCTCAACTGGTCTTTCCTCTTAAAGGCTTGTCTGGATTCAGAAGCATACTTTGCCTGGGCATGTCTTCCATTCCGTTCTAGTAGCACAGTCTCGGGAGGGGTGAGAACTGCTGGCACAAAGGAACGGGCGAAGAGCGTTCGAAACTCTTCGTCATAGGACTCTACCAGCTGGCCTGTTATGACCTGCACCATACTCAGGTTGATTTTCTCATAGGACCACATGAAGCTGGGTGGAGCAGATTAAACAGAGAGCAGCAATTACTGAAAATGAAATAACAGCCATTTTTTGCTCAGTTAACTGAGGTAGACAGTTTCACAATATCAGTAAATTGTCTGCTGTCAACCCTTAGCATTTCTAATTCATGCTGACTTTTTGTATCGAATATAAGCTTTTAGGCAGTCTAAAGATATATATATATATATATTGTTACTCATAGGTATTCTAGGAATATATCAGCCTCTACCTCATAAAAAAGCGGTTTTTGAACCCTTTTTCGTTTTTTTGTATCACAATCTTAATTGTTTTCTTATAAGTTCTGTGTTCCATATAGAATTCAAATACAGGCTCTACAGAAAGCCCTGTCATGTAACGTTTTGAAACAGAACTAATTTTCCATTCATTGTTTACTTCACTGATGTAAGAAAACAATTACGATTGGGTTAAATATTCTGAAAACCATCCCTCTAAGCCTTACCCTTACCGTGTTCAAATAGTCGCAGTTAAAATACAAAGAAATAACATAATAATGACTCAATAAAGAGCATTTAATTTATAGCTCTTTATAAAAATTGGAAAAGCCTTGTTCTGAGCTGCTAAGATTATACATGCAGTAAAGATGTGTTTTTGCTATACGGAATCTTTGGGACATCCCAGCTCTGACGTAAGGGTGGGGGTTAAGGTTAGGGTTTAGAGTAGGGACATCCCAAGGAACCTGTATTGCACTAATTGTAACAATACATACAACATTTCTTCTCCCTGGGCTCCTTGCTCCATTTACCTATATGATCCATACACCACTGTTTGGCAGTCCACCAACAGAAACTTCTGCTCCATTCCTCCATGAAATGTAGCTCCTGAACGACAGAGGTAATCCTGACCCTTCACTGTCCGTACTCTCATGTTCTGTAGACCAAGAGAATCAGTGGAATGTTACCAAGACCATTCTATGGTCACACATTGCTTTATGCAAAGCCTGAACATATATACTGTATATATGCAGTATCAGTCAAAAGTTTGGACACACCTACTCATTCCAGGGTTTTTCTTTATTTTCACTATATTCTACATTGTAGAATAATAGTAAAGACATCAAAACTATGAAATAACACATATGGAATCATGTAGTAAGCAAAAAAGTGTTAAACATGTTAAAATATATAGTATATTTTTCAAAATAGCCACCCTTTTCCTCGATGACAGCTTTGGGCACTCTTGGCATTCTCTCAACCAGCTTTTTTGTTTAATTAGGCAAGTCAGTTAAGAACAAATTCTTATTTACAACGACAGCCTACCCTGGACAAATTGTGCACCGCCCTATGGGACTCCCTATAACGGGCAGTTGTGATACAGCCCGGGTGTAACGAAGAGGCAGTGTCATTGAGATCCATATGCAATATTTATTGAACAGCAATAATACGTAGAACCAACAGGCAGGGGTCAAACACCATAGAGGGAGATATCCAAGGCTAAGCACAAACTTAGTCAAGAGGCAGGCAGAGTTCCAGGGCAGGCAGCAGACAGAGTAAGGAATATCCAGGTAAACAAAACAGAGTCACAATGGCAAGAAGCAAAGGCTCGATCTGATGAAAACAGTCCAGGGTCAAAAACAAGGAGAACGCTCAGAAATGTTAGCCAGGGCAGAACAAGACTTCGCACTGAAGCAGTAGAGACAGGCTGTATAAATAGCCCTGATGATGAGTGGCAGGTGTGCAGATAATTAGTCCGGGTGATAAGTGGCAGGTGAGTAGATGATCACATACAGGCACGGGATTATGGGAAATGGAGTCTATATGGGTAATCTCAATATTCTGGAGAGGGCTTGATTCGTGACACCGGGATCAAACCAGGGTCTGTAGTGGCACTTCAAGCACTGAGTTGCAGTGCCTTAGACCGCTGCCCCACCCAGGAGATGGTTTGGGATGAGTTAGACCACAGAGTGAAGGAAAAGCAACCAAATGTGCTCAGCATATATGGGAACTCCTTCAAGACAGTTGGAAAAGCATTCCTCATGAAACTGGTTGAGAAAATGCCAAGAGTGTGCAAAGCTGACATCAAGGCAAAGGGTGGCTACTTTAAAGAATCTCAAACATAAAATATATTTAGATTTGTTTAACACTTTTTTGGTTACTACATGATTCCATATGTGTTATTTCATAGTTGTGATGTCTTCACTATTATTCTACAGTGTAGAAAATAGTAAAACATTTAAGAAAAACCCTTGAATGAGTAGGTGTGTCCAAACTTTTGACTGGTACTGTATATATACAGTATATACAAAATAAAAGGTTTATTGTTATATACACCAGATAGGGGCAGTGTAACGTGTTGTTTTACCTGTTTTACATGGTCAGCCATAGTAGTATGGCATCCATGGAGCAAATTAGGGTTCAGTGCCTCCCTCAAGGGCACATCGACCAATTGTTTACCTTGTCGACTCGGGTATTTAAACCAGCGACCTTTCAGTTACTGGCCCAACACTCTGAATGCTAGACTGCCTTTTGCTCTTTTGTGAATATACTTAAAGGGTGCGGTTGCCGTGTCCTAAAGGCCTCATCCATCTGGTAATAAATACAGGTATCTGCCAAAATAAAGATAACACCAACATAAATCGTCTTAATAGGGAGTTGGGCCACCGCGAGCCAGAACAGCTTCAATGCACCTTCACATAGATTAATCCCTCTGGTAACAACTACCTCGCCCTGTAAACTACCTCGCCCTGCAAAAGCAGGAGGAGTGAGACTTTTACTTCTTCAGGCTGTCGTTTTAAGGGCCTACTGTCAGGGGTTGAATTAATACTGTTGATACGATGAGAGGACGATCAGTCGATACATGTAGATCTCTAGCTACATACAGTACCAGTCAAAAGTTTGGAGTGTTTTTCTTCATTTTTACTATTTTCTACGTTATAGAATAATAGTGAAGACATCAAAACTATGAAATAACAATTATGGAATCACCTAGTAACCAAAAAAGTGTTAAACAAATCAAAATGTATTTCATATTTTAGATTCTTCAAAGTAGCCACCCTTTGCCTTGATGACAGCTTTGCACACTCTTGGCATTCTCTCAACTAGCTTCATGAGGAAGGCTTTTCCAACTGTCTTGAAGGAGTTCCCACATATGCTGAGCACTTGTTGGCTGCTTTTCCTTCACTCTGCGGTCCAACTCATCCCAAACAATCTCAATTGGGTTGAAATCGGGTGATTGTGGAGGCCAGGTCATCCGATGCATCACTCCATCACTCTCCTTGGTCAAATAGTACTTACACAGCCTGGATGTGTGTTTTGGGTCATTGTCCTGTTGAAAAACAAATGATAGTCCCACTAAGCGCAAACCAGATGGGATGGCGTATCGTTGCAGAATGCTGTGGTAGCCATGCTGGTTAAGTGTGCCTTGAATTCTAAATGAATCACAGACAGTGTCACCAGCAAAGTACCCCCACACCATCATAACTCCTCCTCCATGCTTCACGGTGGGAACCACACATGTGGAGATCATTCTTGCTTATTTGAGCTGTTCTTGCCATAAGGGCTATTTTCTGTATACCACCCCGACCTATTACAACACAACTGATTGGCTGAAACGCATTAAGAAGGTGTCAGGCTCTGGCCATAGAGAAACCTATTTGCTTCTCTATGTAGCCATGGTCAAAGTCTGACAGTTATTTTCTTTCTGGTGGTGGTTTGCGTTGGATCCCTAATTAGAGGCAGCTGCTGTGCATCGTCTCAAATTAGGGATCCTACATAGGTTTGTATGTTCCACACTGGGGAGGTGGGTCGTTATCGTTATGTATATTTCGCAAGTCACGGTGAAACAAGTAAGTGTGCTACGTTACGTTTGTATATCGTGTTTAATTTTGACGTTACGTTTGTACATCGTGTTTTAATTGTTTGTGTAGTTCGTACATTTTATTGAATAGTCAGTAAATAAATATGTCGAACTACTATCCCTGCGCTGCGTCTTGGTCTATGCATGCACCCTCTCGTGACAGAAGGAAAGAAATTCCACAAATTAACTTTTAACAAGGCACACTTGTTAATTGATTATAGGTGACCACCTCAATGAAGCTGGTTGAGAGAATGCCAAGTGTGTACAAAGCTGTCATCTAGGCAAAGGATGGCTACTTTGAAGAATCTAAAATATATTTGTTTAACACTTTTTTGGTTACTACATGATTCCGTATGTGTTATTTCATAGTTTTGATGTCTTCACTATTATTCTACAATGTAGAAAATAGTAAAAATTAAGAAAAACCCTAGAAGGAGTAGGTGTGTTCAAGCCTTTTGACTGGTACTGTACAATACCAACATAGCAGAGTATCTGAACTTACCCTAAGGTTTGAGATTTGGATGTCTTGATTCTCAACCATTAAGAGGAAGCTTTGCAGATTAAATTCATCCAGAAGCACATAAACTGGAATTCCTCTGGTGGAAGCGTCAACCACCTCTTTGAATATATCCACATCTGTAAAAATGTCCATTACAATTGCAATAACCTGTAGAGAAAGAAGGGAAACACAACACAAATTAGAACAAGAAGTACATTGATGATTTATTCAAATAATTTGTATACCATTATAGACTATTATATACTTTAACACCTTAGTGCTGATGGAGTGTTAATTAGAATATGATGCATTACTGTAAGCTCAAGAACTCTGATTGATTACTGTGACCCTTTGGAAACTGTGATGCCAACAAAATACCGGTGACAAAAATGGTGATGGTGGTTAAGGCTGTGTGATATCGTCATACTTCCCTATGTGTTATAATGATCTGTCTCTGACTCATGTTACAGCTTACTATCCATTCGTGGGTAATTAGAACTGCACTAGGAGGAGACATAATGGATACTACCTGATGACTAAGACCTACTACAGTTTGGTAAAAACATGTTGTTTCAGGTCGTTAAAGGTTCCTTTAAAATGCACCTTTGTACAGTCAGGATACAACCTGACCATCGCAACAATAAAAAAAACACACATTCAGCACACTGATATATATATACATACAGTGGGGAGAACAAGTATTTGATACACTGCTAGTTTTTGCAGGTTTTCCTACTTACAAAGCATGTAGAGGTCTGTAATTTGTATCATAGGTACACTTCAACTGTGAGAGACGGAATCTAAAACAAAAATGCAGAAAATCACATTGTATGATTTTTAAATAATTAATTTGCATTTTATTGCATGACATAAGTATTTGATCACCTACCAACCAGTAAGAATTCCGGCTCTCACAGTCCTGTTAGTTTTTCTTTAAGAAGCCTCCTGTTCTCCACTCATTACCTGTATTAACTGCACCTGTTTGAACTCGTTACCTGTATAAAAGACACCTGTCCACACACTCAATCAAACAGACTCCAACCTCACCACAATGGCCAAGACCAGAGAGCTGTGTAAGGACATCAGGGATAAAATTGTAGACCTGCACAAGGCTGGGATGGGCTACAGGACAATAGGCAAGCAGCTTGGTGAGAAGGCAACATCTGTTGGCGCAATTATTAGAAAATGGAAGAAGTTCAAGATGACGGTCAATCTCCCTCGGTCTGGGGCACCATGCAAGATCTCACCTCGTGGGGCATCAATGATCATGAGGAAGGTGAGGGATCAGCCCAGAACTACACGGCAGGACCTGGTCAATGACCTGAAGAGAGCTGGGACCACAGTCTCAAAGAAAACCATTAGTAACACACTACGCCGTCATGGATTAAAATCCTGCAGCGCACGCAAGGTCCCCCTACTCAAGCCAGCGCATGTCCAGGCCCGTCTGAAGTTTGCCAATGACCATCTGGATGATCCAGAGGAGGAATGGGAGAAGGTCATGTGGTCTGATGAGACAAAAATATAGCTTTTTGGTCTAAACTCCACTCGCCGTGTTTGGAGGAAGAAGAAGGATGAGTACAACCCCAAGAACACCATCCCAACCGTGAAGCATGGTGGAAACATCATTCTTTGGGGATGCTTTTCTGCAAAGGGGACAGGACGACTGCACCGTATTGAGGGGAGGATGGATGGGGCCATGTATTCCGAGATCTTGGCCAACAACCTCCTTCCCTCAGTAAGAGCATTGAAGATGGGTCGTGGCTGGGTCTTCCAGCATGACAACGACCCGAAACACACAGCCAGGGCGACTAAGGAGTGGCTCCGTAAGAAGCATCTCAAGGTCCTGGAGTGGCCTAGCCAGTCTCCAGACCTGAACCCAATTGAAAATCTTTGGATGGAGCTGAAAGTCCGTATTGCCCAGCGACAGCCCCGAAACCTGAAGGATCTGTAGAAGGTCTGTATGGAGGAGTGGGCCAAAATCCCTGCTGCAGTGTGTGCAAACCTGGTCAAGAACTACAGGAAACGTATGATCTCTGTAATTGCAAACAAAGGTTTCTGTACCAAATATTAAGTTCTTCTTTTCTGATGTATCAAATACTTATGTCATGCAATAAAATGCAAATTAATTACTTAAAAATCATACAATGTGATTTTCTGGATTTTTGTTTTAGATTCCGTCACTCACAGTTGAAGAGTACCTATGATAAAAATTACAGACTTCTACATGCTTTGTAAGTGGGAAAACCTGCAAAATCGGCAGTGTATAAAATACTTGTTCTCCCCACTGTATATGTGTGCCTAGACCTGGTTGAAAAATGTTAATAGTATACACATTTTGAAGCAAATGTCAACTTGTGCTGCTAGTGATATCTATACTGTGTAGTATCTCAAGGGGTAACTTAGTAAGTGGTCACAAGGACACAGCCACTCTATATTTCCTGTGACACTTGGATGGAAGATTTACCTTTATGCACACGCCCATCTCCTCTGGCTAATACACTATATAATCAAAGTATGTGGACACCCCTTCAAATTAGTAGATTTGGCTATTTCAGATCTCAGTGGCTTTCAATGTCGCATGGTCATAGGATGCCACCTTTCCAACAAGTCAGTTCGTCAAATTTCTGCCCTGCTAAAGCTGCCCCGGTCAACAATTCTGTGCTTCCAACTTTGCGGCAACAGTTTGGGGAAGGCCCTTTTTCTGTTTCAACATGACAATGCCCCTGTGCACAAAACGAGGGAGGTCCATACAGAGATGGTTTGTCGAGATCGGTGTGGAAGAACTTGACTGGCCAACTGCGACCTAATCGCCCAACATCAGTGCCCGACCTCACTAACGCACTTGTTGCTGAATGGAAGCAAGTCCCAGCAGCAATATTCCAACATCTAGTGGAACGCCTTCCCAGAAGAGTGGAGGCTGTTATAGCAGCAAAGGGGGGACCAACTCCATATCAGTGCCCGTGATTTTGTAATGAGATGTTCGACGAACAGCTGTCCACATACTTTTGGTCATGTATTTTGAATACTTGTAGCTAATACTAGCTAGACATTGTAGACTAAATCACATGAGAAACCGCAGTTAAACTATAGCTTGAGTGTTCTGATAGGAGATTTGTAAACGTTCAAATGAGCACATCCTTGACCGAAGCGGATGAAGCAGCATATATAATTATCAGGGGTTTGTCATTGCACAGTCAACAGATTATATGGCTCCATGATAAGATTCAAAGTACACTCTCAGAATAAAGGGTACGGTTAGGGCAATGCACAGTAGCTCAAAATACACATGATGTACATTCAGAGGTACACATAGGGTCTCACATGGTATTGGTACCTTTTAGGGTACATGTGGGGATAATCTAGTATAATGGTACATTTTAGTACCCAGTATTTTGAATATAAAGGTACAATCATTGGAGGCATGGGGCTTAGTGGGGGTGTGGCTTACAGTTAGTTATTTTGGGCCAACCAATGAGTGGAAGTGTTGTACCAGTTTATGTGATCTATGGTTATGTTAATTAAAGTGTCTGCTGCCAGTTCTGAAGTCTTTATAAAGGCTTACATAAGAGCAAGCAACAATAAAAAGCTGTAACTAATATTGTCGCGACCTTAACCCAACATTGAGTGAGCCAGTCAAGAGGTACGGACATCTTCGCTTGACAGTCACTGGACCCAGGTTTGAGTCCCGGTCGGGGCGACCCTCTGAATTTACTACACTGGTGTCAGAAGTTTGTTGGCAGAGAGGCGTGTACATGTCAGAGATAGAGAGGAGGTACATTTTTGCCACATAAAATTAACAAATGGCTTTGTCACTGTGATGGTACCCTAAAGAGGCAAATTTATGCCTTTTGGCTATTTTGATGTACAAACTGCAAGGATACAATTATGTACTTATAACTAACGGTACAATGGATGTACCTTTAAGTACAATTCGCTATCTTTTTTTTCTGAGAGTGTGGTTATGACTGACACAATGATCCTTCAAGAACATCCTTTGATGATCCCAGTTCCTGTACAACCGGTTCTTTCTTTGAAAACAACATTGACAGATTTCTTGCATGACAGCTGCAGGCAATCCATGATCTGTGTACTGTCTTGCTTTCCTGCTGTCCAACATAAGGTAAAAGTCTATTGATCTTTGCATTGCTATTTCTGGTAATGGTAGTCTGAAAATGTAATGTGGATCACATAGAGAACAAAGGTTAGAAGCAGGATTATCTGGACATGGCCTAATCTCAGGATTTGACACACAACTATGAGAATGACCAAACATTCAAGGATACTGAGTGATTTTCGTTGCAGCGGGAGATATGCTTTTACTCACGAAGGTAATTTTATATACCCACCGTGACTCCACCTCAGACACTTCTGTCTAGTGTAAAGGTAATATGTGTGTATAATTCTGCCCTGGGATAAAAGGGAGTTGTGCAGTAAATAATTTTGCCTGGAATAATTGTCACATGGGATTCAGGAGCTATCAGGTTCACACAAAGAGACAGTGCAACAATTACATTTTGTTTTTGTATAATAATAATACATTTAAAAAGGGAGCTGTCAGCAGCTTTTAAAAAATAGCATTCTATAAACTCCATAAGCATTGCCATTGTTGTTGACACAATGCATTGCAGAATTACCTGTCTGGCATCCTGAATCTGTTTACGGATCACCTCTTTGATGGTGGGGCTGTTTAGTCTTGGTGGATGGAAGAGCAGATCTATATTGGTTTGCAATCCATCATGCATGACCTCTGGCCACCCTAACTCCAGGTCAGGTGTTGCTATGTCTGAGTGCACAGGCCAGTACGTCCCAGTTGAAGACTTGCTGGCCGGAGTGTCCGGAGCTGGGCCGTCAATTTCTTCCGTGTGGTTGCTAGGCAATGGCTGTGAGGCATTTGTAGTGATGAAGTGGAGTTCATCTTCTGAAAGGAAGCTTCCTATCCGCTCGGCTTTGAGGAACTCCTGGTAGCTCTCTCTGCCGTCACTCACCAGGGAATCAATGGCAAGGCGATAGGCCTCCTTATAGTGGGGCTGAATGTAATCCTCAGGCTTCAACTCTTCTTTCAAGGAGGACAGCAGGGAGAGTTGTTGGGAATCCATCATAAGGGTGGCTTAGTTCGTTCTGTTACAGATGGTGGATGCTTGAAGTCAAAGAGACAAGAAGCAAGGCGTTAGAAAAACCATGTGAAAGAGTGTGTCTTCCTTTAAATAAATTGTTTCAAAATAAAAATGTTGGCATTTCCCAGGTCATGTTTGTCCAACTTCTAGAAAGAATTTTAACCCATTTAACCCCAAGATTTCCCCAGGTTTTCAGCATAATTGTAAAGCTTTGGGGCATTAACCCTGTGACACTCATCTTTTCCCATTGAATGCAATGTATTGACATAAGCATCAATTGGTTGACTCTCATCTTTTCCCATTGGCACCGCAAATCCGTCTGGGAGCATGGCCAGTTAACATAAGCATCAATTGGTTGATGCCTAACCTTTCGCAAAAACATGACAGGATAATGTTTTGATAATGAGCTGACATATTATATTATGCTTCCTGCATTCTATGGGATGAAAAGCAACAAGTTAAATAAATCCACCAGGCAATTTGGGTGAAAACAGCGCAGCCCCCAACTAACAGAAGTATCTTAAATGCAATATGATAGCTCGGGGTAAGGTGAAAATAAATCAGATGTCCTCAAATAAACACCTTTAATAATTTCATTACCCCCATCCTTTGATGTCTGCAGATAGGCTCAAGTCGAGTTGGAATGTTTGTATTTCTCAGCTGTCATTTAGGGAACTCTGCCATGATCTACATCAATGCTTAATAACATCTGGCTTTAAAGGAGATCTTAAAGGGATAGTTCTGGATTTTTGGATACCATGGATACCATTTTTATGAAAGCCAGTGCTAACTAGCTTAGCACAGAGACTGGAAGTCTTCGGGTACAGCTAGCACGCTAGGTATAACCGAAGACTTCCAGTATTTGCGCTAAACTAGTTATCATTGGCTTGTGAAATTACCTCTCTTGAATTGCATTCACAAATTAATCTCTCTGGAAAAGCAGATAAAGCGCTTAATTGACAAGATCCAGAACTATCCCTTTAAGATCTCCTTTAAAGCCAGATGTTATTAAGCATTGATGTAGAGACCATGGCAGCGTTCCCTAACTGACAGCTGAGAAATACAAACATTCCAACTCGACTCGAGCCTGTCTACAGACATCAAAGGGTGGGGGTAATGAAATTATTAAAGGTGTTTACTACTTGACGTCCTCTGAATTTCACCTTACCTCGAGCTATCAAATTACATTTAAGATACTTCTGTTATTTGGGGACTGCCCTGTTTACACCCAAATTGCCTGGCGGATTCATTTAACCTTGAACGAGCGTGGAAAACAAACGTTGCTGCTTTTCATGCAGGAAGCATAATATTAAATGTCATTCAGGCTTATCAAGTTGTTAAACATGATAAATGCTAAACCTGACACCTATAACCAGCATTTGCTAGAAACGCTGTACCAAATCAGCATACTAATGAGCCACTTGTTTCAACTGCCACCCGGGCTAGATATTGATAAACACAATAACAAATTAACTGCTATTAAATTGTGACCCTAAAGCACCAACCCACTGGGCAAAAACTAGTTGAATCATCATTGTTCCCATGTCCTTTCAACCACCAAAGAATCAATGTGTCAGATTTGATAAAATTAGTAGTATAGGACAATAGGCATACATACAATCTCATTGTAATCATAGGGATTTAACAAGTTATGTCTTTCCACTGAAAGATTCTATGATGTCATTGCTCATTAATAATGTTAGTGAAATGTTCCTTTTGCTTAAACCCATGTTTTTGGAATCTGCCTAGATAATGCAATGTGCCATTTTGAACAAACAAGTTGATCATATATCAACTTTAACAGTTTCTTCAAAAACATTTTACATTTATATTTTACATCTTGGTCATTTAGCAGACTCTCTTATCCATAGCGACTTACAGTTAGTGCATTCATTGTAAGGTAGCTAGGTGACACAACCACATATCACAGTCATTGTAAGGGTGCCAAGTAGCCTAGCAGTTAAGAGCTTTGGGACAGTAACCAAAAGGTCACTGGTTTGACTCCCTGAGCCGACTAGATGAAAATAATCTGTTGCCGTGCCTTTGAGCAAGGCACTTAGCCCTACAATAAGAGCATCTGCTAAATAACGCACATGTAAGTGCAATTTCTCCTCAATAAAGTAACTGTCAGTGCTAGTAATGAAAGGCAGGGTGTTTACTTGATTTTTGAAAGAATCACAAACTTTTATGAGAAATATTTAGATGAATAGGGATTACGCTTATTGCTATGCATCTTTTTATGCTTATTAGTCCATATGTCTATTGTTATTCATTCATTAGTCTATTGAATTCTTCTAAAGCATACTGTACATTCCATATCACAACAGTCTAATGTTAAACTCTAGAGTAGTTACCTACATTAAAAGTATGAGATCCTCTTGTAGTTTCCCAGTAAATCCCAGTGCTGCATTTTTCAATGCATTCTGCTGACTGTTTAGCCGTATTGGAACAAAAGCTGATATCTGCCAACTGAAAGTAACAAAGACGAGATCTCAACATGAGAAGCACTCTCTGGATGGAGGGTGTGGATTCTAGTTTTCACATGCAAATAGCTCACAGGCCAAGGGCTGCCATAAACCTGTTTCAGATAGGTTGCCACACCCCTCTCTTCTTCAAGTGTTCAAAGGTCAATGTTATGGCGTAGACAATGGAGGTTTTATCTTTTCTAGCTAATTTAAAGAAGGCTTTGCCATTTTTACATATAAAATGGTAATATGTCATTAAACTTTAACTGTACTTGTTTACTTATTTGATGACACTTATACCTAACCCACTGGATTGTGCAATATTTGTCCATTAGTCTTTTCAAAATTCTTCAAGCTCTGTCAAGGTGTTGGTGACAATGGCTAGACAGCCATTTTAAAGTCTTAACATAGATTCTCAAGTAGTTTTAAGTCAAAACTGTAACTCGGCCACTAAGGAGCATTCACTGTCTTATTGGTAAGCAACTCCAGTGTAGATTTGGCCTTGTGTTGTAGGTTATTGTCCTGTTGAAAGGTGAATTCCTCTCCCAGCATCTGGTGTAACCCTAATTTGCTCCAAGGGTGCTGTATTACTATGGCTGACTCTGTAAAGCAACACAATAAAGCATATAAACAAAAACAAAAATCACTGGTGCCTTTGAATACTGCAAGCAGCCCCAGTCATTCATCACCCATGCTTGGTAAGAAATAGAACGGCCCTTTATTCCATTCATTCTATTAACCTAGCTAACACAGCTCCCGAGTGGCGCAGTGGTCTAAGGCACTGGATCTCAGTGCTAGAGGTGTCACTACAGTCCCAGGTTCGAATCCAGGCTGTATCACATCCAGCTGTGATTGGTCCCATAGAGCAGCGCACAATTGGCCCAGCAATTGTCTGGGATAGGCTATTATTGTAAATGGTTACATTAACAGTACAGGTAAATGACAGGAAGAGATACTTTAATAGCTAAATGTGTGTATGATATAATTTAGGGTAATAATAGTAATTTCCTTAAAATACAGTCCTTAGTGCAGGGTTTAGTTACAGATAAATGCAAGTATTGCACATTCGATATACTAAAAGCAATGAAAAAAGATACAACTGACAGGATACTAATATGCATTCTTGAGTGAATGACAATGTAAGTTCAGTACAATAATTACTTACAATATTGCAAGTGATATGATATAACAACTGTACATGAATATGTATATACAGACCTGAATGAATAAATAAGTCCTGAGTGAATGCGTGATTACAGACCAGAGTTACTCACGGATGGATGCATAATTGTTAAACTAGGTCCTAACACCCCTCCAGGTCCTGTAGCGCACACTGTGGTGGGATCAGTCTGTGACTGAAGGTGCTCCTCTGCGTCATAACCATGCCATGCAGAGGGTGGGTGACTTTGTCCATGATGGCCAGCAGTTTGGCCAGGATCCGTCTCTCCGCCAACTCCTCTAGAGTGTCAAGGCTAATCCCCAGAACAGAGCTAGCCTTCCTGATCAGCTTATTTACCCGAGAAGCATCACCGTCCTTTATGTTGGCGCCCCAGGACACCACTGCAGAAAAGATGGCACTGGCCACCACAAACTGGTAGATGGTAAGCAGTAGTTTACTGCACACGTTGAAGGCTCCTCAGAAAGTAGAGTCAGCTCTGGCCCTTTTTGTACAGAGCCCCGGTGTTACAAGCCCATTCCAGCCTGTTGTCCATATGGACTCCCAGGATGACCCAACCATTTCCACATCCATCCCCTGTATAGGGACTGCAGTCAGTTGGGCCTTGGTTCTCCTGAAGTCCACCACCATCTCCTTTGTTTTGCTGATGTTGAGCTGAAGGTGGTTCTGCTCACACCACAACACAAAGTCATTGATTGTGCTCCTGTACTCCTCCTCCGTCCCACCCCTAATGCACCCTACAATTGCGGAGTCATCTGAGAACTTCTGTATGTGGCATGTTTCAGAGTTATATCTGAAGTCTGAGGTGCAGAGGGTGAACAGGAAGGGGGACAGGACCGTTCCCTGGGGGGGCCCTGTGTTGCTAAATGCCTGTTCTGACACACAACTCCGTAGTCGCACAAATTGTGGCCTACCAGTCAGGTAGTCCGTGACCCAGGAGACTAAGGGTGCTTTCACTTTCATCCTTTTCATCTTCTCACCCAGTAGCAGGGCCTGAATGGTGTTGAAGGCACTGGAGAAGTCAAAAAACAGTGCAACCTGCGTGTTCCAGGTGAGAGTAGGCCCTCTGCAGAAGGTAGATGATTGCATCATCCACCCCGATGTTGCGCTGATATGCGAACTGCAGGGGGTCCAGTGATGTACACCCCAGGGGTCTGAGGTGAGTGAGGACTAATTTTTTCAGGGTCTTCATGATTTGGGATATTAGCGCTACAGGTCTGAAGTCATTCAGGACAGTGGGGTGCGCCTTCTTGGGCACTGGGACCAGGCAGGATGTTTTCCACAAAACAGGGACCCTTTCCAGGCTCAGGCTAAGGTTGAAGCGTCGCTGGAGTATTCCACACAGTTGGTCAGCACAGACCCTAAGCACCCTTGGGCTGATTCCATCAGGGCCCGCCGCTTTCTACTGATGTAGTCTCTCCAGCTCTCTCCTCACTTGGTTAGTGGTGAATGCCAGCCCAGGTGGGGAGGTGGGGGGAAGGGGGGTGTTGAGGATCAGTCCAGAGGTGGGGGGAAGGGAGGTGTTGCAGATCAGTCCAGAGGGAGCGGGGGCGGAGGTGGGGAGGGTGTCGCTGATTGTCTCAACAGAGGTGTTGTGAGCAAAGTAGGGGTGGGACAGCCTCGAGGGTGTGTGGCCTGGGGAGCTGGAGGGGACGTGGACAGGGCCAGTAACGAACGTGTTAAAATATTGGTTCAGCTCATTGGCTCTGTCCTGGGTCCCTTCCGTCTGCCCACTGTTTGACTTTTTGAAGCCAGTGATATTTCTCATACCCTTCCACACCTTTCTCAGCTGGCTCTGCCTCAGCTTGTCCTCCATCTTCTCCTTATACCCTCTCTTCCCCTCAGCAATCCGCAATCCATTATCAGTCAAATTGTTCCTATGAACATCAAGTATTATCATCGAATGCATGTGTGAAATTCTAAGCATGTTATCTTGACTTCTTCAGATATTTTTGTTACATCCTAGGCCAGTGAATCAGACAAGATTTGCATGTTCGTTCACAAAGCCCTTGTGTCTTTGTGTCCTGACATATAGTATAAACAACAGCTATTGTATACATTAACCCTCATAATGTGACTGAAATGCCTCTGGTAGTTAGTTCCCCAATGCTGAACCTGAAAGTAGTCAGGGAGGACAAAATATGATCTTGACAAAATATGATTCAGACATAATCTGGAAATGGGTGTCATAGTCATTTAGGCCATGTAAGGTATGTATTTTGTCATTAACTATGAGTTTCTTCACCTGAAGCTGCATCACTGGTAAGTCTCCCTGGGAAATTCAAGCCCTGCTATGATGTTGTCCCTATCTGTGACTGGCAGGCTGTCTGGGTCTGACTCATGCCCAGACAGGTATCTTGTCATTACCAACTCTGATGTAAGCACAAGCCTTCTTACAAACTGTGTGTGGTTGTGCTTAAGAAAATAATGTGTGTAGCCCTACTGTAATATTTAGGTAGGGGAAAACAGAGACGGTCTGTACATTATCTGGAAATAATGAAGGACGTGGTGAGGATGACCGGCAAGGCCCCTTTTAATTAAAAACTTCAAAATACTAATAGTCTCTCCTTACATTTGTAACAAAATGCAGCAAGTCTGGAACCAACAGGACCCTGAACAGCTTCTACCCCCAAGCCATTAGACTTCTAAACAAGACGGCTAAATAGCTAACTTGTAAGTAAGCATTTCACTGTTAGCCTACACCTGTTGTCTATGACGCATGTGACAAACAATATTTGACTTGATTTGATTATGAAAATGTTACGTCTGTCGGGAAGCTGTGGGACAAAAGGATTATGAGGAACAATTATACCAGCATGCTGGTTTTTACATCACTGTTTATTTGAATTAATCAGGATTTTATAAAGTTACAAGAACAGGTTGTACATTTTATAAAATCAGGGTATATCTGATTGGATATTGAAGAGTAACAAAAGGACAAATTCGAGGCAGAAAGGAGTGACTTAAAACAATTAGCTGCCTATTCAGAGGGGACGTGCTCAGGGTTCCCAAACATAGTCTATAAGGTCATCTATAAGTCTTTATTAGGTAAATCCCCGCCCTATCTCAGCTCACTGGTCACCATAGCAACACCCACCCGTAGCATGCGCTCCAGCAGGTATATCTCACTGGTCACCCCCAAAGCCAACACCTCCTTTGGCTGCCATTCCTTCCAGTTCGCTGCTGCCAATGACTGGAACGAATTGCAAAAATCATTGAAGCTGGAGGTTCCTATCTCCCTCAATAACTTTAAGCATCAGCTGTCAAAGCTGCTTATCGATCACTGCACCTGTATATAGCCCTTCTGTAAAAAGCCCACTCTACTACCTCATCCCCATATTTATTTTCGTTTATTTTTCACTAATCTTGCACTCCAGTATCTCTATTTGCACATCATAATTTGCACATCCTTCATTCCTGTGTTAATGATGATAATTCTGTAATTTATTTCTACTCTATAGTCTATTTATTGTCCTACCTCCCAACCTTACTGCATTTTTGCACTACATTTTGCACTCTGTTTATAGATTTTCTATTGTGTTTTTGACTGTTTGTTTAATGTGTAACTCTGTGTTGTTGTGTTTTTTTTGTCGCACTGCTTTGCTTTGTCTTGGCCAGGTCGCAGTTGCAAATGAGAACTTGTTCTCAACTGACCTACCTGGTTAAATAAAGGTGAAATAAAAAAAAATAAAAAATAAAATAAATATTAATTTCAGTTTGTATCCTTTTGCATCAGACAAGGTTAATTAATTGTTAGTGACTTAAAGCTCTTCTGCAGAGAGATGGTTTAAGGTAAGGAAATTTAGTTTTTATGAGCACAATTATGCTGTGTTCATGACATCTCATAAATTCGTAAATACGAGCATATGGGGAAAATCCACTTAAACCCACCTCTAACTTGTAATTACTAGTGGGAAACTCGTCTATCACTCCTGTGCTCCGACTTCTCCAACTCCGATGTCATATTGGCCTACTAAGGAAATTACCTTGATAACAAGCATTTTCAGCCGAAAATATATTACATATAAAATATTTAACATACAAAATACAAAAATACAAAGAAAAAATGCTAAATATCATTCATAAAAAACAATCTATTCATATGGCTTTTGAAAACTATACTGTAATTCATTTTACAAGGTTGATGCAGCTTGTTTTCCAATCGGCGCTCTCAACGATTTCGCATTCTCTGACTTCTCACGTAAACCTTGGTTTCAAGCCATTTATCTTGGCCTAGGACCCCTAGACTTAGTGTGAGCAGCAATATCAGGAATAATGGTCTGGGGTTCTTTTTCATGGTTTGGGCCCCTTAGTTCCAGTGAAGGGAAATCTTAACACTACAGCATACAATGTCATTCTAGACGATTCTGTGCTTCCAACTTTTTCGCCGAGCAGGTGTTCACATACTTTTGATCATGTAGTGTATATGTGATAGCATAAAAATGCAAGCAAGGTTTGAAATTATTTTATTTTTGTCAAATATTATATCGGTTTGGGCTTCTTGCAGTCAATTTGCAGTCTACAAATGATTGTATTATTTCCGGCCCCCTGACCATCCGCTCAAGAAAATAATGGGGCAGCAGCTGAATCTAGTTGATGATCCCTGCTTTAGAGATGCCAATTCTCTGTGGATGTCTGAAGGAAAAAGTAAATGTAACATACATGGTGTAATCAGAGGTAAATATAGCAGCAACTATAGTCGCCACTGTAATTAACTTGATCTAGGCTTCTTGTTTGGAGAAATATGTCCACTGTTATGTAATTAAAACTGTAATTAACTATCATTTAGTTAATTGTATGTAGTGCATAGTATTGACAACTGTGAAGTTGAAGTGGGTAGAGACATACTGAAAGGTGGAATAATATGTACAATTTGTCAAAATGAGAAATGTTTCAATTGGTTCTGTTCTGTGTCAGTACAAAGGAATCACAGAAACACACAGGTACAACACACCCATAGATGTACTTGCATTATGTATTATAATATGTTTATTTGCATGTATTAACAACGTCAGTAATCAAACAAACTTTTTTGTTTTATTCAATGTTGGAACAAATTAATTTATCACAAAATACAAATCAGAATCGATCAGTTCAAAAAAAAAAATCTTTCTCACAGTGGATACTTTCCCAATCTCCAGAAAAATGTGCATTTCATAAACGTTTATACAATAGCGAAAGTGGTTTAATATATTGCCAATAATGATCAGAAGTCCTCTTTGTCAATACTAATAGGGAATGACTGTCTGTAACACTTTATTTTAAAGGTCCGTAATAAACCTTTAATAAGGCATTTATAAACTATTTATAATGCAATTACAAACAGTATGCTAACCATTTATAAATGACTCACACATTAATAAATGTTATATTTTACGGCTGGAATATCTACCAATAGCATGCCCATCTTTTTGTGAGAAATTACACTTATAAGGTATTTGTAAAGCATAAATATCCCTCACTTTAGATTAGGGGCTGCAAAAATACTTTACTAATGATTAGTAAAAGGTTTATACATGTGGGAGTAATGATTAATAAATGGTGAACACACTTAATAATGCCTTATAAATTGTTTATTACAGACCCTTAAAGTAAAGTGTTACCTTACTCTCTACCCCTTTCTGTTTTGTCACCCATTCATGTCACAAACAACTCAAATGTGCGTCTCAAAGGCTTCCATCTTTACCTTGGTAGGGTTGAAAGAGGTCGCACCACCTTGCCAGGATCCATCTTTTGCAGTGTTAGCGTTCGGCTCCTCAGATTCAGTAATCAGCAGTGAGGAGACTGAGATGTTGTCTTCCTCTTCTGTTGTTGAATTATTCTCGTGGTTCTTCTCTGTGTTCAAGGACAGGTTGCCAGAGCTTCTGTTGCCATCTGCCCCCATCTTTCCCCAAAGTGTGTTTTCAAGCTACAGACAAAAATATGATGTTACTGTTGAAAAATGGTTGTCAGTGTCTGTACCAATGAGAAAATAATTATGAGCCGTGAATTAAATGACTCTGCAAAACTACTGAAGATGTTATAATTGATTAGTAACATTCTTGTTTAAAATGTTCAGTTTACCAGACTGTAATATGAACATTTGTGTAATTAGAAAACCTTGTTTTCTCACAGTGTTTGTCCTCACAGCCAGCATCTTAGGACACTGCGATGTGTGGGGGTATTTATTGTGTCAGAGACCTACGGTAATTGACAATTATAGTCATTGATTGGACAGAGCACCAATTCGATTGGTGCTCCTGTGGAAAGCATCCACAGGAAATAAGCAAGGACTTCCAGAATAGACACTAGACATTATATACCCATTTAATGTATTAAATCCAATCAGGGGTGAGAGCTACTGAAAGACTCGTTACAGAGGACTGAAAAATACAGGTTGTACATTATATATAATCAGGGTATATCTGATTGGATATTGAAGAGTAACAAAAGGACAAATTCGAGTATTTACTGTATTTATTACAGATTACAAAATTATTATTACAAAATACTGTATTTTTGAACCTCACGTTTTGAACTTGACGTATCAATGTATGGTCCATGCTTGCATGATACACCATCTGTAGTCATCTCCTAGAATATTAATCACCTAAATCCTTACATTTAATTCTTATAAGATGGACGTGATATACAGTACATATGTGATGTTGTACAACATGTTTGGGGACCCCTCTTGGCTTGTGAGTGCTACTTTCAAAACTACTGGCTTAAAAGTATGGCAAGTCTGTGGGAACGAACTGCACCGCCCAGCCCCCATTCCCTCCCTGTCCCACACCCCTGGACAGCTCTTCCCCAGAGCTAAACAGCCGGATCACGCTCTGCACGTGTTACTTAAACTGTACTTTACGCCTATATTTTTTTGCACAGCTGCTGCTCACCCGCCCCCTCCCTTCACGTTTCTCACTTTATCATTCGTGAATGATAATTCTTTACGTTTCTCACTTTATCATTCGTGAATGATAATTCTTTACGTTTCTCACTTTATCATTCGTGAATGATAATTCTTTACGTTTCTCACTTTATCAATCGTGAATGATAATTCTTCACGTTTCTCACTTTATCAATCGTGAATGATAATTCTTCACGTTTCAATCAGTTTCATTGGAATATGCATTTAGATCTTCTTGAATTATGTACAGTGTCGTTTCGTGAGCAAATTCGCAGCCAACCGTTCCCTTGCCGTGTAGGCGGTAGGCGGTAGGCGGTAGGCTATGAGCCAGAGTTTGACAAAGACAACATGCCTGTTAATTCAAGTAATAAGTCTGCCGCACATAGGTTACAATGTTTGTGGGCGGGGAATTTTTAGCTGCCCCAAAATGTTACGTTTTGAGTGAGGTGACAATATAGAATGAGCTCTTTCTACGTTTATAGACAACCTTTCAGTTTTTTAAGATCCGTGATCTTGGCTGTCTAACTGATGACAGTCAGAGCACGTCTCTTTGCTGATGCCGCATTTTACTTTGATTGTGATTATGCATGACCTCAGCTCAGCCTATCAGAAAACCGGGCGGGCCCATCTTGGTAGGGGGGCCTGCCGTTGCCTACTGATCAGCCAAAGACTTCCTGATGGATTGACCCCAGGTGGTGAAGGTAGGCAACATTAACTCCTCCACACTGATCCTCAACATGGGCCCCCCACAAGGGCCACACACAGGTCTAACTCCATCATCAAGTTCGATGACGACACGACAGTAGTAGGCCTGATTACCAAAAATGACGAGATGGCCTACAGGGAGGAGGTAGGCACTCTAACAGTGTGGTGCCAGGTAAACAACCTCTCCCTCAAAATCAGCAAAACAAAGAAACTGATTGTGGACTTCAGGAGGAACCAGGCTGGGCACGCCCCATCTTCATCAACGGGACCGCCATGGAATTGTCAGATGGTCAATCCGCCCCTTAGGAGAAGTGAGAACAGGAAGGAGGGAGCAGCAGCTACTTAAATTGTTTTGCATAAAGTAGATAATCCCGCACATGTGCAGAAGGTTTGGTTGTTTAGCTATGGGGAAGAGATGTCCAGAGAATTCCGCAATCAGTCACTCCGTAAAAGTAACTTCTGTAATGCATCTTTAAGTGAGGTAAGAAGCACTTCCAACTTTCATGATGCATATCCTATAAACAGTAGATGACAACTTCAAGAAGTAAACATCAGATGAAAAAAATAAGTAATGTCAATTCAAGGTCAACGGGGACTCGTCTGAAGGCCCTTTGTTAAAGTATTAAATAAGGTGTCTGTTAAGTGTCTGTTCAAATCTGTCTCTGTGAAATAGTCTACTAATTGAGGTGCAAGAAAAATAACCCAAACATCCTTGGCCCTGAGCGTACAGCTGGATACAGGAGCAATTAGTGGACAAAGCACTGACATTTGAAATGCCATTAGTTATGAATTAGTATAATGATTTGAATATATTCAGTAGTGCATTCTAAATACACGGCTATTATGTCATAATAATACAAACCATTCAAAAATGGCTGCCCATTATGACTCACCATTATGACTCCCCTCCTAACCTTACTGCATTTTGCACTACATTTTGCACTCTGTATATAGATTTTCTATTGTGTTTTTGACTATGTTTGTTTACTGTGTAACTCTGTGTTGTTTTTGTCGCACTGCTTTGCTTTGTCTTGGCCAGGTCGCAGTTGCAAATGAGAACTTGTTCTCAACTGACCTACCTGGTTAAATAAAGGTGAAATAAAAAAAAAATAAAAACAAAATGACTCCCCATTATGACTCCCCATTATGACTCCCCATTATGACTCCCCATTATGACTCCCCATTATGACTCCCCATTATGACTCCCCATTATGACTCCCCATTATGACTCCCCATTATGGCTCCCCATTACGACTCCCCATTATGACTCCCCATTACGACTCCCCATTATGACTCCCCATTATGACTCCCCATTATGACTCCCCATTACGACTCCCCATTACGACTCACCATTATGACTCCCCATTATGACTCCCCATTATGACTCCCCATTATGGGTTGTTTAATGCAGCGTCTCAATAGACGTCACCTTTTTAGACATCAGCGCCTCATTCTCATGGATTGTCACAATGGGGTGAGTAGACTTTCAGTTTTGGCATCCAGAGTAGAACCACGGATCAAGAACAGAACAACAAGATAAAGAACAAGTAATGAATAAAGGGTTCATTCAAATTGAACCTTGAAATATTCAAACACTGTACTCTCTGTCTGTGACCTAGAAATCGGATCCATACCCTTGTTTGCAGCTTGAGTCATAGTTATATTGTTACTGGTGATCATTGTGCCTTGGGGTGACCAGGACAGTGGACACCACGCAAAATAGAACATCGCTACGAATTGGGGAATTCTTAATCGCACAAATACCCTTCAATAGATGTTCGTCATATCAAAACATTGGCCTCCAGTTGGCTATTCTGTTTACCTGTGCCTCTACTTAGAGTGGATAATTACCATAAGAAGAGTTAATGTACCTGCAGATTGACTGTAACGGTTTAACGCTCCCTAGTGTAAAGAATAAGTGGTTATTTTGCTGCATGATGTATGACGTAAGATTTATTCAATAAATTAAAATAAACGCGTGCCACAAATAACAATGAACCTGTTGTGAGGAGCGAACAAACCCCATGATGAAAAGGATCTCAGTGTGACCGGGTTATAACAAAGACCAAAAACATTACCAGACCCAGTGGGAAAAATCTACCATTTGTGTATGATTCACTCTGCCTGCTGCCTGATCCAAAGAGACTCACAAATTGTATTTTGTGACAAAACTGTCTGTGCCATGGAATATTTATTTATTTTACCATTATTTAACTAGGCAAGTCAGTTAAGAACAAAATCTTATTTACTATGGCGGCCTACCCCGGCCAAACCTGGACAACTGTGAGCCTCCCTATGGGACTCCCAATCACAGCCTGATGTGATATAGCCTGGATTTGAATCAGGGACTGTAGTGACTCCTCTTGCACTGAGATGCAGTATCTTAGACCACTGCGCCACTTGGGAGCCCTACTCAAGCCCACATGACACAGAGGGAGAAAAAATTGTAATGAACGTCAAAACTATAAGTGACTACCTTGAAATGTCAAATACTTTGAAGAGTCAAATCAGAGGAGAGACTTTTGTGACAGAACCCACTCAATCTCTATATATATAAACTCCATACTGCCTTTCATGTTTTGTGTCATACTGCATTCTCTGAAATGATCTTGTCTGTTTAGACTTTGTTTGTAGTTTGCTTTGTGTCCGAGCCTCCCAGATTGAAAACAGTGTTTATTGTGTCCGTCAATGACATTTCAAAACCATTCCTGATGTTTTAAAAGCGTGTTTTGAAAGAGACACAATATTCTAGTAAGTGCTCACTGTCATGACATCTCCCATTGTTTGATCACTGTCTGTGGGTTTTCATGCTGACTTTGATTCCACATTATCAAGAGATAAACTCTATTGAGATCAAAACAAATATCAGCATCAGACTTTTTAGTCAGCTTTGTAAAATAGTTGGTTATCTTAGTTTTAACAGTATCGTTTTAGATACACACGTTAGGATTCAATTGTAAGACCTAATTGTACTTGTGGCTTCCGACCAGGCAAAATATATCCATTAAGAAATTAAATAATTACTCTCAATTGCTAATAACTATAAAGTATGGTCCTTCCTTCCTGCACGTGTACACTCTAACCTTGTGTTCTGTCTTCCATCTTGTTGCTACGCTACCACTTAATGTGGTGTCAAATAAGAAAATGTTACATGGTAACCTTAACTATGAGTTGAGTGTTTGAAAGCTTTTAGTGCTTTGAATTAGATGGAGATTGGATGGGAAAGGAGATTGGACACACTGGGGATTAGACATTTAATGTGAGACAGAGAGTGGCTCTGACAGGGATTCTCAAGGTAACAATAGTGGGCACTGAACAACAGGGGATCAGATGCTGTTACTTCAAAATGAAGGAATGGAAAAGTTATTAAGTTGGAATGATGCAGACTCCAATCACTTTATTAGGTCTGGTAAACAGCTGACGAGTGTTTCAGAATGTTTCCAGTTTCCTAAATGAAAAACCCCTCTTTGGACACTGTGTTTACTAACCTTCAAACAAGCTTCAATGCCATACAACACTCCTTCCGTGGCCTCCAACTGCTCTTAAATGCTAGTAAAACCAAATGCATGCTTTTCTATCGAACGCTGCCCGCACCTGCCCACCGGACTATCATCACTACTCTCAACGGGTCCGACTTAGAATATGTGGACACCTACAAATAGCTAGACGTCTGGTTAGACTATAAACTCAACTTCCAGACTCACATCAACCATCTCCAATCCAAAATTAAATCCAGAATCGGCTTCCTATTTCGCAACAATGCTTCCTTCACTCATGCTGCCAAACATGCCCTTGTAAAACTGACTATCCTACCGATCCTTGATTTCTGCGATGTCATTTACAAATTAGCCTCCAACACTCTGCACAGCAAATTGGATGTAATCTATCACAGTGCCATCCGTTTTGTCACCAAAGCCCCATACACTACCCACCACTGCGACCTGTATGCTCTCGTTGGCTGGCCTTCATTATATATTCGTCGCCAAACCCACTGGCTCCAAGTCATCTATAAGTCTTTATTAGGTAAATCCCCGCCCTATCTCAGCTCACTGGTCACCATAGCAACACCCACCCGTAGCATGCGCTCCAGTAGGTATATCTCACTGGTCACCCCCAAAGCCAAAACCTCCTTTGGCCGCCATTCCTTCCAGTTCTCTGCTGCCAATGACTGGAACGAATTGCAAAAATCATTGAAGCTGGAGGTTCCTATCTCCCTCACTAACTTTAAGCATCAGCTGTCAAAGCTGCTTATCGATCACTGCACCTGTACATAGCCCTTCTGTAAATAGCCCACACTACTACCTCATCCCCATATTTTTCTTATTTTCGCTAATCTTGCACTCCAGTATCTCTATTTGCACATCATCATTTGCACATCCTTCATTCCTGTGTTAATGCTAATCTGTAATTTATTTCACTACTATGGTCTATTTATTGTCCTACCTCCTAACCTTATTGCATTTTGCACTACATTTTGCACTCTGTATATAGATTTTCTATTGTGTTTTTGACTATGTTTGTTTACTGTGTAACTGTGTTGTTGTTTTTGTCGCACTGCTTTGCTTTGTCTTGGCCAGGTCGCAGTTGCAAATGAGAACTTGTTCTCAACTGACCTACCTGGTTAAATAAAGGTGAAATAAAATAAAAAATTAAATAAATTACTATTTATTTATCTGAGAGTAAGGTGTATATTTATATGGTTTTGCAAATAGATATGATTATTTGTCTTTCTGAAATTAAAACATCAAGTGATAGATTTTAATTAGATAGTGAAAAAACACCAATCTCTTTCATAATTTCTTTAAAAGATAAAAGCAAATTTACCAACATTTCAGAAAATGGATATAGTGTTTTGGAAATAAAGTATTCATATGTACTTAATAGGAGCTTAATATGTTTGTCAGTAGGATCTTACATCATATGACATTTTATTGGAGAATCGCCCTAGAACTCACTTTTCTATTGAGTCACATGAAAGCTGAGATATGCAAAAGGTGAAACATCACCACCGGTCGCCCCAGGTGCATTGTTGTTATTTTAGTTTTGTTGACTAAACGGATGTAGCGTCCAAACGGAGGTGAGCAGCATGGTAAAAAAAAAAATTGCAGTACACATTCTACTGTTCTATCGCACGTACAATGATTTCCGAGGGGAAAACACTGTGTTTGTTGTTTGCCGTAACTTTTTTGTTTTGGAAATATCCCAAACGGACGTGGCAGTTTCAGTATTAAGGATTCCGACTTTAACATATCGCCTAAAATTGTCTTGAATGATCTCTCCCATCTTTCACAAAATCAGGTTTAACAGCAACAGGGAATCATTTCAGGCAGCAAAGTCAAGATTGAATCGACTGCAGTGCCTTTCAGTCATGGCAAATTAAACCAATCTACCTTAATGTTTTTGTAAAACTGACAGACAGAAATGTACAAACTATGGTTTTACAAAACATAATGAATATAGTTAAAGTGCTCTTGAATTTAACTAATCCTAGTTCCATTTGGGTAATGACACGGCCATGCATAAGCCGCATAGTATGTCCTCATTAATATTTCCAATAACCTCTGCATCTTTGTTCTTGCCACAGCGCTAGCGCACTCGATTCAACATAACAACTCATTACCAAACACTTGAGTGGAGTCAGTGTACTGGAGGTTGGGGTGGGGGTGTATGCCCCTCTGGGTTCCCGGGAAAAAGGACTGAGAGCCACTGATATGGGCCAGATGTGTTGGAGCTGCTATAGAGAAGAGTAGTGCTGTTGTATGACCAATGATTACTATTATTGTTATGAATTATTGCTATTGTTTTTGCCTTTGTTTTTCTCGGAGGGATGGGGTGTGTGGGTGGCACTTCGAAGGACTGGGTATGTTTCTATGTCTCCTTACCTTTACACGTAAACAGAGACTACCTTTACACATAAACAGAGACTACCTTTACACATAAACAGAGACTACCTTTACACGTAAACAGAGACTACCTTTACACATAAACAGAGACTACCTTTACACGTAAACAGAGACTACCTTTACACATAAACAGAGACTACCTTTAAACGTAAACAGAGACTACCTTTACACGTAAACAGAGACTACCTTTACACGTAAACAGAGACTATTAAGCAGAAGTTATACACTAAACCCACTTTCCCATTTCTGTATGTCAAGTTTTTTTATTTATTTTTTTATTTCACCTTTATTTAACCAGGTAGGTCAGTTGAGAACAAGTTCTCATTTACAACTGCAACCTGGCCAAGACAAAGCAAAGCAGTGCGACAAAAAAACAACACAGAGTTACACAGTAAACAAACGTACAGTCAATAACACAATAGAAGATCTATATACAGAGTGCAAATGTAGTGCAAAATGCAGTAAGGTTAGGAAGGTGAGATAAATTACAGATTAGCATTAACACTGGAATGATGGATGTGCAAATTATGATGTGCAAATAGAGATACTGGAGTGCAAAATTAGCGAAAATACTAAAATAAATATGGGGATGACGTAGTAGGGTGGGCTATTTACAGAAGGGCTATATACAGGTGCAGTGATCGATAAGCAGCTTTGACAGTATGCTATGCTATTAAGTATGCTATTTGTATGTAAGTATGCTATTTGTAAGTATGCTATTTGGAAACGGTGATGTCTAAGTGCTGGTTAATTTGCATACTCTGAATTAATCAGGCACGCTCACAAGATAATTTTTTACAATTAAATGAAGATAAGACTGAGTTTATTATGTTTGGGAACAAACAGCTTGGGAATAGTCTGGCTGGAAATTGTGGACTATTGTCCAATAATATGAGTTATGTGAAGAACCTCTGAGTATTTTTCGATTCTGAAATGCGCTTTGATCGTCAAGTTAATAGCGTCGTGAAATCATCTTTTTTTCAGTTGAGAAAATTGGCTAAATTAAAAACCCATCCTTTTATACAAGGATTTGGAGATTGTTCTGCATGCCTTTGTTTCAACCCGGTTGGACTATTGTAATGCTCTTTATCTAGGCATAAGTGAATCACTGGTTACTCGTCTTCAGTACGTTCAAAATGTTGCGGCCCCTGCACTTTGGAATGAGTTGCCGCTATCTTTGAAATCCTTGCAAAGCATAGATACTTTTAAAAAGGACTTGAAGACTTACTTATTCTATCAAGCTTATGACGTTTGAATGGGTCTGAGAACTGTGAGTGATTATATGTTTGATTTAATGGTGTCATGTGTTGATGTTTTTTAGTGTGTATTCTAGAGTTATTGTAATTTCTGTGTAACTTTGGAGTTATTTAATACTCATGGACAGCACTTTGGTCCATTTTAATGGTTTTGAAAGTGCTTTATAAATAAAGTTGACTTGACTTGACTTGACTTGAAGATAAACTTAGTTGTTTTCAACACATAGACACATACATGTTTTGAGGTAACCTAATATCAACCTAGGTATCATGGGTTAAACTATGCCTACCTTGTTCTGGTCATTGACAGTCAACTCATCCAGATATTGCCTGAAGGGGTTTGGATGAAACGCTTCGTCATACTTTTCCTCAGGCAATCTTGGGATAATATTTGCAGGTCGAATTACCCCAGGCTTGGTCTGTAATGTTTGGAAAGGTTTGAAAATCTGTCTAGATTAATTTGCTTTTGTAGATAACGAAAACATAAGATTACAGTAAATATACACTTAATAAATAAATAGTAAAGCCTATGTGATGGTCATTCATTAGCATAACATAGTTTAAACAGATTTGACAGATTTACAATAGAATAAATACCAGTTCTCTCTCAACAGACGGTTGTAGGTTGAAGGTTGCCTGTAAAAAACAAAACATTAGCACATACTGTGTATAATGTTGATGTATTTTGGATTTTTTCCTACAGATGTAGGATCTTAGTTTGAGCCAGTTTGCTACAGCAGGAAAATAATGCTGTAAGAACAGGCAAATTATAATGTTGAATGGAATGGACATTTTAGTATGGGTTGATACAATTTCAAAGTGGAAATTACAAACTTCAGAAGCCTTTTTAAACCTCAAATACACTACAAGTTTACATTTCCTGCATTGCAGGAACATACAGTATGTAATCATCCAAGGGTCAACTTGCTGCACAAATAACTAGTTTTCCTTTGGATCTGAAAGTCTTTCTTTAGCTTCGATGACAATGGACTCTCAGACTTCTGTAAACTACTAAAGATAAAATCTTGAAAAAAAATAATGTCTCATGATGTTAGATTCGTAAAGTACAGTGTATACAAATGCAACTTTATGAAAAAACAACTTTATGGTTTTGTTTTGAATCCTGTGTTATCATGCAGTCCCTTTCCCCAGACAAAGCTGTCACGTTGTTTGCATGCTGAGATACTTCAGTAAGCTGTTCTATTAATCCAAATATTTCCAGATATAGTCTATTAACTAAAACAAATTAATTTTCCTGCTTCAGACTTGAAGAGCCATTGACACTCAGAAGGGTGGAACATCCCCACCCTAATGGTATCACAAAAGCCAAAGTCCTCCACGGATCTCCACTCAGAAAACTTTTAGCAAATCCCCTTCCCGAACATACCCTCTACTCTAAGCAACAAAATGTTGCTGTTCCTTATATTCTAGTCAGTTATTTTCTTACAAACACATATGAGGAATGAAAACATCACAACAAAGAACATCTCATGGATTGATCAAATAGTACATTGTGTAGTCATTTCATTACAGACAGTCATCTCATGGATTGATCAAATAGTACATTGTGTTGTCATTTAATTACAGACAGTCATCTCATGGATTGATCAAATAGTACATCATGAAGTCATTTAATTACAGACAGATATTTATTGTGTTTTTTTTAAAGGGTTTTTTTCTTTAGGGAATAAGTTTGGATTTCCAGATGTACAATAACAAGTATTCTCATTTATTTTGGAACGTATAATTTATCTTGCTAAGGGGACAAAACAAACATACGTATACTCACATATTTAGTTTCACGTCCCAATGATCTTGGCAATGATGTGTAGCGCTACATGAGGTTGAAAAAGCAAGCAAAGAAACACAAATAATGAGAACTTTATGAGAAGACTATTCCTGGTAAAGTCAGTTTATCTAATTACTGTGCTGTTTATTTGTGTTAATTGTGGTGGTAATTGTGTAAGTAGACTGTCATGACCCTGCATGTCACCTTTTAATATCTGGACTATCTTTGTCTTTTCAACCCACCTTGTGGACACCCTGTGTAGCCGTATGGAAGGGGATTTTACCAGAATAATTATCGGCCAGTTAGAGGATCATCTCATTTGACATGATCAGTATCTGACCACACACACATGCAGGCACACGCATACACACACTCACAAACGCACACACACACACACACTCCAACATACAAAGACAGTTGGAATAATAAAGGGATATTACGCTACTGTACCTGTATGCAATGTAATGAGATTATTGTACCTGTATGCAATGTAATGAGATTATTGTACCTGTATGCAATGTAATGAGATTACTGTACCTGTATGCAATGTAATGAGATTACTGTACCTGTATGCAATGTAATGAGATTACTGTACCTGTATGCAATGTAATGAGATTACTGTACCTGTATGCAATGTAATGAGATTACTGTACCTGTATGCAATGTAATGAGATTATTGTACCTGTATGCAATGTAATGAGATTACTGTACCTGTATGCAATGTAATGAGATTACTGTACCTGTATGCAATGTAATGAGATTACTGTACCTGTATGCAATGTAATGAGATTACTGTACCTGTATGCAATGTAATGAGATTACTGTACCTGTATGCAATGTAATGAGATTACTGTACCTGTATGCAATGTAATGAGATTACTGTACCTGTATGCAATGTAATGAGATTATTTGAACTTTCACAGAGATTTACAGACATGCATAGTGATACAATGTTTTCCGTTGTGCATTAGATTGCCAATAGGAGAACACATTTATTTTCAAGAGATATGAGTGGATCACATTATTGCTTTCCAGTATGTTTACTAGATATCTTTATCGTATTCGACTTGCTGTGAGTGCTTCTTACAAAAGGAAGTTTTTCTTGGTAAACCCTTGTCATGATTTCAGTATTTGTTATTGAGCATTCCTCCTTTCCTTTTATTTGCTGAAGCGCGAAGGCTCACCTGAACTGCTTCTTACATACCTTTGGTGCACGTCTGTCCGTTGTTTCCCTGGGGTATGCAAGGGCAGGAGATGCTTGGCGCTGAAAGATGGCAAAAGTCATTATAGAAGAGAACATTTCATTTGATCTCTTCCATTTTGGTTCAGGTCAATACAAAACTTACGATTGGAACAGGGTCCTCTAACACATGGTCTATGACAGCGTACAGATCTTCTGACTGTTTTCGCAACTGTGCAGGGGAACACATCTGTAGAGAGAACAAGCAGTTCAATTGGCAGCATTCTTGCAGCATATAGGCAAGGCTATGGTAACTTTAATATTCTAAACAAGACCTTTTTTCATCAAGCTAGATAGTCCTGCAATATATGGTTTTAAAATAGATATTAGCACTTTACTTTTGAACTGACTAAATTGGTTTCAGAACACTTCAGAGAAAGCATTGGACTTTTTTACAGTACAGATGCTCAGTTGCCTCAAAGTCAAATAAATCTTCAGAACATGTGAACAATGTGTAAATAAAAAAGTTGTGGCAATCAAGCATCTACATTTGTCTTGTATTTGTCTGGTATTATTCTGTGGTAGTTCTAAGCATTCTGTATAAAGGATACCAACATACAATATGTACCTCTGCATGTGTGTCCTCTTTCTTACGTCTGGCCACTGGGTCCTGTGAATCTCCTTGGTCCACTTGATCATCAATTGCCTGTGAAAGCAATATAGATTGAGATGGAAACATCAATGGACACAACATACAGTATAGTACAGTACATACAGGTGTAGGATCTTAATTTGATCACCCAGTTGTGAGAATTTTCCTGATCTGCACATACTGTATGAAATTCTATTTTCGTAGTATACGTTCTGTTCCTTTGTCAAGTGATCTACACAGAATGAGGAGGACAACCTTCAAAGGTTTTACTAAAGTACTGGGTGGCAGGTAGCCTAGCGGTTAGAGCATTGGGCCAATAACCGAAAGGTTGCTGGTTCAAATACCTGAGCTGACAAAGTGAAATCCTGTAGAAGAGTCCACTGAACATTAATTTGCTCCAGGGGCGGACCCTGTAGGTAGGCTGTTATTGTGAATAAGAATTTGTTCTTAACTGACTTGCCCAGATAAATAAAATATCAACCCTGTCACAGGCACAATCAAAGGTAAACCATTGTACGTATTAACAAAATAAACTCATTCTAATTATGTTGTCTAAATCTAGTGACTCTTTCCAAGAAGCATTTTATTATTAGAAGGATGATATTCCTCCATTTTACTGATTAAACAGACTAATTTCAGTCACTCAAAATGCTTCCATTTTTCCTTGAAAAAGGTACAACTTGTTGCCCCAAAATCTGAATACACTGTTGAACTTAAAGGGGCAGTTACTACATACATTTTTGGACTTATAAATTATTGATGTGTACCCATTGATTCTTCAAGAATATAACTTATAAATGCCTCATGAGCTTAGTTCAACTGTCGTACCCAATCAGAACCCAAAATATAAGCTTATTTTACTCCATTGTTTGTAAACAAAGTAAATGTAATCAAACACTATATAGCCTCAAAACATGGTAAAACTGTCATTTTTAAATCATGGATGGTCAGTCCTTGCATCTATAACTCTGTCTATAATTTTTAGTGGTTACATTTCTCCAGTCCTATCTGTCAACTTTGTTATTGTTTCTACTGCTGACAGATCCAGGTCAGGTGTGTCTGGATCAACCATAATTTGGCAGCTGTTTAATTGTTAATGTTTCTGGCTGATTGTCAATTAGCATTGAGATAGGGATATTGGGTTTTCAACAGAAAAGTCTGCAGACTGTGCTCACCTGCTGGTCCAACAGAAGGGTGTTTGTGGGAATTGCAGCAAGGGTTTTGTAGCTTAACTTAATCTTGTGTGGCTAGAGTTGAGAGGGATAGGAGGAAGGATATGAAAAATACAGAACAAATCTTATTTATAGTGCTATTCCCAGGCTCCGCTATGATAGAAATGTTCAAACTGGTTACATTTCTCAAAGTAACAACACAGTTCTGTGCACTTCAACATTTTCATGAAAAAACCTTTGGCCAACTGTCTAACTTGAAATGCAAATATGGCAGTTGGGAACAAAGGACAATATAATTGCTGTTAGAGGTTGTAAATTAGCAAGATTATTTTTAGCCGAATGGCATCTTGCCAGATACTCAATCATCCTTACAGTACTCGATGTCTGTCACAGGACATTAATAGTTTTCTTTGTCCTTGTTTACTTGACTCATGCAGGTGGCGTGCGATTGGACTGCGTGCCAGCATGCAGAGTAGCTACCTTTCTTTTTGGATCAATGGAGTCTGACATCTCCCTCCATAGGCATGGAGAGGGCGTGGAGCGCAGGGAGAGAGAGGGAGACGGGGTGAGGTCACGGGTCGGGGGCGCCGGTGAGGGGGAGAGCGTGAAGCGGTCGGGTGTAGAGGGAGGAGTGGGGGGATTAGGTGATGGACATCCTGGGGGTGTGTAGCGGGTGGGAGTGAGGTGGAACGCTCTTGTGGCTGGGGAGACACTGAGTTGCTGCCTCGAGTGGGAAGGTGTTTTCAGGCCGTTCTGTAATGGGGTTGGTGATATTGCATCTGTGTGCCTCTGTGCAGAGGAAACTGTGCCAATGGGTGATTGGGATGGGGAAGAAAGATGGCCCTCTGGGGCACAGCAGGAGAGAGAGCTAGATTTAGGAGACATTATATCCAGCCTAGAAAGAGATGAGTAGGACAGTGGACTCCAAACTTGGGGCCTTGCGGCCCCCCAGGTGTTAAGGGTCCCCATAGAGGTCCCCCCATTGTTAGAGGTTTCCATGGAGGAAACATCAGGTGTAGACGTAACGAGGGCCTTAAAGGTCTCCTGGTTATTAGCAGGTGCAGAAGACAGAAAGCTGAGCTTTGATCGTAGGTGAGAATTCAGAGCTTGTACAAAGTTCTTGCTAACTGGTTTAGGTTCAGCAGACAGTGAGACGAGTGTTGAGTTTGATGAGGTGTTTACTGGTCCGGGAGACAGTGAGTCAAGTGTTGAGTTTGATGAGGTGTTTACCGGCCCAAGAGACAGTGAGTCGAGTGTTGAGTTTGATGAGGTGTTTACTGGTCCGGGAGACAGTGACCTGAGCTTTGAGAAGGATGAGTAAAGAGGTTGACATGCAGAGGTCCCCTGGTTGGAAGCTGGGTTAGGAGACAGACATTTAAGTCTTGAGTGTGACAAATACAGATGTTGATTTGAATCGTGGGGAGCCCCCTGGTTATTAACAGGTTTAGTCTCAGGCGACAATGAGTTAAGTCTTGAGTTAACTGAGTTGTAGAGTGGCTCAGGAGACAGACGTCTGAGTCTTGAGTGTGATGAGTACAGAGTCGGACTTGGAACTTTGGCGTAGTCCACTGGTTTGGGGAGGTTCTGAGGGAACGGTTGAGATATTGGTGGGACTGTTGAAGACCCATGGCTTCGATAAGAGGGGGGGTTGACGCTCTCAGAGATAATTCCATTGTTCGATTTAGGTTCATCCGAGTGTCTTAATGGTGGGCTATGAGGGCCAACCATTCTCCATGAGGTGGAGAGCTCCTTAGACTCTATAGATGGGGGTGCATTGACAGATCTAAGGGACTCTAAAACGCATCCAGCCTTGTGACGGTAGCTCTGAGATGGGCTGTGTAAGGAGGCTGAGGACTGGGCTCTAGATGAGAACACCTCCAGGGGAATAGAGGCCACACTGGAGGCTGCCGAGCAGGCATTACAGGAGGTCCCATGGTGAATGGGCCAGCAGGGGGAGTAGGGTCTCTGTAGAGTCAGAGTAGGAGACAGGACTGGCAGGCGGCCCTTCCGGAGGATAGCCGTTAGCAGGGAGAGACGCGTGGGAGGGGGCCTGTGGCAGGAGCGGGGGGACAGGGGACAGGGAGATGAGGAGGGAGTTTCACAACAAGATGGTGAGAAGCAGGTTGGCGGCATGTGGACTAAACTGGAGCCAGGTTCTAGGGAGTGCCTCTTGACTCGCACAACAGAGGGGGTGAACATGCCAGATCTCACTGAGGAGCATGGGGACACCGCGTGGGAAGTCTCAGGGGACATTTGCAGTGCAGACCAGCTCCTGTCTTTGTCCCAGCTTTCAGAGAGGATAGACTCCTGACTCTGACTCTTTGAAGAAGCAGGAAATAGGTCTGTGGAGTTAGCGGGGCTTAGTCTCTCATCTGAGTCAGACTCTCTATTTAAAAAGAGATTCGAGCTGACCTCAGCACCCACAGGGGTGTTGCGGCATTGCTGCTGAGAAATTCCCTGGTGTTTGTTAACATCTGTTTCCATAGTAGCAGGCCAGGATACAAAATGGTGGACTGTATTTTCTGCCTGGGCATTGATGGGGGGAGGGGTCTGGGGTGGGGTTGTGTGATCAGGAGGAGATATCAACTGAGAAGAAAAAAAACATAGGATAGGGGTGAAAAGGTTCTATGAATATTAATTAACACATTGTTGACTGATGATAAATGAAGATGACTGTCATTGAGGTAGATGTATTTATTTTATATTTCTTTTAAATTCTGAATTAGTGAACCATGATAGATAAACATTTTGCCGTTCATTTGCAAAGTAATTAAAGCAGTCTCAGGCAAATACAATTTAGAAAAGGGTAAACAAAACGGGATTTTTACATAATCACTGATACATTGCATATCTGAGACCGAACTTCAAATCAGGATTGGAACCAAAGCTTCATATATCCCATTTATTTCCCTTTTGTATTACTATTTAAAAATGGAATGTCAGAAGGCATGTTCTCTCATTGAAAAGGTACAAGCAAAGGTCACAACAATTGAAACTGTATGGATTATGGCAAGTAGGGTTGGAACCAAAGATTCTAATCTGCCATTTGTGTGTCATTTTTATTACTAGGTATAGATTTAATCTCAGAAGGTATGCAATTAAAATAGTCACATATGGAAGGGGGTCAAGCTGTTAGCCTTGACAAAACATTGTTATTATAAAATATTCATGCCCAACTTCTATTAAAGTTACTATTCCTAGGCTCCAAGCAGAGAAGGTGCAACATATAGAAAATTAATCACAAGCTTTAAGATTCACTATTTGATCAGTGTTGTTGTTGGTTCTGCTGTAAATGTCATCATCACATTGAGGTAGTAAGAGTAGAACATAAACCCATTCACTTACCTGAGTATACGTCTCCTGTTGGACCATGTCCCCTGCTCCACGTTTTTCACAGTCCCTGATATAGATCACCTCCGCCTTGACAAGCCCTCCGTCAGACATGGTGTCTTCAGCCGCCTTCTGCTTGGGAACTCCTAAATTCTGACACAGGATCAGGAAACGTTGATGAGCCACTTAGATGAGTTACTGTAACCTGAGCAATACTGAAGTGAACCTCGGCAAGTCCCTGTGTATAACTTCCAGCTCCTAACCGAGAGTGGGATATGTTTGTGTCTCTCTCTCCTGGGTTTCCTTTTACCAGAACACATGTTCCACATGAGGTGTACACATGCACTACCACATGCCCCACTGGTTGAGTAAGAGCTTAACTGGTACTTTTTGTTGTTTATAATTATAGTAAGTCATTTCTCTAGTGGAGAAGGGATACCCGGGCCTGGCTGACTGACTGACTACAGAATTGCACAGGATGTCCTCCATACAATCACAATTACCCTGAGGGTTATTTCATAATAAGTAGATAGATAGATAGATAGATAGATAGATAGATAGATAGATAGATAGATAGATAGATAGATAGATAGATAGATAGATAGATAGATAGATAGATAGATAGATAGATAGATAGATAGATAGATAGATAGATAGATAGATAGATAGATAGATAGATAGATAGATAGATAGATAGATAGATAGATAGATAGATAGATAGATAGATAGAAAAAGACATTGCATAGTATGGGTGAATGGCTGAATATGTGCACTATACATTGTTGCTACTCTGCGTCATAACCATGGCATGCAGAGGGTGGGTGACGTTGTCCATGATGGCCAGCAGTTTGGCCAGGATCCGTCTCTCCGCCACCTCCTCTAGAGTGTCAAGGCTAATCCCCAGAACAGAGCTAGCCTTCCTGATCAGCTTATTTACCCGAGAAGCATCACCTGCCTTTATGTTGGCGCCCCAGCACACCACTGCAATAAAGATGGCACTGGCCACCACAAACTGGTAGAAGGTATGCAGTAGTTTACTGCACACGTTGAAGGACCTGAGCATCCTCAAAAAAGTAGGCCCTTTTTGTACAGAGCCCCGGTGTTACCAGTCCATTCCAGCTTGTTGTCCATATGGACTCCCAGGAACTTGTATGACCCAACCATTTCCACATCCATCCCCTGTATAGGGACTGCAGTCAGTTGAGCCTTGGTTCTCCTTAAGTCCACCACCATCTCCTTTGTTTTGCTGATGTTGAGCTGAAGGTGGTTCTGCTCACACCAAAACACAAAGATTGTGCTCCTGTACTCCTCCTCCTTCCCACCCCTGATGCACCCTACAATTGCAGACTCATCTGAGAACTTCTGTAGGTGGCATGTTTCAGAGTTATATCTGAAGTCTGAGGTGTAGAGGTTGAACAGGAAGGGGGACAGGACCGTTCCCTAGGGGGCCCTTGTGTTGCTCACTGCCCGTTCTGACACACAGCTCTGTAGTCGCACAAATTGTGGCTTACCGGTCAGGTAGTCCGTAACCCAGGAGACTAAGGGTGCTTCCACTTTCATCCTCTTCATCTTCTCACCCAGTAGCAGGGGCTGAATGGTGTTGAAGGCACTGGAGAAGTCAAAAAACATAACCCTCACAGTGCAACCTGCGTTGTCCAGGTGAGAGTAGGCCCTCTGCAGAAGGTAGATGATTGCATCAGCCACCCCGATGTTGCGCTGATATGCGAACTGCAGGGGGTCCAGTGATGTACACACCAGGGGTCTGAGGTGAGCGAGGACTAACCTTTCCAGGGTCTTCATGATGTGGGATGTTAGCGCTACAGGTCTGAAGTCATTCAGGACAGTGGGGTGCGCCTTCTTGGGCACTGGGACCAGGCAGGATGTTTTCCACAGCACAGGGACTCTTTCCAGGATCAGGCTAAGGTTGGAGCTTCGATGGAGTATTCCACACAGTTGTTCAGCACAGACCCTAAGCAGCCTTGGGCTGATGCCATCAGGGCCCGCCACTTTCCACTGATGTAGTCTCTCCAGCTCTCTCCTCACTTGGTTGGTGGTGAAAGCCAGCCCAGGTGGGGAGGTTGGGGGAAGGCGGGTGTTGAGGATCAGTCCAGAGGTGGGGGGAAGGGAGGTGTTGCAGATCAGTCCAGAGGGAGCGGGGGCGGAGGTGGGGAGGGTGTCGCTGATTGCCTCAACAGAGGTGTTGTGAGCAAAGTGGGTGTGGGACAGCCGTGAGGGTGTGTGGCCTGGGGAGCTGGAGGGGAGGTGGACAGGGTCAGTATCGAACCTGCTAAAAAATTGGTTCAGCTCATTGGCTCTGTCCTGTGTCCCCTCTGTCTGCCCACTGTTTGACTTTTAAAGCCAGTGATATTTCTCATACCATTCCACACCTCTCTCACCTGGCTCTGCTTCAGCTTGTCCTCCATCTTCTCCTTATACACTCTCTTCCCCTCAGCAATCCGCAACTTCAGCTCTGGACGCATTTCAATTTGTCCCTGTCCGTCTGTCTGTTGTTTCAAAGCAGTCCTGTAGGGCATCATTCACCTCCGGGGACCATCTCCTAATCTCCTAATGGTCCCAGTGGTCGCAGGCTGCTGTTGGAAATATATGCCTGTAGATTGGGGTGAGGTGGACAAGGTTGTGATCCGATCTACCGAGGGGAGGGAGTGCAGTGGAGTTGTATGCATCATTCACATTAGCATATAACAAGTCCAGAGTTGTATTATTCCTGGTTGGGCACAAACTGTTTGAACTTGGGCAGCGTTGAAGAGAGAGCATGGTTAAAATCCCCCGAAATGGCAAAGAAAGCACTGGGATGCGCTGTCTGTAACCCCGCGATAACAGAGCGGATGACGTCATACGCTGTGTTTGCGTCCGCGGAGGGCAGGATGTTAACAATAACAGCAATGGCCGCCGTGAATTCCCTCTGCAAATAGTAGGGTCTCAGGCTAACGGCTAACAGCTCAATGTCCGGGCTACAAAACTGTTCCTTAACAGTAATATGTCTCGGATTACACCATCTATTGTTAACTAATAAAGCCAGCCCCCCTCCCTTACTCTTACCGGAAGAAACACTATCCCTGTCCGCTCTGATGGTCTGGATACCGCTGATAGTTACGCCCTCTATGGGGATGTTATCATTCAGACATGTTTGTATTATTGGTTCTAATCGTGCTAGGGATGGAGAGAATTTTGGGGAGAACATAGCAAAAAACATTGAGATCATGATAAGGATCAACTCACGTTTATGTGAGGGTGCGTGGATGGTGAGCACAAAAATGAGGAGGTCGAAAAAAGGAAAAACAAGAAGCCTTTTAATAACATGCACCAGTATTGGCAGTAACAAGAGCCAATCAATAATCCACACAGAAAGGAATCACCAGGTAACTTAAATAGGGTGTGTTAATGAAGTGAGTGTGTGTGTGTGTGCAATGAGGTGATTGGACTCAGGTGTGTGTGTGTGAGTTACTGCCTTCATTCTCATGCCGGTGGTTAGTACACAGGCGAGGTGGAACGCCGGGACGGGCGGGGCACCGTTGAGGTAGGTAGAGGAGTCGTTACAGTTTATATTCCTCAGCTTTATATACAGGGCAGGACTACATCATGTTTGCTCACAGAGTGCACCTGCAGTTTATATTTACCTATGAAATAAATCTACTGTTTTTCTGAACAACAGACTCTTAGAGATCCATGGGATCCAAGGTCGACTCTAAATAAATAACTTGCTGATTTGATTTCACCTGTGTTCTGTATGTTACCATAGTAAAGAAAGAAGGCATGGCGTGTTTGAACTCTTCACAGTTGTATCTATGGTAACCTATTGTTCACATCCACACCTCATGTACTACAAGCCTGATGCAATTCTGTTCATAGTGAAGTATTTTTCTACGCCACAGAGCCAACAGACTTGCTTCATGGTTGCCTGAAACTAAATTGATTCACCAACTGAGTGCTTGAATTGAAGAGCATTGAAAATTCCATGAGCGATTTGCTCAATGAAAAACTGATTCCCATATCAACAGTGACTAATTGACAACTTAGGTTGTATAAACATGATCATTGCCTAATCAGGTGCATTGAAGACCAACAAAAGCTACAGTCAAAGTCTGAGACCACTGTGGAAATGGATGCAAACATGGATCGGTCATACAGATTTTCTATTTCTTTCTCATCTGATGAAAGTGTGACCATTCGCTTGACATTTGAAGTAGCTGTATTGATGAAGAGACTAACATAATCTCATCCTGTTCAGTTGGGGCATTGTTAATAATGCTTGACAGGGATATTATCTGAAATGTAACAAATGCATGTAGTCATGCATAAACTGTAAAAAAAAAAATACAATAAAAAAATATGTTGATTCAACGTACATTTGTAAGGCAACCAGCTGCAAATTCACAATACTATTGAGGCTGGTTCTATTACAATTTTACGTTGAATCAACAGCTTTTTTTTTACAGTATAAGAATTGAGACCACACAAAAGTGGCTGATGGAAGTTGGTACCTTATTTTGTTTGCCTGTAAGTAGTCCTGTTTTCGCAGTCTCTGTGAGCGTGATTTTAAATTGGCAATGTCTTCAGCACCGGCACAAACGTATAAAAAAGAAGCTTGGATGAAACTTCTTCTTCTGAGACCTGTAAATAAGAAAGGAATGGCTACAAAACAAGTTATTCTTATCGTCTTATGATCTTCTGAGTTTGTAGTTAGCCTACATTGCTGAAACAGTGTCGCACACACATATTGTGATTATTTATACCTATAAAAGTTTGAATTATGTTTAAATGGATGTTGCAAGAGAGTAAAAAAGTCCTGAGATGTGGTTTATCTTCTGCTTGCTTTAGTTATTCTGGTCAGAGATGCATGAAATAAACCCAAAGCTGCTCAAGAGAATAATGCAGAGTGTTTTTTCAAATAAGTTTTGGGGTGTAGTACTCAAAATGGAATGTGTCAGAACAGAAGCTCCATTCAGACTACATGAATATGTACACGTAGGATGGAGAAATGTGTCCTGCCCTGTTCACATTTTAAGAGTTCACAGTTAATGATTGTTGGCTGACTGAGGAACAGACAGAGAATATATGCAGACAAGCATATTTTCCCTCCTCCATTTAGAAAGAAAACATGTTTTGTATTATATAACTACGTCAAACGAAATACATATGCATTCCGTGGGTCTCCCTTTTAATAATCCAATGAATCTGTTCACTAACACCTTAACTCCACAACAGTTTACACAATAATGAGGAAGCATGTGACATGTTAGCGTTTTTCATCATGAATCTTGTTTCATAAATTGTTACTATGCTACATATAAGTGCTGACAAAATAAGCTTTTGCAAACTTGCAGTTGACTGCATGAAGTACGTATGTCTTTGGGATCACTGGAGTGTTCTCTTGTTCAGCCAACAGCTGAACTGACTGTCACTATAAATGCAGGCAGGCAGCTCAGGTTTTGTCCTCCATTTAATGTCGCCAGACAGAAATAGCCTTGTTTATTTCATGCTCTCGTATCTTCTCCATTGCGAAGTGACACTGGGTTTATCATGAGACCAGAGCTAACTTGAGAGAAAATACTTCAACTTGGCACAAAAGGTTGTTACTAGTTACCACAGCCACAAAGTCATAAACCCCTACAACTTCTCTTCTTAAAATGTGATTTTAAACCTAATCATTAACCTTTACGTTAAGTTTTCATAAGTGATACAGATATAGGATCTTAATTTTGATCACCCTGTTGTAGAAGAACTTTCCTGAAATGCAGGGGTCCTGAGTGGCGCAGTGGTCTAAGACACAGCATCTCAATGCTAGAGACATCATTATGGACAACCTGGTTCAAATCCAGATGACAGTGGTTGGGAGTCCTATAGTGTGGTGCACAATTGGCCAAGTGTTGTTTGAGTTTAGCCTGTGTAAACTGACTTGCCTAGTTACATTTAATAAAGTTACTAAATCTTCTCTCCGCCCCATGGCAAAATATGTAGAATTGCAGCAAACGTGCTTTAAAACTGCAAGTTTTTCTTTGCAGTTTAACTTTTTCTCTGCCGTCATCAACATTTTGCTTAGGGTCAACCAATTTGCTGTCGCATTATCATATGACAAGGTAGTTCAGCGTAAGCTGCATTGCAGCATTGCTCCAATTCACATAACTAACTCCATATCAGTCAGAACCCCTGCCACCTATAATTTCAGCCAAATGCCTGCAAGTCATACTAATGAAACCTTTTATTGAAAAAATACATGTTGAATGCTAACTTTAATTACATTTGTATGGCTAGTAACTGCTCCTAATGTAATGTCTAGCCACCTAATATAATGTCTAGGCCCCTAATCTAATGTCTAATGTTTAGCACCCTAATCTAATGTCTAGGCCCCTAATCTAATGTCTAATGTTTAGCCCCCTAATCTAATGTCTAGGCCCCTAATCTAATGTCTAATGTTTAGCCCCCTAATCTAATGTCTAGGCCCCTAATCTAATGTCTAATGTTTAGCCCCCTAATCTAATGTCTAGGCCCCTAATCTAATGTCTAATGTTTAGCCCCCTAACCTAATGTCTAGGCCCCTAATCAAATGTCTAATGTCTAGGCCCCTAATCTAATGTCTAATGTTTAGCCCCCTAACCTAATGTCTAGGCCCCTAATCTAATGTCTAATGTCTAGGCCCCTAATCTAATGTCTAATGTTTAGCCTCCTAACCTAATGTCTAGGCCCCTAATCTAATGTCTAATGTTTAGCCCCCTAACCTAATGTCTAGGCCCCTAATCTAATGTCTAATGTTTAGCCCCCTAACCTAATGTCTAGGCCCCTAATCTAATGTCTAATGTTTAGCCCCCTAATTTAATGTCTAGGCCCCTAATCTAATGTCTAGGCCCCTAACCGAATGTCTAGGCCCATAATCTAGTGTCTAGGCCCCTAGTCTAATGTCTAGCCCCCTAATATAATGTCTACCCCGCTAATCTAATGTCTAGCCCACTAATCTAATGTCTAGTCCCCTAATCTAATGTCTAGCCCCCTAATCTAATGTATAGGGTTCCTTCCTCTGTTGTTGGCCAACTCTTCTATGAGGGGTGGGGATGATTATTGAATCAAATAAAATGCTATTAAATTAGATAATGGAGAATTAATTCACAACTGAATTGATCAATTCAGCAAAATATAATAAAACTGTGTAAATCAGATAAAAGCAGAACAATTCAATGATTCCTTTTGTCTAATGACCTTAGAATATTTAAAGTACGTTTTCATTTGCAATTATATTCCACACCATTTTTATTAATTTGATGCACTACAATAACACTTGCCACCACACCCCTCAGGCCACAACTCTACTACCATGTATCTACAACATAAAATCCATGTGTATGTCTGTGTATAGTGCGTATGTTATCGTGTGTTTGTATGCTTGTGTCTGTGCCTCGTCACATCTTATCAAACAATGTGTAAACAGTAGTCTCAGCCAAAAAGCATATATGCGTGATCCTAGGAACCTTTCATTTTGTTATTACTGTGTGTTCTCACATGTTAGCCCCCGTCTCTGTATTTCCTCTGTAGTCACAACAGCGGGTAAATAAATGCTTTTAAAAGGTTAAGGCAGGCATTTCCTACTTGCCAGTTAGGGTTCCTCTTGAAGGTTTAATTGCTGAGGTCATACCGTCCTCGCAGATCATATTCCCCCCACTATGGGGGGGGGGAAGAGGCCCTGCCCCTGCTTAATACTGCCAGTCATCTCACTGGGCCTGAGCTCACACAGGTATTTCTCCAGAGAATCCATGGCACGTACCCTGACCAATACCAAACACCAACAAGAAACAGCAATAGATCATTCCCAGAAAAAGACCACCCCTGCCGGTGTCCGTTATAAATACACTCACACATACACCCGATATTGACTGGATGTTCACTGTATTCTAAACGTTTTAAGATCAAGAACACAGCGCACTTGTGTACTTAGATTATTTAACCCAGAATTGTAGATCTACATTATGGACCGCTAATAATTTTCTAGTTTCAGGGGATTTGGCATCTCCATTGAGGTTAGAACATAAACAAGTGGGTGTGTCACCTCGTCAAGAGTTTAATTACATCCAAACACTGCCCCTCCTTCAAAAGTAAATATACAAATATAACCATCTGCCAGCTGCTCAGTAAAGATGGCACTGAGACTATTGGGTTCCCAGTCTGTCTGTCATAACACGGTGGATATAGTGTAGGGTCTGTACAAGCTCTAGACAATCACTTTTTTAGGCTAGAATAAGCTTTCCTGTTTTAGAGAAAACTTCTCTGTGATCTGGTGTGTAAGACCATAGCACGCGCTCATCATTTAGATTACCTCTCAATGCCACGGAGACCGTTCATAGGAATGTGGTTGACATTCCATTTAGGGTCCCATAAAGTTATGATGGGACACAATGACATTAGCTAGAGACATTACATGGACGAAACACATTAGAATGCTGAGCTCCCAACAGGTGTTGTTGACCACAACATACTAGATAAATTACTTTCTATACAGCATCGGTGCCAAGTAGAAAATGGCTGTGCCCAGCGTGCAGACTGTGGTATGGGAGGCACAACACAATAAAGATCTATTCAATATTCAAGTGAGGGAGAAGAAAAGGCAACCTTATTTTTTGGTATTGTTGAGACATGTTTCTCTCAAAGCACAATTCAGCAACTACCGGTGAACAGGCCTTCACTAAGTACAGCTCTTTACAGCACAAATTGTTCCATCTGGTTTGAATCAATATCTCTTACTGTAGACACATGCTGACAGGGGTACGAATGTTGTCCTGCCAGTACTTCTTGATCTGTAGCCTCCAATGTACACAGCTGACAGTGGCTCCTGCCATTATACCTAAAGTGGAAATATACACTAAAGTGGACATTGCAATTTGAGGCGGCAGGTAGATTATCGGTTAGAGCCAGTAACCGAAAGGTTGCTGGTTTGAATACCCGAGCCGACAAGGTAAAAAAACCTGCCGATGTGTCCTTGAGCAAGGCACTTAACCCTAATTTGCTCCATGGGCTGACCCTGTAGGTCGGCCGTCATTGTAAATAAGAATTTGTTCTCAACTGACTTGCCTAGTTAAAATAAAGGTTAAATATCATTTTTTAAAGATTGCCATTGGCTGTACGCATTAACAGAAATCCCATGCAGCCTTGTTTACAAGCTTGAACACTGGAATGTGAGATGTAATGTACACCTCGATTTAGCTGATAGAAATCCACATTATTTTGTTTAATGATTTTTCAATTTGAGCGTAATGTTTTCAATAATGGCAAAAATGTCTCTTTCTGTGACTTTGTGACAATGATCGCAATAGCAGCTGCTCACCAATTTGATGTCTCCAATGCAGTTCCACCTCCGACACCGCCAAAACATCCGTAATGCAGAGTCTCTTAACGCCAGTAAACGCTTGATCTGATTGAATCTAGGTCTAAATCAACACTCGGGTCAACACTCGTAAGGCCGCAGGGCCAGACGGTATTCCAGGGTGTCTTCAGGGCATGCGCAGAGCAACTGGCAGGCATCTTCACTGACATATTCACCCTCTCCATGTCCAAGTCTGTAATCCCCACATGTTTCAAGCTGACTACCATCATTGCTGTCCCCAAAAACTCTAAGGCATCCTGCCACAATGACTACCGCCCTGTAGCACTCACATCTGTAATAATGAAGTACTTTGAAAAACTGGTCATGGGACACATCATCTTCATCATCCCAGACACTCTAGACCCACTCCAATTAGCATACCACCCCAACAGATCCACACATAATCTCAATCACACTCCACTCTGCCTTCTTCCACCTAGATAAGGGGAATACCTACGTGAGGATGCTGTTCGTTGACTACAGCTCAGCATTCAACACCATAGTACCCTTTCCAAGCTCGTCACCAACCTCGAGACCCTGGGACTAAACACCTCCCTCTGCAACTGGATCCTGGACTTCCTGACGGGCCGACCCCAAGTGGTAAGAGTAGGCAACAACACCTCCGTCACGCTGATCAACACAGGGGCCCCTCAGGGGTGCATGCTTAATCCCCTCCTTTACTCCCTGTTCACCCACGACTGTGTGGCCACGCACAACTCCAACTCCATCATCAAGTTTGCTGACGACACAACAGACAACAGTGGTAGGCCTGATCACCAAGAGCGATAAGGCATTGATAAGTCCACATCACCTAAGACTTATGATGGTCCTCTCACACCAGTACAGTCGTAAAGAGGCAAGGCAGAGCCTCTTCTCCCTAAGGAGGCTAAAACGATTGGGCATGGTCCCTGAAATCCTTAAGAACTTTTACAGATGCTCCATCGAGAGCATCCTGACTGGTTGTATCACCGTCTGGTATGGCAACTGCAGAGGGTGGTGGGGAAGGCCCAGCACGTCACTGGGGGTGAGCTACTGCTCACCCTCACACCTACACTGCTGCTAAAATTATTATTGATTAAATGTATTATTACCACTATGCTGCTGTTCATTGATTATTGATTGCCATTACCATTAGTGCCTATAGTGTCTATTTATCCTGCTACTGGTCACTATTACTCCTGTTTACATGTATATCCATCCGCCTATTGATGTTGACTATTATTATAGATCCTACTACCAGTCACTGCTCAGACCTGTTTACATGTATATCCATCCGCCTATTGATGTTGACTATTATTATAGATCCTACTACCAGTCACTGCTCAGACCTGTTTACATGTATATCCATCCGCCTATTGCTATTGACTACTATTATAGATCCTGCTACCAGTCACTTTCTCCAGATCCCTGCCTACATGTACAGTATATATACCTCAAATACTCCCGTTTCCCTGCACATTGTACATTTGGTATTGGCACTGACAATGTATATAGCTTCCTCTCTTATTTATTTTCTTGTGTTTTCTTTATTATATATATACGTATCACAGGAGGTTGGTGGCACCTTAATTGGGGAGAACAGGCTCATGGTAATGGCTGGAGTGGAGTAGGTGGAATGGCATCAGATACATCAAGCTCATCCAGCCATTATTATGAGCGTTCTCCCCTAAGCAGCCTCCACTGATTTTATATATATATATATATATATACATACATATACATATATATACACACACTGTATATATATATTGTCTGTTTTTATTAGTTATACTAGTCACTGTTGGTTAGAGATTGCAAGTTAAGCATTTCACTGTACTTCACGTCACAATAAAACTTGAACTTGAACTTAAATCTTCCCCAAACAAAGCAGTGTGCTGTGTCACAAATAGGAGAGCAAATTAAATTGCATTGTGGGGAACTTTTTCAACCAAGGTCATTGGCAGCACAACACTTACGAAAAAAGATTGCAGTCACAGTGCAGTATAACTGCAGTTAGAGTGCAGTATAACTAAAGTACGGTGGTGCAACAACCACGTCCTAAACACCAGTCGACGGCAGTTTCTGCAGTTTTTCTGCTGTTTCAAAAACTGCAGTATTTTTTTGTAAGGGAAACACATTACACACCACTAGGTGTTACATACTAGCCTTAGTATGTAAAACCTCTGTAATATGACTTAGCTGCTACTTCCTTTGTTCTTTACCGAAGTACAATGTCAGAGTCCCTTCTTACCTTTCCTGGCTCTCATTTGAGCTGTCCCTCTTCTCCACATCTAGACATTGCTTATGTCCAGGTAAAGGTGAAATGCTCTCAGGGATACTAAGGTCCATTCGGCTACACACTGTAATTCAGATTAGGCAACTTTTCCATATGGAGTCCTAACATGTATTACCCTGTGATAAGTGCAGAGCATCGCTGGCTTCCATTTATAGACACACAAAAGCCACAAATAGCTTGCAGACGGCATCCAGCCTGCAGGACACCGATAACAACAATGATCCTGCCATCGCCAGCAACTGTGCTCCGTGCCCCTGGGAATGCATGGCCGCAATTGTATTTGCGCTTCTGTTTTGAAAGTCCTAAAACTAACAAATAAAAATAAAAATAAAAATAGCCTAATAATAGAGAAACAAATAAAGATTTAAATGCTCACAGTCAAATCACTATTTACTTTGTGTTCGTATTCTTATCTTGTATTATTTCTTATTGTTGTTGCATTGTGGAGAAGGAACCTGCAAGTCAGCATTTCATTGGACAGTGCATACCATGTGTATCCTGTACATATGACTAATAGAACTTGAAACTTGGGCTCAAGCTGGACACTTACGTTTAGTCTGCCTGCACTCAATGGTCTTCAGAGAACTCTCCATGCACAAGTACAAACCAAAGGTATTCCCTTGGGGGGTAGCCTTGAAACGTTCTTGGTTCTTAACGACCACAACCACGTCTGGTCACCGATCCTGAAGACAAGGACTGGTGTTCATACATTCAGCTTGTAGTCCTGGGACAGGAAGAGGTGAGGTCTCCGGTCAGGAGAGCTGTGATTGGTTCAGGTGAGGGAAAAGTTCCAGGGGCTGAGTGCCCCACTCATCGCCTGCATTGTTCTGTGTGGCATTCTATAGAGCATGAGTTCATAATTGTCCACATGAATGCAAGAGTACCTTGTACACTTTCATCAATTCTTTAATGGCAGGAAAACATCACAACACACATTCCAAAACTCAGTTTTATTACACACACACACATCTCAACACTTTAACTTTAACTCCGTTTACACTGATTGCTTGAGGGAAAAAAAATGGTGTGCAGTCCCTTGATTCCAATAGAGAATCTTCTTGGCTGAGCCGTAGTCATCTTCATCGAGGACCCTGTTCTGTTTGTGTCTCCCGTCTGACTACTGTTTGGTTCTATTAGGCTGATTGTCCTAGTCATTATCCTATGCTGGTAGGTGTGAAATGAGCAAAAGGTGGGGTAAGGACGACTCCTGCTGGGAAATTGCTGTGAGTGGCCCCCCTCTTCCTATGTTGTCTGGCCAGTGAAGAAGGGTCCTTGTACATTCTCATCGTGGTTGACGTCTGTCTGACACAGAAATATAATTAATAGAACAGAATTGGAATCTCTTGACTGGTAAACAAATGTTTTGTAATGTCAGTTGAGTTGACTCAAAAAAAATCACAGCACAGATTAAAAGGGTACACTTCCTGCTTTTACTTCCTGGCATTGGTACACTCAAAATGGCTGCCAGTCCTCCCTTTATTCCATAATTGACTTGAATGGGGACGTCCATTCTATTAATTCTATTTCTATGGAGTGAAGTTTATGCTTCTCTACATCTCCCCCCTGTTGGCCATCCTTTGAGGGCTTGACCATTGAAGCTGATGGACAAATACGAGTGGCGTCGCTACGGCACAACCTTTCCGTAGCCACTTTTGCAGTGCAATTTGTACATACTGAAATCTTATGTGATCCACTTGGTCCTGTATGTTGAAGGGTGCATTCATTTCTTTCCACTGTGTTATAGTCTAAGCATGCAGAGAACCAAGTTAAATGGAATGGAACGCTATTACTTCAGATTTGAGTGATGGTGCTTCAGGTGAGCACCTTAGAAAGTGCTCCCATCACAGCTGTGGTAATATCTTCGTCGGGCTGACTGGCTACTAGTGCCAGTTGCATCCTGCCTCTCCATGGATACCACCGGGGATCAGACAAGATGCACCAAAAAAATCGTAAATCTGCTCACAACTCCACTGGTTGGCCCCGTTTATGTTGTTCGTCAGCTCCCTCAATTACTCCGATGCACTGCACACACATTTCCACAGACGTAATATGACAAACAAATGTTTAGCTGCAAGCAGAAATACCGGGATTCAAGCTGTGGGCCCACTGTGCCACCATCAGGACACATTGGACACATCGCCCTAGCTACTTCTGTACTCCTTACCACGCTTGCCAAATATCAGAACTCAAAATCAAAACAGACCATGCAATATGCTTCAAATGCAATATTTTCCAAGACTCTTGCTCAAGTAATATGTTCACAATAAGCCAATAAGCTTGCATGAATGATTTTTCCTGTCCATCAATGCCCCATGCAGCCAAACTGAATGATACTTTACAGGTTAGCTATAATCCCTGAGGATGTGTGCCCAATTTCATCACTCTGAGTCAAACAGATCAAGTGATGTACAGTAAACATGTGCCTGTAATAGCGCTACCGTGTGGTTGATCTGAATGTGCTTGCATATGTTGAATCTTGACAGTGTTTGGAACACGTGTACCAAGTTTGGTTACAATACAAATATCTATGTCTGAATTATATTAATTTATGTGCCAGACCATGGCTACATTCATGTTTATTGGTCAGTATTGTTTGACATACTGGTGGAAAATATTGCGTTCAGAGACCTTGGTCCATAGATGCCATATGTCAAGTTTCACACAGATCGGTCATTCGGTGCCAGAGGAGTAGAGTTTTTCACAAAATTCTGAATGGCGGAAAATCCATAATGGAGGACCTTACGGGTCCTTGAGGAAAATGTGTTACTTGTGAGGAGAGGGACATATGTACCAAATTTCTGGACTCTTGGTCCAATGGGATGAGGGGGGTGACCTTTCAAAATTTGCATTTTTAATGGCCACCATGTGGACAATTGGCATGGCATGAGAGGGTGTGGCATATGGACCTTTACCATTATGCACAGTTGCACCCGCCAGGGCCTTACCATCTAACTGAAATGTTTTAAAATCCACAAAATTGGCAGAAAAAGTTATTATTATTATTACAGGGCCACCATGTGGTCGATTTGAATGTGCTTGCATCTTTTGAGTCGTGACAGTGTTTTGAACATGTGTATCAAGTTGTTACAATATATATCCGTGTCTGATTTACATACACCAAGGTCCGAAATGATTGACACCCTTAATAAAGAGCAAAAATGACTATATTATATTATACTAATACAATTACTCAGAGAAAGAAATATTGTTTACCAAGTAATGTTGTTTTTTTCTCAAAATGGTAGGGGTCAAAATGATTGACACCCCTGTATTCAATACCTTCTCACCAAGCGAGGATAAGCCACTGAGCCTTTTTTCAAAAATGTGTTATGAGATTGGAGAACACATTAGGAGTAATCTTAGACCATTCCTCCATACAGAATCTTTCCATATCCTTCGTCTGCGCTTATGGACAGCCCTATTCAATTCAAACCACACATTTTCAGTCCTGAGACTGATATGGTCATTGCAAAATGTTGATTTTCTGGTTAATTAACTATTTCTTTGTGGATTTTGATGTGTGCTAGGAGTTATTGTCTTGTTGGAAGATCTACTTTAGCCAGGGATTTGGCTAAAATGTCCTGGTACTGGGTTCATGATGCCGTTGACCTTAACAAGGACACAGGACCAGTGGAAGCAAAAATAACCTCATAAGATCAAATATCCTCCACCATACAGTAGGTATGGAGTCCCCTTCTGCATATGCATTTGTCTTTCGACGCAAAACCCACCACTGGTGTGCATGACCAAAGACCTCTATTTTCATGTCATCTGACCATAAAATTATTATAATTTTAAAAAATGTAACCTTTACTTAACTAGGCAAGACAGTTAAGAAGTAATTCTTACTTACAATGATGGCCCACACTGGCCAAACTCGGATAACGCTGGGCCAATTGTGCGCCACCCTATGGGACTCCCAATCACGTCCGGTTGTGAAACAGCCTGGATTCGAACCAGGGTGTCTGTAGTGACGCCTCTAGCACTGAGATGCAGTGTCAGACCACTGTGCCACTCGGGAGCCCATTTACATCTGTTGGATGACTAATAAACATGGGGTTTTTATTCAACATATTATCGCCTAAACAATGAATGCACAACGGAGTGTGATGTATTATGGTGTATTGCTGCAGACTGTATGTATGAGGGGAGGCCTTACCTTAAGTCCCACTTCCCCCAATTTTAAAATACCTTTCTGACTATGCTCTTCCAGATGTAGGCAGATAGCAGGCCACCCATGAAGCAAGCCAAATCGCCCTGAAGCCTGACAGTAAATTGAATCAGCAGACTGGTGATCCTGACTGAGTATTCTGAATGTCTCCAAATAATGACTCGTCGGGTGGCTTAAAACAAGTTAATTCTCGGTTTGTAGGTTAGGCCTCTATGTGTCCTCCCCCACCTGCCTGTCTGTCTGCCTGCCTGCCTGTCTGCCTTCCTGTCTGTCTGTCTCACTGTCGGCCTGCCTGTCTATCTCACTGTCCAATGCCTGCCTGCCTGCCTGTCAGCCTCTCTGTCTCAATGTCTGTCAGCCTGTCTGTCTGTCTCCCCTGCCCACCCGAGGTCAGTCTAATTGTGTGTCAGTCTAAGTGTGTGACATTTCTCATTTATCACAGCTGTCCCTGTCCATCTCTGCTCAAACATCTCCCTGCCTCCCCCTGTCTGGGACTGGGACTGCAATACAATTACCAAGGGAGCTGGTGGCCTGCCCCTTCTGTCATAATAATTGTGTTTATAAGTGCAATGCCAGATATCTGCAGACAATCTTTAACGCCACACATGTAGTGTATCACTTCAAAAGCATGAAGTGTTTTTCTTTCTTTTAGTTGGATTTTGATCTTTCACCAAATATAAATGGTGTAGAGGGGGAGGGGCAATCACCAGACAACTACCTGAAGATCAGAGGAATGCGCAGCCAGGAGATTCAACGAACTCAATGAATCATAACAAAGCTTAATGAGTCAAAACTTGCCTTTTGATTTTGTAAACAAGACTAACGAGAGAGCTAGTGAACAGGCTTTGAATAAGCCTCCCTCTAATGAGTCAAATGTGGAGGACCTTTTTTAGTACCACTTAAAGGGGCAATCTGCAGTAGCTACGTCCATATTTGGACATATAAATTAATTATTTAAGAATATAACTTATCAGTCGCCAGGTTTACGGTGGTTCCTCCGACACATTGGTGCGGCTGGCTTCCGGGTTAAGCGTTCATTGTGTCAAGAAGCAGTGCGGCTTGGTGGGTTGTGTTTCGGAGGACGCACGGCTCTCAACCTTCGCCTCTCCCAAGTCCGTACGGGAGTTGTAGCGATTGGACAAGACTGTAACTACCAATTGGATATGACGAAATTGGGGAAAAAATGAAAAGAAATATATATATACAGTGGGGAGAACAAGTATTTGATACACTGCCGATTTTGCAGGTTTCCCCACTTACAAAGCTTGTAGAAGTCTGTAATTTTTATCATAGGTACTCTTCAACTGTGAGTGACGGAATCAAAAATCCTGAAAATCACATTGTATGATTTTGAAGTAATTAATTTGCATTGTATATAACTTAGAAATGCCACATGGGATTAGTTCAACTATCATACCCCATTGGAACCCAAATATAAGACTGTTTATTCCCATGTTCGTAAACAACGTAAATGTAAACAAACACTGTATAGCCTGAAAACATGGTTAAAACGGATATCATAGATGGCCAGTCCTTGCATCCATAGCTCTGTCTATTCATCTGAGAGTGGTTACATTTCTCCAAGCCCATCCCTCAGCTTTTTAGCGAAACAGTGTCAGGAGGTGCTTTGTTATTATTTCAACTGCTAATTGCCCCTTTAAAACCAAATCAAATCAAATCGTATTGGTCACAAACACGTGTTTAGCAGATGTTATTGCGGGTGTAGCGAAATGCTTGTTAATGTTCCTTGCTACTCGCCGCCCTATGGGACTCCCAATCACAGCCGGTTATGATACAGCAAGATCGACCTAATTTATTGCCTAAACCCAACAGAATGGTCATTTTTGGGAACATGCTGACAGAATACCACACAGGTTGAAAGTTGGGTAAAAGTAACTTGTATCTGCTCATGCGTGTTGCCAAAGGGGTCTGATTAAATATATTGCTTTAAGCAGAAGTAGAAATTATTTATTCATTGAATCTTAACCATATCTGTCTCCTATGGCACGTGCCCACATTTCTCAATTGGTGCCATATGCTGCAGCCCTGAATTCCTCATGACTGTCATGTCTGACTGAAGGTCCTGTGGGCTTAGGCAAATGTTTTCTAAGTGAATCTATTTTTAAGAGCTGCTGTAATTAAAGTAATCAATTAGGGTCAAACCCTGCCTGTATTCAGTCAAAAACACTTATGTGTATGCTGCAAGAATTGTTTTTAATTATTTGTATGCTGCAAGAAAAAATTAAGAATTGTACTCAACAAACTATACTGTATTGTAAACATGCTCTCTCGCACTCCAGGAAGAATTTTCCAGTTTTTGGTTGCTTTTGTCTCTTGGTCCATATGCAAACATTTTCTTTTTCATTTTTTTGCACACAAGAAAATGATAGGTACAAAACAAACCCAGAGTATCTTGTAAGGGCACCTTTAAAATATTTATAGAGTAAAACAAAAGATGATTTCCTGATTATTAAAACAGAGGATTTACAAAAAGAAAAAGATGGGAACAAGGGGTGTGACCATGGGCGATTCTAGGATTAGAGGTTTAGGGGGGCTCAGCCCCCAGCATGAGGTGAGGTGGGGCGCAGAATGTTTTTATTGATTCATTAATTACAGTATAATTGTCCTTAATTTGACTGGACTGTGAAATTCATTACAGTAGCCTATAACGTGTTCATGATCTCACCCGTTGTATTTAAGGACAATAGTCATTTTGGAGTTTTACTCAAAAAAATATACATTTGAGATTAAGATCTAAAAAATACCTGGGAAAGTTTGGTTTTGTACCCTACCCTAATCTCTAATTATTTAATACAACAACGCATGAATACAATACCATACTATAATATTAAAAACACTGCATGGTCTGTCAAAATAGGACCTTTATTCACTGAAACAAATTGTGAGCTCCTCCAGCCCAGGGGTTCAGGTGCAGGGTACATGGTACCAAGCCCTCCAAAGTACAGCAGAAAAAAAGTCTGCTTTAAATTACATTGAGAAATGTTTGTTGTTGCCATCCCATCCCATTTCACTTCTTTGGTGGGAACATCAGACTGTGTCGTCTCTGTTTGAGTGTAGCAAATCTGTCAACGTTTGTATACTGACTTAACCTTTCAAGGACATCCTTTTCTACGGACATTACAGCCCGATGATTCAGTCAGTTTGATCCATGGTGCTCCTGAGCCAGGTGTGGAGACGACGTAATGCATTGAAGGATCTTTCACAGCTACAGCTGCTGACAGGTATAGTCAGGGCAACCTGAATTACAACCTTCAATGATGGAAACATATCAGCATCCAGAAGGTTGTACACTGTGATCATGTCCAGAGAAGTAGCACCTGACTGTGACTTACGAGTCAGAAAGTTTTTGGCTACCATGACTTCCTCTGATTTCAGCTCAATGTTGTAATGCATTGCCATCTCTGCCAAATGTGGCACTGATAGGAAGTGATCCGAGGCTGGACTGCATGCCTGAATGCCTTTCAGTAGTTCAGCATTTACACCTGAAAAACGCTTCTCCAGCTTAGCTGTCATTCTATCCAGGCAAGGAAAAAATAATTTCCTTTTAAATTGCTCTGAGTCTGAACCACTAAGTTCAATACCTGCCCCGCAAGTTGATTCCATAACAAAATCATCCATCCGCCTATGCTTCCGCCTTGTAGCATCACAGCGTTTCTCCTTGAGAGTGTCATACACAGCCTCTTTGTATGTCAATGCTTTAGCAAGGTCAACGTTCTCCTTTTGTGGATACTTGTGTAAACCTGCTGTCACAGACAGAAGATCCTGGAACATCAGCAGCAAATAGACTGTGGAGACTTTGCACAGTTTTGCCTTCAATCCCACTGCCATAGCTGTTCTGATGGTTGAAAGGCACTTAATGATGACAGGAAAATTGTCAAGCATTGCATTTACTGATCGAAGCTGGCATGCCCAACGGGTGTTTGACAGTTGCACAAGTTCAGAGGGCTGCAATCTTAGTTTCTTTTGAGTGTCTGCAAACTTATGGTGGTTAACCAGCGAGGCACTAAAAAAGGAATACACACTTTCCAGCATGTCAAAAAACTCTGTAGCCTCAAACTGCTTTGCATGTGTGACACAAGACAAGGTTTAGCTCGTGTGCATAACAATGCACATATATTGTTTCAGGGTGCTGCTTTCTGAAATGGGCTTGCAAACCCCCATCTGACCCACTCATGACTGCAGCCCCATCGTAGGTCTGTGCCACACACCTTTTTTCCTGCAATTGGTGCTCTGATTTAGCATCAAAACCTGTCCGTTCTGTTAAGGCTAGGAACCACTCCTTAACTAGACCCTCTGTACTAACATATCTGACAGACTGCCAGTTGTTCAGAGCGTCTGTCTCTGTCCTCAACAGCCATAATTGCATACATCTTCGACTCCTTAATTTCATTGACAATAGTTACAGTCACCTCTACTGCACAGCACTCGATCATCTCATTCTGGCACGCTGGTAAGAGGTATGTGCTGTTCGATGGGGCTGTGTACTTCTGCAGGAAAGGATCAAACAGCTTTAAAAAGGGCCATGCACTCAACGACGTTCCCTCTATTATGGCTTTCAACACTATCGATGTGACCTCTAAAAGGTATTCCTTGCTTTCCTAACATGGAGGTCACCGCCACAACACGGTGTATGTACCGTCTTCTCTCAGTTATTTTGTTTACACGTGCTGCTTCTATCTGCTGTGCAACATTTCCTTGTGAGGCAATATTCTTGTAGCTCTTCCAGGAAGCAACACTTTCCTTGTGAGATTGAGTTGCTTAGTTAGCAAGCTATCCATCTAACTTATCCTAGCAAAAGCCTTGAGATGTCAGCTAGCTAACTCTATAGCTAATGCTGCATCGCTAACAAAGAAACAAGACAACAGCAAATGTCTAGGCTGCCACATGGCATACCTTGTCCATGTTACAATAATTAGCTAAAATATTTGTGGCCTACCTTCAAAAACAATGGAACAAATCTATCCCATAACATTTTACCATGGAAATAGCTGTTCTTTCACTCAGCCAGTGTGTGGTGTTCAATGTAGGCCTACATTCCATGAAACTTTTGAAAAAGTTATGCAGGATTTGACATTAATCCACTTGTCCTTCAGACACAGAGGTGATGGAAAATTATGTTGTGTTGTTTGATGAAATTTTTTTTTAAAAAATGCATTATTATTCCCATACCATTATTACAGAGAATCAGACAAATTATGCTACCCTATTGGCTACTTAGTTTATTCAACCCTGTCTCAATATACAACATTGCCCCTTTAAGACATAAAAACATATCTTTACCTGACTGGCTTTCAAAGATGTCTAGACATGTACACATGTTGTGCTCTTGTAGGAAGCAATCACTCCCTCTTACTGACTAATGATCTATAACTGGGCTAATAACTCACTAACTAGCAAAGGATATGGACAAAATGTGCACACATGGCTACACGCAGCTCTTGCTTTGATCTCAAAACAAGCACATCTACTCACGACCACAGCTGTAAACACTGTCTAGAAGATCAAAGTAAGTGGCACATGGCAATGGTCTATTTGCATAATAGGCATTCTCCAGCTCTGATTGGTTATGCCGCACTGGTCTGTGTAGAGTACCAGCTGAGTTTGACTGAGTCGTGCAGCGTGCGTGACGTGTCAATGCAATAGAATCCTACTCCGATGCGCGTTCTGCCTCCAACAAAATATCTTGCATAGTTCGTTTGTTTCGGTATGTTGCATTGAAAGTGGCTAATATTGCGTTGATTCAATCACAATTGCCACAGTAAAGGAAAACGTTGAGTGTTTAACTAACAGGGAAAACTCTAGATAGCTGAGCGAAGTTATCTACTATTATTTAGTTAAAAATTAATTTCAGCAATACGTTTCCGCCTTTATCTGAAATAAATAGGTTGGTTTCAGCAAATATTAGCCCAGCCCAGCTGTCTAAGACTTGGAGTCTTCTTGTGTGTGTGTCTGTGAGATGTTTTCTGCACCATGGCATAGCTGTGAATGCACAGCAATCCACTTCTGACAGAAGGAACTCCTGGGAATAACCTTTACGAACAGGCCTATCCCCAGGGTTGGGGGGGATAGGATTACAAAAAAACTAACTGTAATCCTTTACGTTACCAGCAAAAAATATTGTAGTCGGATTACAGATACTTTTGAATAACTAGATGATTACTTCGAGGATTAATTTTAAGATCAGAAAGTATGTTTGCGGAAAAAAATATGACACGTCTCTGTTTTATCAATGACATTCAAATCATAATTGAAAAGAGGCGCAAATGTAAATTTGTTCCACCTGAGCGAATCTAACCACAAGAAAGAGACCACTATGGTGACACACCAAATGTGTTTGGATCATGGGAACAGATCAGGAATAGGCTTTTATAGGCTACAGTACAAGCTATGTCTTCCAATGATGCGACAGCTATCGGCATCCAAAGATTATCCAATTTGAATAAACTCTTTGAGGTAAGGATAACAGCGATACGGATATAATGTATTAGTGATCTACATAGCGCATTGATGTGAATCACTCTGCTGCTCTCTCATTTAACTATTAGTGATTTACGGATTATGGTTGTTGTGGATGGCTGTTAACAAATCGAAATGTGTATTTGAACCCAATAATGGTTGAATTCAAGAATCTTAAACTGCCTATCAATCATTGTTTTTGAAACCAGTGGACAGCCAGTGAAAAATGCGCTCTTGCAACAGCTGCATAGCACGGATCCAAGCCTATGGAATAAAAGTGGGGCTTTTATTGCTCAAACTTTTGATAGACTTAATGGGGCAATCTGTAGTTGCTGCATCAATTTTTGCATTTATAATGTATATATACTCTACCAGTCAAAAGTTTGGACACACCTACTCATTCAAGGGTTTTTCTTTATTTTAACAATTTTTTACATTATAGAATAATAGTGAAGACATCAAAACTATGGAATAACACATATGGAATCAATAGTAACCAAAAAAGTGTTAAACAAATACGTGATATTTTAGATTCTTCAAAGTAGCCACCCTTTGTCTTGATGACAGCTTTGCACACTCTTGGCAAAGCATGCCATTCCATGAGCGCAGCGTTTATTTTTCAACTCGAATCAATGAGCCCAATCAGTCCTCCATGACAACAAAATAAAATCATAAACAACAGAGTAGGGCTGGCTAATAAGTCCTTAGTTTTGGGGTTATGCTCAGGTAAAACTATTTGGCTAATCTATACTTCCATATTTCCTAGTCCTATTCTTGAAGATCAAGGGGTATGACATTTATTGGAATGACTGGAATTCTGATAGACTTTGGTTTTTAATGTAAATATATAATTTAAGCGAATTATTATATGAAGTAGAAAGCGATGGGTTAACTCAAATCAAATCAAATCTATTTGTCACATACACATGGCTAGCAGATGTTACTGCGGGTGTAGCGAAATGCTTCTGCTTCTAGCTCCGACAGTGCAGTAATATCTAACAAGTAATATCTAACAGTTTCACAACATATACCCAAATAGAGAATATATATTGTACATAAATGTCAGGGCAGCATTGGACTAAGATACAGTGGCATAGTAAGCTTTATAGTTTGCAGTATAACACATAAGAGATTGGTGATGCAGTTAATAAACACGATTAAGTGACTAAGATACCGAAGAATAGTATAGTGTACAGTTTAAACATATGTTAATATTATTAAAGTGACTTGTGTTACATTTCCTTAAAGTGGCCGGTGATTTCTAATCTATGTATATAGGCATCAGTCTCTGATGTGCTGGAGATGGCTGTTTAGCAGTCAGTGGCGTAGTATAGAGTACAATACAGTATATACATATGGGTGATGCAATATGTACACACAAATTGAGTGCCTAAGATACTGTAGAATAGTGTGGAGTGCAGTTTGTACATAGAGATGAGTGATGCAGATATGGATACATTATTAAAGTGTTCTATTCTTTAAAGTGGACTGTGATTTCTAATCAGTGTCTATAGGCAGCCGCCTCTGGTGTGTTAGTGAATGCTGTTTAGCAGTCTGATGGCCTTGAGAGAGAAGCTGTTTTTCAGTCTCCCTGTCCCAGCTTTGATGCACCTGTACTGACCTCGCCTTCTGGATGATAACACGGTGAATAGGCAGTGGCTCGAGTGGTTGATGTCTTTGTTGATCTTTTTGGCCTTCCTGTGGCAACGGGTGTTGTAGGTGTCCAGGAGGGTGGGACGCTTGCCCCCAGTAATGCGTTGGGCAGACCGCACCACCCTCTGGAGAGCTTTGCAGTTATGGGCGGTGCAGTTGTCGTACCAGGCGGTGATACAGCCCGACAGGATGCTCTCAATTGTGAATCTGTAGAAGTTAGTGAGGGTTTTGGGTGATAAGCCACATTTCTTTAGCCTCCTGAGGTTTAACTGGCGCTGTTGCGCCTTCTTCACCACACTGTCTGTGTGGGTGGAACATTTCAGTTTGTCAGTGTTGTGTACGCCGAGAAACTTGAAGCTTTCCACCTTCTCCACTGCGGTCCCATCGATGTGGATCGGGGCTGCGCCCTCTGCTGTTTCCTGAATTCCACGAATTTTGGGTCGGTTGTGTCGGTTGTTTTGGGTCGGCATCTGGAATAAGTTCAATTGCACTTGGGAGAACGAACAAAGGATCTGCTCCGGGGAATCCTGGTCGTAATGCTGCTGGTTCAGGTGAGTTACTGCCGCTCTAATATCCAATAGTTCTTCCCGGCTGTATGTAATGACACAAAACAATTCCTGAGCTAATAATGTTTAAAAAAAAGTACATAAACAAACAAAATGCTGCAGAGTTTCTTGAGCTATTCGCGAAGCAGCCATCTTGGTCGGCGCTCATTGTTTAAAATTTATTTAAAATTGAACATCCATATATGGCCAGCTATCTTCCACTTCCAATTTCTGACTGCAGACTTATAGCTGTGTTTCCAAGAAATGTAAAGAAAAACATTGGTGCCCTGTCTCTGTCTTTTCTTCCTTTGTCATGTCAGCAGCCAGAATACTGTAGAATACTATTTTACAAAAACTTGGAGTATTTTGGGGGTTAGTGGGTTAAAATCTTCCTCGAAGTCACAAAGGGTGCACAAAGATGTCAAAATGCTGAATTTTTGCACTTTAGCAAAGATTTATTGAATTATCCATGTGGTCTATGTTAATTAAAAGGCACTTAATTTCATATAACAGGCTTTTAACATTCAATATTGGTGCATAATTTCTACTTAACATATCCAAGGGACGCAAAACGACCCAGTACATTAAGTTCTGCCTGCTGGACGTTAGTTGCAATGCTCTAGTCAAGTTTGCTTGTTTATTTGTCATATGCACGTGAACGACATGGAGTCACTACATGACCGATAATGGATCATGTTTGTAGTGATTGTTGTAGTCATTTAAATGCATGTTAGTGCTTTTGGTATGCATTTGGTATGTGTCAAGTACAATAAAAATGCCTTTTGACAAAATATATTGTAGCGGCGGCAGCCTATTAGAAGTCTTGGAGGCGTGGCTTGTTGGAGGTGTGGCAGATTGTCATGCCAGTACTAATGTGTTACGTTGTGTTCTGTCATTAAAGGTTAAGCTTGTACACTGACAGTTCTTCAGTCTTAATGAGACTGACATTAGTGCATGTGATACCAAAGAACCTACTAAAGGGTCATTGTTAAGACAGTCACAATTTCGTTGCAATATGATTTGGCAGTTGTTGTTTTTGTATTTGCCATACAAATAATTGTATATTCATAAAAAATATATATTTCTTACAAATACATTTAAATGCATGTTGTAATATATTATACAAAACTTTTCCAAATAAATGTTACAATATATTTACCATATACTGTATATCGATAAATACATCTGAAAATATGTATTTTTAAATGCATTAAATAGATTTTCCGATGCATTTAACATATATTTAGATTTTGTATAATTTCCAGATTTAGCATAATTTCACTTCAACAAATGTAATTACATAACATCTAAATTATATATAAAGGCACACATACAATAATCTGTAGCAATAGATGTTTGGAAAAAACACGCCTATGACAGCTTTCTTTGAAGAAATGTCAATCTTACATTTAGGTCAGGGGTACCACTTTTACAGGTTTACTGTATGTACAGCTTTGCAGAAATTGAGCACAACCCTCGCACATTTCTCGAAAACAATTGTGTAAAGCATAGGTGGAAGACAAGAGTAAAACGGGAGCAAGCCAGAGGATGTGACCTTGGTCCTCAAACACTCCAGCTTAAGGACAGTGTTGAGCATCCTGCAGTCTAGCTGTGAATACCAAGCTGTTGTGGCGAGTGGGATACGAGAGGTGCACCGCAGGAACTCACTTTGTTACAGTCAGGCGGAGAATAGGTCAAATAAAAGGTCCCTTTCAAACTTGGAACATACTGTACATTTGTGGTTGTACAGCTTTTACTTGGGGCTGTACACCTCTTGAGTTGCACTCACCTCGAATTTAACCAAATACAGGAGGTTTCACCGAGCTTTGACTTATCAAAAAGTTTCACAAAACAAAGCTTTTCAGATAAATGTTTGAGAAATTTAATATTTGGCAATATAAGAATAGTGAGAGAATGAACATCAAAATAAAATAATATCGTACAGGACAAGTAAGGTCTAAAGTGTTGCACATTTCGGTACAGTAGCAGGATTTTCTTCACAGGTTAAAGGTCAAATGCAGCCGTTTTAATCTTAACATCAAATTTCTGGGTAACAATTAAGTACCTCACTGTTCTGTTAAAATTTTAATTATGAAAAACAAAATAACAAAAATATCTTCTCAGCAAAAAGCAATTTCTCAAGCTAGAATTTAGCTAAGACTGTCTGGGAGTGGTCTGATAGAGGGGCCTTATTGGACAAGCCTAATGGCAGGGATACTGTATGTAACATGGAAAAATAGCAGTTAGAAGAACTGGTTGAAAAGACCATCTGAAATTTCAGCCTGTTTCGGTGGGATGGATTTTTGGCCTTCCATGGTGACATCACCAGGCAGTAAATCTATCTATCTAGCTAAGAATCTATTTTTGTTAGTTTTTGTTGTTTTTACCCTTTTAAATACAAAACCAATCACAGTAATGTACTTAATTGTTCCCCAAAAAAGATTTGATATTGAGAAAAAAAAAATGCTGTATTGGACCTTTATAGGTTATAAGATATTAGGTTTTATGACATCTCGGTGAAAAGAAGACTATATTTAGCGTTGGGCTGCAGGTGTTAGGATAAGGGAGGTTTCAGACCGAGCCTCTGCAGACTGTCACTCCCACTGTTTAGTCACTCCAGGCATGTGGAATTGTATCTAAGCTCCTACTGGGGAGAGTAAAAGGGTATCTCACTCTCGTGGCTAGGGGGGCATACCAATAACCACTTGCCAAACCATCCGCTACGGTGGTTCATTGGTAGAGGTAGCTAGAAGAATAACAACTGAACACAATCTTTCTAAATTGGAAGAGCATAACAGATTTTAAGTGCTTAACAGATATTTTGTATCTACCTTTTTAATTACCTTTTAGTTTTTTGTGTTCCTTTCAGAGAGAGGAGCTGGAGTGTGACAATAATATTTTTGTCTTGATTCATTGTGGTTGGACTCTCACATAGATGGTGCAATGCAAAACAAAGAGACACTGAATAAAATTAGGAGTGTGTATCTTTTCCATTCATCTGGGGTTGAGGTATACTATTGCTGGATCTAAACAGCAGATGGGGTGGGATGCTGGATCTAAACAGCAGATGGGGTGGGATGCTGGATCTAAACAGCAGATGGGGTGGGATGCTGGATCTAAACAGCAGATGGGGTGGGATGCTGGATCTAAACAGCAGATGGGGTGGGATGCTGGATCTAAACAGCAGATGGGGTGGGATGCTGTTTAGATGAGCGTACATCTACAGATGCAGGATCTTAATTTGAGCCAGTTTGCTACAGCAGGAGAATAATCCTTCAGCAACAGGAAATGTGAATTACGGTATTATGTGGATTATAACTAATGGACATTGTTGTAGGGGTTGAGACATTTTTCATAAGTAAAAAATCAAGTCTGAAATTTTAAAGTGGAAATTACAAACTTCAGAAGCCTTTTTAAACCTTTAATACAAACTCTTTCAAGGCTCTTTCTATTCTGTCCTCCCTTCGTCTCCTTCCCGACTGATTGGAAAAGACTTGACCAGGTGAAAACCAGCCTAATGATGAGCTTCCACCAGCTGGCTTTTACCTGGTCCGTTTTTCAGACAATGCCAATAAAGGAGAGGGGGTGAGGAAAAGGCAGTGGTGAACCGTGACTATTGGAGCTAGGCCCTCAGTTGTGGAAAAAGATCTGACGTCATACATATAGCTAGAGAACTCGGATGCCTGTGTATACAGAGCATGACTTGACACCTTTCTTTTGCAGACCTACGTAGGAGAAGCAATTATTTGATGACAGAGTAAAACGAACGCCTCCGCTGTGGCTCAGAGAAGCAGCACACGAACACAACTGTTGCAAATATCGATAGCAGGAGCCACGTTAGAAGAAAATGCGGTTGCGTCGTTTCAAAGAAACGTTTGTCAAATCAAACAGTCACTCAAATAGTGGCGGAATAAATTCAACCACACAACTACTCACGTTATTTCAAGACCACGGACAGTATATGCTTTGATCATTTTAATCAGCTGTGTAGTGTTCGTGCAAAAAAACAAAACAAAACGTGCACCCCTTGGAGCCCCGAGTTTGGGAAACACTGCCATAACCTATAGATGGAAAGAATGCTCTGAAAAAAACAACACATTATAATATAATATTGGAACTGTTTTAAAAAGACAATGCCCAATCTAGTATTCTATTCCGCCTCACTTTTATTTTGCCAAAACAATTATACTTAGAGCCATCGGAGTGGTAAATTCCACTCACCACTCTGTTGCCGTTACAGACCACAGTCTCAATCCTCTTGGTCAGGCTACAGTGCTCCGGGCCTGGCTGCTGGGCTTTGGGTCGCTGGCGTCCTTCCTCCTGGTCAAGAAGCTGCCAGCTCATGAGAATGTCCATCTCCACGGTGACCGCAACAGCGCTTTCCTGCTGGGTGGCCCATTTGCTCATCACTTTCATCTTGATGCAGCTCCCAGCATTCCTCAGGGCGGTAACAGCCTCGTGGTAGCTGACCATTTGCATGTCCAGGCCGTTGACCTGGATGGACAAGTGACAAATGATCCAGTTGGACACCAGCGAAAGTAGAAGCAGGGGTCGAGGGTGGGTAACAGAAACTATCGCATCGAAGTGTGCATTCACTGAAAATAAACAGGTCTATTTATAGGCCCGCAATAGATTATTCATTCACATTTGATCTAAGAGCTTGACATTTCATTTACAGTGCAAATGAAAGGTAAACTCTTAGACCAATATCACTCAGAAATTGATATTGATATCTACACTAGATATGGATATTTTTGTATACTTGTTTTTAGAGGAAACATTTTGTTTCTACTAACCAGCATTAATCCTTTGTAACTGTAACCTCTGCAGACCACAGTTTGTGCATTTGTGTCTGTCTAATGCCGCCCTCCTCTGGCCAGGAGGTGAATTGCAATGGTTTATTTTACTGAGCCTGGTATGGAGGGGATGTACACTGGTGATTTATAATCTGGCGGTCATGAAAATAAACAGATCGGCTTAAACTACAGCGCCTACAACATGGGGGGATATTTGGGTCCAACCTCCAGCACTCTGTCTTCAATGTGGACCCCTGCCTTTTACGATGGCGCTACTTTTGACACGTAAATAAAGATGCCCTGAAAAGGTCATATACACTATAGTTGAAGTACAAGAACTGGAATTTAATGGCGAACATTTTTTTTATCAACTGTGGTTTCTCTGCGCCGCCAATACTCTAATCTGAATGTGTCTGCAACTGAAATATGTCAGCAGAGCTCTAAGACTGAAATTAAATATCAACTGCCTAGGTAAATATTTAGCTATATTACTGCTGGCTAACATTCCTGCCATTTATAAATGCCACTCCACAGATATTATTATTAGCTACCCGTAACATGCAGGAGGTGTGGTGCTCCGATTGGGGTTGTCAAATCTGACAGCTCAGCTGCTAATGCGATAAATAAGGGTCACCCTAGTCATGCTCCTTGTAAGGCAGAGAGCTCCTCCCTCCTGCAATGCTGATTCCTAGACTGCCCGTCTGACCGCAAACTGGTTTTTAGTGGAAAGACACCATTAGAATGAGCCTATTTCTCAGCAGGCTACATTCAGAAAGAACTTGGTCTGCATACAGAAATAGAATGTAGAGTACATTTCTACCACAGAGAGCTGAAAGCTTCTATTCCATGGGACTTGCATTGTAGCAGTAATAGGAATATATTATAGGGCAGAGAGAGAGAGAGAGAGAGAGAGACTTTCAGCAGCCTAAGTACGCATTTTTATCTTGCCTTACTATAGATAGAAAGAAATATACCCCATACATGGGACTTAGACAAAGTGAGACATCAAAATCAATGCTAAGTAAAACAAGACAGATGAGGTAAACGGAAGAATAGGCTCACATCTTCAAGCTCTTCCTCCTCCATCTGCTCAGCATCCTTCTCTGGACCGGAGCAGAGTCCCCTCACACTGTTTTCGACGGGGAACAGGTTGAGTCCCCAATGCAGGAGCTCCTTGGAGGCTACCACCCAGCACAGGCCAGAGGTGGGCCAGTTGTGGCTACTGCTGTGACTGGAGGACGCGTTAGCCTGAGCATATTTACGCCCCTGGAGAGTCAGAAAATATCACGCATAGCTACACACGTTATGATTATCCAAGTCTACAATGTTTGCCGATTACAGTAGGATTATGAATCAGAGCTCAATTTGCTTACTTTTTGTCATCTAATTTTATATGTAGTAGTGCATAGTTCTAGACTAGGGTAGTCACCTTAACACATTAAACATTTGTACATACCTGTCAGCCAGTGGAGATTTTAGCATGTAAATCTTGGTGGGGCAAAAAAAAAAATGATGTGGGATGCATGCCAGCAAAGCCACTACACAATACATTAATTGTACTGTAACGGTGACTAACGGTGCCCACAAACTGTTAGGGCCTTCATAAATCTGTCCCAACAGCAGTCCCAACACCTTACCACTAGTGATGGGTCGTTCGCGAACGAGTCGGCTCTAAGAGCCGGCTCTTGTAGGTGAACGTTGGGAGCCGGCTCGCATATCAGAAGAGTCAAATCTATGTATAAAAATATTTAAGTAAAATTAAATAAATTAAGATATGAATAATGAAAAGATTTAAATGAATAGATTTAACTATTTTAAAGAACGAAAAAATTCCTATAATAATATAGGCCTAAATGGTCAAGCGCACAAACATTTGTTCTGACTGTCTGCTCAGACTAACAGCCTCACCTGCTGTTCCTGTCAATCAGACACGCAGTGTCAACCAATGAACCAAAGATGCGTGAGGGAGGGCCGAGCCAACTCACTCACAGTCACACACTTAGCAGCCGAGGAGAGAGAGGACGGACAGCTGTGAAAACAACAGCTGGAAAATGAGTCGGAAGCACAGTAGCATTTGGATGCATTTGAATAATGTAGACAATCTTAGAGCACAGTGTAGAATTTGCCAAAACAAAATCTCATATAAAGCCGGTTCTACGCACAACCTACACCGGCATATGCGAACTGTGCACCCAACTGTGAAGCTAGCTGAAGCGGCGCTTCGAGAAACTAGCGAGCCTGCTAGTGATAGTGGTGGAGCCAGCACCTCCACACGTGGATGCACCTGTTGATGCTCTGACCCAAGAGGAATGGGAGGTGGTGGAGGAGGTGTGCAGAGTCCTGGAACCCTTTGAGCAGGTCACCGTGGAGATCAGTGGAGAGAGGTACAGTAAGCAGTTATTACTACATCAGTATTTAATCCAGTATTATATATGTATATATGAGCAGTAGATGAGAATGTAGTATCAGCAGACAAAACATGAACTAATAAGTTACTGTTCTCTCTTTTCAGCTATGTGACAGCCTCAAAAATGATACTCCTGTGTAAGGGTCTACAGCGAATCACAGCCAGCCGCCAGAGACATGTGACAGGGTCTACAGCGAATCACAGCCAGCCGCCAGAGAGAAACAAATGTAACCACAGGCCATGTGACAGAGTTGATGGACACCCTATGTTCATCAATGGACAGAAAGTTCCACAGAATGGAATATAATCACGTGCTATCAGAAACCGTTGCACTTGAAACCAGGTTTAAGAAGTAAGCCTTCAATGATGCCAGAGCGATTGATGAGGCTCTTCAAAGAATAACCCCAGCAGCAGGGAGGGACAGCCCCAGCAGTCAGCTGGCTCAGGCACCAGGGCAACAGGAAGAAGAGGGAGCAGATGGAGCAGAAGCACCAGCAGTAGTGCCACAAACCTTTGCTGTTTGGATGCCGTTTGACCAGAGAGCAACTGGGGACGCAGCAGGAAGGAATCCCTCAGCAGATGCCATAATGGAGGTCTGATCCTATTTGGAGGAGCCCCTCCTCTGAGCTGGTGGAAGAACAAGGCCTCTGTCTACCCACGGCTTACTAAAGTCATGACAGGGAGACTCTGCATAGTGGCCACATCCGTTCCCTCTGAGAGGGTCTTCTGGAAAACGGGACAAATAATTACTGAGAGAAGAAACCGCATCAGCCCCTGGAAAGTGAGGCAGCTTGCATTTCTGAACACAAATCTCACATAAAAGCAAAATGGTCAGCATTGCTGTGTGCTGCTGGTTATAACATGGCAATAAAGAAGAGGGAGGACAGAGGGACCAGTTTATGTGGGATGCTGCAGTTTTTATTTTTCTTTGATATGGTGCAATATTCTATTATGTTGTTCAGATTGAATTTGTTTTGAATTGTTACATTTATATGCACTTTGTTTATATACATAAAAAAAGTTATACTTTAAACACACATGTGTAATAGCATCCTTCTTTTTTACATTTATTTCAATTTATGGGATGCTGCAGTTTTGCACATTGTTATTTATTTTTCTTTGATATGGTGCAATATTCTATTATGCTGTTTAGATTGTATTCGTTTTGAATGGTTAGATTTATATGCACTTTGTTTATATACATTAAAAAGTTATACTTAACAGCATTCTTTTTCATAACAAACAAATGCATTTTTAAATACATTGTGGTTACGGTAGAGTATGATTTCATTTAATAATTTAATTAGAATTGTTTTAACACCAATCATAGTCAAACTATCGCAAACTGTTTGACTTGAAAAAATACAAAACATATTTTTTTAAAGAGCCATTTGGGAGTCAAATGGTGAGCTGAGCAGAACGAGCTGGCTCACTGAAAAGAGACGGAATTCCCATCACTGCTTACCACTGCTACACCTGGCTATCAGCGGAGCCTTGCCTGGCAGCGAAACAGTTCATTCAGCCTAATTTAATGCCTTTAGAAAAAACATAGCTGATATGCCTGACTTGCTTAAACAAATGTCGTTTCTACTGATAATTGAAATGTACAAACTATGGCATAAGGGGACGACAAGCGGATAAGAGGCAATCCGTAATTTCGATTAAGACATTAGTGAGCAAGCTAGGACGGATTTAGTCAGAGCCGGGCGGCCCTATTGTTGATGTGCTCGCTTGCAGTGCATCTTTCTCTAGGCTGTCTGTTTTGCTAACCTAGCTGGGCAGTGCATCTCTTGGTCTGTCTGTGTCTTGCTTGCTTGCCAGCCATTTCAAGGCTGTGTTGTGTGACTTTTTGCCTGACAAAAGTGAGAGTGAAATACAACTATTTATTACGTTTGATAAATGCCAACGGGCAACAGTGTTTATAAACTGCAGCTCGGAAAAGATAAACACGTCACGCGTGAACATACATTCATATGCACATGCACGAAATGAAACTCACGCTGTCCAGCAGCATCCTCTGTGGGGAGCAGGTCAGACAATATATGGGCGTGATGGCACTCCTCATAGGCGCACATAATTTTAAAACAAGACAATGATTATCTAGTCTCTCAGTCAAGGTTTAGTTACAACTCTGGACTAATGCAAGATAGAAAGGAATATATTGACATTGACTATTGATTTATACATTGAATGTAAAAGCTTGACATACTGGGCAATATGGATGTCTCAGTAAATAATAACCATCAAGTATTCAGCCAAGCCATAGTATAAATAGTATTTTATATTTGAAAAGGACATCTGGGGGAGCCAGTTTAAATAGGCCTGATGCAGCTGATAAAATTAATAATAGTATTGTCATCTATAATTTACAGGTCCTATGCTTACGTTTGTCAGTAGAGGAGATGCTGGATCATCAGCCAGTACAAGCACAGACTCAGTTGATCCACATCCAGCCTCAGCCAGTACTAACACAGACCCAGTACAGCCGGCTTCAGCAAGTACTAACACAGACCCAGTACTGGCAGCTTCAGCAAGTATTAACACAGACCCAGTACTGGCAGCTTCAGCAAGTACTAACACAGACCCAGTACAGCTGGCTTCATCAAGTACTAACACAGACCCATAACACAGACCCAGGTGAAGTACAGGCAGCCTCAGCCAGTACTAGCACAACCAGAGGTGTACAGCCAGCATCAGAAACAAGCAGCTCAGACCCTAATAGAACAGTTGCTGCTCCCCCAAATGACCCAGCAGATTGGCCACCAGTCCTACCAGATACAAATTACAAATTTGGAGGCTGAAAGAAAGAGATGGCATGGATGTCCTTACACATTTAATAAGTATCACCCAGTCTCTGGCTGAATGAGACCTAGCATTCAGGGGTTCATCAGACAAACTCTTCCAACCAGATAATAGAAACTTCCTAAAAGAGATTGAATTACTGGCAAAATTTGACCCCGTTATGGAAAATGGAGAGACACATGCTCATTACCTTAACTGCACGTTCATGCAATTTAGTGCTGGTCACGACAGCCCCAGGCCTTCGCATATTTATCAGGAGTTTGATCGTATTTCATTTCTGAGCGGTTACAGAGGCAAAGCAACACGTCCTCCTTTGCGGATGTTCAGCCCAAGGGACAGAGTCGCAACTTAAAAGGCTTTAATCAATTAGACGTCTACTGGCATGGCAGGAAATGGTGAGGAGCTCCACCTCTCCAGGAATGAAGATATCAGAGAGACAGTTCCTTCGGGAGATGTACACACTTCCTTTACAAAATGGTTGATAAGGAAAAGCAGTAAGCTGCACAGTTCCATTGGTTATCTACAAAGGACCAGACCATTTCAGAAGCAGAGTGATATAATTGAAAATCATACAAACAGTTCCAGGGATGTAGTATACTTTGGTTGCACAAGCCCAAATTAAACCAGTGCTTGGTTAAGGTACATTGATACTCAATTGCATTGTATTAATACAATATAAAATACTTACTTGAGATAAGCGCATGGAATTGAAACAGAGAATGTAACATTGATTAAAGTCCATATCTACTCTTCTTTCAAGACCGGTGTAGTGATTTATACTACAGTACATTCTGAAAGTATTCAGACCCTGTGACTTTTTACACATCTGGTTACGTTACAGCTTTATTCTAAAATGGATTTTAAAACAAAATTCTCATCAATCTACACACAATACCCCATAATGACAAAGCAAAAATAGGTTTAAATGTTTTGTGCAAATTTCATAAAAATAAAGAAACTGAAATCACATTTACATAAGTATACAGACCATTTACTCAGTACTTTGTTGAAACACCTTTGGCAATGATTACAGCCTCGAGTCTTCTTGGGTGGCTTGGTTTTTGCTCTGACATACACTGTCCACTGTGGGACCTTTATATAGAGAAATCCTGTCCAATAAATTGAATTTACCACAGGTGGACACCAATCAAGTTGTAGAAACATCTCAAGGATGATCAATGGAAACAGGATGCACCTGAGCTCAATTTTGAGTTTCATAGCAAAGGGCCTGAATACTTATGTAAATAAGGTATTTGTTTTTTATTTTTAATAGATTTGAAAATATTTATAAAAACCTGTTTTCATTATGGGGTATTGTGTGTAGATTGCTGAGGATTTTATTTGATCCATTTTAACATAAGGCTGTAACGTAACAATGTGGACGAAGTCAAGGGGTCTGAATACTTTCCGAAAGGCACTGTACAAGTCATGCAACGCAAGTCTGGATAGACAGAACAAGAGACTAATGGGTGAGGGAAAAAAGTCCTAATGTATGAATGACCACCCTGATTATGGCCCCCATGTGGCGCAGCGGTCTAAGGCACTGCATCTCAGTGCTAGAGGCGTCTCTACCGACACCCTGGTTCGATTACAGGCTGTATTATAACCGGACGTGATTGGGAGTCCCATAGGGCGGCGCACAATTGACCTAGCGTCGTCCGAGTTTGGCCGGTGTAGTCAGTCATTGTAAATAAGAATTTGTTCTTAACTGACTTGCCTAGTTAAGTAAAGGTAAAAAAAAAAAAATAATAATAATAGGCAGATGAATGGCCACCCTCATGAGCTCTTATCAAATGGCCGATGACAAAACAAAGTGAGTGATTTCCTTTCAAATGTAATCTAATCCAATTTTATTGGCAAATACATATTTTATTGAATAATCAATGATAACGGACATGCGTGGCGTGAACACAAAATAAGTCTTCATATATGCCGTTTATGATTTGACGTGTTAAGTTACAGTATGTTTACAGTTGTGAGATGCTGATAACAAAGGTCTACATTTTTCCTCAGGACTAAAGGTTGAAACACTAAAGGCTAAAGGATTTTTAAAAAGAGTAAGGAATAAAACGACTCATGTTTGGTTTTAAACCCCTTTTTATTTTTTCAGTGGTTAAAAAGTCATCACAATCTGTAGCCTCAATGTCCGTGTCTATTTGAGATTGTGTTTTTGTGCAGCTTGATCACTAAAGAAAATAATTTAAAAAATAAAGAAAATCAACATTAAAAACAAATTATCCTCTCCTGGTAATACAATTAAAACAAAAAAAGTTAAATCATTGATGTAGTGTACCATTTGAACAACAAACAGTTTTTATTAAGATGCAACATTTTAAGAAGTGAATCAGTCTACGCTCAAACTGCATTTTCAAAAAGGTTCCACCCTGGTCCTCATTTCCTTGTGTGTAAAGAAATTGGCCATTGAAAGTCCAACGCTCATGTGTTAACTAGGAAGATGGAAAGTTTCTGATCAACTATTGACATTTTAGTCATTGAGCTGACGCTCTTATCCAGAGCGACTTACAGAAGCAATTAGGGTTAAGTGCCTTGCTCAAGGTCACATTGACAGATAGTTTTTTCCCTAGTTGGCCCAGGGATTCGAAGCAGTGATCTTTCGGTTACTGGCCCAACACTCTTAACCACTAGGCTACCTGCCGCCCAGTATCTTTTTAAGAAAACATTTCAAAGCAGTGAAGAACAATAAAAGTAAATTAAGACAGCCCTGTCACTTCCACTCAATCTGTTTAATGTGCATGTTCTTCACTGTAATAGCCCTTAATTACAAAACGTGTTTATATCAAAATTAGTTTAGGATTCGATTAAGAAGTTAAACAGTGGCGTAGAAAAGATGAGGCCGTCTACTCACCCAAAGTCAATTACATTGTTTGGATAAGACATTAGCAACTTACATAAAAGGAAAATGCTTAAAAAGGAAATAAAATAGGTACCAAGTTATAACGTTTTTAAAATTCTGCGATAGATTTAGAAACTTGCTATACATCGTTTTAAAATGTACACCATCGGAGCTGCCAAAAAGTATAAAAGTATCAATATTCACAAATGACTATACAATAATCCTTTATCAGTAGGTCAAAAAAACTCCTCAGTTTTAAGTAAATCCCCAGATTTTCTAAAATAAATTCACCCTGTGTTCTAAAAAATAAAAATATAACAAATATATATAATATTCATGAAGATCTCAACAACATTTAATATACTAAAGACTTATAGTAGTGCTTTAAAAAGCACAACATTTAAAAAATATATTTGAAGGACCACACCTGTGCAGATTATTGCTACGTTTAAAAAATATAGCACAACAGTTTGAAAAGAAGGCACATGGACCCTGGTAGTCTGAGCCAGATACCATGGTGGGTATTGGAGATTAAGTACTGGACAAGAGGATCACAGCAGAGTCCCAGGGTTGAGCCGCAGGATGGACAGATAGGCCGCAAAGGGGGTAGATAGGCCGCAGGAGGGTGGGGTGGAGCAGAGTAGGTTCAGGTGGTTGTGCGGGAGAACATGACAAGAGATACAGGAGATCATAATGTTTGAGGTAGAAGTCACACCGACGTGGTGACTGTAGCGTTATTGACCTCGTTTTTGTTGGAATCCAGGGCCTTGGCAGCATTCAAGTCGTTGCGGAGGTTCTCCGCCGCCTTCTTCATAGTCTTCAGCTCGCCTGGGTGAGGAGTGGCCTGTCGCATCAGACTACCCTGTGGGGAGGAGACAGAGGGACATTGAAGAGACAAACAGAGAGACGGACAGATTCTAAAACAGGTCTCATTATGCCGTGCATTACAGTGCATTCGGAAAGTATTCAGACCGGTTCCCTTTTTTCACATTTTGTAACGTTACAGCTTTAAAACCTCAATCTACACAATACCCCATAATGACAAAGCAAAAACAGGTTTCTACAACATTTTGCAAATGTAATAAAAATAATGCATTATATTGCCTTAATAGCAACATAGTGCCCTTGGGAAGTATTCAGACCGGTTCCCTTTTTTCACATTTTGTTACGTTACAGCCTTATTCTAAAATTCCTCATCAATCTACACACAATACCCCATAATGACAAAGCAAAAACAGGTTTTTAGAAATGTTTGCTAATTTATGAAAAATAAAAAACATCACATTTACATAAGTATTCATACTCAGTACTTTGTTGAAGCACATTTGGCAGTGATTAAAGCATAGAGTCTTCTTGGGTATGACGCTACAAGCTTGGCACACCTGTATTTGGGGAGTTTCTCCCATTCTTCTCTGCAGATCCTCTCAAGCTCTGTCAGGTTGGCTGGGTCGATCCTGACTAGTCTCCCAGTCCCTGCTGCTGAAAAACATCCCCACAGCATGGCTCTGCCTTCACTGTAGGGATTGTGCCAGGTTTCCTCCAGACGTGACGCTTGGCATTCAGGCCAAAGAGTTCAATCTTGGTTTCATTAGACCAGAGAATCTTGTCTGATGGTGCCTTTTGGAAAACTCCAAGCGGGCAGTCATATAGCTTTTACTGAGGAATGGCTTCCATCTGAGGTCCTGATTGGTGGAGTGCTGCAGAGATGGTTGTCCTTCTGCAAGATTCTTCCATCTCCACAGAGGAACTCTAGATCTCTGTCAGAGTGACCTTCGGGCCCTTCTCCCCCGATTGCTCAGTTTGGCCAGGCGGCCAGCTCTAGGAAGAGTCTTGGTGGTTCCAAACTTCTTCCATTTAAGAATGATGGAGGCCACTGTGATCTTGGGGACCTTCAATGCTGCAGACATTTTTTGCTGTGTTCGCTTTGTCATTATGGGGTATTGTAAGTAGATTTAGTTTTTTTATTATATTTAATCCATTTTAGAATAAGGCTGTAACGTAATAAAATGTGGAAAAAGTCAAGGGATCTGAATATTTCCCGAATGCGCTGTATATAATATGTTACATAAAGTACATAGATAAAAACTATGCCCTCAAAACAGCCTCAATTTGTCAGGGCATGGACACTACAAGGTGTAGAAAGTGTTTCACAGAAATGCTGACCCATGTTGACTAATGCTTCCCAAAGTTGTCTGGATGACCCTTTGGATGGCAGACCATTCTTGATGCACACAGGAAACTGTTGAGCGTGAAAAACCCAGCAGCATTGCAGTTCTTGACACAAACCGGCATGCCTGGCACCTACTACTATAACCCATTCAAAGGCACTTAAATATTTTGTCTTGCCCATTCACCCTCTGAATGGCTCACATACATGTCTCAAGGCTTGAAAATCCTTCTCGAACCGGTCTCCTCCCCTTAATCTACACTGATTGAAGTGGATTTATCAACTGACATCAATAAGGAATAATAGCTTTCACCTGGATTCACCAGGTCAGTGGAAAGAGCAGCTGTTAATGTTTTGCATACTCAGTGGACATAATTCAACCTAGTTTTAAACTAGTTAAGGGACTCAACAATGATCATGGCCCCTCTATTTGTTTTTACACTGCTGCTACCCGCTGTCTATTATCTATGCAGTCACTCAATGGACCCTACCCACACACACTACACTGACACTCCAACACAAGCATATTGACGCCACACACTCACACACTCTTCACATACGCTGCTGGTTCTCTGTGTATTATCTATCCTGATTGCCTAGTCACTTTTACCCTTACCTATGTACAGTTGAAGTCAGAAGTTTACATACACCTTAGCCAAATTCATTTAAACTCAGTTTTTCACAATTCCTGACATTTAATCCTGGTAAAGATTCCCTGTCTTCGGTCAGTTAGGATCACCACTTTATTTTAAGAATGTGAAATGTCAGAATAATAGTAGAGTGATTAATTTCTGCTTTTATTTCTTTCATCACATTCCAAATGGGTCAGAAGTTTACATACACTCAATTAGTATTTGGTAGCATTGCCTTTAAGTTGTTTAACTTGTGTCAAACGTTTCGGGTAGTCTTCCACAAGCTTCCCACAATAAGTTGGGAGAATTTTGGCCCATTCCTCCTGACAGAACTGGTGTACCTGAGTCAGGTTTGTAGGCCTCCTTGCTCACACACACCTTTTCAGTTCTGCCCACAAATGTTCTATAGGATTGAGGTCAGGGCTTTGTGATGGCCACTCCAACACCTTGACTTTGTTGTCCTTAAGCCATTTTGCCACAACTTTGGAAGTATGCTTGGGGTCATTGTCCATTTGGAAGACCCATTTGCGACCAAGCTTTAACTTCCTGACTAATGTCTTGAGATGTTGCTTCAATATATCCACATAATTTTCATTCCTCATGATGCCATCGATTTTGTGAAGTGCACTAGTCCCTCCTGCAGCAAAGCACGCCCACAACATGATGCTGCCACCCCCGTGCTTCACGGTTGGGATGGTGTTCTTCGGCTTGCAAGCCTCCGCCTTTTTCCTCCAAACATAATGATGGTCATTATGGCCAAACACTTCTTTTTTTGTTTCATCAGACCAGAGGATATTTCTACAAAAAGTACGATCTTTGTCCCCATGTGCAGTTGCAAACTGTAGTCTGGCTTTTTATGGCGGTTTTGGAGCAGTGGCTTTTTCCTTACTGAGCGGCCTTTCAGGTTATGTCGATATAGGACTCGTTTTACTGTGGATATAGATACTTTTGTACCTGTTTCCTACAGCATCTTCGCAAGGTCCTTTGCTGTTGTTCTGGGATTGATTTGCACTTTTCGCACAAAGTACGTTCATCTCTAGGAGACAGAACGCATCTCCTTCCTGAGCGGTATGACGGCTGCGTAGTGTTTATACTTGCGTACTATTGTTTGTACAGATGAACGTGGTACCTTAAGGCATTTGGAAATTGCTCCCAAGGTTGAACCAGACTTGAAGGTCTATACATATCTTTTTTTTTTTTTTTTGATTTTCCCATGATGTCAAGCAAAAAGGCACTGAGTTTGAGGGTAGGCCTTGAAATAAATCCACATGTACACCTCCAATTGACTCAAATTATGTACATTAGCCTATCAGAAGCTTCTAAGGCCATGACATAATTTTCTGGAATTTTCCAAGCTGTTTTAAGGCACAGTCAACTTAGTGTATGTAAACTTTGACCCACTGGAATTGTGATAGAGTGAATTATAAGTGAAATAATCTGTCTGTAAACAATTGTTGGAAGAATTACTTGTGTCATGCACAAAGTAGATGTCCTAACCGACTTGCCAAAACTATAGTTTGTTAACATGAAATCTGTGGCCACAACTTTGGAAGTATGCTTGGGGTCATTGTCCATTTGGAAGACCCATTTGCGACAAAGCTTTAACTTCCTGACTAATGTCTTGAGATGTTGCTTCAATATATCCACATAATTTTCATTCCTCATGATGCCATCGATTTTGTGAAGTGCACCAGTCCCTCCTGCAGCAAAGCACGCCCACAACATGATGCTGCCACCCCCGTGCTTCACGGTTGGGATGGTGTTCTTCGGCTTGCAAGCCTCCGCCTTTTTCCTCCAAACAATTACTTGTGTCAAATCTGTGGCCACAACTGGAATTGTGATATAGTGAATTATAAGTGAAATAATCTGTCTGTAAACAATTGTTGGAAGAATTACTTGTTTCATGCCCAAAGTAGATGTCCTAACCGACTTGCCAAAACTATAGTTTGTTAACATGAAATCTGTGGAGTGGTTAAACTTCTGACTTCAACTGTACATATTACCTCAATTACCTTGTACCCCTGCACAATGACTCGGTACCGGTACCCCCTATATATAGCCTCGTTATTGTAATGTTCTTTTTTATTATTTTTTCCTCTTTCTTGAACTGCATTGTTGGTTAAGGGCTTGTAAGTAAGCATTTCACTGTATTTGGCGCATGTGACACAAAGTTAAACATTAATTCAAGCGGCATCGCTATTCTTTCTTTGTTTAGTGATCGGCGCCGCACCAGTTTTGACATTTCAAACGACCCCTGTGAGTGGTGACAGTTATGACTTTTTCAAACGACCCCTGTGAGTGGTGACAGTTATGACTTTTTCAAACGACCTCCGTCTTTTCTACCCCATCACCTCCTGGCAATCCCCTTCACACGCTCCTCTCCACTCCCTCATCGTCTCTTCACACACTTCTCGTCCTTCATCTCACCTTTTCATCATCCTCGTCATCGTCCTCATCCAGGAAGTGGATAGCACTGATCCTCTTCACTGCCTTGTCGTCCCAGGTGTCATCCGACATGTCATTGACCAGGCTCTCCAGAGCACCGCAGCGAGCCAGGTTGTCTGAGCCTAAAACAGGATACATTAGATATGCTTGTGAGAGGATATTCATCATTTACAGTTTAAGCAATAATTAGCATTTCAAAATAACGCTTAAAATGCATGATATGTAAGACCAATGTGAAAACTACCACATTCGGCCAGTTGGCCTTAGTTCAACAGTTTCAAATGTGTGTTTAGTTTGACATGTTTGCTTTTCTCAACCTGGGGGGGGGGGGGGGGTTGCAGAATGAGAGAAGCAATCATACCAGTGAAGAGAAGATGACGAGCTGTCGCATGACACAGTGTTGAGTTTGTGCAGCTTGTGACACAATGCTCATAAATGAGAGCTTGGAACCGGGTAGATCACAGTTCAAATCCCAGCTTAGTCACAAGCTTACAGCTAAACAATCCCCCCCCCGAACTCAAGCTCACGGACATGACCTTCACAAAGTCTTAGATCCTCATCTGCTGCTCAGCAAGTGAACGAGTGTTACAGAAATTAACATACATAAACACTTAGTCTTCTCATTCCGAGGGAAATCAGGGATTACTAAAGGGGGATGGTCGTCGTAACAAGCAGCACACGCTGTAGTCATTCAATGAATCAGATCAGACAAATTACATATGGGTGCTGCAACCAGGTTGTGGAGATTGCAAAAAAAATAAATCACAATCAACAATTGGATCAGGTCTAGATTATTCCAGGAATCAGCTGAGTGAGCGAGCAAGCTTCTCCTCGCCTCCTCACTTCACCCAGCACACATTTAATGGCAGCAGGCCAGTCAGGAGTTAAGCCTCTTTAGCTGTCCAATTCACTGGAGTAAATAAATAAATAACAGACCTAGCAGAGGAGCGAGGGGGGGCAGCATATGCCCAGATCCAGAACGGTTAGAGGTAAAGGCTCTGTGCAGGCCAGTCATGTTCTGTATGGACCTCGCTTTGTGCACAGGGCACTGTCATGTTGGAAGCACAGAATGTCATTGTATGCGGTAGTGTTAAGATTTCCCTTCACTGGAACTAAGGGGCCCGAACCATGAAAAACAGCCACAGACCATTATTCCACCTCCACCAAACATTACAGTTGGCACTATGCATTGGGGCAGGTAGCGTTCTCCTGGCATCCGCCAAACCCAGATTAATCCGTCGGACTGCCAGATGGTGAAGCGTGATTCATCACACCAGAGAATGCATTTCCACTGCGCCAGAGTCCAATAGCGGCGAACTTTACACCACTCCAGCCAATGCATGGCATTACGCATGGTGATCTTAGGCTTGTGTGTGGCTGCTCAGCCATGGAAAACCATTTCATAAAGCTCCCAACGAATACTTCTTGTGCTGATGTTGCTTCCAGAAGCAGTTTGGTAGTCAGTAGTGAGTGTCGCAACCGAGGACAGACTATTTTTACACGCTTCAGAACTCGGCAGTCCCATTCTTTGAGCTTGTGTGGCCTACCACTTCATGGCTGAGCCGTTGTTGTTCCTAGACCTATCCACATCACAAAAACAGCACTTACAGTTGACCGGGGCAGCTCTAGCAGGGCAGAAATTTGACGAACTGACTTGTTGGAAAAGTGGCGTCCTATGACTGTGCCATGTTAAGTCACTGAGCTATTCAGTAAGGCCATTCTACTGCCAATGTTTGTCTATGGAGATTGCATGGCTGTGTGCTCGATTGCTCTGAAATAGCGAAATCCACTAGTTTGAAGAGGTGTCCACATACTTTTGTATATTTACTGTACTTTAATAGTAATTTCAAAACTGATTTTAGCTATTAAAAAGGGCAACAGCCAGCAGACCAGGGTTTAAACCAGCAACCCTTGCAGTTATGCAAACACACCACCTGTGCCATTAAGGTCCAGACCTCTTGTAAGAGGCTGCATTACAGGTTACAATATCACTGCCAATGACAGACGTTTGGTTTAAAAGTGTGTGTTTTAAGTGAGAAGTAGGCATTGGTCTGTTATAGGTAATCAACTGAGCCAATATGCCAGCAAAAACAAACCGAGGGTAAGTAGCCTTGGATTGTGCAGGGTGGAATGACTCATAGGAGTAGATTTGTTGTTTCTGTAGTGTGAGGCAGCTTGATGTACAAGAACACCCCCTAGACAGGACACTAGTCTATCGCAGGCCTTACCCCTAATCTACCTCCTTAATGCTGAGTGCCAAGCAGAGATGCATCGGGTCCCATTTTTACAGTCTTTGGTATGACTCGGACGGGGACCGAACTCCCAACTTTCCAATCTCAGGGCGGACACTAACAACAAGGCCACTGAGTCGGAAGCCCATGACAAGACCTTACCTTTACTGTCTGGTTCTAAAGGCTGCTGGGGCAGGAGAACACAGGTGAGCACCTTTTCCCCAGACTCTGGGTCTATGTCATTCTGGAAGGTGAGCAGAGGCTGGGACTGGTTCTCTGACAGCCACAGGGCCTTGAGTCGCAGCGTGGTCAGAGATATGGGTAGGTGGAGCAGTCTGGAGAGAGATGATGACATGGTATAGACAGGCTTCAGAGAATATTGTTTTGTGAACCTGAATAATTTGTGGACAGCTAAGAACAAGTCTATGTTGGTGTCAAATATTATGATTTACTGTGAGCACCAGTCACATCGAAAAGCTTCACTGGGTCTGGTGTATAATCAAATGTATATGATATAATGTGTGTTGAAAGGGTTAATAAAGTGGCATTGAATTTTAATGTAGCCTACCTATTTCCAGAGACATCAAACACATGCAGCTCTGAGGCCTGAGCGATCTCTGAGGGAATCCTTGTAAGCCTGTTCTCTCGTACACAGAAGACATTCAGGCTACTGCAACCCCCAATCTGGATCAGGGAAGGAAAGACATACAAAAAAAGACAAGAAAACAGTGTCTTTAGCATTTAAAGTCATCAAACACCCACACAATTGCATATACGAACAGACAAAGTGTTCCGTGTTCTTTGAGCACACAGACATCTAGAGCAGTGAGGAATGGAGGGAAAAATCTTTGGTAAGAACAATTCACGTAAAATAAAAATCTAAAGTACATTTTTAGCTTACCATTTTGAAATCACATTTTTTTTTTTTTTTATGTATTTGGAAGCTTTGCCACAGAAACAGGCATATTGAAATGTGCATAGCCAGTCCTGTGTAGCTCAGTTCGTAGAACATGGCGCTTGCAACGGCAGGGTTGTGAGTTCGATTCCCGTGGGGGGCTAGTATAAAAAAAATATATATGAAAATGTACGCCCTCACTACTGTAAGTCGCTCTGGATAAGTGTTTGCTAAATGACAAATGTATTGAATGGCTATGGAGTTTGGCAGAGTAGGCGCTAAAATTAGCTGCAATTAGTAGTGTGTTAAAGTAGGGACCTGATGGGCCAGCTGTAGTCAGACTATAATCTACTAACTAATCAGTCAGTGGCCAGGCAGATCTGAACAGGAACCTAATGGAGTCATCATGTTAAAAGGATCTGGCTAAGCTGAAGCCCTCACTGGAGTAAATAAGAGGCGTTCAAGAGGTGCCTAGAAGAGGAGTCCAAATATCAGCAGGAATTAAAGTTAGTAAGCTAAACACAGGTTCAAAGTCTATACAACTCACTGCATGCATGGGCCCACACTCAAACTGGATCCATTGTGTGGCTATGTACTGTGAAATACCTTAACATAATTGCATTAAAATGGAAATAACACAAGTTAAGCAAATATCTTACCTTGATTTAATCACAACAAAATCAGACTGATACTTTGAGACAATTATCAATGACTATTGACTTAAAAACAACATAGCTACAGTATTGTGGTAAACAAGTGATTGTCTAGTACTAGGTCTGTTAGAAATGTCATGCAGCGTCACGGTTAGACACAATAAAACAATGACACTATCAATTCATTATCTGGGCCAAGTGCTGTGGACTCGCACACTGAACTGTTTGCATCACTGAGACACAGAGGCATTGTATAATCACTAAAGGGCCCTTTCAGATTAAGATTTAACCAGAAGGAGCTTGCCGTCTCTCTAACAGACAAGAGGCTAGAATAAACAACAAGTATCTCTTTTTCACACACACAGCAGGCACTCTGGGACAGGCACTGCTTGCTTTGTCTGTGTAAAAACAGTGTGTGCTTGCTTTGTCTGTGCTTGAATCTCCTGGAAACAAAAGATAGCATGCCACCAGCCTGAGAGATAAAGTCATGCAGCTGCTGCTGTACAGACAGTCACATGCAGAGAATGATGAGTGGCACAGCCATGTCTTAGGTGAAGACAGTCACAGTGAGAGATGGCCTTTGTGACAGAGTTCTCCAGGTCGATCTGATCGACATTGGTCTGCATAGTACCACAGTGGCATACTGTACACTTTTACTGAATGAGATTCAGCTCACAGAAACCGGAGTTCCTGGTTAGCAGGTATGAGGATTAGCATTTCATAATATCCATTCAAATCAGAGGGGGTCAGGTCTGGTGCAGAAATGTTTTGCATGCAAATCATACAGTGATCACTGGGGATGCACTAACCGGATTCCACTTACTCATGACTGAGGCATCTATGATTTTACATCATTGTTCCGAGCAGCAGGGTAAATCATGGGGGCAAAATGAGATGCGATCAAGGTTTACGTTAGCCTTTTCTGAGCATGTTCAGACTGAGCATGCACAAGCATTTTGTTTAGGGTAAAATGGTTAGCTTAGCATTACATGCAAATAGACAATGTTCCCTAAGTATAGTACCAAAAGCAAAAAAACATAAGTACATTTCCAAATTCAAGACACACTGGTGTAATTCTACAGCAGAACTAGGAAACAAGTTCTGCCAATTGGAGTGACAGTTGGTTTGAAATAATTCAAAAAAAGTGCGTCACAGCAGCAAGGGGACAAATTGCTTTTTGATCCAATCTATACAGCGCACTCATTCATATAATACATAGAACTGTGTTGTAAATCGATGTACAGTGGAGCGACTTGCACTGCTGCATCACAAATGTGATATATATATATGGTAAACTCACAAAGGAAGATGGAGTCAAACTTTCTGAGCCATAAAACAAGCCCTTTTTTGTTTTATCACAGAAAGAAACAAAGGAAGAGGTGTCATGTCCTCATAACATAAAGAATGTACAAGATAAAGCCAAGATAACAACAGCTTAGCACATAACACAGTAGACTATGGACTGTTGTGCCCTTTTAAGCAGGAAGGACCTAACATTCATCAACAAGTCTCAATGCTTATTTAATGCCTTCAAACTACTCCATGTGGAAAGACCATAGCATACCTCTTTTGGTAATGATGCTAATCGGTTCCTATCACAGTTGAAGTTGGAGAGTCGCTTTAGTTTTCCAATACTTCTTGGCAAACTCTGAAGAGGGAAACAATCAGTAAGAAATAATGGATTCAACATCTACATTTTGCACATACAGTAATGGGTAAAGCAGGGATTACCTGCACAGTTCTACTGTCAGGATGAAATAAACAAATCTAATTGGTTAGTGCCAAAGTGAGGATAAGTCCCTGGCACACACTTAGATGTTTTTAGCCTCTTAGGAAGTGAAGACTAAGGGCATGACTAAGGTCAAAGGTTACAAGATAATTGTGTCATGCTATACTGTAGGTCACAAGGTCTTTCCAAGGACAGAAGAGTATAGGTGGGTAATTAGTACTGTACAGTCGTGGCTAAAAGTTTTGAGAATGACACAAGTATTGGTCTCCACAAAGTTTGCTGCCTCAGTGTTGATGATGGCAATTTGCATATACTCCAGAATGTCATGAAGAGTGATCAGATGAATTGCAAAGTCCCTCTTTGCCATGAAAATGAACTTAATCCCCCAAAAAAACATTTCCACTGGATTTCATCCCTGCCACAAAAGGACCAGCTACCATCATGTCAGTGATTGTCTCGTTAACACAGGTGAGAGTGTTGACGAGGACAAGGCTGGAGATCACTCTGTCATGCTGATTGAGTCAGAATAACAGACTGGAAGCTTTAAAAAGAGGGTGGTGCTTGAAATCATTGTTCTTCCTCTGTCAACCATGGTTACCTGCAAGGAAACACGTGCCGTCATCATTGCTTTGCACAAAAAGGGCTTCACAGGCAAGGATATTGCTGCTGGTAAGATTGCACCTAAATCAACCATTTATCGGATCATCAAGAACTTCAAGGAGAGAGGTTCAATTGTTGTGAAGAAGGCGTCAGGGCGCCCAAGAAAGTCCAGCAAGCGCCAGGACCGTCTCCTAAAGTTGATTCAGCTTCGGGATCAGGGCACCACCAGTGCAGAGCATGCTCAGGAATGGCAGCAGGCAGGTGTGAGTGCATCTGCACGCACAGTGAGGCGAAGACTTTTGGAGGATGGCCTGGTGTCAAGAAGGGCAGCAAAGAAGCCACTTCTCTCCAGGAAAAACATCAGGGACAGACTGATATTCTGCAAAGGGTACAGGGATTGGACTGCTGAGGACTGGGGTAGAGTCATTTTCTCTGATGAATCCCCTTTCCGATTGTTTGGGCCATCCAGAAAACACCTTGTCCGGAGAAGACAAGGTGAGTTCTACCATCAGTCCTGTGTCATGCCAACAGTAAAGCATCCTCAGACCATTCATGTGTGGGGTTGCTTCTCAGCCAAGGGAGTGGGCTCACTCACAATTTTGCCTAAGAACACAGCCATGAATAAAGAATGGTACCAACACATCCTCTGAGAGCAACTTCTCCCAACCATCCAAGAACAGTTTGGTGACGACCAATGCCTTTTCCAGCACGATGGAGCACCTTGCCATAAGGCAAAAGTGATAACTAAGTAGCTCGGGGAAAAAAACATTGACATTTTGGGTCCACGGCCAGGAAACTCCCCAGACCTTAATCCCATTGAGAACCTGTGGTCGATCCTCAAGAGGCGGGTGGACAAACAAAAACCCACAACTTCTGACAAACTCCAAGCATTGATTATGCAAGAATGGCCTGCCATCAGTCAGGATGTGGCCCAGAAGTTAATTGACAGCATGCCAGGGCGGATTGCAGAGGTCTTGAAAAAGAAGGGTCAACACTGCAAATATTGACTCATGGCATAAACTGAATGTCATTGTCAATGAAAGCCTTTGACATTTATGGAATACTTGTAATTATACTTCAGTGTACCATAGTAACTACTGACATAAAGATCTAAGAACACTGAAGCAGTGTGGCAGGGCTTAAATGCAGTGTAAATGTTTTTTTGTGATTAAGTTCATTTTCATGGCAAAGAGGGACTTTGCAATTAATTGCAATTCATCTTATCACTCTTCATGACATTCTGGAGTATATCCAAATTGCCATCATAAACACTGAGGCAGCAAACTTTGTGGAGACCAATACTTGTGTCATTCTCAAAACTTTTGACCACGACTGTAGAAATCAACAGTAGGTAAAAAGGACATTGTTTTGACCTTGTTAGCACATACATTAATCTGCTCGTCGTGGACTGAAAGTTGTCTTTTGATTTCGATTACATAAAAGAAAAGTCAATAGGTCTAAGTTATCAAACCAGCCCTCACAATAATATGTATATATGAGGAAGTACAGCGCTATCAAAAACCCACCTGTAATTGATTCTCTGTGAGCATCAGTTCAGTGAGACTCTCACAGTTGCCAATGCTCTCTGGCAGCTGGGCAAGACGATTCTGGTCTGCTTTCAATATAGACAGTTGCCTTAGTTTTCCTGCAGAGAAAAAAAAGAAAAAGCATTACTTACTTCATAAAACAATTGGACACCAGAGCCTATAGCTAATGAAACAACATATCACAGACTAATAAAAACATAACATTTTGCAATTCCATTCAACACTACAATGAATGTCCATGTTTGCATGTCAGTCTTTTTTATTGGAAATTATAATAAAAATAATTTAAGAAATATCAATAAAGCTAAATGGATTTAATTTTCCATTCATCTGTTATATTGTGACCTAGGGCCACATCATCTGTTATATTGTGACCTAGGGCCACATCATCTGTTATATTGTGACCTAGGGCCACATCATCTGTTATATTGTGACCTAGGGCCACATCATCTGTTATATTGTGACCTAGGGCCACATCATCTGTTATATTGTGACCTAGGGCCACATCATCTGTTATATTGTGACCTAGGGCCACATCATCTGTTATATTGTGACCTAGGGCCACATCATCTGTTATATTGTGACCTAGGGCCACATCATCTGTTATATTGTGACCTAGGGCCACATCATCTGTGTTAAGTTAGTTCTGTTACCAAATGTGGACTCATTATCATGTGGTTAACCAAAACCTTTTTGGTAAAACTACTCAATATATTTTAATCTGTTCAGATTAACTTCCTGTTTATGCTCAGTTTACATTGACGTTGATCCCAGTTTTGACCCACTCAGTATCAGCATGGATCAACATGCATGACATGGTAAAACAAGTGACCAATAACAACCATGAACACAAACACACGTACAAACGCATGCGTGCACACAAACGCAAATAAGCACACACACACACACACATCTCAAAGACACTATGGTTGTGTAAAGTGCAGTAGCGTGCTGACCTATGCCCTCTGGCAGAGCATCGATGAGGTTCTGGGACACCAGCAGGTCAGTAAGGGAGACCAGGCCGCCCATCTCCTCTGGAAGGTGCTCCAGCTTGTTCTCTGATACGTCTAGACACAGGAGGCTTTTCATATTGCCCATGTCCTACAGGTTGAACACACTTCAATTATACATTTGGCCACAAACACATTTCCCAGTCCATGTTAGCACTTAACAATAATGGTGCATCTCGTGATTGAATTAAATTCATTTAGTCTAAGCACATCCAATGTTTTCAAATGGGTGGGAGCCTTTTACTTTTGAGGGAGTCAAACCATACTCTACAAGTTCAACTGTAATGTTAAGGCATTTAAAAAAATCTTTAAAATATCTTACTGCAGGTATATCAGCCAACTGGTTTCCGTCCAGCCACAAGTTCTTTAAGTTGACAAGACAGCCTACTGATTCAGGCTGCGTGGGAGGAAGAATTTTGGAGGCAGAGGAGAGAAGAGAGAGATGGGTGAGAGAGAGATGGGTGAGAGGAGACAGAGAGATGGGTGAGAGAGAGACAGAGAGATGGGTGAGAGAGAGACAGAGAGATGGGTGAGAGAGAGACAGAGAGATGGGTGAGAGAGAGACAGAGAGATGGGTGAGAGAGAGACAGAGAGATGGGTGAGAGAGAGACAGAGAGATGGGTGAGAGAGGCAGAGAGATGGGTGAGAGAGGCAGAGAGATGGGTGAGAGAGGCAGAGAGATGGGTGAGAGAGGCAGAGAGATGGGTGAGAGAGGCAGAGAGATGAGTGAGTGAGTGAGTGAGTGAGTGAGTGAGTGAGTGAGTGAGAGAGGCAGAGAGATGAGTGAGTGAGTGAGAGAGGCAGAGAGATGAGTGAGTGAGTGAGTGAGTGAGTGAGTGAGTGAGTGAGTGAGTGAGTGAGTGAGTGAGTGAGTGAGTGAGTGAGTGAGTGAGTGAGTGAGTGAGTGAGTGAGTGAGTGAGTGAGTGAGTGAGTGAGTGAGTGAGTGAGTGAGTGAGTGATCTCGGAGTCACTTTTGCATAAACATTAAACCTGACATTCTGTTGAACAGATTATAACTTCAAAACTCAACGGCCCTGTCACACTACCCCTTCAGAATGATAAGACGGAGGTATCCGTATCAGTACTCCCAATTATGTTTCACATAACAAGAAAAGTGTTGAGTGAGATTTGAGTGCTGCCCATTCCATGCATGTTAAGCTTGGCACATTGAAGAAAACAATGTGAATGTTCTCCCAACAAATAAACATTCTATATTGAGATTAAGTGTACTTGCAAGTCAGATAAACTCACCAATTTGTAAATTTCATTGTTCCCTAGGTCAAGTTCTTCAAGTCTGTGAAGTAGCGATAGTGACCTGTGGAATGCAGAAGAGGGGTCAGAAATGTCATAAAGTATGACATACTGTATAGGCTATGCAACAAACACAATATACAATGAAAGATGTACATTTTTATCTGCTTCTCATTCTCGGTCTTTCACTACGGTTTAATTTTAACCACGTGCGAGTGAAAATGTATTGGCCAAACACCAAGCAGTGAGACGGTTAGATATTCAACGGGAGACTGCTGTTGTGCCAACATAAAAGTTGACAGGTTTTTCCCAAAGAATGTAAGCGAGGCAATGTACCACTGTGTACTTTATCTATCATAAAGCAATTTTTTGCTCTTGATCGCAGAAAATGGCAGTTACAGGTGTTCAAAAAATGCTAAAAAGGGGGGCAATGCCGGCTGTACTCAACAACAGAACCCTGGTAGAGCATTGACTGAAGACAGACAACTCTTCAAAGAGCACCTAGATCACCTCCAAGGTCTATATATAATGTATGTCATGTGAAACACATAAGGTTTAATCTGTGGTCTACTCACTGCTTGTTATGTAGCCACACAGACCTAACTTCATTACATCCCTTTTCAGGGGAACGGGTGGCACTGTCAGAGCATTTGTGGAACACAGATGTCTGGGGGGTTGGGAGCAGGGCAAAATAAGAATTTCTGTCTCTGATGGACTAATAAAGTAGGCCTTCAATTAATATTTGCCCTGAAACATGTAGTATATACAGTGCATACGGGAAAGTATTCAGACCCACATTTTGTTGTTACAGCCTTATTCTAAAATGGATAAAAAATAAATAAAAAAAAACTTCCTCATCAATCTACACACAATACCCCATGACAAAGCGAAAACAGGTTTTTGGAAAAAAAAATGAAATACCTTACATAAGTATTCAGACCCTTTGCTATGAGACTCGAAATTGAGCTCAGGTGCATCCTGTTTCCATTGATCATCCTTGAGATGTTTCTACAACTTGACTGGAGTCCACCTGTGGTAAAATCAATTGATTGGACATGATTTGGAAAGGCACAAGCCTGTCTATATAAGGTCCCACTGTTGACAGTGCATGTCAGAGCAAAAACCAAGCCATGAGGTCGAAGGAACTGTCCGTAGATCTCAGAGACAGGATTGTGTCGAGACACAGATCTGGGGGAAGGGTAAAACATTTCGGCAGCATTGAAAGTCCCCAAGAACACAGTGGCCTCCATCATTCTTAAATGGAATAAGCATCCAGGGAGAACGGCCTTTGTCAAGGAGGTAATCAAGAACCTGATGGTCACGCTGACAGACCTCCAGAGTTCCCCTGTGGAGATGGGAGAACCTTACAGAAGGTCAACCATCTCTGCAGCACTACACAAATCAGGCCTTTATGGTAATGGCCAGACAGAAGCCACTCCTCAGTAAAAAGCACCTAAAAGACTCTTAGACCATGAGAAAAACAATTCTCTGGTCTGATGAAACCAAGAATGAATTCTATGGCCTAAATGCCAAGCATCATGCCTGGAGGAAACATGGCACCATCCCTATGGTGAATCATGGTGGTGGCAGTATCATGCTGTGGGGATGTTTTTCAGTAGCAGTGACTGGGAGACTAGTCAGGATCGAGGGAAAGATGAATGGAGCGAAGGTTCACCTTCCAACAGGACAACGACCCTAAGCACACAGCCAAGACAACGCTTTGGCTTCGGGACAAGTCTCTGAATGTCCTTGAGTGGCCCAGCCAGAGCTCAGACTTGAACCCGATCGAACATCTCTGGAGAGACCTGAAAATAGCTGTGCAGCGACGCTTCCCATGCAACCTGACAGAGCTTGAGAGTATCTGCAGAGAATGGGAGAAACTCCCCCAGCTGTGCCAAACTTGTAGTATCATACCAAAGAAGACTTGAGGCTGTAATCACTGCCAAAGGTGCTTCAAAGTACTGAGTAAAGGGTCTGAATACCTATGTAAATGTAAAAAAACAGTTTTTGCTTTGTCATAATGGGGTATTGTGTGTAGATTGATGAGGGGAAAGTTTTTATTTATTTTAAACCATTAAAAAAATTAAATATTTAACCTTTATTTAACTAGGCAAGTCAGTCAAGAACAAATTCTTATTTACAATGACGGCCTACACCGGCTAAACTCAGACGACGCTGGGCCAATTGCGTGCAGCCCTATGGGATTCCCAATCACGGCCGCAATAAGGCTGTAACGTAACAAAATGTGGAAAAAGTTAATACTTTCTGAATGCACTGTATCTAGGGAAGTACTTACTCTGGTAAATATGTCAGCAGGTTCTCTCGGAGTTCCAGTGACACCAAGTTGGAGAGGCTGTGGAGAGAGGAAAAACAGAAGTGGTTATTTGTCCCCAGATTTTCACCAACAGAAAACCCTAGAAAAAAAAAGCAATCATGTCCTTTTTATGAGGATTTCTGATTGAAGCCATCTAGGACAGTATATGAATTCCAAGAATTACAGTTTTTAGGAGCACTAATACCAACTAAAATCATGGCTGAGGCAATATCTTTGATCCCCAAAGAAAGGGAAATTATTTCATTTAATAATCACAGCAGGGGAAACTATGTAGCTAAGGTTAAAAATAGAAAGAGCATGCACAATCTCTAACTAGACATTTCTTGCCATATATGCTTCCATCTGATAGTGACCTGTAAGGTATTCAAATAATTACAGCTCTTTTGATACCAGCTGACGGTGGGTGGTCAAGTGATACGACTCACTCCTGCAAGTCTCAGGAGATATGGCTTGGACATCATCAGTGGTGAACTATAGGCCTAATTGCATCAGTTAAATGAAACAGAGGAATCTCTGTGGACTGGAACATTAAAGCCAGAAATCAAATTGTGGCTTATTGCGAATCAAATGGCACAAAAAGTAATCAAATCTATATAAAGTGTGGCCTTAACATGGTAGACCCAATGCTGTTATGACTTCCGGACTCAAAGTACAGCAAAAAAAATAAAAATAAGGTCAATTTAGACCTAGTTAAAGAATAGAACATTAATAGACCATGATACAGTATGGCACTCTTTAAAAACATGTTTTGTCTTGTTGATAAACTGGCCTGTCCACTTTACACTCACTACGTAATGGTGTGTGTGTGTAGAGGTAATGTTTTCAGTGTTGTTTCTACTGAAAGGAATAATAACCGAGAATTGAATTACCATTAGGGTATGATAAATTAAGTACTTAATTTGAGCCGGGTCCTGCCGGAACATTCTAATAAAATCACATGCTAATAAAAGCGATCAGAGTTAATTTGAGTTGCCTCCTCTGTAATTCGCTCGCCCCTTTAAAAAAAAAATAAAAAATAAAAAAACATTATTTGAAAACCTCGATTTTCAGCACTCGCCGGATATTCTAATTATGTATTCCGGTTGGGCTCGGTTTTATGGTTATACGCCACATTGTAGCCTAGAGACCAACCCGTGGCTGTGGTGAGAGAGAGAGAAGTGTTCCTGTATCTCTCACATAACTAGAATAAGATTAACTTTCTATGATCTCTCTCTCCGCTCTGATAGACATGAGCCTACAATTTAGCACTCCAGCGTTGCACGTCATTTATTTCCTCATATGCGCGGGGAAGGGGGCTGGAGATGCTGCAGCGCCCATGAACAATTTAAATAAATTTGCCAAAGTTATAGAATTACTGCGGTCTGTTCAGAAAGAAATTAACTAATTCAGAATACTACACCGGGAGGAGGCCTATACATTTAGCCACAGATGATCAATAGCTTATTTGTTTTATTGCCTAGCTGTGGATTGTGTGTAGCCCAATCACAAGACATAGCCTACAGTCGGGAACATGCAGCAATCTGTCAGTGAACAGCACGCAGCCAAAACATGCATTTCGCAATATTTCTAATACAATAGCGGAAAACACAGGTTGGAATGCAAATGGCTCATAATGAAGAGAGAAGACTACTCTGTCTGTAGGCTACCAAAATATTGTATTAACTTCCAAATAGGCCTATTGAGCAAACAGCAATGTTTTACAAAGTAAAACAAGACGAGAGATAGGCTTTAGGCATGAGCGGATCGGCTAGGCTACTGATGGGTAATTTTTATTGAGCTCAGATTCTCATTGACAAAGTAGCCTGCCATTGTGTGCAACTTCTGCAAGCGCCTCAACTACTGTCTATGTCACTAGGCAGATACGATGATATGCATGCAATGCTATATTATAAATGTGATTTATTTCCCCCCCCCCCCCCCCCCCTCATGCGTTCTGGTACCTAGTAACCGCTTGGCCAGTAACTGAAAGGTTGCTGGTTCGAATCCCCGAGCTGACTAGGTGAAAAATGTGTCTGTGTCCTTGAACAAGGCACTTAACCCTAATTGCTCCTGTAAGTCCCTCTGGATAAGAGTGTCTGCTGAATGACTCAAATGTCAAATGTATTTTCACACAGAGAGACACATGATCATATACAAAATGTAAGGTTTGAAATTATTATCTTTAAGTCAAATATTATATCTGTTTGGGCTTCTTGCGGTCAATATGCAGTCTAGAAATTATTTCTAAATATGTTCCGGCCCCCGACCATCCAAGAAGAAAAATTGGCCCACGGCTGAGTCTAGTTGATGATCCCTGGTCTAATGGCTTGGGAGCTTTTAATAGTGACAGGACAGTTGACAGTCTGTTCTTTGGTCTGAATAACATTCATAATGGGAGTAAAGCCATGAAGTCTCAAACGGCAGGATAAACAGTGTAGCATTCTTCTTAATCTATACACAATCTCCCTTGAATGACAGTTTAACCCTCTGCGGTGACTACACCGACTGGGTCTTTGTAGATCTTCTTGGTGTTAAACACTCCCCCCCCCCCCCCCCCCCCAGATTAAAAGGACAGAGAGAAATCTCTTCAAGCTCTGATGCTTGCAGTTCTAACCCCAGCATTTCAGATTACCAAGAGAGCCAACCAAACCACTCACAACATGCTGCAGGAGGCGCAAATAAACACTTTCTAGGCCATACATTTCAGGTTTTGCGACAGAGCCAGCCAGCTGACTATTACCATGTTGAGTTGATAAGGTGTCAGTGCCATTCACCCCTATGACAGGGAGCTGCATGCTGTGTTGAGCCACACCAACTTGTTTTTACAACCGTGTTAAAGTTCTCAGTCATTAACTCTCCTAGTTGTGAGGGCAGATACTGACAGGCCCCGACTCATTGAGTTATGCAAGTCAGATAGATGTAGGATCTTAATTTGACCCATACTGTCGCAGCAAAATAATCCTGCAGCAACAGGATTTGAACGTTAATCCATGTTGCTTGATCAGTTGTTAGGCTATTATCTGGTCAAAATTAGACTACATGACAAGTGCAATACTGTTAATATAACCGTGTGGTAGTGCCGGGTTTTCAGTGTATTAAATTTGCCTTTCCTGCAAGATTCTCAGCAACAAAAGAGTGATCAAATTAATATCTAACATCTGTATGGTACACCTGCATTTGGACGGAGGTAGAAGCCTATGCCATACCCTCGGGAGGTAGACGAGATGGCTTTGAAAACTTATCTGTTATCCCTGAGCCCTTATGTTACGTGCGCCTGTCCACGAGAGAGTAACAGACGGGTAGAAAATAGTTTTTTTTTTTCTTCATACAAATCCATTAAGCTTACACCTTGTGTACAACCTCATGTTGTGCATTGTATGATAACATTTCAGTCCGCTACGGCTAGATGGAAAAAACGAGCGAATGGATGAACAATGAATATCTGGCTTTAACACGCTGCATTTATTCACAAGTAGGTCCATCTTCTCACACCAACTGGGTCACCATGGTAACTCATAGAACAACACAGCTTTAATAGGACTTACTCGAACTGAGCGCAACATTACTCAAAGTCTATAATCTAGACCTACTAATCACTGAGAGAATGAAAACCAATCATTCTGCAAAACACCATGTGTATTAATCGTTTAAGGCTATGCTATATACAGTAATCCCTAACTTACAGCAATATGTCGAATCAAAAACAGAGCTCAGTTTAGTTTTACACTAGCTGCTCAGTGCTATATTAAGCAGTTATCTGAAGGGAGGGCTGGCATTCTTCTGCAACTGAAACATCAGGGAACCTGGCATGCTGGAGAAAATTACACAGGAAATTAAGAGCCGCTGGGGATAGAGAAGAACAGGATGCTGATAAAACTACTCCTGTAAATGTATATGCCATAAATCCAATAACACCATTCTTGTCCATTTGTGAAGGTATGCACTGAATCTTCATAAAAATGACCAAAAGATAATTAAATATTAAATTTTATTCATATAAAAATAAGACGAAAGGACTATGAAGCAATTTTTTTTAAGACTAAAAGGATGAGGTACTTACTTTCCAATGTTTTCGGGAAGAGCCTGCAACGAAATGTCATTGATGGAAAGGCATGTTAAATTCCGGAGCTCTGGAAAACTCTCAGGCAATCTGGAAAAACAAGAGGCATTCAAATATAATCAGATCTTTGCTGATCACAATAAATGGATGCAGATTCTTTAACGAAACATCCATATAATATATATAATATATATAAAGCTGATATAGGCCAACTACTTTCCTCTCTGACAGGAAAGTGTCTTCGATCAACAGGAACTAACTTTCATGACTTGATTCTCTCATATCTAAAAATAGTCACCCAGAGACATTTACATATATTTTTTTTACATTTTAGTAATTTATCCAGAGCGACTTACAGGAGCAAATAATGTGAAGTGCCTTGCTCAAGGGCACACTTTCACTTAGTCGGCTCTGGGATTCAAACCAGCAACCTTTCGCTTAATGGCCAAAAGCTCTGAAATTATTAGGCTACCTGCCGCCCACTCATTTTAAAAAATGGTCACCCAGAGACAATCTCAGACACACAACGCTTCTGTCAGTGTGGGAGTGTGAAAGTTTTATTTATGGGTTGTAATACCTGGCCACATTTCATTCCAAATCACAACGCCTAACCATATTGTATCATCTGCATGTCAGTCACAGAGTGCCAGCTATATATTATCTTCCTCAGGAAGTGAGTAGCTGTAAAGCTTTGTTTTTAATTTCACCTTTATTTAACCAGGTAAGCCAGTTGAGAACTAGTTCTCATTTACAACTGCGACCTGGCCAAGATAAAGCAAGGCAGTGCAACAAAAAACACAACACTGAGTTACACATGGGATAAACAAACGTACAGTCAATGACACCATAAAATCTATATGCACAATGTGTGCAAATGTAGTAAGATTAGGGAGGTAGGACAATAAAATAGGCCATAGTGGCAAAATAATTACAATTTAGCAAAAACACTGGAGTGATAAAAGTGCAGATGAATGAGCAAAAGTAACAGTATGGGGATGAGGTAGTTGGGGTGGCTATTTACAAAAGGGCTATATACAGGTGCAATGATCGATAAGCAGCTCTGACAGCTGCTTAAAGTTAGTGAGGGAGATAGAAACCTCCAGCTTCAAGGATTTTTGCAATTCGTTCCAATCATTGGCAGCAGAGAAGTGGAAGGAATGGCAGCCAAAGGAGGTGTTGGCGTTGGGGATGACCAGTGAAATATACCTGCTGGAGCGCAGGTTACGGGTGGGTGTTGCTATGGTGACCAGTGAGCTAAGATAAGGTGGGGATTTACATAGCAAGGACTTATAAACCAGTGGGTTTGGCAACGAATATGTAGTGAGGGCCAGCCAACGAGAGCGTACAGGTCGCAGTGGTGGGTAGTATATGGGGCTTTGGTGACAAAACGGATGGCACTGTGATAGACTAAATCCAATTTGCTCAGGAGAGTGTTGGAGGCGATTTTGTAAATGACATCGCCGAAGTCAAGGATCGGTAGGATAGTCACTTTTACGAGGGCATGTTTGGCAGCATGAGTGAAGGAGGCTTTGTTGCGAAATAGGAAGGCGATTCTAGATTTAATTTTGGATTGGAGATGCTTAATGTGAGTCTGTAAGGAGAGTGAACAGTCTAACCAGACACCTAGGTATTTGTAGTTGTCCACATATTCTAGGTCAGACCCGTCCAGAGTAGTGATGCTAGTCAGGCAGGCAGGTGCGGGCAGCGATCGGTTGAAGAGCATGCATTTAGGAAGGAGTGTTGTATGACATTGAAGCTCGTTTGGAGGTTTTAACAGTGTCCAATGAAGGGCCAGATGTATACAGAATGGTGTCGTCTGCGTAGAGGTGGATCAGAGAGTCACCAGCAGTGAGAGCGACATCATTGATATATATAGAGAATAGTCTCGGCCCGAGAATTGAACCCTGTTGCACCCCCATAGAGACTGCCAGAGGCCCGGACAACAGGCTCTCTGATTTGACACACTGAATTCTTAGAAGTAGTTAGTGAACCAGGCAATATGAATTGGCAGTCTGCCAATAAGAATGCGGTGATTGATAGAGTCGAAAGCCTTGGCCAGGTCGATGAAGACGGCTGCACAGTAGCTTTCTAACAAGAACATCTAGGCCCCTCAAACTCAACTCTGGACCTCGAAGCCAGTTTCACTGCGTTTTTTAATTGTTACCCTCTAATTAGGGACTGATTTAGACACCAGGTGGGTGCAATTAATGATCAGGTAGAACAGAAAAACAGCAAGCTCCGGATCTCATAAGGTAATAGTTGAATACCCCTGATCTAGGACATATGTACAGTACCAATGTGTAGTTATGCTAAAATCACACAGCCTAGTCCAAAACTGAACCATATGGCATTGTGGCTTTGCCTCCACTGGGGTGCAAATTATACAGACCATAACCATGAGACCAGAGGAAGATGGTGGGAGGAGCTGTAGGGGGACGGGGTCATTGTAATGGCTGGAATGGACTAAATGGAACGGTATCAAACATGTGGAAACCACATGTTTGACTCTGTTCCATTATTCAATTCCAGCCATTACAATGAGCCAGTCCTCCTATAGCTCTTCCCACCAGCCTCCTCTGCATGAGACAGCTGACAGGAAAACTGGGGCCAAAAATATTAACTTGAATGACTAGCTCATGCTAATTTACATTTTTTGGGGGTTAAATTGTCGTCAGATAGGCTAGTTAGAGCAAAAAATAAATCCTGTCTGAAGACGTATCTGTATAAACGTTAGTCCATTTTCCTCCCAGTATAGTTCTTGTTTGCTAGTGTTCGAACAATTCTTACTCTGTTGAAGTTGTCATGCAGTTCCTACATGACAACTTCAACTCTTACATACAGCCTGCTATAGTGCTACTACACACAGCCTACTATACTGTTACTACATATAGCCCGGGGGATCAATAAAGTACCTATCTATCTATCTATCTATCTATCTATCTATAGCCTACTATACTGTATGTCTGTTTTGTTATCCTTCCCATTCGCTAAACATTTATGGAGACATGAGTTTAAAGTTCACTTACCTTGTTAATGGGTTTCCACTAAAGTCTGCTACTTGGAGAGCTTTACAGTAAGAAATGCTGTCTGGAATCTCCACGATGTCTATGTGAGAGAGGAAAGAAACATCTTGATCAACACACACTGTAAATGGTATTGAGAAACAATACACTAAACACTGGCATAAAATTAAGACAGGTTTTGTTAGACAGGCCTAAGAATGAATAGTCCAAACTATAAAATCCCTCAGTCAAGATTACAACATAGTTCAGAATGTCCATCAAACTAGGCAATCCACTTAAAGCTAGTAATCCAGACGCAACGTTAATGGATAGCCATAAAGCATCCTTAAAGGAGAAGCGTCTATTTAGAATTGCCACAAAATTATCATGTTGTCGCTCCAAACATAGAGAGCTGCATGTGAAACTGCCATTTGAACTTCTATAATCAACATAATTAGCATTTATGGATTTGGTCCTACTGGGAAGATCTGCGATAGCAGCTCTCTTTGAGGAATGTTTACCCTTTAAGTTCAGACGTTGTGGGAAGAAACCACACCAATGTAGCTCTGAGAATATGTTGGGCCTGTGCTGTGAAGGGGATAGATGGATAATGCGGGCTGGTGGTTTGAGCTACTTCCATTTCTTGTGTAGCACTTACTGCATTTTCTAACAAAGAGCCTAGTCCTAACAACTGAGGTGTTATCAAAATAGCAGGTGTTTTAAAATGTCTGTTCATTCGTAGTACCAGTGGTTGAATCAATGCGAGTTTAGGCCTGTTTGGTGGGGTTGAAAATCACGGTGCCTCTCATTCAGCGTTGCACCTGTGCTGCCACTGTAGCTCAATTCCACCTCGCAAAGTTAGCATTTCACAACCTTCTCATTTAACTTCTCAATGTATTGCCGTACAGGACTTTGCTGCTGTCATTTCCGGTCTCACTTGCTGCCATTTTTTCAACTGTTTACGAGGATGACGTGCAGAGCACTTTATATCTGTGGAAAATCATTTGAAAGATGCATATCTCCTCCTACTAACGTTACAGCATTGTTGCGTTAGGTTTTTGTTTAAAATTGCAATATATAGAAATTGCGCAACCATTTCCTGGTAGCTAAAATTCTAACAGTTCTCCTAATTTCAGTTTGTGCCAAAACAAGCAATTGTACCATCCAAACCATTGTGAAAAATATTTTCAATAACCAAAAATATTGTATTTTCAGCTGTTTGTAGCTGGTGCACAAAACCAAAAGCAAAAGACGCAAAAACGAAACTTAAGACCGGAAGCATAGAAACAGCGCACATAGAACACATCTACTGCTTCTTAGACTTGCTTTCAATGAGAATAACAGATCTATAACTCACATTTCTATGTGAATTGCAGCTTCAATTATTTTATTTTACTTTATCATCAGGACCTGTTTGTTAGTGGTAGTTTTGATAACTGCAGTGTGATTTGACATTTTGTATTAAAAAAAACATTTTAAAAACAAGTTAAGGGATTTTTTTCTAAACGTTAACGATCCCAATTTAGTTTAAACGTCACACCCCTAGTTTAGTTCAGTGTTTTTTCATCTCACCATTACGAGAGACATCAAGTTCTACCAGCTGCATGAAGTTTGCTATCTCTGGAGGAAGCCTCTGGATCTCGTTGTCACTCAGGCCCAGCTTTCGTAGCTTTACCAGCTGAAAAAATTGCTGAAAAAGACATCAACACACATTAGCTAAGCTGTAGGCCTACAATTGACATGGACATAGGAAACATTCAGTGTGAACAATACACGAGATGCATGGTGATCAATAACTCCCCCCCCCCCCCCCATTTTTCCCCATCCTGAAAATATGATGCAACAGTAGAACATATATGAAACAAAACACTTTCCACATTGAACCCAATTAAATATTGCATGAGTCTTAAAAACAGGTAATAGACTAAACAATCAAGTCACTAAATAAGTTTTCAACCAGCAAAAAGCAAAGCAATTAGGCCTAAGAGTGGTGGTCAGTGGCCTGGGAAATATTGTTCAGTTCCTACCCAGTTCTCTGATGTAATCATCTATTCTTCTGGATGATGACCTACTTGGATGCTGCCTTATCCTGACACCCTGAGTCAACATGCAATTTAACCATCTCCATTTCATAGACATAAAAATTATACCCCAAAAAGACATTTCAAGAACAGACAGGATTTCAAGAATACTACGTAATGTGGTTGGAAACGCGTCTTGAATCAGAACAATGTCCTGCACATTGAACTTAGTAGTGGAGACCTATAGTGAGACTAACTGAAAGCGATATTACAATCTTCATTGTCTTTTCACAGAAGTCGTGAGGGAATTATATATATAGCCCTCCACTTTAATTGAATTATGAATAATAGGCTACCGGTATAAAAAAAAATCTCATATGAAGTAGGCCTATTTTAAAGACAAGTAGTCTACTTAGATTGCGAACCAAAGGCAATCAGTGATTGCATTTAAATGAAAATGTAGCCTAGACCTTCTGCTGGTAAGTAAACCTCCAGAAAGGTATGAGATTTTACAAAGAGAGCTAGCCTAGTGTAGAGGCTATTTATGATAAATAACCTAGTGTTTGAACGGTAGCCATGTTGTGGGATAGTACTAACTTCAACCTACATGTAATGACCTGACTAGGCCTACTCAGAATAATAAATCAGTTAAAGGTGACAAAAGGCAAGCTAAAATGGAGACTAGAGCCAATAAACAAGCCAATAGGCCTACATCTACATGCCTTTCGTGTTGACTGTGCTTGTGCTGTTCCCTGATAAAATTGTTCAAACGTGTTGTGTTCTTCGGAAATGTACATTTTCCTGTTCACAACACCGCATTCTTCTATGTCAACAACAAACCTAGCCTAATGATAACTGTGGACTGAAAACAGGTATCCGTGAGACGGAGACACAGACAGCTACACACGGACAAGACAGCACTAGATGAAACTAACACAGGTTTCTCATGTTTGTCCTGACCTGGAACTCATGGTTTCAACAACCCTATGACCAGAGAGAGAGAGGAGCATACAAGCTTCTATTCTGTTCATTACAGGCATAGACTAGGCCTAGGTCTATTCTAACGTGCCAACAACAAGGTGAATCAGCTGTTGCAGAATATAATGCCAGTAACAGGAACAGCAGGTTAGGCTGTTCTCCACTCTTAAGTCAATGTTTGGGTTAGCCTACGTTCAGCTGAGGGGTATCCTAATGACGCCCACAAACTAAAAACTTCCAATTTGTCTCTGTGCCAGTTTCTTTACAAAAGGAAGAGCTCCTGTTTAAGACAAATCTAGTAGACAACAGAGTTGAACTCCTCCCCTCAGCTTGAACAGCATAGCAGGGTTAGAGTGATCTGTTCGTTTGGTCTGTTTGAGATAGGCTATTTGATCATCACTGATAGCCTATTTCATGATTTAAGCTATTCTTTAGAGTGAAGTTCAGTGTTTACCTTGTACCTTTCCCAGAACATTACCCAAAGCCAAAAGGTATTAGCTTGAGAACTGAACAAAAACAACCCAAACTTGCCTACAATTAGCCTAGCTTAACCTAGGCATATTCTCTGTGGCCTAACTCAAAGGTTCTCTAAACTAAACTGAACAAGCCTGATTAAGACCAGTTGAAGTCACAGATGCTCAAGGACGACTTGTTCAAACAGATGCCAAAATGAATTAACTTAACCTAACAAACTACCGGTACTGACCCAGTGTAGCCTATCTAAACGAGGGGCCCCAAGAGGACAAACAAAACAAAATGACTAGGTGTAAAAGGGATTGTCAAACATTCCAAGCCATTTGACATGGTTACTTTCTACAACATCTTTCATAGATTTTAAAGAGGGAAATTATTGCCTAGATCAGGGTTCCCCAACTGGCACCCCCCCCCCAAAAAAAAAAAACACCAGCTCCCAAGTGATTTTAATTTTGGAAAGTATTCCCATGTATAATAGAGTGATATACAAATGTAAGCAAGGTTTGAAATGATTATGTTTTAGTCAAATATTATATATGTTTGGCCTTCTTGCGACCAATTTGCAGTCTACAAATTATTTGTAAATATGTTCCGGCCACCTGACCATCCGCTCAAGAAAAAAAATGATGAATCAAATGTTGAAAGACGACCAGCAGCTAAATCCCTGGCCTAGATGAAGAGATTAAGGTGTGGTCTATGAGGACTAAAGGTGTCAGCATACTCCCTTAAAAGACCTACTCTTGAAAAACAAGAAAAAAAACGCAATAGTACTGTTTTTCCATTTTGAGACGCCGTAGCCAGTATACACTTCCTCAAAAGTCAGAATTAATCTTAGATACCTCAAGAAATCTGTCACTAATTATGATGTTTTTGCAGAGTAGATCTTTGTCGCACAATTTCCCAATGAAAAAATGTGCATGAAAATGAGCAAAGGGTCGTAGACATCGGCTCCCGAACTTGGCCTCGAGAATAAGTGTGTACCCGAACAGCCGAAAAACCTATACAGAAGTCCAAAACGAACAAAAAAAACGTCACAAAATGTAGTCATAATATACGCACAAACTCTTTCAAACTGTTTCGGCTGGGAAGCATGCGGATGCCTTAAGACAACTAATTTGTTGCCTGTGTTGCTAAGTTGACAACGCCGAGGCTAGCAGCCTAGTCTACATCTTTAAAATCTAAACATTGAAGGAGAAAAACTGTTTTGATTAGGACTGGCTTTTGTAGATTAGGCTAATTTAGCACATCTGTAAATAGTTAGCTAAAACAATGGCAATGAACTTCAAAGGTGATGCTAGGCCTAGAGCTTGACAGAACAAAGGAATACTCATGTTGCGCCATAACACCATGATACTGACTGCACCGTTGTTAACAACTTCCTTGTTTTCATGGCTTGACGTGAGGAAAAGCAGACCTGCTGGCTGTCAGACATGACTAGCCTAGCACAGAAGAGGGCATCTTATCGCTCAACAAACTAGATGGATGGTTCTTCTTATACTAGGCCCCTAAGCCTCTTCAGTCTACTGGAGGTCAGACTAAACTCTACATTGGTGACTGGGACTTTTGAATAGTCTAGGCCTAGACCAAATGTGTGGAAATAAATCTGAAAAATGTAGAGGGGGAAATAAAGCTACAGCCTAATAATGTATATGAATTTGTCAAATTGACACGTCTCTTCAATGGAAAATTGTTCCCAATAATCTCGGGAAAATAAGCATTTCTTTGGAAAATGAAATGTGGCATCTCTTTATAATTTAGAATTCGAAATCCCAAACTATCAATTTCTACTGATATCTAGACCAGCCTAATGCAGAATGATCAACATCTCAAAAATGAGATGTGGTAGTCTAGTGCTGGGCTTAGGTGAATAGCTCCCTTTTGTCTGTAGCCCCTACTATTTAGGCTAAGTGAAGATGTAAAAGAAAAATAGTCTACAGATTTATTACACCCACAGGATTTGGAGAGATCACTATCTCTATTGACAATGGCACAGCTAGTTCTACGAGTTAGGCTAGCTAGGCTAGTCTGCAACTATATGCAGTTAAATTCCTCAACGAAAGGAAATAACACCTGATATGTATCCTCAAAATCTAGGCTACATCCTGTTCAATCATTCACTACCTGACCATTTGCTATCCCACCCCAAAAAACATGGGGGTTTATTTAAATACTAAACATTTTTACAAACAAATCTTCTGGCAACTGTAGTGCACCAAACAGTTAATTTCTCTGTAGCCTAGTTCCTCGCCAACACTTACGGGAAAGTGATGGAAAAGAGGAAAAACCAGAAACGTGGCCAGCTCACTCCTGTTTCATGTTTCCACAAGTTGATGATAAAATGCAGACTGGCCTTTTTTCTCTGCAATGACTCCTTTTCAAGAAGAACAAAACTTGATCACGGTATTGTGTAGGCTATACGATCCGTTAATCAGAATGGTCCTGTTTTATCCGATTTTCTATTCAAGATACGGATGAAGAAATCACAGCCTACGCCAGCCTTTTCCTCCAAATTTTCCTCAACCCTACTCATTATTTGGAAACAGTATTCTTCATGCTGTACCATGGTCACAACAACCAATGGTGAACACACTCATACTATAGGCCTGTCTACTGTTAAGACAAGTGTTAAATCACCTTGGTAGCAAATCTGATGAGACCACACAATGAGCAGAGCACAGTACAACAGCGATCTGGAGAATATATTGTAGCGATCTGGCCGGCATACGCTAGCTACGCGTTGCGTGGTAGCTGAAGAGGAATTGTGGGTAGTTCATGTTCCTTGTTAAAACGGTTGTGTTGGGTGTTTATGTTTCTAGTAGTTAAGATAATGTTATGTGGTTATGTGTTCTTAAGTTGTCTGAGTTCAGGTTATGGGGGCAGGGGGGAATGTTAAGAGTGCCTACCGTTACCGAGCCTTGCATGGCCGGAGGTTAGGTTCGTTGCCAAAAGCTGAAGGAGGACAATAAAGTGTGACGTTCCTGGAGTCGTGCGGTGTATGGGGCACAGGAACTCTCTGTTAAATCAGTCTCTGTCTCTTGCCATCTTATTCAGGCTGAGCTCTCCACAATATTCTGCTGGACTCATCTTGAGTTCATTGACCTAGCTAGCCTAGATAGTATTAGTTACATGTGAAGGAACACCATCAACAATGGTTGTGGTCTATCTTACTACATGGCATGCAATGCAACGGCGTTCCCCTCTTCTCCTCCTACTCTCACACGAAGAAATGACATGCAAGCTTTGAGAATGATGACTGGGATAAAAATGCATGTTTGCTGAAAACATTGTTTTCAAGAAATGTTAACAAAGTTTGACAACCCTGTTTGTAAGCATTTAAATTGTATTAAACTCAAAACTTAATCATGCAAAATGGGTAAACTTTGAGTACCTGTATCTCCTGAATGTTTTGGCACTGTGACCTGAATTTCAGTTCCAAAGTCACCGTCTGACCACTTACCATGGGCAATTATGTATGGAAGGTTTCACTCAAATCAAAAGGGGTGCGGTCAAAAAGTGATTGAAATCAAATGGAATGAGCCCTTTTTCTTTCAAATACTGACAACTACCAGTACCACATAGTGTCTACACATAGCCATATAACACAGTACCATATAGTCTGGCCCAGCGGTCTAAGGTGTCACTACAGACCCAGGTTCGATCCCGGGCTGTATCACAACCGGACGTGATCGGGAGTGCAATACAGCGGTGCACAATTGGCCCAGCGTCACCCGGGTCAGGGTACGGTTTGGCCGTCATTGTAAATAAGAATTTGTTCTTAACTGACTTGACTAGTTAAATAAAAAATAAATAAGTAGTCTATTCAATAAATACGTTTTTAGCCAACTAGTTTTCCCCCATAATAAAGATTAAATTACATGATAGTAGAAAGTGTAACTTGTTGTAGCAGCAGATGTGTTGCAGTTTGCAAAATGTAAAATAATTTCAAAACAGTCCCGAACATGGGAAATTATTACGACATGCGCGTGCCCTCTGTCCGGGGTAATGGCTAGAAGGTATCCAGCTTTTGTCAAATTAACGTCAGGTTTTACTTTTCGTAACAGGTTAGAATTTACGCAGCAGGTTAGGAGAAGTCACCTAGTAAGTTAGGATAATTAGGTTATGGTTAGCTAAAATGTAACAACAAAAAATACCTACTTTTGATGTTAATTGGACAAAACTGTATTCTTCAAGCCATGATCTCTGTCCGGTCCAGACGAATGGCAATATTGTATAATGATGTCTCCATGAGACGCAATCATGTACCCAAGTTACCGGTTTAAACTGTAGGTTCTGTTATTTTCCATTGCATAAACAACTCATGGTCATGGATTACATTACTTATCTACAACTTGTTTTTTTTTCCTGATATGACACAACGTAACGTTATATGTATAGTTCACTCATAACATATTAGTTTTAGTTTAGCAGCTAGCAAACACATTCTGCTTACCTTGGGCAAGTCGCGTAGTTGGTTAGCGTCCAGCAAAAGTTCCTCCAAACTCCGACTGTAGCGGTAGATTTCATCCGGGACGTACAACAGAGAGCAGTGCCGCTTATCGATCAATTCAACATGACGGTTGCACCGCCACAGAGGTATACAGTGAAACATCACGGGGTGATGGCAAAATCCGTTCTTTAAAAATATCCAGAATAAAACGTCCAATGAAAGAAACGGAAGGCGCAACTGACTTGGCTTGCCAAACTACTAGCTACTAGATGGCTTGCCAAACACCTTCTTGCATTTGTTCGAATTAATTTCCAAAGCAAACAAACATCGAAACCACCTCCCCCAGGCGTAAATAAATTACACTGGGCACCATGGAATAAATACGCTGTCTAGCGCTCTCACTTCCAATATTTTGTAGACTTGTTTTTTTATTCTTTACTCATGTCGCCTCTGGAATGTTAGTTTTTCTAATCGGCTCCCGAAAACGATCACATCTCTGTTTAGATAAGTCTTATTTCGTGTAGCCTACTGTTTTCCTTGTCCCAGCGTTAATTTCCTCTCAGTCCAGGGTTGTACTCATCCCGCCGATTCTCCCAAAGGTTTCTTAAACGTAAGCAAACGGAACGGAACCGTCGGGATTTACCTGGATTTGTCCAATATAAACTCTACTTTTAGTGATTACACCCGTTTATGACCCGGAACATTCACTCCCTCGTTCCAATCTGACGTCACCATTCCTAACTGCTCCTCCCTTTGTATTTCACTCCCTCCCTCCCTCTGGAAAAGTAGAAACCAGAGAGGATCTAGATAGTCTACCGATTCATCCTTCAGTACCTCTACCTTTTTTCTGTTGCCTGAAACATGAAACCCTACATTTATACATATTTGTCCTTTTTTACTCCTAATACAATTTTTTTCTGGAGTAATACTTTAAAGTAGGTAGCGCACAAATAACAAGAATTTACACTGCTCTTTTATTTTTTTTATCTCAAATGTAAATCGGTCTTTATGGGACAGCTGTCAGAAATGTACATGTAAACCTGGGGTGCGTTTAGTTTGGTTCAACATTTGTAGCCTACTGAAAGACATTTTCCCCCAAAACGGCGCGCACCGTTCAACAGCCTTTGATGTAGGCTTATGTTTGCTCCCGTTTGGTCAGTGTGGCCTTATCAATATGGGTGTGACCATTAGAAATCGCAAAACTCATACACAATCGCCCTCTGGGCCACCACAAATCACGTAGTTCTTCACTGGTCGTTCAGAACAGTTTTGTCGTACTGAATTCACCCTAGAAGTAGGCCCATCTACCAAAAGCAATGAACACAACCCATTTTCAGAACCCGTACCGTCTGAACTCAAGTAATCGCTTGCCTTTATAAATCAGGATTAATCAGTCTTCACTTGGTGAACATCTAGGTCATTGGGTCTCAACCCTACTATTACCTGGAAGACTCATAACAGGGGCATTGTGATTAGTTGATGGAATACTTTGGGTAGAGACATTTTAGGCTGTACAGCGCGTCAAATTCATTCCACGGAGGGCCGAGTGCAGGTTCATTGTTCCCTTGTACTTGATGAATTAAGGTCACTAATTAGTAAGCAACTCCCCTCGCCTGGTTTTCTAGAAATTAATTGAAAGGAAAAATAAAAAACCAGCAGACACTACGCCCTCCATGGCACGAGTTTGACACCCCTGGTGTACTGTAACCAAACATGTTGATAATATGGGCATGACAGACTTGCCTAATGTTCTTCTTATCCACCAAGAGGCGCTAGAACCTACTAAATGAAAACACTAGCAGAACACACCTTTATTTAACTAGGCAAGTTAGTTAAGAACAAATTTTTGAATGGCTTGACGAGCATGAAACCCATATGCCATGGTCTTCTCGGTTACCAGATCTCAACCCAATTGAACACTTATGGGAGAATCTGGAGCGGGGCCTGAGACAGCATTTCCTACCACAATCAACAAAACACCAAATGGAATTTCTCATGGCAGAATGGTGTGGTATCCCTCCAAAAGAGTCCCAGACACTTGTAGAATTTAAGCTGTTCTGGCTCGTGGTGGCCCAACGCCCTATTAAGACACTATGTTGGGGTTTCCTTTATTTTGGCAGTTAACTGTATGTCCACAAGTGAATGAAAAGGCCCAAAAAATAATCATGCAGGGTTTATCATCATATTTAATAGTGCAGTTCACTGTGTTTGACAATTTGAACAAACATTGATGACACCATCATTCAAACGCAGCAATTGTTTTACAAGCAGCATGGGCCAAAAACGTTATACAAAAGACATCCCAATAGCTACACTGAGTATACAAAACATTAAGAACACCTACTTAATATTGAGTGGGCTGGATGTCCTTTGGGTGGTGTACCCTTCTTGATACACATGGAAAACTGTTTGGCGTGAAAAACCCAGCAGTGTTGCAGTTAACACTCAAACTGGCACCTACTACCATACCCCGTTCAAAGCCACAAATCTTTTGACTTACCCATTCACCCTCTGAATGGTACACATACACAATCCGTGTGTCTAGGCTTAAAAATCCTTCTCAAACAAGTCTCCTCCCATTCATCTACACTGATTGAAGTGACATCAATAAGGGATCATAGCTTTCCACTTGGATTCACCTGGTCAGTCCATGTCATGGAAACAGCAGGTGTCCTTAATGTCTTGTATACTCAGTGTATAGTGACAGCTCCAATTTGGTCTCAAAAAGTAAAGTAGGCCTTCATCTACGCCCCATCGTTTTAAAGGCCTTCAGAGACTTTGCCATCATAGGTGCCACCCCTCAAGAGAAAGGAAAAAGTAGAACGTTAGCAACTTGACCATAGCCTGGTGTAACAAGCCTTCTCTGCATTCATCATTGTATTTCACAGTAAAAACAGAATGGTTAACACCGTGATCAAGCTGGTTCCACGGGCTAACTTGGCCAGTCTAGGATTATGAACAGCCAGACTGATGCTTAATTCTATATTTGATCTTCACATGTACACCATTTGCCTGGGGAGTATTCATGACGCCAATTCTGTCGAAAAACGTTTCTGAAGGAAACGGAACATACCCGAATTTGTCCAATAGAAACTCACGTTTTACTCTGTTTGCTTCCATTTGGTTCTTAAACAGTAAACAGTTTCCGTAATGAATACACCCCAATACATCCCTTTGAAGGACATGATGCTGGCATATTTCAAGGAAAACAAATAAAAATGTTATATTGCCATTATGAACAGACCATTTCTACTCCTACAAAGTAATTCAGAAGAGTATTTGTAGGAAGTAAAAACGTGATTTAATCCAACATTACCTCAATTCTCACTAATCCTCCACTCTGTGGGAATGCCTGCCTTTAACACCTGCTTGTTTTAAAATGTAATCCTGCAATAAGGCACACGCATTGACTTCTACTAAGGGCGGTAGGTAGCCTAGCGGTTAGAGTGTTAGGCCAGTAACCGAAAGGTTGCTGGTTCAAATACCCGATGCGACAAGGTGAAAAACCTGCCGATGTGTCCTTGAGCAAGGCACTTAACCCTAATTTGCTCCAGGGGCTGACCCTGTAAGGTAGGCCAATTGTAAATAAGAATTTGTTCTCAACTGACTTGCCTAGTCAAATAAAGGTTAAATTAAAAATAAATACTAGAAAAAGCTGGCCTATGACAGCTGCATGTGCAAGGTAGGAAGAGTCCAATTTAATCCAGCATATTATTACCATTAGCCAAAAGCCTCGCAAAATTAATCAGTCCCTGGAGTAAAAAGTTACAATTAAAGTAATAACAATTACATTAAAACTGATTCATGAATAGTGTATCGTTATCCCATTAGCCAAATGATTCTACTCACGTGTTTTTTTGCGGGAGTCTTGTGCTTGGCTGGTCCCAGAGACGTTGGTGCTAGGCCTAGGAGGCTCAACATAGCAGGGTCTGGCTCTGTTTTCCTGGGCCTTGACACTGAGAAGGAGCAGTGCATATTGTTAACGGTTACATCCCAAAATTTTATATCAACTCACTGTTAGTGATAAACTGTAAACCACACACTCGCACAGAAAAAGGATAAACATACGTTTTAGATTTTGAACAAGTTTGGTTTTTAAAACAGGTTTAAATAGCATCACCAGAAATGTCTAAACAACCAATTTGTTGTATTGATACTGCCAAAAAAGTGTCAAATCTATTGAACAATGTCTGTTACAATTATTTGTTGATGTTCCACTGGGTCTGATATTCCACCATGCTACAGATGGCAGTCAAGGCAGAGCAAGGACTATGTACACCAGCAGAGGACAAGCCGACTCTAACCACAACGAAGACAGTTCATCCTGCACTTTGCTCTAGTCCCTACTCTCGGCTAACCTCACTCAAAAGGTATTTAGTCTAGCACGATCACAAGCTCTAAAAGCCAGGTTACGGCTCTGTAGCCATTGCTGGTTATTTTCATTTGCGGAGTAGTGCGTAGACCACGGGAACAAAACACAGTCCGTGGTCAGCTGATTGAGCTACTAATTTAAAAACAATGACACGAGTAACCAGTTGAGTAGAAGACCATCAATCTATTATAGTGCATACATTAGGCTCAGTACTGAGCCGTTACCCATCTTATGAAATTATATTAGAAAAATTGTTTAACAAGCAATTGACAAAAAAAATAACTTAGTTAAAATGTACAATTATTCTAAGGATAGCAACTACATAAGATTATCATATTGGAGGCAAGAACAATGAATTTTCTGGCATATATATATATATATAATGTATTTGGTAAATAGGAATCTTTGCCACCATGGTCAATATGGGAATTAATGCCAGGATGGTGGGGACAGACCTGGGCCTGTCCAGTGGGTGAGGAGGCAGTACGGCACCAGTAGTAGTTCCATTGTTCTCCTGCTGGATTCGTGGATGTCTAGCAGTTCCATGGATCTCTTGCTGGATTCTCACATTTCTAGGCGGCTTGGCAACAGAGTTAATAAATGCCATTTTCACTTGCCGGCCTGAGTGGCAGAAACAGGAAAAACACACTTTTAGGAGACAAATTCTTATTCCAAAACTAGTATTAGTGAAAATACCTACAGTTAGTAAATATGCCAACTGTGTAGAATCTGGAAGATATGATTGGAGATATTTAAATCAAATAGCTGTTGGACCCAATAATTCAAAGAATACAATAAATATAAAAAAATTATTATATATATATATATATATATATATATATATATCAAATAATTACACTATAGCATTTAGTTTAGTGTTAGATAGGGAGATTGGGATTCTACAGAACTCCAGTCAGGAATGGGAAAGTATTTTGGAACCTCTCATATTGTACATTGTACAGATTGACACGGTTTAATTTAACCCTGTTGCCAGTCTCACTTCAGATCTATTCATAGCCTCAGATGGTCGGGGGGACAGATGGCAGGTCTACGTTAACCCAGTGCCTGGCCAGCATTTAGGAGTGGTCTTGCTCAGATCACTTCAAAACCACTAGTCCAACTGTTGCCCAGTCCCTTTCAACCTGAGACCGGAGTTTGTAAAGAGGAGGATCTCAGTTCAAAAAGGTAGCATAACTTAACGTCAACTGAGCATGAGCACTGTCCAATGGCTGATTGGTAAGATATCTAGGGTTACTTTTTGACCTGTCCAAGAACGTCAAGGATTTCCTGTGAATGATGTGAACCAATACATTAACAAAAACGTGATGGAATAGCATCTTGACACACACCTTTGGGTTTTCCTGAATGGGCAGAGACTATGGTTTTTGTCAGTCTTTGGAGCTTCCTCTCTCTTTCCTCAGATAGCCTCATGTGCATCTCTCTCCAGGACTCGTATTCCTCCAGCTGGGCATTCCTAAAGTCCCGCTGACAGTGCTTCTCCCATAAGTTATCAGTCAATCCAACATACATCTGTCAAGAGAACATAGATGGTTTAGCTGACAATGTCACGAAAACGATGTGCACGACACAATTGGGCAGAAGTCTTGTGATTCTGGATGGCCAGATAGCTAGCAACAATAACAAGGAGCTGCCATGTGGGGAATCGTAGGTGGCTCGTTTCAGCTGGTTTTTCCTTGTTCTTGATACCATGTCTTGTTTTGAGGTGTTGACTGATGTCATGTCTATGCTAATTTGGCAAATTTGCTAGCTAGCTAACCAACTACTAACAACTTATTTGAGACAAGTGCTCATTGTGCAAATGTATTTGTTTTCAACAAACATTGACACAAACTAGTTTACATGTTGTCAACAATCTAAGCCAAGCCAGTCTTGCCACATAGTTGTGCTAAACAACCAACCCATCTATTGGCTGATCAGTCAAAATGACAAATCTGCTCGCCGTCGCCATATTTCTTACCAAACCTTACAAATCTAAGCCATCAGTATTCACAGCTATGAAGTGTCAACTTTGTGAAAGAATATATTTTTTTTAATTCAGCAAGCCTATCACATGCCAAGGTGAAGACACATTACCTATGCAGCACTACTATCAGATATACAGGAAGTACTTGCAGGTAGGCACTCAGGGGTCAAGTCAGGTGATGGGAGGTCTTTCCTGCATTAACCCTTCTAGGTAAAACACTTAAATCAGGACTCTTCAAAATCAACTTAAGACGGATTCTTACCGGGTTGCACTCTTCAATACGAAACAGCTGATGAGGTGTACAGCGCTTTAGTACTGGCTCAAGGATTTCAAATGGGACCCCTCCGATCTCGTAGAGCACTAAGAAAAGATCAGAACGTTAACATTCTCTGACTGCCTGTGTGCGCGCGCGTTGAGGTTCCCATGCCTGGGCTATACTCACAGTCAATGTTGTTCTGAAGTGCCCGTATACATTGCTGGTACAAGGACATCATGGTTGGGAGAAAAGCAGACTTTACACCAGAATAGACCTGCATCTTCCGGTTGAGTCTTTGACCAGTGAAGACTGGGCTCTCAGAGACAGAGACTTTAGACTTGTCTTCCACCACTGAAACAAATTACAGCATAAAACCCAGAGAACACACTATTGCAACAGGGAGTACCATTGAGACCAAGGTCTCTAGACGGAGCCCTGCGTTTTACACAGCAAGATTAACTAGGATTCAAGTCATGACATAAAACTACGCGTTCAGTGGAGTTATATTGAGCAAGCTTACAATCTACAACAAACCCTTGGGAATGCAACCATTGACACTCACTTTTCCTGTCGTAGTAGTTGAAGTTGGAGAGCTCATCATATTCCGGTAGGAATGTGGGCAATGGAATATTAAGCAAGTCCATCACAGACCCCTTCATAGCCTTAAAAAAGGATTTCCTTGATCAATGTGACATTGTTGATTCAGAAGGTCAAAATATATTTAAAAAACATTTGTAATTCATTAAAGTGCCATGCCAAATGTACCTTTTGAGGGGTTGAAAAATCAGCAGTCGTCGCAGGTAACTGCTTATTGGATTTCGTGCTGGGCGTCGTTACAACTTTAACTTCTTTTTCAGTCTTGAATTTCTTTGGCGGTTTTTTACTGTCAGATTTTTTCTTCCTCTTAGGTGTGTTGATGTCATAGCTCAAGAAAGACTCAAATGACATAGAGGGCACCTCAACGTCATTTTCATCAGGCTTGTCCTCATCAATAATCGTCGCCATTCTCTCTTTGGTCTTTGATCTTCCCTCACGTACAGTCTTTTTTTTGTCTTCAAGGCAGACTTGCTTTCTTTCACTTGGTTTCCGCCTCTCTCCATTACCCAATGAGTCACTCGCTTTTTTTGCCTTTTTGTTGTCTTGGTCATTGGATTTGTCAATAACTGCCACTTTCCTATCAGGTTTAGATTTTGATGACTTGTCGCTGGGTGGTTTTGATGTTTTCGGACACGGTACTGTTTTTCTATTGGAGTCTTTCCTCGTCCCACATTTCCCTACATTATCTGAATTGTTTTTTGATTCTTCCATGGAAATCGACTTGGCTTTCTTGTGGCTGCTCTTAGATGTGCTTCCAAGCACATTTTTATCTTCCAAATTTCTACTCCAATTATTATTTTTTTCAGAAACCATTAAACCCTCTCGTTTCCCCTTGTTTTTTTTCAACTCATCCTTGGAATTGTCCTTCTTCATAGTGGTCTTGTTTTCCTTCTCACTTTTAAAATGATCCTTCTTCAATTCACTTGAGTCTTCATCTACTTCCTGTAAATGAGCCTTCTCTGCAGTACCTTGGTTTGTGTCTTCAGTTATCAAATGCTCATCTTTGGAAGTAGCTTGGTTTGTGTCTTCCGTTTCCAAATGCTCATCTTTGACATTTTCTTGATTATCGTCAGTTTTCAAATGCTCTTCTTTTGAAGTTCCCTTCTTTTCCACATCAGTTTTCAAATGGTCCCCTCTTGAAGTAGGCCCATCTTGGTTTTCCTCATCAGTTTTTAAACACTCACCTTTTGAAGCATTTTTACTTTGGTCCTCTATTTTTGAGCACACCTCTTTCGAACAGTTTTGAATCTCCGCTTCAGTTATCAAAAGCTTGCTCTCTGAAGCATGATCCTTCTCTGTATGGCTGAATGAGGGAGACATTAAAAACACGCTAGTAATGAACACTGGACAAGCAAACAAATGATTCCAAAGCAGGTGTGTTAAGTACAATACCTCAAGGTTTCTTTTGGAACCAATTTCTTCCAGTGACTGACCAATAGCCTGACGGCTTCTCCTGCATCCCCATGCTTGCGCAAAGAGTTTACAGCTTTGCCAATTCCGGTCTCCTAATCAGAAACAAGACAAACATGCACCAATTTGTACTAAATTGAATGTATGAAAACCACACCTCTTCGTGATAGATATACATAACAATTTTAAGTATAGGAGTGTCTTACTGCAAGAATGTCTAGGGTTATATCCAACTCCTGTAGTTTCTTTAAGATTTTCAGGACCTGTATAATAAAAGATGGCTAAGCATAAACCATACTGTATATGTACTTCAGTTTCAGATATTAGTACAAAATTAGAATGGCCAACATTAATGTTTATCATGAACAACTACCATGGGGAGCATGCCGTTTGTATGAAGAAAAAAATTAATCAACAGGAACACATGAACATACATGCCCAATATGGTCATCCTGGTTTTGGTTCACTAGAAAGCAGTGCTCAACTTGGGCAGGAGCTCACCGGAGCAGAGTAAAGGCACCTCATGTTCTACTGCTGGGCCTACCGAGGGGAGCACAGCACTGCATTGCAAAGCTAGAAGAGTTACAAGATCCGGGTTTAATCCCGGCATGAGTCAACGCCGGCTGCGACCGGGAGACCCATGAGGGGGCGCACAATTGGCCCAGCGTCGTCCGGGTTAGGGGAGGGTTTGGCCAGCTGGGATGTCCTAGTCCCATCGCGCTCTAGCAACTCCTTGTGGGGACCGGGCGCACGCAGGCTGACTTCATTCGCCAGCCGTATGGTGTTTCCTCCGACACATAGGAGCGGCTGGTTTCGGTCTTAAGCGAGCAGTGTGTCAAGAAGCAGTGGCGGGGTCGTGTTACGGAGGATGCATGGCTATTGTAATGGTATTGTAATTGCAGCGATGAGAGAAAATTTACTACGAATTCGATATTAGGAAATTGGGGAGAAAGGGGTAAAAAGTACCAAAAATGAATGAATACAAATACATTCTGCTGCTAGAGCTCCTGTTCCTCTTATATACGATTAGGTCGTAAGCATTGTAGAGCTCCTGCACCTAAATAAACAGTAACGGCACCCAAAGTGATTACCAGAACCCATTTCAGTCCAAGTCAAGTACTGCTAGAAAGTTAGAATTGCTTAAGGTACATTCAAAGAAGGAGCTAAGGGACAGCTTGCCTGCATCCACATCAGTTGTAAAATGTGGCTGCCAACAGAGGCACACATTATTTGAACAGAGGCCCAGAAACAAGACACAAACCAGAAACAAGGTCTTCACATGACAGGTGGCGCGCATTTAATCTCTACTCATAATTATCTACAACAAAGCTATTCCAATAAGTGTTCCCGCAACTCGGTGCTAAATTGACAGACATCCGCCAAAAGTTGGGCAACTGTTTGAGTTGTAAATTATAGCGCCAGAACACCTCCCACTCCACACTAGGGTGACTAGATGGGATGCAACTCATGTCAAGTGACTTTTCGTAGCAGGTTGGGAGAGTTAGGTTAAGAAAAGGGTTAGGGTTAGCTAAAATGCAAACATTTTCCGACACGACTCGGAACAGGCAACTTTTGACGTGACTTTGACATTAGCTGCAGCCCTTCTAGCCATGATCCTCTACACTCCTACCCAATATGAAGTTGTTGCACACATGTTCACCACACCAACATCTTCAGCAGCATACAGACAATAGTTTATAAAAAAAACTATTTCAAAACATTCATGAGTGTCAAACAAAACAAGCATTTCATGAATGATTTGGGGGAGCAACTATGCAAAGTTAATATACATGTTAAAACAGAATAGGCCACGTGATGTTGTAAACCTCAGTGCTTCCAACACTACTAGCCTACTATACAATAATTGGGATTCAGTCGAGAAGGCGAGAAAAAGCTATGCAATTTGAACCATTGGTGTCCATCTAATACTGTCCAGGTCATAAGTATTTGTACAATAAAGAGCCGTCTTAAAACAACAGGCAATTACACTAGTTATTGGTGCGTCTAAAATACCTTCTTTGATTCTGTCGTTTCTTTGAGCTGAAGTTTTAACTGCAACACTTTCTTCGACACATCAAGCGCGTCCATCACGCTTTGCACACGTGCATTCATTCACCTGCAGACCCGAAAGCTCTATTGCGCCATGGTCACATTTTATAAGGGGCGGTCTCAAAGTGTTTTTATTAAAGTGGTATGTCCAATTATACAAATATCAATTTGTGAACATGAGCAGATGTCAATGTCACTGTAAAAGACCCCTCTACATCAGAGCAATTATGCATCCCATAAAGCCTTAAGTACACATGAGCCGATTAAATGATATGGTCCTAAGGTCACAAATTACACATCCATTAGACACATTAGACATCACGGTTGTCTGAAAATCTTCATCCTCATGATAATATTATTTCGCCATACGCAATCTGAACTTTATCACTAGTCTAATTAATAACCATATAACCATGACGTATATTTAAGGTATTACATTGGGTTGACAAATAGGCCCTACCCGTGATAATCAAGCCAGAGAGATGGATTTGAATGTAGCCAGGGTGATCCCAGCTTCCATAGACTAGTATTGTTATGGTGCATGATTGCCTGGTGAGGGGTATGGCTTCAGGGTCTTCAACCTCAAGATACAGTATGTGACCCCCTTACGCGTATTGCGCAACACTTCTATTCGCATGCTCAGAGGAGGAGTTTGCCCCGCTTTTCTGGCACTGTTGAGTATAGCCAGTCTCTCCTGCACACTATCTGGAGGTGCAAGTCTTTTTTTCACCGGCTTATCATCTCTTTGGTAAGTAAGCCCACGTTTAGGCCATATTATTCCTATGTTTGTAATGTCTTTATGTCTGTCTGTCAATGAAAAAAAGGTTGTTTTGATTTTGTCACAGTAGCCTAATGTGTATGTTTAACACCACAGTTGTATTGTCAGTTTATTTCCATCAGGAACGTTTTTACTATAGGCTGATTATTTTATAGACTACAATATAGATCTACTGACTTTTTGGATAATGTTTGGGATTTTTTGTTCAACTTTCAGTTTCTTTAAATGTATCGTTTCTAGAAACGTCAATTATTTAATTGATTAGTTGATCATTGGGCCTGTTTATTTTTACCTTCAGAATTAACTGAACTTTTTAAAAGGACATTTGGCCAGGTCCTCCTGACACAAGTCTATAAAAGGAACGTCATGGGTGAGCTATCCAGCGTTGCTATTCCTGGACATGGCACTGATAACTTGCGACAGATGCAGAGAGTGGAATGTTGACTCGCTGACTTGAGCTATAGCATCATTCCGGTATAGGCCTATAATACTGTCGTTTTAACTAATTTGATTGGGGGAAAAATGCTAGTCTATAGTAATCATGTTTACGTTGAATATGTCTAACAAAATTGCTTTAAATTGTAATCAAATAAATGTAAAAAATGCAAGCAAATTAGAATAGGCCTATAGAATTAAGGAATTCAATGTCCTTGTCACAATCGTCTCCAAATGTAAATAAAACAAATGTAAAAAAATACAACGGTTTATGTTTTCATTAAGTTGTTGAACTTTCGTTGCAACTTTCAAAATATCAAAATGACAGTATAAATGCACTCAAATTATTGTGTTTTCTTCAGACAGCCTTATAAGGCTACTTTATACCTTATTCACACTTTATTCAGCCACTTTATTCCACAACATACATTGTCAAATGGCAGCAGCAACATACAGTATATAACATGCCAAGATGCAGGACTGACATTTTTGAAAAGCAGTCCTACTTATAACCACAAATACAAATAAAGCTGTAATGATTATAGCCCACTATTATACACATTTGAATTTTACAATATTTTGTGTGACAATATTTCAGTCAACTGTACATCCGTCAGATTCGTCAGAAATGTATTACTTGCCATATGGTGTTGTGATTGTGATTGTTTTTAAATCAACATGTTTCTCTCATTTTCTTTCCTGTAGGTCTGGGCTGTGCCCCTCTGCTGCAGACATGGCACCCAAAAAGAACAAGACTGCCAAAAAGAACAAAGGGGAGAACAGTGAGGTAACCATAATGGTGGAGGATAGCCCGATCAAAAACATTAATGGGCTGAACACCTTATTAGAGGGAGGAAACAGCTTTACCTGCATCTCAAGTGAAGTCACTGACCCTGTATATGCTCCTAATCTCCTGGAAGGTCTTAGCACCATGAGGCAGGACAGTTTCCTCTGTGACCTGACCGTCTGCACCAAGTCAAAGTCCTTCGATGTCCACAAAGTTGTCATGGCCTCCTGCAGTGAGTACGTTCAGAATATGCTGAAGAAGGATTCCACCCTCACGAAGATCGACCTGAATGACCTTTCACCCACAGGCCTGGCCACTGCCATCACATATGCCTACTCAGGGAAACTAACCCTGTCGTTGTACAGCATTGGCAGTACCATTGCAGCAGCCATGTTGTTGAAGATCAACACCCTGGTGAAGATGTGCAGCGACTTCCTCATGCAAGAGCTCAGCGTGGAGAACTGCATGTACGTGGCCAACATCGCCGACACTTACGACCTCAAAGAAACCAAGGAGGCTGCCCAGAAGTTCATGAGGGGGAACTTTATCGAGTTCTCTGAGATGGAGCAGTTCCGGAAGCTCACCTACGAGCAGATCAACGACTTCCTCAGTGATGACTCCCTGCAATTGCCCTCTGAGGTTACAGCCTTCCAGATAGCCATGAAGTGGTTGGACTTTGATGAGAAGAGACTGAAATACGCCCCAGATCTTCTGACCAACATCCGCTTCGGCACCATCTCAGCTATGGACCTGGTCAACCATGTCCAGAGTGTGCCCAGAATGATGCAGGACCCAGAGTGCCATCGTCTCCTGGTGGACGCCATGAATTACCACCTGTTGCCTTACCAGCAGAACATTCTGCAGTCCCGCAGAACAAAGGTGCGTGGTGGCCTCCGTGTCATGCTGACAGTGGGTGGACGACCAGCCTTGGCGGAAAAATCTCTCAGCAAAGAGGTTCTCTACAGGGATGAGGACGACATATGGAATAGGCTGACAGAGATGCCAGCTAAGAGCTTCAATCAGTGTGTGGCAGTCCTGGATGGCTTCCTTTATGTTGCTGGTGGCGAAGACCAGAATGATGCCAGGAACCAGGCTAAACATGCTGTCAGCAACTTCTGCAGGTGAGCATTGGATTCTATATAAGCTTATTCTATTGTAAATGTATTGTTTCTACTCTTAATTAAAGTATGGCCGATATTACACAGACCATGACAAGATATTGTACTGTACATTCAGTTAATAGTTTGTATCTGATAACATGTCTTTGTCCATTAGGTATGATCCTCGATTCAACACCTGGATTCATTTGACCAACATGATCCAGAAGCGCACACACTTCAGTCTCAACACCTTCAATGGCCTCTTGTTCGCTATTGGAGGTCGTAACTCTGATGGATGCCAAGCTTCAATGGAGTGCTACGTGCCCTCCTCCAATCAATGGCAGATGAAAGCTCCCATGGAGATCCCCCGGTGCTGCCATGCCAGCTCCGTCATTGATGGCAAGATCCTTGTTAGTGGTGGTTACATCAACAACGCTTACTCCAGGGCTGTGTGCAGCTATAACCCTTCCACTGATATGTGGCAGGATAAGAACAGTTTGAGTTCCCCTAGAGGCTGGCATTCCGCTGCTACAGTTGGAGACCGGGCTTATGTGATTGGTGGCAGCCAGTTGGGTGGTCGTGGAGAGAGGGTGGATGTCTTAGCTGTTGAGTGTTTCAACCCTCACAATGGACAGTGGAGCTACTCTGCCCCGCTAAACACAGGAGTGAGCACTGCTGGTATCGTCAGCATGAATAATAAGATCTATCTCCTTGGAGGCTGGAACGAAATTGAGAAGAGGTACAAGAAATGCATCCAGGTGTATAACCCTGACCTCAATGTATGGACTGAGGACGATGAGTTGCCAGAGGCTACAGTTGGCATCTCATGCTGTGTCGTTACCATACCCACACGTAAAACACGAGAGTCCAGGGCCAGCTCAGTTTCATCTGCGCCAGTCAGCATATAGAATCTGGCAGGTTGTTTGAAGATGTAGTTTGCTTGCTAGTTAAAGCAAGACCAAAAATCCTCTAGCCAGTCCATTTCAGAAAATCCTTTATGCAGAAATTGATCATCCCTTCTTGAGTTCAGAAAAAAAACTGATAACATACAAATGTCACGCATACATCTAATTTGGAATTGAATCAGATGTATTCAAATTGTTTTTATACGTATTATTAACGGTTGAATTTCTTCCAAATTAAGTCAAATCATAAAACTGTTATGTGCGACATGAATTCAAGAAGTTGTTTTGTGTTGTGAGACTAATTTAAATATTTTATTATCAAGAGAACATTTGTTTACTTTAGTTTTCCATAATAGTTGAATCAGTCCTTCTCTCCGTAGACCACAGAATCAGTCCTTCTCTCCGTAGACCACTGAATCAGTCCTTCTCTCCGTAGACCACAGAATCAGTCCTTCTCTCCGTAGACCACAGAATCAGCCCTTCTCTCTGTAGACCACAGAATCAGCCCTTCTCTCCGTAGACCACAGAATCAGTCCTTCTCTCTGTAGACCACAGAATCAGTCTTTCTCTCCGTAGACCACAGAATCAGTCCTTCTCTCCGTAGACCAGTCCTTCTGATTGTGCTAATAGTGACTGCATTATTTGTATAATACACATAAACATACCTATATGTTGAACCCTTGTTATACCCTGGTCACTATCATTATTTTCCAGTGACATAAATCTAATTATAAACCCTGAATGCTGATTGGCTGACAGGTTTGACAAAACATGTATTTTTACTACTTTAATTACATTGGTAACCAGTTTATAATATCAATAAGGCACCTCGAGGGTTTGTGGTATATGGCCAATATACCACGGCTAAGGGCTGTATACAGGCACTCCGCTTTGAGTCGTGTATAAGAACAGCCCTTAGCCATGGTATATTGTCCATATACCACAACCTCTCGGGCCTTATTGCTTAAATACACTGTGTACAGTATAATCAACTACTAGACATTGGGGAGGACGGCTAACAATAATGGCTGGAACAGAGTCCATGGAATGGCATTAAACACATGATACCATGCCACTGAATCCGCTCCAGTCATTACCACGAGCCCGTTCTCCCCAATTAAGGTGTCACCAACCTCATGTGATATACAGGTATACAAGTGTGATTAACATTTAAAGGGACATTTAAAAAATGTTCAACTCATATGCATCATCTCCAGCACCACCCCAACATCAACATATGTAAATGATGGCGTGTTTCTATGTTTTGCATTAAAATAGATAGAGGAAGTGTTTCCAATGACATCATCGGTTTGCATCATGTGACTAATTGTCTACTAATTGGTTGATGATGTCATTGGAAACACTTATCTTCTGCTATCTTTTTTACGAAACATGACATTGCAGAAGATAAAGGAATTACTAAGCATTCTCTGTTGCTGAAATAATACATTATGAAAAACTGATATTGTACCTACCAGGAGTAGATGCTGCTGGTTACTTGTTGGTTCATGTTGTTGAGTATTAAACACACTACACAGTACAGTCGTGTGACTTGTATGTACTGTCCTGACTCAGAAGAAGCTGTTGGGAGAATGTTGTTATGGTGAAGGTTGAATGGGGTCAAAAATGTATTTGAGAGTGGTAATATTTGTTTTGTAAAAAGAGTGAATACTGGAAAATAAAGCTATTAGCCTGAACTGTTAAGGGTGTGGGCACTTTGCAACAGTGCCTTGTAATTTCCCTGACAGCTCATGATTTGTTTTATTCTTATATTTACATTTTTAAAAAGTTGTGTGTATGACATATAACTGAAATGGTTTATTTAAGAGGTGGATGGTTCTAATTTTCACAAAACATGTCCTCACTTGTTGGTGAAGCTGGATTGATTAGTCTTACCATACTCCTTTCAAGGCAATACACCAGTATTAAAAAAAATCCTACATAAATATTGTCTGAATTTGACTTTTCCTCTGTTATTTATGCAAAGCTATTTATCACTTTATCTTTGGTATACGTTTGCATATTTTTACAAGGCCACAGAAGCATTTTGCTTTCGTTTGGAAGGAATACATCATGAAAAAAGTTGCCCCTCATCAGTCAGTATAGCAACTGTAGTTGAGTAGATGTTTTAGTTAGCCATGTACAAAGGAACCAAGGGAGTATTCTTACTGAAAGAGTGAGCTAAATCAAGCACACCTCAAACAGTATACATGTATTTGATCCAGATCTGCTTAACAGGTATGAGCTTTCCTGGCTTTAGCGCAGCAAATCCAGTGGCTGTGAGACATATTTGCCTATGAATACTAATCATAGATGGTTAACCCTAACCCTAACCCTAACCCTGTTTCGTGGTCTAACAGTCCTCGTTGTTGAATCATTGTGACACAAGACACATCTCATGATGGGTAAAAGCAAAGAGCTGTCTCTTTATGGCAAATTTATGGTGAAATGATTGTCTTTCCACTTCCGTATTATGGCCCCAACAGTGCTCACTGGAACATTCAGAATCTTAGAAATGCGCCTATAACCAATGCCATCATTATGTTTTGCAACAATTAGGTTGCGAATGTCTTGAGACAGCTCTTTGCTTTTACCCATCATGAGATGTGTCTTGTGTGACACCTTGGCAATGAGACCTTTTTGTAGGCCATCAGTTGGGACTGAACCAGCTGATATTAATTTGCACTGACAGGGGGCTCGATTGTTTTTTAATTACTGATAGTTTTCAGCTGTTGTCTTGGCTTTCCATGCCTTTTTGAACCTCCCTTTCTTCATGTGTTCAATACTTTTCCCCTGTGTCATTTCACATTATTACACATAACTTAATTTCTGAACTTATTTGTTTTGGTTTCTTTGTATGTATTGATTACTTGGGTTTGTTACCAACATCTGGTGAAACTTTCATGTCAATAGCACCTTTGGAAATATATTTACTGAGAAAAATGGTGACGTGTTCAATACTTATTTCACCCGCTGTATATAATACATATATAATACAGACCTATTTTTACGACGTCTGTGAGGTATCAATAATATAACATAGATCTAAAGTTAAGTATGTATATGTGATGCAATAACGACCAGCAGTGTAGGTCACTCTATGACTTCTTCATCATTCCATTACAGTTTTTCTCAATTGCTTTGGCTAATTTTTTTAAACAGTCTTAGCATTCTCTAAACTGTAAGTGCAGTTGTCACAACTGTTTTATGGGACATCACAACTCTATTGCATGTGTGCAAAATGTAGTAACTCACCCAAAACATTTAATTCATGCTTCAAAACCTAGTTATTGTGTCAGTAAATGTAGTAACTCACCCAAAACATTTAATTCATGCTTCAAAACCTAGTTATTGTGTCGGTAAATGTAGTAACTCACCCAAAACATTTAATTCATGCTTCAAAACCTAGTTATTGTGTCGGTAAATGTAGTAACTCACCCAAAACATTTAATTCATGCTTCAAAACCTAGTTATTGTGTCAGTAAATTGGCCAATGCCGCCAAAATGAAATGTTTTTTTGTCATGGTGTGAGCCATACTGGTCAAAATGTTTAGATGTTTTTTCACCATGACAGGCAACCCTGGAAATGTTTGTTATATACAAATTTCAGTTTTTTGTTGACACTGACTGCTTACTGTACTATACAAGAATGTCCGTTTTGTCTAGCTGAATGCTATTGTGTATCACACTGAGCTTTTTAGATACCGATTTCAACAGTATGTAAAAGTTTACTGGGAAAAGTCATTACTGTACAATACTGTAGTACACAGGAAAATGAAATGCAAATTTGTATGTATACAGTACATTTCTTTTTGTAGCAATGTGTTACATGTGTTACATTTGCATGTCAATTTTTACATATTTCTTACATGTAAATTCATATATAGTGAACAGAATATATAGTGAACAAAAAAAAATTAAAACCCGCAACAACAATGAAAAACCTGCGGTAGTTCTGTAAAAAACAATAAATTGTACCTCCTCACAGTACTTCATCTTCTTGGCCAGCGATTTTCGTCAACATCACATCTGATGTTTTCCCTTGCGATGCACCGGGGGGGGAAATCTCCTTGCGTGGCGCAACCATCCACTGCAATGATCGCATGTGATGTCCTCACAAGCAGCATTCATGGCATCTAACAGAGACATCTGATCTTGTGCCCAATAGTCATATACTTTCCACCTTCATGCTGAAAAAAACTATTCTATCGGATTCAGGAATGGGGAGGATGGTGGCAGGAACTCCATTGTTGTCCTTTCATGTGCAGAAAACCATTCCCTAACAATGTTGGTTCGGTGGAAGCTGACATTATCCCACACAATTACATAATTTGTCAAATCTGGTCTAACTTAACATCTTTTGTGTTTTGGTATTAGGTATGTGTAAAGTGTATTTAGGAAGGCCAGGAGAAGTTGGGTGTTATAGGGCCCAATGTGTGGAATATGTGTGTTCACACCATTCTCAGAAATGGCAGCACACATTGTAATATTGGAAATTGTGGCTCGGTGTCCAATGAGATTGCGGCCACGTCTCCTGCCTTTGGCCAGATTGAACCCAGCCTCGTCCACAAAAACAAGAATGTGGGTCATGTCATGTCCTTCCAGCTCCATTATTCTCGATATAGTCACACAACTCCCTGTACAATATACCATGTGCACACCAATGGTTTATCTGGACATAATGGTACGCAGCTCCTTCACTCTGTCACTATCCCTCTCAAATGGCACCTTGTAGAGTTGTTTCATATTCATTAGATGTTTTTCTGTCTATAGTGGAAATGATGACAGAATTGATATTTGCGAAGATATTGTTGTATATATATTTATGATTGCACTTTGGATCTCTCTTAGTCTCATGGAATTGTTGGCTGTGACCATGTTGCAGATTTCTTGTTCTTGCTGATGTCTGAATACTACTGCTCTGCCACCAGCATGAGGTCGTTGGCAGTCCTATATAGGACATGTAGAATTCACAAATAGATCATGTTACAGATAGTATACTGTATTGAAATTGTGCTGTGTTACTGTATATTCCTCATACATATCTTATGGTACATTGTGATTTTGCAGACATGCATTTACCTTTACAGTAGTCGCTGTATTGTTGTGAATTAAATGCTGTAACAAAAGTAAAGAATGAGTACATATTTACCTGTTTTCCCTACGGAATGTTTGCACAATAGATGACACTGTGTACCTGTTTACATTAGGCTGTCCTCTCCGACCTGCCTCTTTCATTGTAAGACCATGGTTAATGACATGGTCCACAATTGTGGCTCTGATTTCATCAGGGACTATTATTCTTTGCCTTCTACCTCTTCCTCCATTATGTCTTCCTCTAACACCACCACCACGCATCCTTACACATCTTCTTATTTCTCTTCCACCAGCATGTAGCTGCTGTTCAGGGTAGAGAGAGGAAGAGAGAGGAAGAGAGAGGTAGAGATGTAGAGAGAGGTAGAGGAAGAGAGAGGTAGAGAGGAAGAGGGAGGTAGAGAAGAAGAGAGAGATAGAGAGGAAGAGAGAGAAAGAGAGGAAGAGAGAAAGAGAGGAAGAGAGGTAGAGAGGAAGAGAGGGAGGTAGAGAAGAAGAGAGAGGTAGAGAGAGATAGAGAGAGGTAGAGAGATAGAGAGATAGAGAGGAAGAGAGAGAAAGAGAGGAAGAGAGGTAGAGAGGAAGAGAGGGAGGAAGAGAGGAAGAGAGGAAGAGAGAGGTAGAGAGAGGAAGAGAGGTAGAGAGATAGAGAGATAGAGAGGAAGAGAGAGAAAGAGAGGAAGAGAGGTAGAGAGGAAGAGAGGGAGGAAGAGAGGTAGAGAGGAAGAGAGGGAGGTAGAGATGGGGGTAGAGAGGGAGGTAAGGAGGAATAGAGAGGAAGAGGGAGGTAGAGAGGTAGAGATGGAGGTAGAGAGGAAGAGAGAGAGAGAGGAAGAGAGAAAGAGTGGTAGAGAGAGAGATAGTGTAACAGAGGAAGAGAGAAAGAGAGGTAGAGAGGTAGAGAGAGGTAGAGAGGAAGAGAGGTAGAGAGGAAGAGAAAGGAAGAGAGAAAGAGAGAAAGAGAGAAAGAGAGGGAGAGAGGAAGAGAGGAAGAGAGGGAGAGAGGAAGAGAGGAAGAGTGGAAGAGAGGAAGAGAGGAAGATAGAAAGAGAGGAAGAGAGGTAGAGAGAGGTAGAGAGGAAGATAGGGAGGTAGAGTGGAAGAGAGGAAGAGAGAAAGAGTGGAAGAGAGGAAGAGAGAAAGAGAGGTAGAGAGGTAGAGAGAGGTAGAGAGGGAAGTAGAGAGGAAGGCCTAGTGGGTTCAGACCAGAACACATGGTTACTGTACCTAAACCTCCTGAAAGAGGCGGGGCAAGTTTTGTGAGAGAAAGAGATCTGAAGGATCATGAGAGAGAAAGAGAGAGAGTAGCAAAGACAAAGAGACCAGAAAGAAACACCCCCATAAAGAAGATTAGAGTTAAAAACAGGTTCAGCACCTGGTTCGACCGTGATCTTGCAGAATTACTCCACCTCAAGAATTGCATTTGGCGAAAGGCTCGGAACATACTCAGGATGACTGGCTCTCCTTCATTTAAATGAGAAATAAGAGCACTCAGGCTATCCGGAAGGCCAAAGTTAGTTACTTTAAGGAGCAGTTCTCTATCTGTGGGTCTAACCCCAAGACGTTCTGGAACACTGTTAAAGAACTGGAGAATAAACCTTCCTCCTCACAGCTGCCCATGTCCCTTAAAGTTGATGATGTGGTTGTTACTGACAAGATGCACATGGCTGAGCTCTTTAATCACCATTTCAGGATTCCTATTTGACTCAGCCATGCCTCCTTGCCCGTCCAACATTTCCTCATCTCTCTCCCCGTCTAATGCGACTAGCCCTGATGTAGGCAGTCACTGAGTCCGAGGTGCTAAAGGAGCTCCTTAAACTTGAACCCAAAAAAACATCTGGGTCAGATTGTTTAGACCCTTTCTTCTTTAAGGTTGCTGCCCCTATCATCGTCAAGCCTATCTCTGACCTTTTTAAACTGTCTCTCCTCTCTGGGGAGGTTCCCATTGGTTGGAAGGCAGCCACAGTCCGTCCTTTATTTAAAGGAGGAGATCAAGCTGATCCTAACTGTTATAGGCCTATTTCTATTTTGTCCTGTTTATCAAAAGTGTTGGAAAAACTTGTCAATAATCAACTGACTGGCTTTCTAGATGTCTATAGTATTCTCTCTGGTATGCAATCTGGTTTCCGCTCAGGTTATGGATGTGCCACTGCAACCTTAAAGGTCCTCAATGATGTCACCACTGCCCTTGATTCTAAGCAATGTTGCTGCTATTTTTATTGACTTGGCCAAAGCTTTTGATACGGTAGACCATTCCATTATTGTGGGCCGGCTAAGGAGTATTGGTGTCTCTGAGGGGGTCTTTGGCCTGGTTTGCTAACTACCTCTCTCAAAGAGTGCAGTGTATAAAGCCTCAGCCACTGCCTGTCACCAAGGGTGTACCCCAAGGCTTGATCCTAGGCCCCACGCTCTTCTCAATTTATATCAACAACATAGCTCAGGCAGTAGGAAGCTCTCTCATCCATTTATATGCAGATGATAAAGTCTTATACTTAGCTGGACCCTCCCCAGATTTTGTGTTAAACGCTCTACAACAAAGCTTTCTTAGTGTCCAACAAGCTTTCTCTGCCCTTAACCTTGTTCTGAACACCTCCAAAACAAAGGTTATGTGGTTTGGTAAGAAAAATGCCCCTCTCCCCAAAGGTGTGATTACTACCTCTGAGGGTTTAGAGCTTGAGGTAGTCACCTCATACAAGTACTTGGGAGTATGGCTAGACGGTACACTGTCCTTCTCTCAGCACATATCAAAGCTGCAGGCTAAAGTTAAATCTAGATCTTGGTTTCCTCTATCGTAATCGCTCCTCTTTCACCCCAGTTGCCAAACTAACCCTGGTTCAGATGACCATCCTACCCATGCTAGATTACAGAGATGTAATTTATAGATCGGCAGGTAAAGGTGCTCTTGAGCGGCTAGATGTTATTTACCATCAGATTTGCCACCAAAGCTCCTTATAGGACACATCACTGCACTCTATACTCCTCTGTAAACTGGTAATCTCTGTAACCCACTGTAAAACCAACTGGTTGATGCTTATTTATAAAACCCTCTTAGGCCTCACTCCCCCCTATCTGAGATATCTACTGCAGCCCTCATCCTCCACATACAACACCTGTTCTGCCAGTCACATTCTGTTAAAGGTCCAAAGCACACACATCCCTGGGTCGCTCGTCCTTTCAGTTTGCTGCAGCCAGCGACTGGAACGAGCTGCAACAAACACTCAAACTGGACGGTGTTTGAATCAATCTCTTCATTCAAAGACTCAATGATGGGCACTCTTACTGACAGTTGTGGCTGCTTTGCATGATGTCTTGTTGTCTCTACCTTCTTGCCCTTTGTGCTGTTGTCCGTGCCCAATAATGTTTGTACCCTGTTTTGTGCTGCTACCATGTTGTGTTGCAGCCATGTTCTGTTGCTACGATGTTGTTGTCATGTTGTGTTGCTACCATGCTGTGTTGCTGCCATGCTATGTTGTTGTCTTAGGTCTCTCTTGTTGTGATGTGGTGGCAGGTAGCCTAGTGGCTAGGTTGTTGGGCCAGTAACTGAAAGGTTGCTGGATTGAATCCCTGTGCTGACAAGGTAAATCATTTGTTGTTGTTGTTGTTTATTTGATGTTGTATTTTGAATCCCAGCCCTCATCCCCGCAGGAGGCCTTTTGCCTTTTAGTAGGTCGTCATTGTAAATAAGAATTTGTTCTTAACCGACTAACAAAGGTTAAATAAAGGTTAAATCGGATAAAAAGAGACCAGTAGAATTCCTCAAATAGACAAGCACCTCTTTTATCTCAGATTTTTCTGAACTAATAACCTCTGTATGCCCCACCCTCTCCAACATTGTAATTCTGGGAGACTTTAACATCCATGTTGACTAACCCAAGTGCTCTATTCCTGCTGACTTCCTTAACTGGACGGGCTAAATCTTGTGCAACAACCGTGGACACACATTGGACCTTTAGATAGAGTGAGAGAGTGGGTGGGTGGGTAGGTAGGTAGATACTTTAGGTCGGTAGGTAGATACTTTATTGATCCCAGAGGGGAAATTTCTTTGTCAAGCAGCTACGAAAAAAAACACAGTGCAGGTGCCAGAACGAAAATACACAAAAGACAGATACACGATACAGAAAAAGCTATAAAAAGACATTGCATAGTATGGATGGATGGCTGAAAAGGTACACTATACATTGGTGGATGGTACATGGTTAACTATACTATACATTATGCGAGAAATGGCGGTGGAAAAACGCCTTTATGCACAAATGTTGATATAATAGGCTTACCATCATGTCGAAGTAAACTTGGAGTCACGCGATGATAAAGTGTGTGGTCCTCCCACTTCGATTCGGGAAAACATGCAGTTTATTATTTTAGATTAAATAAATTATGATGAGCTTCACAGGGTGGTGAAAGTTGAAAATAGAGTAAAGTAGAGTTGAAAATGCGATGGAAACACATTGAACTTTAAATTTGGTACATGACAATGACAATTGAAGCGAAAAATGTTGTTTGCACTATGTCATCACGTAATTATTTTTGATCTGCAACAAGTCAGTTCAGTGGAAAAACACCACTGGTGTGAATTTTTTTTTCTTAATGCGGATTTTTCAAATTTCGCATGAAAATCTGTCGCCAATTGGATGGAAACCTATAGACTAAAACAAAACACCCTAAAGCAGTGTATCAGATGTGAAAGTCACTCCTCAGCCTGAAGTGTCGCCCCACCCAGCTTCTCATTGCTTTTCTTTTATTGAAAATGAATGGCTTCCTTTGTTTCATCGCACGACATTGTCCCCGGTTAACACCGGCCGTTAGCCCTACTTTACTTGCATTCCACTGGGCTGGCATCTCAACACAATGCATTAACTCCACTCTGATTTAGTGGTAATATCGGAACAGACAGTAGACAAATCCTAATGTTCTCTTACAGTTTATTAGGCTACAGATGAAATAAATTAACGTTACAAGGTGGTGAAAGTGCACGGTGTGATGTCAGCCACAGAGATCTCTACACATTTCTTTATAGGCTTGGCTACTCATTCTATTATGCTAAACTATGACTTTGGCATAATGCCCAGTTTGGCAAAGATGGGGAAACTATGTGAAAGACCAGCACAGTAAGTGAAATAAATTGCATTGTCATCGTTGCAATGTTTTTTTGTTTTGTTGACACACCTTACGGTACTTTCAAGAAGGCAGGTTAGAGCGTTGGGCACTTAACCCTAATTTTCTCCAGGGGCGCCGTACTACTACGGCTAACCCTGTAGGTTGGCCGTCATTGTAAATAAGAATTTGTTCTTAACTGACTTGCCTAGTTAAATAAAGGTACAAAAAAATCATGTGAACTCGGAAATAACCGAGGTCAAATCATGACATTGGTGATCTTTAGGTCAGAAAGTCGGAGGTCTAGAGAGATGCCAGAGTTTCCAACTTGGAATTCCGAGTTGGATAACCATTCAAAAGATTGTCCCAGTTCTCAGTTGTTTTGAACGCGGCAGTAGTAGAGTGGTTTAGTAGGCCTATGCCCAATATTTTTTACAACTAATTCAAGATATATCGCAGCTTGTCGTTTCCAATGGGAACAAATGAGTCATAGTGGGCAGAACCAAGCATGCGCTAGCGATATCCTATAGGCGAGTTTGCACGCCTTTTAAAAAGCGCGATTAAAAAAAGAAAATAACGTTTTCAAAGACTACAAAACTTAGTCCACTGTTCAAAACAGATTCTAGTTTTGGGAACAGAAAACTGTATTGACATCAGTTGAGACGATCTGTTGAATGTCGGCCAAAATCCATCCCGTTCCATCCTCTCCCACTACCCGCGTGGGCTTCCTCTCATTGTTCTATCTGTGTCTATGCCTAGTGCAAGAGGCGTCACTGCAGTGTCCCTGGTTCGAATCCAGGCGTGATTGGGAGTCCCATAGGGCGGCGCACAATTGGCCCTTCGTCGTCCAGGTTTGGCCGGGGTAGGCCGTCTTTGTAAATACGAATTTGTTCTTAACTGACTTGCCTAGTTAAAAAACGGTTAAATGAAAAAAAAAAAAAGCCTAGTATTTTGAGGGAGGAGGGAAAGATTGCTGAGTCACAATGACGCGTTCCCCTGCTGGTGCTTCGTAATCGACTAGGTCATCGATTTACAGATTGCTATAACATATAATGTGGTTAGCTGATATGTAAACTATCTATCCAGGCGTTGTCAAATCTGGCAGACATGGGAAACGTATGAGCAGATGAACGCCCCCACAGTCACACGTGTTAGACACTGTGAGTGTGAAGAGTGCAAGGAAGGAAATTGTGTTCACTTGTTTCGTGGCTAGTGCATTGAATTGACCTCTCCTCACTAGCCGCAAGGAAGTGATTCCATCACGGGGAAATGTATTTAGGTGTAGGTACTTTTCCGAATTAGATAGGTATTGCTGGGGGAACAACCTTGACATTATAATTGGCGCGTGGGACATTGTATCAGCGGCACATTTTAATAGCTTGCTAGCTAACGTTAGATGGATAACGAGAGATGTGTGAAGGCCTCCCCCTTGTTGGCATCTAACAATTATCCAGCGTTACAGTTTAAATAGCAAGACCATTGTTGGTTGGGTTCAAGTTCTGTTTCGTTGACAGTAGCTACGTCGCTGAACTTGGATAAAACGTTAACGAACAACATTTATAGATAGATAAACACATTAGCAAGCGCTAGTCTCGCTGTTGGTGCCGAACGCTTGCGATATGGGCTTGCTGTCAAAAGGGTCACCGCTCAACTGGGAAGAAACCAAAAAGTATGCAGACCATGTTAGGAAACATGGCATCGTTCAGTTTCTCAACATATATAACAAGGTGAAAGAACGACAGAAAGATGTCTTGTTATGGGGCGATGAGGTAAGGATGTGGTATTGCTGAACCTTTGCATAACGTGCTTTTTGCATAACCAACAATAACATGTGATCCACAATAATGCAGTGTCAGTGAGTCTACTCTATCACCAGTGAAGTTGTAACTATGTTGCCAACTTGGATTGTATTGATGAAACTGGAACCGAATTGCAACAACGGCGTGTAACACTTGTTTCAGTTAGGCTACATGTATGTATTTTATTTAACTAGGCAAGTCAGTTAAGAACAAATTCTTATTTACAATGACGGTCTACCAAAAAGGCCTCCAGCGGGGACGGGGGCTGGGATAAAAAATATGGGACAAAACACACATAACGACAAGAGAGACACCACTACATAAAGAGATACCTAAGACGAAAACACAGCATGGCAACAACACAGCATGGCAGCAACACAGCATGGCAGCAACACAAAACATGGTGCAAACATTATTGGGCACAGACAACAGCACGAAGGGCAAGAAGGTTGAGCCACACTGTCATCAGGATAGTAGTGCATGCAGTACAAGTAGTTGTATCCGAATGCTTGGATGTTTATACTCAGTCCATGAACATTGAACCCATTCAAAGCATCTGACCATCACATAACTGTTTTAGATTTAGACAACTTTAATCAGTAACTGATGTATAATTACTCAGGCCATGGAACCGTTTATTGTTGCTAGGAGAGGCATGTAGACTAGTGGTTAAAGCTTTGGGCCAGTTATCCAATGGTTGCTGTTTTGAATACCTCAATGTGCCCTTGAGCAAGGCACTTAACTCTAATTTGCTCCAGGGGAACCATACAAGTATGGCTGACCCCGTAAAACAATTTATTAATGCGGTGTATGTGAAATCGTCATAATTTTTTTTTTGTCTTGAGAATATATATATGAAAACCTCAATATTCTCAAGACAAAAAAAAAATATATATATATATATACACACACAAACACAATTGTTTACATTTCATGACAACTAATGCATACTTAATACAAAAGGGTTCCAAATGTCTGTCATCAAAAAAGTGTTTGGTAAGTAAATGCCTAAAACATAATAAATATGCTTATTTATCATCACATGGTTTGCACCTATAGAGACATTTTATTTTGAGAAATGTCTTATCTGTTGGCCCTTAACATGCACCTGGCATGTCCATAGGTAGTTTAAAAAAAGTTCTGCATAGCCTCTTGATGTAGTCGATATGTGATTTCTGTCTGTGCTGACTTCAGTGTGCCTCAATTTGATGTGGAATGTTGTTGTTATAGATTAATCCCTCTTTCAGACAAGGGGATTACAGGGTAGCAGAGTCAAAGTCAAGGAAACATAATTGATGAATTGGAATGGATGTGATGGCGCCCCGTTTTGATCTTGGGAAGTATGGATCAAGGCTTTGGGTCTACACAGTGACGCACATTGGAAAGAAAGGTGGTGTTTGTAGACCTGGTCTGCTCCATTCTGGTGTAACGAACAATAACAAAAGTTTAGCCTCATGGCTTATCTTGCATTTTTAATTGGAGAATAGAAGAGAAAAAAAAATGTGATTATGCCACACCATCCTATTGAGGTTGAAAGCCTGGTGTCTTCTAGTCATCAGCACAGTGGTTACTAGGGTGAGGTTCAATAATATAAAAAAAAAAGACCAACACCCAGGCTGAATTTGAGCTGTGACATCTTATGGCCTTGATTGTGCATCTTACACATTAACAGCTGAATTGCAGTGCACATGTGATATTGCGCAATGGCCAAAATGTTTGTGGTTTGTGGGTAGTTGGAAGTCTTTTTAGCAGTCTTGTTTGGCACTTACAGTTGTGCTCTCATAGGCTTAGGCTACATCATGTTAACACTAGTCAACATGGGCTTTGATTCTACTTTCAATCTGTTGTCAGTCAGTGGGTGCGGTCGCAGATGTCAGCATCTGCGGTAGGCCTAACTGATTTCAACATGAAAGGCATTGAATATGCAGTTATGTTTTGAACTGGTTTGCAACATTTTTTATTTTTCCCTTTTAGGTGGAATACATGTTGATTGAAATGGATGCGAAAAATGGAAAGGTTCGCCTTGTTCTCAATGGTGGGGAGGTTTTGGAAACCCTTCAAGACAAAGGAGAAAAGACCAACCCCAAGTAAGTCCACTTTATATCTGTTTACAAAATGACCAGATTATCATGTTGTGTTAAATTGGCTGCTATGTATCTGCCTTTCTTATGTTAACTAACACTGCAGGGACTAAAGAGATCTTCTGTCACTGTATAAGACAGTGTTCCTTTAGCCTGTTCTGCAACTTTTTAATAAAATACAATAAAAGTATCTTCCCTTATGGCTCATACAAAAGCTCCTTTACAAGTATGCAACTTCAGCATGAGTTTGACATTTTTTGTTTTCTTGAACTATGAACCTTAGAAATGCACTATTGATCCAACCTGCCGCTCTACCTTGGGCTGCTAAATTCCTTTGGTTAAAAACTCCCTGACGAGTCCGTAATACCTACATGTTTCAAGCAGACCACCATAGTCCCTGGGCCCAAGTAAGCGAAAGGTAACCTGCCTTAATGACTACTGCCCCATAGCACTCACTTCGGTAGCCATGAAGTGCTTTGAAAGGCCGGTCATGACACATCAACACCATCATCCCGGAAACCCTAGACCCACTCCAATTCGCATACCGCCCCAACTTATCCACAGATGGCGCAATCTCAATTGCACTCCACGCTGCCCTTTCCTACTTGGACAAGAACACCTATGTGAGAATGCTGTTCATTGACTACAGCTCAGTGTTCAACACTATAGTGACCACAAAGGTCATCACTAAGCTAAGTCCCTTGGAACTAAACACCTCCCTCTGCAACTGGATCCTGGACTTGCTGATGGGCAGCCCCCAGGTGGTAAGGGTAGGCAACAACACATCTGCCACGCTGATCCTCAACAATGGGGCCCCTCAGGGGTGCGTGCTTAGTCCCCTCCTGTACTCCCTGTTCACCCACGACTGCGTGGCCAAGCACGACTCCAACACCATCATTAAGTTTGCAGACGACACAACAGTGGTAGGCCTGATCACTGACAACGATGAGACAGCCTATAGGGAGGAGGTCAGAGACCTGGCAGTGTGGTGCCAGGACAACAACTTTCCCCTCAACGTCAGCAAGATAAAGGAGCTGATTGTGGACTACAGGAAAAGGGGGGCTGAACACGCCCCCATTTAACATTGACAGGGCTGTAGTGGAGTTGGTTTCAAGTCATCAACAAACTATCATGGTCCAAACACAAACAGTTGTGAAGAAGGCACGAGAACACCTTTTCCCCCTCAGGAGACTGAAAAGATTTGGCATCGGTCCCCAGATCCTCAAAGTTCTACAGCTGCACCATCGAGAGCATCCTGACAGATTGTGTCACCGCCTGGTATGGCAACTGCTCGGCATCCAACTGTAAGGCGCTACAGAGGGTAGTGCGTACGGCCCAGTACATCACTGGGGACAAGCATCCTGCCATCCAGGACCTATATACTGGGCGGTGTCAGAGGAAGGCCCAAGAAAATTGCCAGAATCCAGTCACCCAAGTCAGACTGTTCTCTCTTCTACCGCACAGCAAGCGGTACCGGAGCGCCAAGTCTAGGACCAAAAGGCTCCTTAACAGCTTCTACCCCCAAGACATAAGACTGCTGAACAATTAATCAAATGGCCACCTGGACTATTTACATTGACACCCCACCCCATTTTGTTTTTAACACTGCTGCAACTCGCTGTTTATTATCTATGCATAGTCGTCATACCCCTACCTACATATACAAATTACCTTTACTAACCTGTACCCCCGCACATTCACTTGGTACCGGTACCCTCTGTATATAGCCTCGTAATTGTTCATTTTTATTTTATTTAGTAATTATTTTCTTGAACTTGTTGGATAAGGGCTTGTAAGTAAGCATTTCACAGTACGTTCTACACCTGTTGTATTCAGCGCATGTTACTAATACAATTTAATTTGAAAGCTTTCATCTCCTTTTGATGTGAAATGTGTTTGTACAAGCTTCACAGTAGTAGTCTGCTTGCTAACTGTCCATGAAGCCCTAAATCTGTGAAGCCGACTTAACCCAGGGCAATTGTAGCTATAGCTGTAGCATTCCTCATTACTGCCTCTCTGTCGCACATATTGAAGAGCATGCTCCCTTTAGCACAAATGCATTGCCCACAGCATTTTCCATCTGCTGAGATAGTTGATAAAAAAAAACATGTTTACTTTCATGTTAATGATTGGCATTATACAATTGACTCTCTGATAGGACCCTGATTTGTTAGACAACATTATTCAATGACTTCTAAAAATTGAAGTATTTTTATTTTATATAATGCTTTGTGCCTGGTAGCCATCCTACCCTCTGGAGGCCAGAGTATGGCAGCTACATGATCGAAGGGACTCCGGGGCAGCCCTACGGTGGGACGATGTCAGAGTTCAACACAGTGGAGGACAACATGGGGAAGCGAAGGCGAGAGGCCTCATCTGTGCTGAATAAGAATGAAACTCTTGCCACCATCACGTCATTCCCAAGGTATTTAACTACCTATTCTGTCACTCACTAAATCATTTGACATGGTTTTGATTTGATTTATAGTACCTTAACATTATTGTTATAACAATGGTTTTAGGTTAGGCTGCCCAGGCTTCACACAGCCAGAATACAAGCCAACACCTGTTGAAAAAGGAGTGTCCAAATCACTGTTCTTCCCAGATGAAGCCATAAACAGACACCCAAGATTCAGGTAGGCTTGAATAATAAATATATATATATATATATGTGTGTGTGTGTGTGTGTGTGTGTGTGTGTGTGTGTGTGTGTGTATATATGTGTATGTATATATATATGTGTATTAGGGCTGGTCAATATGACGATATATTTTGGTTTCATATTATGCTCTATATTTGTCAGGACTTTATTAATTAGTTTACTGCTACAATATAAACAGTTCTACTCTTAAGAGTATTATATGTTTGGTTTTGATATTTTTGACCATACTCACATTTTAGGCCTATTTATTTTGTTTGCAACTGTAGTTGAAGTTTCTATTTACCTTTTTTTTTTTTTTTTTGATTTTATACATATTTTGTTAAATGCTTAATTGAAAATTAAAAGGAGGAATAATCAAATATAAGTAAGTACCTTTTATTCAAAATGTAATAAGAAATAGGCCTTTACATGTGGTCATTTTATATAAACTATGTATTCATTGAATTGACTGAAAATGTGCTATACAGTGATATGTATCGTTATCGGGATATAAAATGACCTATATCGGGATATGAGATTTTGGTCATATCGCCCTAGTATGTATGTATGTACAGTTGTAGTTGGAAGTTTACATACACTTAGGTTGAAGTCATTAAAAGTAATTTTTCAATCACTCCACAGATTTCATGTTAACAAACTATAGTATTGGCAAGTCTGTTATTGTTTACAGACAGATTATTTCACTTATAATTCACTATATCACAATTCCAGTGGGTCAGAAGTTTACATACACTAAGTTGACTGTGCCTTTAAACAGGAAAATTCCAGAAAATTATGTCATGGCTTTAGAAGCTTCTGATAGGCTAATTGACATAATTTGAGTCAATTGGAGGTGTACCTGTGGATGCATTTCAAGGCCTACCTTCAAACTCAGTGCCTCTTTGCTTGACATCATGGGAAAATCAAAAGAAATCAGCCAAGACTTCAGAAAAGGAATTGTAGACCTCCACAAGTCTGGTTCATCCTTGGGAGATATTTCCAAACACCTGAATGTACCACGTTCATCTGTACAAACAATAGTACGCAAGTTTAAACACCATTGGACCACGCAGCTGTCATACCGCTCAGGAAGGAGATGCGTTCTGTCTCCTAGAGATGAACATACTTTGGTGCAAAAAGTGCAAATCAATCCCAAAACAACAGCAAAGGATCTTGTGAAGATGCTGGAGGAAACGGTACAAAAGTATCTATCCACAGTAAAACGAGTCCTATATCGACATGACCTGAGAGGCCGCACAGCAAGGAAGAAGCCACTGCTCCGAAACTGCCATTAAAAAAAGCCAGACTACGGTTTGCAACTGCACATGGGAGACAAAGATCGTATTTTTTGGAGACATGTCCTCTGGTCTGATGAAACAAAAATAGAACTGTTTGGCCATAATGACCATCGTTATGTTTGGAGGAAAAAAAACACCATTCCAACCGTGAAGCACGGCTGGTGCACTTCACAAAATAGATGGCATCATGAGGAAGGAAAATTGTGGATATATTGAAGCAACATCTCAAGACAACAGTCAGGAAGTTAAAGCTTGGTCGTAAATGGGTCTTCCAAATGGACAGTGACCCCAAGCATACTTCCAAAGTTGTGGCAAAATGGCTTAAGGACAACAAAATCAAGGTATTGGAGTTGCCATCACAAAACCCTGACCTCAATCCTATAGAACATTTGTGGGCAGAACTGAAAAAGCGTGTGCGAGCTAGGAGGCCTACAAACCTGACTCTGTTACACCAATTCTGTAAGGAGGAATGGGCCAAAATTCACCCAACTTATTGTGGGAAGCTTGTGGAAGACTACCCGGAACGTTTGACACAAGTTAAACAACTTAAAGGCAATGCTACCAAATACTAAGTGTATGTAAACGTCTGACCCACTGGGAATGTGATGAAAGAAATAAAAGCTGAAATAAATAATTCTCTCCTATTCACATTCTTAAAATAGGTCAGTTAGGATCACTACTTTAAGACAGGGCATTTTTACTAGGATTTAATGTCAGGAATTGTGAAACTGAGTTTAAGTGTATTTGCCAAAGGTGTATGTAAACTTCTGACTTCAACTGTGTGTGTTTTAAAGGCACAGTCACCTTAGTGTATGTAAACCTCTGACCCAGGAATTGTGATTATAGTGAATTATAAGTGAAATAATTGTTGGAAGAGTTACTTGTTTCATGCACAAAGTAGATGTCCTAACCGACTTGCCAAAACTATAGTTTAACATGAAATCTGTGGAGTGGTTGAAAAATGAGTTTTAATGACTTGAACCTAAGTGAATGTAAACTTCTGACTTCAACTGATATATGTGTGTGACTTACAATCATCCGTGCATACATTTTATGTACGGGTGGTCCCGGGTATCAAACCAGTATCCTGGCGTTGCAAGCGCCATGCTCTACCAACTGAGCTATAGAGGTTGCTATGGCACTAAGTTTGTCACAGGTATTTCCACTATGTTGTCACTGCATGATATGTCACATTTGAACTCTTCATGTGCATCCCATTTAATAAAGTATGTTGTGAATGTTTTTTTTTCAGCACCCTGACCAGAAACATTCGTCACAGAAGAGGAGAGAAGGTTGTGATCAATGTACCCAGTAAGTCTAAATCAAAACAGGTCATCACCATTTGCACTCAATTACACCTTTCGGTCAAATCTAGGCCACATTTACAATTTAGTCATTTAGCAGATGCTAAGGGCCTTGCTCAAGGGCACATCAACAGATTTTTCACTTAGTCTGTTCGGGGATTTGAACAAGTGACTTTTCGGGTACTGGCCGAATGCTCTTAACCGCTAGGCTACCCATCGCCCTAAAATTGCCGCAACATTTGAAACTACTTGCTTATCAGCATCTACTTTCCTTTCTGCTTCTTTTTCCTTGTTAGTCTTTAAAGACAAGTGTACCCCATCTCCATTTGTGGAGAAGTTTCTGGAAGATGATGGGGAGGCCGCCAGGGCAGCTCTCCCTGATCACATCTACATGGATGCCATGGGATTTGGAATGGGCAACTGCTGTCTTCAGGTATACGCAATACGTTATAGAACTGTAAACCTGGTGTACTGTAGTTATTTGTCCGTCTTTCGATGCATGTTCCTTTTTTTTTTTAAATTACATTTATTTACTGGGCTAGATGATAAACTATTTAAGTCATGGACATGTTTTATATAAGCAGGTTGAGTAATCCTTATATTAACTTTAACCCTTTTTTTTATTATGTTTTTCCAGGTGACATTCCAAGCTTGCAGTATTGAAGAGGCGAGGTACCTTTATGACCAGCTAGCAACATTCTGCCCCATAATGGTAAGATATGCTTAGAAAACATACAGAAAGTATGAATTGCCTCAAAATTGTAATTGGAAAAAAATCCAAGATCTCATAAACAACTTTGTTTAACCACATCTTTGAATCCTTACAGTATTCAGTAACTCTTTGGTTGTTCCGAGTGCCTTTTTGTGTGGTGGAAACTGGAACGCTAACTCCTGATCTGTTTACAGATGGCCCTCAGTGCTGCATCGCCTTTCTACAGAGGCTATGTGTCAGACATTGATTGTCGCTGGGGAGTTATTTCTGCCTCGGTGGATGACAGGACCGGGGAAGAGAGGGGGCTGGAGGTGAGCAGATGAATCAGGAAAAACTGGCTGCTAATTAAAGAAACATGACCCAGCCAAACATAGCCCACTCGCTTGTTGCTTCAGCGGGTTGAATGTAAGGCTCAGACAGGCATTCATTTCTGTGTTGATTTCCTGGTGTTCAATTGTAACGTTAGTTACAAGGTTTTCAGTTATTTGTCTTTGTTCCTTGAAATGTCAGAGGATTTTCATACTTGTCTTTCAATGTTTTCTTTGCAGCCTTTGAAAAACGACAAATTTCGAATCTTGAAGTCAAGATATGATTCAATCGACAGCTACCTCTCCAGCTGTGGTGGTCGGTACAATGACATAGATCTGACAATAGACGAGGAAATCAACAAACAACTGCTGGATGCCGGTAAAGCACTTTGTAACAAGGACATTTAGTATTTGATACTAAATTATGTTTAGGAATATTCGAATATGGTGAAGAATACTTTAAAGAAACTTTTATTTTGTAAGATTATTAACTTTTGATGTATTTTTCAAGCAATGAAACTGTTTGTACACTTTTTTTTAACAATGTGTTATTCATACTTTAATCATAAAACCTTCTATAGAGAAGTGATCAGAATCTGTTTTTTGTAGGGATCGACAAGCTGCTGGCCCAACACATAGCCCATCTCTTCATCCGGGATCCGCTGTCACTCTTTGAGGAGAAAATTTACCTGGATGATGAAAACGAATCTGATCACTTTGAGGTAATAAAAATCATACCCACCCTATACTGACTTATAGTGGCTACATGACTGTTTGCGATCTAGACCAACACTTGTGATTTCGATTTTATAAGGAGCATTTTAGTTGATATAATCTAATTTCTCTGTCAACTTTTCTGTCTGTCTTGTAGAATCTGCAGTCAACCAACTGGCAGACCATGAGGTTCAAACCTCCTCCTCCAAACTCGGACATCGGATGGCGAGTTGAGTTCCGCCCCATGGAGGTAGCGTAAGCCTTACAACTCTATTGACACAAGATTGAATATCATTTGGATATTTACCTGAAACACACTCATTGTTTTTAAGTAAATATTGTTTGCAACATGATTGAGACTGTCTTAACCTGTTTTTGTACAATGTTTGTAGTGTAGACATATTCAGTGCATGTTTTCCTTTGTTCCAGGTGCAACTTACAGATTTTGAAAACTCTGCATTTGTTGTGTTCATCGTCCTGCTCACCAGGGTTATCCTGTCCTATAAACTGGACTTCCTCATCCCATTGTCAAAGGTGAGAACAGCTGCTTTTTTTTGGGGGGGGGGGGGTTCTAGTACATGTAGGGTCATGATAAAACATTTTCTGTTTTGTCCTTTTAAAAGGTTGATGAAAACATGAAAGTTGCCCAGAAAAGAAATGCAGTCCAAGAGGGCATGTTTTACTTCCGGAAGGACATCTATAAAGGTCAGATGCCAGTGTTTTGAAACCTGGTTACGGAGCGTTTTGGCAAAATGCCTGAACAGGTTGATGCTAAAGCTTCTCATGTGTCCTTCCGTAGGCTGCAACACTGCTCTCGATAGCTCCACATCGGCTGCCCAGAATGGCTTGGACAGTGAGGGTGACAATGAGTACACACTGATGGGCATTGACACAATCATCAATGGAAAGGTACTTTATTAAAGATGTGTTTATAAAGGTTTTGGATCATTTCAGCCAGTAGTACAATCCATTTTGTATGATACGTAACGTCCTGCAAAAAAGAAAATGCATATCGTATGATAGATTTTACGAATTCCAATTTGTACACATTTGGTTATGAATTTGTAAGTGCCTAAGATCCCGTTCAATCTCTTTTAATAATAGTTATCATTGAATATATATTTCTCCTGCACTCTTTACTTTAAACCATAAGTTGTTGTTTATCATTTAGGAAGGAGTTTTTCAAGGGTTGATACCAATCCTCAACTGCTACCTGGAAAACATGGAGGTGGACGTCGATACAAGATGCACCATCCTGAACTACCTGAAGCTCATCAAGAGACGCGCCTCAGGTATATTTAACCAATAAACACTGACAATTTGACGCTGGGTGGGGTAACAGTGGGGGTGTTGTGGCCCATGGGCTTTCCACATAATTGGCTTAGCAAAAGCATGTGGCATTCCAGTAGTAGAAGGCACATGTTGCTCCCTGACACTGTCAACAAGGTTTGATATATATAACTTTTTTTTTCAATAATTTTGACCAATCGCATGAAATGACCAATTTTAATGAAAAAAAGTGTAGAATTGGGCTGCATGTCTAAATGCAGCCGTAGTGCTTTAGTGTTGAATCTGAACTGAAGCCGCATGAAATTCTTAATGTATAGGGTTATAAATGCCAAACATGCACTTGCTTATTTTTGGTTTATATGTTAATAGTGTAACATCTTTAATTATCAACAAAAAAAACAACATTTTTGCTCACTTTCTTCTTGTTGCTGATGTAGGTGAACTGATGACCATGGCTAAATGGATGAGGGATTTTGTGGACAAGCACCCCCAATACAAGCAAGACAGCGTTATTACTGACAGAATCAACTACGACCTACTTCGCAAGTGTGACAGCATTACAAAAGGAGAGGAGCGATGCCCAGAACTTATTGGCGACCCAGTCAATCGGGGCAAATGAACTTACAGTCAAAGCTGTAATCAATGAATGAATGAATGTGTTAAACATTAGCATCAACATTAGCACGAAAATAAAGACCAAATATCTGGATGAAGTGGTCTAAACAATTCAGTTTTAATGAAGAATATAGAATTGCATGTGTACATTGCATTTGTATATACTGTATCCGATTTGTACAATTCGAAAAATATTTTAATAGGTGGAAAATTTCATTCAATCTGATGTGTAATAGCAATTGGATATGTAATTTGATATCATGTGTTTATGGTAACAAAGTCTGACTGTGAAATTATGTAAATGTGGTTAACACTGAAGTTGTACACTAGATAAATTGTAATCTTTAAGTCTACTGTAAATACTGAACTTCGATCTGTTCTACAAACATTTAACAAGGGTTATTTCATTTCCGAATGGGGTATAACTGCATTATCTTTAAGAAATTATTTGGCATTTTAATGCGAGAAGTGTCAAATGAAAGTGTTTGATTTGCTGTGATGACATGGTAGAATCTTTAAAAAATAAAAATAAAGAATGTAGTCTTGCATTTAAGTGCAGGTGAATGTGAACGTTTGATTGGAATGTTTGTCGTAATGAATAAATCTGCGTACAGCACTGACTAAGCATAGTATTTCGCTTGGTTATATGTTATCTCTGGATAATATGCTCAATGTAGACAGCCCTTTAATCCACTAGAGGGTGCCAGTGACATACCTAATGTACATTACTGCAATGTGGCCAAATTGACAATATGGAGATGATGGGTTCATTTGGAGCTTTATGACAATTTTATCAACAAACCTCTGATGATAGATTAACATAGTAAGGATGGATACATTAAGAATATTCTGTCCATCAGTGGGAAACTAATTCCACGTGTGATTTACATAGTACCTTCAAGGGAACCTCACACGCAGGACAACTCAGTGCAAAAGTAAAGAACTGATGGTTTTCCAAGCCCTAAAAATGTAGGCCTACAAATGAATAGTGTCCAAGTGGCAATCTGATAATCGGATTAGTCTTGTTAAACAAGTCATCCTAGCATATTGCCTATGTTCAACTTTATCACCATCTTACCAAGACCATATTTTTCCTTGCCAAAATGTTCAAAGATGCTGACATGTTTTGTATGGCAAGCAGTTCAAACTTTTCTCAGGCTTTGAAGTCTGCACAGAGTAGGCTACAGTTTGTTGCAGCAATTGGACAGTTGTACATTTGATATGTATGAGCCATATATACATATAACAGTTTGAAAATAAAACAAATATATTTTTGTTTAGTTGCCTACACAATAGAGTTTGACATTCTGCCTCACTATAGGACAACACATGCCGTTGTGGTGATACTGATGGTTAGTTGAGACTGGATGTTTGTTTACATAGTAGGTTAGGAGAATTAAGGTGTCAGGTTAGGATAATAAACCTAGCAGGCTAGGAGAACGAACGTGGCAGGTTAAGATAATTACGATTAGGTTTGGCTAAAATGCTATCCCCGACGCGAAAACTAGATAGCGCTGTACTAGTATCCACAGCCGTACAAACCATCAGTATCATAACACAGGTTACTGAGCTTTGCTCTGCGTAGCCATGTGAGTGATGCAGTGATTTGATTGGTCTCCACTGACGATAAATGAATGGGGTGACATCGGGTTGCTAACTGACTTATTAACTGGTTGTGAGTGATGCAGTGATTTGATTGGTCTCCGCTGAAGAGAAACGAATGGGGTGACATCGGCTTGCTAACCGACACGCTAACTGCCGCGTGTTCAGCAAGATTGAACGTTTTGGAACGTTCAAATAGAAATAGGCTATAATATCGATCAAACGTGTCTCTCCGACATATATATGGAATCACATCGGTTCTATTCATGGCTTTTCTATCTGCAACGTTCGAGAACGTTTGGCAACTGAACATGGCCCAGATTGTAGTTATACACGTGCCGCGTTCAACCAGTTAGCAAGTCGGACATTATCTTGTTTCATATAGTTCGGACGTGAACGCGGCATTGGGCCAGGGGCTATTAGGCACATTTTAGTGTCCCTAAAAATTCAGCATGTCCCCTATACTATAGTCTACGAATAAAACGTCACGAGGAACCTTCTCCAGACTCCTGACTACAATGCACATCCCGGGTGTCTGTAGCCTAGGCAAAATGTAATCATAGGGAAATTCCCTGGATTCTGGATGAAAGATGTCGTGCACAATGTATTACCTATTGGCCGCTCTAAACCATTGGCAAATAAAGTTAAGTTAACAAACGTGTGACGTAAAAGAGTGCGCCAATATTATTAAACACATGTGGCTAAAAGAGAGTAGCTTTGGCATACGTAAATGCGCAGTTGTGCATTAAAAGCTTACCTGTACAACCAAGTTTTCCACTACTCGGCAAACCATGCAGTTTATTAGGCTTCATATGAAATAACTTCACAGGGTGGAAACTGTGCACGGTGATGAGCTTGATGCTCATTTCCAATAAATATCCAGGGTCTTAATCTGATGACATGATGATCGATACAAATATTCTCTCTCTTATCCATAATTATATTATCATGTAGCTACCGGCACAGCCTACCCGCAATGTATCTGCAAACTGTTGACTAGAGCGCACATGCCAAAAAAGAGGCGGCTGGCAAATTTGCTATTTAATGCAGTTTTTGTTATAAAACAATCGGTAGAGTTGAAAATGCTATAAACACATTGCATTTAAGAGAAAAAGTATATTTTGTGTGCGCTATGTCATCACGCACTGATTTGTATCTGCAACAAGTCGGTTTGGTGGAAACACTACTGGTAGGAAAATGCCCATATTTTAGAATATTCACATGAAAATCTGTCGCCAATTGGATCGAAACCTAGTTTATGTGGGACGACAACATCAGCAGACCGTAAAACCACCTTCTGGGTGATGATAACAGCCAATGTGCTTTCCTGTAGGCCATTAGGCGGGCTGATATCCAATTTATCTACCATCTGAAGATGATGGCCTAATAGCTAGACTCGTCACTTATGACGCTCAGGACAACTTGCCATATAGACTGAGTTCGTGTGTTTCTCCCGCTGTTTCCACCGACCGACGAGGCTGCACTTTTGTGCTTTGGGACCCGGGCAGCCAAGATTAAGCATCCCCGAGAGGTACATTTTATGAGCTAGAATGTGGTTGGAAATAAGATAGTCTTAGTTTTTATTGAGTTGTGTAGATGCTATAACAGTATTTAGCATACATAATTGATATACTTGATAATCTACTTTTAGCAGCGGTTTCATACTATTTCATGTCTCGCTAGCTAGAGCATCTATGTAGGCTATGTAAAACGATTGATGCTGAATCGGTGACCTCTGTGATGCGAACAATTGCTATTGCTGTTTGCAATATGTGTACGATAAGAGTTGGTTTGAGGATTTAGACATTTTACTTTTAGTTAACGACGTAATTGTAATATAGGATTTGTCTACAAGACTAAACTTAGACAGTAGCCTAGTGATAGGCTATGGTAGCCTGCATCCTGATCCAGCACAGCAGCCATAGGCTATCTAACTTGCCTGCAATATATAATAAGTTATAGCGCTATTTGTCTATGACGCTCTCTCTCTCTTATTTATTTTTGCTTTGTTTTTATTAGAAAACGACATGTTTAAGTGCTGGTTAGATCTGATCAAAGGACAACATTTTGAGACAATTCATTTATAACTACAAGTCTTCACTCACAAAAAAGAGAGAAGTTATTTTGCAATAATAATGTAAATGTTTATGTTTTTATTTCTGTGCTTAAAAATATAAATTCCAGTCAATTCAGGAAGTACACTGACATTCTAATTCAAATTCTATTCAATGCTTTTCCATGAGGAACATTTGGAATTAGAATTTGGTTTACATTCGTAATTAACTGGAATGAACTATTGCATTGGGCCAATAGTCAGAATTGTCTCTCAAGCCTAAACTGTAAGTAGACAGGCATCTTTGAGTGTTCCTTCAGTCCAAAAGTGGTTTTATTGTGAAGTCATCAGTGACAAATGATTGAACCTCTGCTACAATGAACCAAGCTTTGATTTCCCTTCAGCTGCTATGAGTAATAAACAGACATACATATTTTGTCAACACACTTAAGCTGATTTGCGCCATAACACTCCAACAGTGCTGCTTGATATATTTTTTTATATAGCCAATTTGGGGTTCCCCAACTGGCGGCCTGCAGGCCGAATTTGGCACACAGGTGATTTTATTTAGCCCCCAAACCCCCATCTTTTTATAAACTATTTTATTGTTGGACATCACTGTAAAAACACCAGCAAATCAGCTCCAAGTGATTTCAATTTTGGAAATCTGTTCCAAAGTATTCCCACTCATAATGGAGAGATATAGAGTATTTGATCGTATGCAAATGTTGCAAGGTTTGAAATTATTCTGTTTTAGTTAAATATTATATCAGTTTGGGCTTCTTGCGGTCAACTTGCAGTTGACAAATTATTTTTAATTATGTTCCGACCCCCTGACCATCCGCTCAAGAAAAAAACGTTGCACGGCTGAATCTAGTTGATGATCCCAGAACTAAGTGGTAGTAGTTCACCATACATTTCAGTCTATCAGAATGTATAATTATGTCTCTGGTGATAAGCTGCAATGTGTGACTGTAGGAACTCTCTCATCTGTCTATTCAGGTTAGAAATGGAGGCTTTTAATCATAAACTAAACACGTACATAGACTCATGGATGGGTCCCAGAGGTAAGTGTTATTACTGTTTCATTACTGTTTATTAAATTACAGTATAATAATTATCATATGAATAAATGCTTAGTTATGGACTGTTGACATAAAATTATTCATCACCATATATCTCCTCACAAAATGTTTGCATTATGTGTTAATACTTGCTCCTGCAGTGGAATGCACCAGGTCTTTTTGCACCTCCATGTTTCTAGCATAACCTTTCCAGGAGTTAAACAAACATGCTTCGGTAGTCACTGCCAATTCTCACTCAAACTGTGTTTTGTCCTCTTGCCCTCTCCAACCAATATGCCCGACCTGCAGTGTAGCTACAGATGTAGGATTTTAATTTGATCACTTTTCTGTTGCTGATGAGCTTTGTGATTTACATAAATTCACTGAAAACCCACACTAACACACGGTTATATAAATAGTATTGCACTTTTAATGTAGCCTACTTTTGGCCAGCTCATAGTCTAACCAACGATCAAGCACCATTATAGACTAAATGTTCAAGTCCTATTGCTGCAGGATTATTTGGCTGTGAACAACATAGGTCACATTTAGATCCTACATCTGTACCCATCTCTACTCTCAGTGCTATCTCACTGCTTCAGGGGATACAGTAAATACTGTATGTACTACTGTAAATTGTACTACCAGGCTTTTCTCTTGTCTATGTATTTCAGATGAGCGGGTACATGGATGGCTGCTGCTAGACAACTACCCTCCAACATTTGCACTAACACTCATGTACCTGCTGATCGTATGGGTGGGGCCCAAGTACATGAGACACAGACAGCCGGTGTCTTGCCAGGGCCTCTTGGTGCTCTACAATCTGGGCCTCACGCTCTTATCTTTCTATATGTTCTATGAGGTAGGCAGGCTACACCTGAAGGTGGTGGTGCTATCATCGTCATGTAACACTGCAGGCGGATGAGGGGAAGTGAGAGGATAGGGTGACTGATAGAAGTGGCTAAAGGACCGTTTTATTTTGCTGAAGAATTCTGTGAGGATGAGGGAAACTGTGAGCCACCCAGGGACACAATGCTGTGGGGCACAGCTGGTCTCTGACAGGATCATTGTTAACACCAAACAAATCTCTCACCCAACGTCAACACAGCCCTCAATTGATTTCTAAAAACCTGCTACTATTATTAGAATGTTTGAAGTTGCTACTTCTAATTCTGAAATGGTTGACAGTATATACTGATGAATTGTCTGTATCCTCAGTGGATGTCTATGCTAGTAGTTAGCATTAGTTGATAGCATTATCCCTAGTTCTTGTATAGTGTAGTGGAACGGGAGGGAGAGTGAGCTGCCAATGCTTTCTGTACTGTAATCAGTTGTGGTAGTAAATATGTCAAAATAGTCTAATATATATAGGTTAACATGACATCCTCTAAATGTCATGAGCTAGTTTTAGTGACGATGAAGGACAAAGTCTGTTGTCCATGTACCTGTAAGTCTAAAGTATTTTCTGTTCTCACCACCCTGGCCAAATTGGCTCAATTCGGTCTGCATAACCCCTCAAATGATTGGCTGTGCCCATGCTTGGGAATCATTAAACCATGCCCATTCTGACTTTGACCTTGCTTCAGGGTGAACTTTTAGCCCTCTGAAATCAATGCCACACAATTCCAATTAAAGTACAAAGCAGTTGCTTGCTGTTATCACTTGTCCACGGCACTTCTAGAAATTGCATTTTGTTATAGGTTATAATGTTATAGGTGTGGCTTGATTTAAGATGTGTTTTAAATAGCCATGCTGAATAGCAAAATAACCAAGGGCATAGGCCTGATAGGTTTGTAGGTTTGTTAAGTTACTGTGGATGCAAGCTAGCCACAATAAAGGCTTAAAGTTTAGAACCAGATCCTGAGCTCACTGCATTTTAGATAGTCAATATCGATTGGAATGCGCTGGCTCTTGAGCTAATTAAAACAGGTTTTTCTGCAGGAAAGTGGGTCTTCACCAATATCACGAATCAGCACTGTTCCACCCAAATTTATATGGACATTTACCCCATATTTCCTTTGTTTTGAATTACATAGTAAGAATAAAGAAGATTTAGTACTAGTGTATTATTAATAAATAATCTATTATAATGCAAGGAAAATAGCCTAGTCTGCAGTATATTGTTGTGAAGAATCGTGTTTCTAACGCAATAAAAGTGTCCATTCAGCATCACATTTAAAACAACAACAACAGGCATGACAGTGGCATTGTTGAATGATTAGACACTCTCCGTGTAGAGACTTTTGTGTTGTTATTCGATGAGTCCTTTGCATGTTTGGGATTACCCATTTGAGTAGTGGAGCACAACATCTGCCAATCCCAGGCCTGTCCCTGTTCTTCTTTCATCCCCATGGGCACATGCAGGGCAGTCACTCTCCTGGTGCTACAATCATCGGATAATGCTACTGTATGCCTCGAAGTCATCAACGTAATTAGATCCCTGCTTTTTTACCATTCTGTTATGGAATGGGTCCTGTCTCGAGCCAAATGCACTAAAATCCTGTGGGAAAGCTTAATGTTCCTTAGAATCATGTTTTATTCAGTACAACATAACCAGGGGGGCAATTCTGACCATGGGTTCTACTCTGAGTTTGATGAGGTCATATTGAGCACAAAACCCTTGAAGCTGAACCTGAATCTTAGTATGTCTTTAGATGCTTTACATTTAACTCTTAGTTTTTTTGTCAGTTATTCAAGGCAGTGGTGGATAAAGGCAGAGCTATTTACATCCATCCCAAATTAGATGAAAGGTGTGAACAAGGGTTCTATTTGAAGACATCACTGGCCTGCTAAAAAACTAACAATACAGGGATCCAATGTTGCAGTGGCAACAAAAAGTATACTGATATTATCTCTGGTAAAGGAAACTAAATGGAGAGGGTGAGACTCTGGGATATAATATTGTCCACTACTTCCTCTTTCCACTCCTGCAGCAAGTATGTGAGGCTAACATCCTAAATGCCAAGTATGTGAAGCTAGCATCCTACATGCCAAGTATGTGAAGCTAGCATCCCAAATGCCAAGTATGTGAGGCTAGCATCCTAAATGCCAAGTATGTGAAGCTAGCATTCTAAATGCCAAGTATGTGAGGCTAGCATCCTAAATGCCAAGTATGTAAGGCTAGCATCCTACATGCCAAGTATGTGCAGCTAGCACCCTAAATGCCATGTATGTAAAGTTAGCATCCTAAATGCCAAGTATGTGAAGCTAGCATCCTAAATGGCAAGTATGTGAGGCTAGCATCCTAAATGCCAAGTATGTGAAGCTAGTATCATACATGCCAAGTATGTGAGGCTAGCACCCTAAATGCAATGTATGTGAAGCTAGCATCCTAAATGTCAATGTAACAGTTTTACAATCAGCTTTTGGGTGGTAGAAAGCAAATTGATGTTGCAAGTGTTCTTCAATTTGGATCTTGTGACAATAATTAAATAAATGTGATATTACAAGGGCAGTGTAGTATTTGGGTGATTAACGTTGTTTATGTGTTTCTACATCACCTTGTGGTCTGTCTCCAGATGGTGTCCGCTGTGTGGCACGGGGGTTATAACTTCTACTGCCAAGACACACACAGTGCAGGAGAAACAGATACTAAGGTAACACAGTCTTACTCAATATCACTATAAATCACCCCTCTGTTTTATATGACATTCCATATAAGTGATCAATCTGTGTTAGGTTCAAAATATGTACAGTATGTGGGGTAAAAAATGCATCGTCACCAGACCCCAGCTAGATTTCACCCTTTCCCTCATTAATTTTATGATATTTCCAGATCAGTATGTACTTTGTTCAATCCAGCTATTTTGTCCTAGTGGCTTCCAATTCTATTGGTACAATTTACTTCAGACAGTACCTGCAAATCCTAACAGATAAACCACAGGGTCAGACAGCCCGTCTATTTAATCTGCTGTGTCATCAGTAGTTACTCTCTGTAATGTCCCTTGGGAACATTGAACACTGAGAGGAAACTTGTTCTCACTGAAATGTTTTGCAGTTCTGCTGTGATTAAAATGTGTAAAAGTGTCCCTGCTGTCACAACAGTGAATTGGCGTATTTTTCTCATTGTCCTTAATATATATATTTCAAAGGCATTTCTGTGCAGAGGAACATTTTTGGTCCTGCAAAACAAATTATTTGCACTGGCCAGTCCTTATTAGGTCAAATACAAATCTGGCGATGTATGCCTCAGGAGGAACATTGAGTATGTCCTTGCAGGAAAGTTAAATACTAGAAAATATATTGTATTGCCTGAAAGCGTGACTCTTCTTCTTGTATATTTTTCTTGTCTCAGATCATAAATGTGCTGTGGTGGTACTACTTCTCCAAGATCATCGAGTTTATGGACACCTTCTTCTTCATCCTAAGGAAGAACAACCATCAGATCACGTTTCTGCACATCTACCACCATGCTAGCATGCTCAACATCTGGTGGTTTGTCATGAACTGGGTGCCCTGTGGTCACTGTGAGTGTTCTAACACAACATTCCCTTTCTATCCTCAACACTCTGGTCACTGTGAGTGTTCTAACACAACATTCCCTTTCTATCCTCAACACTCTGGTCACTGTGAGTGTTCTAACACAACATTCCCTTTCTATCCTCAACACTCTGGTCACTGTGAGTGTTCTAACACAACATTCCCTTTCTATCCTCAACACTCTGGTCACTGTGAGTGTTCTAACACAACATTCCCTTTCTATCCTCAACACTCTGGTCACTGTGAGTGTTCTAACACAACATTCCCTTTCTATCCTCAACACTGGTCACTGTGAGTGTTCTAACACAACATTCCCTTTCTATCCTCAACACTCTGGTCACTGTGAGTGTTCTAACACAACATTCCCTTTCTATCCTCAACACTCTGGTCACTGTGAGTGTTCTAACACAACATTCCCTTTCTATCCTCAACACTGTGGAATAAACAGGGCAGTTTACATAATGAATAATTCAGAACCACTAAAGCCAAATCCACTTAGCCTTAGGTGAACCTTTCTACTGAATTCCTGAAATAGGCTAGGACAAGCAGCCTAAAAGGGTTCCAAAAAGGTTATTCGGCTGTTCCCATAGGATAACCCTTTTTGGTTTCAGGTAGAACGCTTTTGGCTTTCATTTAGAACCCTCTGTGGACACGTTCTACATGGAACCCAAAAGGGGTTTTACCTAGAATCAAAAGGGTTCTACCTGGAACCAATATGATTTCTTCAAAGGGTTATCCTATGGGGACAGCCAAATAACCCTTTCAGGTTCAAGATAGCACCTTTTTTCTAAGAGTGTATTTGTATTTATTAAGGATCCCCATTTAGTTCCTGCCAAGGCAGCAGCTACTCTTCCTGGGGTCCAGCAAAATTAAGGCAGTTTATAGAAATCTTTAAAACATTACAATACATTGACAGACTTCACAACACACTGTGTGCCCTCAGGCCCCTACTCTACTACCACATACAGTGGGGAGAACAAGTATTTGATACACTGCCGATTTTGCAGGTTTTCCTACTTACAAAGCATGTAGAGGTCTGTAATTTTTTATCATAGGTACACTTCAACTGTGAGAGACGGAATCTAAAACAAAAATTAAATAATTAATTTGCATTTTATTGCATGACATAAGTATTTGATCACCTACCAACCAGTAAGAATTCCGGCTCTCACAGACCTGTTAGTTTTTCTTTAAGAAGCCCTCCTGTTCTCCACTCCTTACCTGTATTAACTGCACCTGTTTGAACATGTTACCTGTATAAAAGACACCTGTCCACACACTCAATCAAACAGACTCCAACCTCTCCACAATGGCCAAGACCAGAGAGCTGTGTAAGGACATCAGGGATAAAATTGTAGACCTGCACAAGGCTGGGATGGGCTACAGAACCATAGGCAAGCAGCTTGGTGAGAAGGCAACAACTGTTGGCGCAATTATTAGAAAATGGAAGAAGTTCAAGATGACGGTCAATCTCCCTCGGTCTGGGGCACCATGCAAGATCTCACCTCGTGGGGCATCAATGATCAAGCCAGCGCATGTCCAGGCCCGTCTGAAGTTTGCCAATGACCATCTGGATGATCCAGAGGAGGAATGGGAGAAGGTCATGTGGTCTGATGAGACAAAAATAGAGCTTTTTTGTCTAAACTCCACTCGCCGTGTTTGGAGGAAGAAGAAGGATGAGTACAACCCCAAGAACACCATCCCAACCGTGAAGCATGGAGGTGGAAACATCATTCTTTGGGGATGCTTTTCTGCAAAGGGGACAGGACGACTGCACCGTATTGAGGGGAGGATGGATGGGGCCATGTATCGCGAGATCTTGGCCAACAACCTCCTTCCCTCAGTAAGAGCATTGAAGATGGGTCGTGGCTGGGTCTTCCAGCATGACAACGACCCGAAACACACAGCCAGGGCAACTAAGGAGTGGCTCCGTAAGAAGCATCTCAAGGTCCTGGAGTGGCCTAGCCAGTCTCCAGACCTGAACCCAATAGAAAATCTTTGGAGGGAGCTGAAAGTCCGTATTGCCCAGCGACAGACCCGAAACCTGAAGGATCTGTATGGAGGAGTGGGCCAAAATCCCTGCTGCAGTGTGTGCAAACCTGGTCAAGAACTACAGGAAACGTATGATCTCTGTAATTGCAAACAAAGGTTTCTGTACCAAATATTAAGTTCTGCTTTTCTGATGTATCAAATACTTATGTCATGCAATAAAATGCAATTTAATTACTTAAAAATCATACAATGTGATTTTCTGGATTTTTGTTTTAGATTCCGTCACTCACAGTTGAAGAGTACCTATGATAAAAATTACAGACTTCTACATGCTTTGTAAGTGGGAAAACCTGCAAAATCGGCAGTGTATCAAATACTTGTTCTCCCCACTGTATGTACAATAAAAAAATCAATTTGTACTTGTGTGTATAGTGTATGTTATCATGTGTGTGTATGCATGTGTCTGTGCCTATGTTTGTGTTGCTTCACAGTCCTTGCTGTTCCATAAGGTGTATTTTTATCTGTTTTTTAAGTCTGATTCTACTGCTTGCATCAGTTACTTGATGTGGAGTAGAGTTCCATGTAGGTATGGCTCAATGTAGTAATGTGGGGGTATGCATGGGTGTCCGAGCTGTGCGCCAGTAGTTCAAACAGACAGCTCGGTGCATTCAACATGTAAATACCTCTCATGAATACAAGTAGTGATGAAGTCCATCCCTCCTCCACTTTGAGCCAGGAGAGATTGACATGCATATTATTAATATTAGCTCTCTGTGTACATCCAAGGGCCATCCGTACTGCCCTGTTCTGACCAAAGTCCCTCTTTGTGGCACCTGAACACACGACTGAACAGTAGTCCAGGTGCGACAAAACCAGAGCCTGTAGGATCTGTCTTATTGATAGTGTTGTTAAAAAGGCAGAGCAGCACTAATTATGGACAGACTTCTCCCCATCTTAGCTACTGTTGTATCAACATGTTTTGACCATGACAGTTTACAATCCAGGGTTACTCCAAGCAGTTTAGTCACCTCAACTTGCTACATTTCCAGATTATTTATTACAAGATTTAGTTGAGGTTTAGGGTTTAGTAAATGATTTGTCCCAAATACAATGCTTTTAGTTTTAGAAATATTTAGGACTAATGTAAATATTGAAACTAACTGCAGCTCTTTGTTAAGTGTTGCAGTCATTTCAGTCGTTGTAGTAGCTGACACGTACTGTATAGTGCTGAGTCATCCGCATACATAGACACACTGGCTTTACTCAAAGTCATTAGTAAAGATTTTAAAAAGTAAGGGGCCTAGACAGCTTCCCTGGGGGATTCCTGATTCTACCTGGATTATGTTGCAGAGGCTTCCATTAAAGAACACCCTCTGTGTTCTGTTAGACAGGTAACTTTTTATCCACAATATAGCAGCCATAGAGCCATAACACATACGTTTTTCCATTAGCAGACTATGATTGATAATGTCAAAAGAAACAGCCCCCACAATCTTTTTATCATCAATTTCTCTCCGCCAATCATCACTCATTTCTGTAAGTGCTGTTGTGGGGGCCATTTGGCGAATGTCCTTCCCTATCAGCATGCTGAAAGTTTGTTGTCAATTTGTTTACTGTAAAATAGCATTGTATCTGGTCAATACTTTTTCTAAAAGTTTACTAAGGGTTGTTAACAGGCTGATTGGTCAGCTATTTGAGCCAGTAAAGGGGGCTTTACTATTCTTAGGTAGCGGAATGACTTTTGCTTCCCTCCAAGCCTAGGGGAACGCACTTTCTAGTAGGCTTAAATTGAACATATGGCAAGTAGGAGTGGCAATATCGTCCGCTATTATCCTCAGTAATTTTCAATCCAAGTTTTCAGACCCCGGTGGCTTGTCATTGTTGATGGATACTTTTTTCACCTCTTCCACACTCACTTTACAGAATTCAAAATTACAATGCTTGTCTTTTATAATTTGGTCAGATATACTTGGATATGTAGTGTCAGCGTTTGTTGCTGGCATGGCATGCCTAAGTTTGCTAATCTTGACAATTAAAAAAAATAAAGTAGTTGGCAATATCAGTTGGTTTTGTGTTGAATGAGCCATCTGATTCAGCATTAGTAAAGATGTGATCAATACATGTTGATGATTTCATTCCTTTGTTGTTTGTAACTACCCTGGTAGGTTGACTGATAAACTTAACTAGGTTGCAGGCACTGGTTACAGTTTGAAGCTTTTTCTTGAGTGGGCAGCTTGATGAAAGCCAGTCAATATTTAAATCACCCAGAAAATATACCTCTCTGTTGATATCACATACTGTACATTATCAGGCATTTCACACATGTTATCCATATACTGACTGTTAGCACTTGGTGGTCTATAGATAAAGATATTGGCGGCGCCCTGCGTGGTCGCCTGTTAAGCAGCTCCCATTGTTTGTGCGTAAATTGTTGTTTTAGTATGTTTTTCGTCAGTTTTTTCGTCAGTTTTTTTTGCAACAGTTGAACAATAATAGTTCAGGATTATGGAGTGCTACTGTTTTACGGAGGTTTTAACGGTCCTTTTTATCACTGAGGCACTTTAAATTTTTCTCAGCACCGAACCTACACGCGAGTCCTCAATTATTTATAACCGAGCCCAGCTCCTGGATTTAGCACACGCAGCGCTACTGCACCCCAGGGAAAAGTTTGATATTCCGGATGAGTTGAAAAGGTGACGGTGTGGACGCAGGGCGGGATTGAAGTGTAAGGCAAAGCTAAGGAAGTACAAGCCGGCTATACCGTCTATCATTATGGGCTTTGGTTCATGGACAAAGAGAATACCGGGAAGCGAGCCTATTGTCTTTTTCTGAGACATGGCTGAATGAAAACATCCCCATAGAGAACGTCACTATCGGCGGTTTCCGGACCATCAGAGCAGACAGGGATAGCGTTTCTTCCGGTAGGAGTAAGGAAGGGGGGCTGGCTTTATCAGTTAACAACAGATGGTGTAATCCGAGCCATATTACTCTTAAGGGAGAGTTTTGTAGCCCGGACATTGAGCTGTTAGCCGTTAGCCTGAGACCCTACTATTTGCCGAGGGTGGCCATTGCTGTTATTGTTTACATCCCGCCCTCCGCTGACGCAAACACAGCATGTGACGTCATCCACTCTGTTATCGCGAGGTTACAGACAGCGCATCCCAGTGCTTTCTTTGCCATTTTTAACCATGCATCTCTCTCTTCAACGCTGCCCACGTTCAAACAGTTTGTGAAGTGTCCAACCAGGAATAATAAAACTCTGGACTTGTTATATGCTAATGTGAAGGATGCATACAACTCCACTGCACTCCCTCCCCTCGGTAGATCGGATCACAACCTTGTCCACCTCACCCCACTCTACAGGCCTATGGTCCAACAGCAGCCTGCGACCACTAGGACCATTAGGAGATGGTCCTCGGAGGCGAATGAGGCCCTACAGGACTGCTTTGAAACAACAGACTGGGATGTGCTCTGTGAGGCTCATGGGGAGGACATCTATGGACTTACTGACTGCATAACGGACTATATACATTTTTGTGTAGCGACCTGAAGGCCCTGCTGAATGAGAAGAAGAGGGCCTTCAAGGAGGGGGACAAGGACAAATTGAAATGCGTCCAGAGGGAGCTGAAGTTGCAGATTGCTGAGGGGAAGAGAGGGTATAAGGAGAAGATGGAGGACAAGCTGAGGCAGAGCCAAGTGAGAGAGGTGTGGAAGGGCATGAGAAATATCACTGGCTTCAAAAAGTCAAACAGTGGGCAGACGGAAGGGACCCAGGACAGAGCCAATGAGCTGAACCACTTTTTTAACAGGTTCGATACTGGCCCTGTCCACCTCTCCTCCAGCTCCCCAGGCCACACAGCCTCACGGCTGTCCCACCCCCACTCTACTCGCACCTTTGTTAAAACAATCAGCGACCCCACCTCCGTTCCTGCTCCCTCTGGACTGATCCTCAACACCCCCTTTCCCCCCACCTCCCCACCTGAGCTGGCTTTCACCACCAACCAAGTGAAGAGAGAGCTGGAGAGACTACATCAATGGAAAGCGGCGGGCCCTGATGGCATCAGCCCAAGGGTGCTGAGGGTCTGTGCTGACCAACTGTGTGGAATACACCAGCGACCCTTCAACCTTAGCCTGAGCCTGGAAAGGGTCCCTGTGCTGTGGAAAACATCCTGCCTCGTCCCAGTGCCCAAGAAGGCCCACCCCACTGTCCTGAATGACTTCAGACCTGTAGCGCTAATATCCCACATCATGAAGACCCTTGAAAGGTTAGTCCTCTCTCACCTCAGACCCCTGGTGTGTTCATCACTGGACCCCCTGCAGTTCGCATATCAGCGCAACATCAGGGTGGATGATGCAATCATCTACCTTCTGCAGAGGGCCTACTCTCACCTGGACAACGCAGGTTGCACTGTGAGGGTTGTGTTTTTTTACTTCTCCAGTGCCTTCAACACCATTCAGCCCCTGCTACTGGGTGAGAAGATGAAGAGGATGAAAGTGGAAGCACCCTTAGTCTCCTGGGTCACGGACTACCTGACCGGTAGACCACAATTTGTGCGACTGTCTGTCTGTCTGTCTGTCTGTCTGTCTGTCTGTCTGTCTGTCTGTCTGTCTGTCTGTCTGTCTGTCTGTCTGTCTGTCTGTCTGTCTGTCTGTCTGTCTGTCTGTCTGTCTGTCTGTCTGTCAGCAACTCCTCCACCATTGGCATTTCTCTATTTTGTATATATACGTGGTATGTTATTATTTTAAGTACCTATACAGGTGTTATAGAGGACATGGTTTTCTATAATTGATTCTGTGACTGAGATACTTTCAAGTGAAGTTGATCTGTTGTTAGATGGTGTGAATCAAGTGTGAATTGAACCTACTGCTATTTCAGGACTGCACAGCATGTATTTCTTCGGTGATATACCGTACCCTCATCACCTAATTGCTTTACCCTCTCGCTGTGGCACACTGTGTCCTAGAATAGGACAATGACCTACGTCTTACAGCTCTCTGTGTTTTACAGTGGACTCTCTGAGAATGAACACCTCAGCTGTTTTCTACTGTGTGCTGTTTTCATTGTCGCGGCTATTTCTTACTATTATAAAGCAGGCACTGAATAGCAAGAATTGTAATTTAGTCATTCACTGATGTCTCTGACCCTGCTACAGTACTGTAGATGAATCATCCACCCCCTCTCTCCTGTCTCTTCCTCAGCCTACTTTGGTGCCTCCCTCAACAGCTTCATCCATGTCCTGATGTACTCTTACTATGGGCTGTCTGCTGTCCCGGCCATACGGCCCTATCTATGGTGGAAGAAATACATCACACAAGGACAGCTGGTGAGCCTGCATGTCCCTGTTTCAAACCTCAGAGATGGACTTTCCATGTCCATAGTTATCATCCAGCAGTGGAGGCTGCTGAGGGGAGAGCGGCTCATAATAATGAAGCGAATGGAATGGCATCAAACACCTGGAAACCATCCATGTGTTTGATGTAGTTGATACCATTCCACTAATTCTGCTCCAGTCATTACCACGAGCCCGTCCTCCCCAATTAAGGTGCCACCAACCTCCTGTGTCATCCAGTGTGTAGCTCAGCCAATCTCAGGGTCTTAGTGAATGTGACAAAGGCCCAATGAGATGAAACCAAAACATGAACCATTGGTACATGAACCCCATTTTTATTTTTTGTGTTTTTTTTTATGCATACTGTGTGTTTTTGTATGTGTGTGTGTGTGTGTGTGTGTGTGTGCGTGCGTGTGTGTATTGATGTTGACTTATTTTACAAACAATTAATTCCAGTTTTGTCTCATTCCTCTATAGATTCAATTCTTTTTGACCATGTCCCAGACCATCTGTGCAGTCATCTGGCCATGTGGTTTCCCCAGAGGCTGGCTGTATTTCCAGATATTCTATATGGCCTCGCTTATTGCCTTTTTCTCAAACTTCTACATTCAGGTGAGCAAATATAAAACTCTCGCATTGGTTAGACATTATTATTATTTCAATTCATTATGGTGTTGTGAAGTTTTTTTTACACTGGTGGTGCAGGGTTAAATATAACTGTGCATTGTTGTCTACAGTAGTGTTTTTCTGATTTTGAGCTTATTCCTAATGTTGACTCCTTCCTTCTGCTTTTAGACTTACAAGAAACACCGTCTTTCACAAAGGAAGGACCATCGTCAGAATGGCTCTGTCGATTCACTGAATGGCCATGTGAATGGGGTGACACCCACAGAAACCATTACACACAGGAAAGTGAGGGGGCGGACTGAAGCTTGAATAACCTCACAATCCTAACTGTAGCACATATCTACTGTATGTAATATTGCTAGGAGAGATGTATAATTTTTTTTATGAAGAAATGTATTAGAAGAGCCTAGCTAGTTTATTCAGAATATACAAAAAGCCATGGTTATCTGAAAGGGATTCCTAACGTTTTGCACACCGCATCCTGTTATTATTCATATTGAATCAAAGTTCTTTACAGTTAAGTAACAAGCATATCAGAGGGAGTACAGTACAGCACAGTCCTTCCAGTCTGGTGGGGACATAGCTTTAAGTAACCTTGACCCATACAGAAATAACTATGTTTTCCTATATTTAATTCACAACATATGCACTTTTCTACATGCTAGATTTTGTCCCGATTGGATTCCCGTGCATAGAGACAAAGCTGTCACAGTATCAAATGTGTCCACTGAGTAACTGTATCCATTGAGTATGGTAACTCTCTTTTGAGAGGTTCACCTTCCTTGTATGCATTGTAAACGCATGACTCAGGAGAGCTATAGTTTAAAACCAGTTGCAACAATAGATTTAGATCTATTGTCTGTATCAGTTGAACAGGTTTGAAAAGTATTTGGCCATCAAATGTATATTCCTCTACAGTAGCAATTTAGTTTCTATCTAATGTTTTCCCAGTTGGAATATTTATTACCTACTTTATTGCAACATATTATGTAACAAAAAGTTAAAATCACACTGCTAGTGTCATGGATTGTGTTAAAAATAGATGAAGTGTGTTGAAATAGTTAAATGTGTCTAGTCAACCCTCAGAATTCAGCCCGATATGATTACCATATTAATGTATGCACTCATGACTGTAAGTCACTTTGGAAAGCAGCGACTGCTAAATGGCTTATTATTATTGTTATTATTATTATTATTTGTATTATTATTATTATTATTATTATATGACATATATTCTCATTATCTCTCTGAACCCAAAGTCACTGTTTTACTGTCATCATCTGTATGCTTGAATTTCAACCTAATTTCCATGGAATGCAGTAAACAATACAATTATAAACTAAACTTACATCTCTGTTTGTATCATATTTAATATAGTATATATATATATATATATATCTTTATTGAGGAATATATATATATATATATTTTGCTGTGTTTTTAAACCCACTCCTCGTACACTAGTGTTTGCCTCATTAGATTGGATCAGGATACAAGTTAAATCAAGCCATGATGTGACTATTGTGTTTTCTCCAAAGCGTTGCCTTAATAGATGTTGCTTCCTATATGTTTATACATGTTTAACTTGTTCCCTTAATTATGGTATTGAATTGCCTTAATTATGAAATACAGGGGCCAAATACAGGGGCTAAATCGCTAACTTCTGTTGTAGACGTGTGTCTCGCTTTGAAAGCCATTTAAAGCCACTTAGCACTGACTGAGTGGAAACGTTTCTCTATGGCTGCGTTTACACATGCACCCCAATTCAGATATTTTTTACACTAATTAGTCTTTTGACCAATCAAATCAGCTCAGAAATAGATCTGATGTGATTGGTCAAAATATCAGAATTGGGCTGCCTGTTTAAACACAGCCTAAATCATCTGAATTATGTAATCTACTGTTGAAATGTGGTCAGATTAATGATGTAATCAACTGTTGAAATGTGGCCAGATGAATGATGTAATCAATTGTTAAAATGTGGTCAGATGAATGACATATTTTGAGAAGGAAACAGCAGGACACAACATTATTATGTGCTCACAATCTGTGAGTAGACTGCAAAATCAGATTGGTATCCACAGTAATCTGTATAAATGTTCTCAGCTTTCTAACAATGCAAGTAAAGCCAGCCTCGAAGCTGTTGCATTTGTAATGTCACTGAGATTGGAATTAATAAAAGCATTCATGTTTCGTCTGGATCTCCCATGGTGTATTTCAGGCATCATTCTAGATGGAGCACTGATCAAGCAATTATCGCTTACAATGATATTCCCTAGCTACAGTATTTCTCTCTCTCTCCTTGCTATTATCCAGCCAGCTATTTACAGTAAGCCTATTGTTTATATTATAGATATATACATTATTTTAAAGTGTGTAATCAGTTATGTACCCCATGAGTTTTCATAATTTCAATCTTGTGGGGATTGTCATGTCACAAATCTCAGATAATTTCTTTCTCTGTTGTATGTTAATCTTCCCTGGTAGGTGAACCAAAGTATCACGTGGGTGGATACTTTGTTTTCAATCAAAATACTTTTATCCATGGGTTATAATCATGATGAACTTGAAGAGGATGAACACAACAGGACTGAAAAACATGAGTTATGACAGCGTTTATGAAGACACAACGCAACACGACACCTGGACAACTATAAAAGGTCATGTGAAAAGATACCAGATTTCACCATTATCATCCGACAGGAAAGCTAATTTTAAATCGAGCTTTTGCATTCAACCATCAATTTCATTTAGATAAATATCACAAGAGAACCTTTAATACGATAAAGTAGTGATGCGACACAGCAAGCTTCCAATCATATTTTGTAATCCGATACAAATGTAATGTAGAAGATCAAATATTTTTCAAATCCGTTTCAGCTTGGTTCATATAATATGTAATAGGTGGATTATGTGTCCCCGGGATTTTTTTTTGTGTTCGGTATGGGGCAGTGTTGTATTATGATTGGGGTTATGTAAGAACTCTATCAGAGTTTTTTTGGATGTTGGGTGTGCGTGCACGCTTTACGCCTTATACTCACAGATGACTGAGCACTGTTTAGATTTCGGTTTGCTGCACTGATTCCATTTCCTGGATTGTAAAAACTAGTGAACTACTGTGCCAAAGTAGGCCACATGATTCCACTGCACCAGGCAGCTACAACCACTGACGCATGCAATTTAATTCAAAACTTCAATTTATAGTGTAATATTGTATCCCAAATGCATTGCTTAGTATACTACTGTTGAGTGTGTCCCATTCTAAATCTGGCAAGAAAACTACTACACATAGTTCCCACATGTTTATTCCTGTTGATTCACCAGATGGGAGAAAATAGCATATTAGAGAATTAACAAAAATTGTGAAAACATTCATTGTTGGGAACAGGTGGAAAAACATCCTACTAATGCCATTTTGTCATCATACTGGATATCTATTTTTATTTTAAATCAGTTAAGAACATATTCTTATTTACAATGACGGCCTACCTACAGGGTCAGCCATAGTAGTACGGCGGCCTTGGAGCAAATTGGGGTTTTACTGAAGGACAGACAGGTTTATTTTCTTCTTTTTTTACCTTGTCGGCTCAGGTCTTCGGACCAGCGACCTTTTGATTAATGGCCCAACGCTCTAACCACTATGCTACCTGCCAGCCATCCAGTCTTTAAAAGAAAAACCAGTAGAAGGATTTTTGTTTTCTGTGACAGCCAAAAACATAAGGACTGTGTGACACACACACACCATAAGATTAGAAGCAGATGCAAGTTGATTGGTATACATACATTCATTAAAAAACATAATATCAGCCACAAGCCAACAGGAAGAGAGTTATGCATTTAGTCAAGGTGTTGTGTAAACTTCTGGGTGGTTGCTACTTCAGTAGTGATGTCTCTCTCTTCTGCCCTACAATGGGCGTTCAGAAAATGCTGTGTAGCTCTTCACACGTGCAAAGTAGAAAGAAGCATACATCTGGTCCAAGTCAAAGGCAGTGACAACTGTCTCTCCGGTGGATCTACAAAAAAGTCAACATTAATTTAAAATGTTATGTTCCCAATCACTTTTCTCTCTTGCAATGACATTCATAGACTGAATGCTGTCAAATCAAAACCCCGGCTAACCAGTGTATTACCTGTAGGTGATGTGGCAGGAATGGTGGATCCAATTCAGCTTGTTGAAGCTCTGGCGCCCCCCAGAGGACAACTGCAGTCCCACGTGAAAGCTGTGCTCCGTCTCGGGCGCCGCTGGGTTCCGCCGGCAGAACCGAGAGATTCTCTGGTACTCTGCCACCTTCTGTCAAGAGAGAACACACACAGGGAGTCAGAACTGGAAAGCCGAAGCACTCTTCAAAACATCTGTGGACAATGGCACGAGTCTAAGAAGTCTGAAGTGTTCATTTGTCATTTTCTCCTTGTATTCTGTGTCTTGCACTGCACCAGTTAATGTGTGAAGAAACTGCCTATCTTGTTGGGTTTAAGTTATAACAGAAATAGCAAATATTTTCCCACATCAAGTCATCCCTGTTCTCTCACTTACCTCTTCTTTTTTTTTGGAGACGACAACAAAGACTTTGGTTTGATTGTCTGTGTCCTGCGACAGACGGTAATGACCACACATAATGGACTCCACCCTGTGTAAATGGAAAAAGAAAGCCATTAAAATGTTACAAATCAAACAGTTGTGAGAAACAAAAAAACACTGACATTATTGCCCTCAAATGTGTTACTCCAGACTTGGATGCCAGTGTTTGTTGTGTTCTAAATACCTGGTATTCCTGCTACGTAGACGGGGAACAGTGACCAGTGGGTCCTCAGGTGTGGTCAGCATCATGACTTGGCCATCAGGGAAGAAACGCAGATATCTGGGGACAAAAACAGTGCGCCTAGTCTTGTCTGACTGTATGATCATTAGCATATCACAACAAGGAAACTAGTGACAGACTGAAGCCCCTACCTGTAGTATTCCACCTGGTGCCAAGCCCTGTAGAATCCATCAAGGGACTCCTCTCCCTGACGGATGTATGCCGTCTTGCTGATGTAAACACCTGCAAAATCAACATTGAAAACCACAGATTGAATTTACCAAACATAACAACCATCTGATAAGATAGATACTTTATTTATCCCCGAGGGGAAATTTCTTTGTCAAGCAGCTACAAAACATAGGGCAGGTGCAAAATGCCAGAATGAAAATACACAAAAGACAGATACACGATACATAGAGCGGCAGTATAAAAAAGTATAGAAACACAAGAAGTCTGGAGTGCAAAAAAGCTATAAAAAGACATTGCATAGTATGGGTGGTTGGCTGAATATGTACACTATACATTGGTGGATGTTGGATGGTTAACTATACTATACAGGTCGATGGCAGAGAAATACTTCAATAGCTAAAAATGCGTATGATATGAGTGAGGGTAATAATAGTTTACTTAATAGACATACTGGTTAAATGAACAGGTAAGTGAATATTTTGCATGGTTAAATTAACTGTACAGGTAAATATACAGTTAAATTTACAGGTAAGTGAATATTTACATGGTTACATTAACTGTACAGGTAAATTACAGGAAGAGATACTTAAATAGCTAAATGTGTGTATGATATAATTTGGGGTAATAATAGTAATTCCCTTAAAATACAGTCTTTAGTGCGCAGGGTTTAATTACAGATAACTGCATATTCAATATACTTAAAGCATTGAAAAAAAAAGATACAACTGACAGGATACTAAAATGCATTCCTGAGTGAATGACTAAGTAAGTTAAGTCCAAGAATTACTTACAATATTGCACGTGATATGACTTAACAACTGTACATGAGTATGTATATACAGACCTGAATGAATAAATAAGTCCTGAGTGAATGAGTGATTACGGACCAGAGTTACTCACGGATGGATGCATAATTGTTAAACTAGGTCCTAACACCCCAACAGTTCCAGGTCTGTGTTGCCGACGGCACGGCACCCCGGTGAGGCATTAAATAGTCTAATAGCAGCCGGCAGGAAGGACCTCCTGTAGTGCTCTCTGGCACAACGTGGTGGGATCAGTCTGTGACTGAAGGTGCTTCTCTGCGTCATAACCATGGCATGCAGAGGGTGGGTGACGTTGTCCATGATGGCCAGCAGTTTGGCCAGGATCCGTCTCTCTGCCACCTCCTCTAGTGTCAAGGCTCATCCCCAGGACAGAGCTAGACTTCCTGATCAGCTTATTTACCCGAGAAGCATCACAGGCTTTTAGATGGGACCAACCTAGTGTTAGCTATGCAACTTATGCTAGACATGCCAATTGTGCATTGGTATTGAGGAAATAGACTAGTCTATGAAACAAGCCCAATTATCTTAGAAGGGTTTTTCTTTCTCTAAGGATGATAAATAATTAATGTTTACCATCAAAGCGGACACGTGGCCTCTCAAGAAACATTTCCCTCCAGGAGTTGAAGGGCACCAGTTTGGTGCAGCTCCGGCCCCACACTCTCAGACAGGCCGAACGCCAAATCTCTGGGTCCCTGAGGAGAAATCAACACCAAGGGAATAACAATACATAATTCAGGAGCCTGTTTTGATACAGTGTATGGACCGGTGTTTCACAGCACTAAAAAGTTAAGGAACTACTAGCATTAATTAAAATTAAATGTAAAATATATTTAAAATATGTTCGATTTGTAAAGTTTATTGTCTGACCTAGCACAAATATAGAAGCCTCTACAGACTAGGGAGAGCTGCTCCAGGGCACGAAGGTCCAGATCACTGGACACAACCCAACGAAAGATGTACATCAAGACCTCTGGGGGCAAGGCTGTGGACAAAAACCCAAAGGAACTGACTGACAGTGAGAGATTATGTACTGTAGTTCTTCAAAGTTTGTGTGAAGACAAACCAGACTGAAAATCCCAGATGATAGAGTACTGCAAATCTGATACGCTACCAGGCAGTGGTTTACTTTATCTGATAAGCTACCAGGCAGTGGTTTATTGAGACGTTTCAATCCTGACCAAGATCCCAGTGGGATTGAAACACTATGTTTTTGAGCATCTAAATAAACCACTGTGGGAGCATATGAGAGTTGCCAACATTTCTTTTGACATGTTATTCATTTTTTTCTGTCTAGGACCTGAATTGCAGTGGTCCTTTGTAGCTCAGATGGTAGAGCATGGCACTTGTAACGCCAGGTTAGTGGGGATTTGATTCCCGGGACCACCAACATGTAAAATGTATGCACGCATGACTAAATCGCTTTGGATTAAATCGTCTGCTATATGGTATATATTATTAGTAATATTTCAAAAGCTCTATGTACCTGAGATGTGCATCTGAGACATCTCCACCTCAGGAACACATATCTTCAGAGAGTTGTCTTGCAGAGTGAGCTGCTGATGGAAGTAGGCCAATAGATCCTCTATTTCAACATCCATATCATTCTCATTGCTAGGAAACAGATATGTAGTGTCACTCACACGGTAGGACTTGTATGGAAAAGAGGAGTGACAATGAGTTTAGATGGCGCACACTTTCAGTGTGTACGGTCTTCATTGTAGTGTTACTGATTGCCAAAGTATACCAAAGTATTAAGACAAAAGACTTACCCGCCATCTGGATCAGGGGAACGACTGTAGTTGATTTTAAACTCAATGTCAGGCACAATCTGCATTGCCCTGCGATAGTACTTAATTGCTGCAAGTTAGGGAAGGGAAATGGTTCAGCTGTGCTTTTGTGTAAAACCATTATTCCCAACTAAAGACACACAAGAACCCCATTCATGTCATGGTACCGATATTAGCATTTTTTTGCAGCATAATTTGCTAATCATCAATAAGTGACTTTGTTGAGCCCCACAATTAATTTTAGATACTTTTGGATGATTTAGACAAAATATCAGAACCATGACTTGAATTAAGATTTTTGCCACAAATGCTAAAACATTAGCATTTGGAAACGGTGCCAGGTAAACTAAACCAAAGCATGGATTTCTGTCATATCTTGCTCATAAACCAATGTGTAATTTTGTAATTTGGGTGAACTACCCCTTTAAACAAGGTCCATAATTGTATCTATACTAATTCTCAACAGTGAGTGTCATTTTGCTTTGTCCAACTTGCCTCATAGACATACATACCTTCATAAACAGCTCCATTCTCCTCTTCCTCAACAGCTTTAAGGAACAACTCTCTGGCCTAAGACAAAGAAGCAAAAGTTGGCAACGATAGTTAAGGTGACGATAGCATGCAGTCAAATCTGGTGTAAAACGACACTATTCTAAATGGCTGTAACAAAACAGCTGACTTTTTCCTCCCGGGCCAGTTCCTGTTTCCTTCTCAGGTCTGCAGCTCGCAATGACATTCCTCTGTTCCCCCCATTGGACCCAGAGTTGGGCTTCAGTTCAGACATCCACTGGGCCCTGAACACGTTGAGCTCCACCTAGATGCATGGACATTGATGTACAAGGGATTGACATTAAGTGTTTTCTTATTGCCTGGGTCAAGTAAACTGAGCAGTCCGGCAAGTTAAGACCTGCTCTGATATTTTTTTTTTTACTGATAACGAAAACACAAATAATTCCAGGAGTGATCTTTCTGATTCCTCCCCTAATTGTAGGTGGAAGGCTGCCAATATAATATGGCACTTCTGCATGTAAAAAGCTTATTTAAATGTTCGGGGAAAGTGATCATAACCTTCGGGCAACCAAAAAAAAAACACCTGATGCCTTTACGACTTTAGTGTGTACACTCACAAAACTGCAAAGCAGAAGCTACAACACTCCATCGCGTATGTATTTATACATTACCACTCAGAGCAATCCTGAGACATAATTGTGTAGACTTTGTATCTCATGTCAAACAGGTCATCTTACGTGGAGGTTTGCGTCATCAGGACTTTCATTCTCTCCATCTTGATCTTCTACAATGCCAAGACCATTGATAATGCTTTCAGCCTGGGCAGGAAAACATTTTTTTTTCGTTAAAATAACTAGGCCTAAACACGGCAGATAATCACAAACACGGACTGTTTGGCTGTCTTAACAAATATAGTTTCAATAATCAACTATTTATGTAAGTCAATAACCAAATACAAGCTTTGTTTATGGACGTGGTGTGGTAGGACGGAAAGACAAGCCCAACAAATATTCAAGGGAGGAGGACGTGATCATGGTTGAAGTTACTTTGAGGTGTGAGCACGCAAAACGCGCACATGTTACTTAGAACACATAACTATCTAGCTCCTATTAGTCAAACACATTTGACACCCATAGCTAGCTAACTGGAGACGAACTGCACTGGCTTTTTCCTCTTCCCAGCAAGGCACTGACTTAGCTACTTGACGTTACATAAACAAGTGACGTGTGACGAACAAGACGCAAGCATGTTTTAGCATTGCCACATTGCCCGGGTTTACTTTTCAGATAGTTAGCTTGTCTATTCATCTTTTGAGAACTGGTAAAACAATTTTTTGTATGTATCAATACATTAACTACCTAGCTAACGTTATCTAGTTCGTTCATTCATGTTTACGACTTCGAGACACGTCATGCAACCACCAGCAGTAGGCGTGAGTGACCACACTTGCTAGCTAACGTTAGCAAACTAGCTCGATAACAAGTAGCCGTGTGCAAGGATTAGCCTCATAACAAACGACATTGAGCTACCATTATGGCTTATCTGAAAGCTCTTCTGTTGTCCGTAAACGTTTTCAGGTGAGGGTCTACAGATCACGGTCAGAAAAACGGACAACACAACGTGGAAATTTGAGGGATCTCAGAAATGCAGCCATTTCGACGACTTGCTGAGTACTGACTGTGTAGCTAGAAAGCCACTTACATGGGTGTGTGAGCGTGACGTCAGCACACCACGTGCCTAACTAGTCTACAGGCTATCAATACACCTATCACAGTTTTTACCTTTCTGCTTTTATTGTACATGTACATGGTCCACACCAAAAAAAAAGTACCATCCTTCCTTTGATGAGCATCTTTTGCTAAAATTGTTCCAACGTAGAGTGATCCTGATTCCTGACTGTGCCATGTCGTCGTTATGAAAGAGAAAGTTGGGGTACATCTCAATATAGTCTGAATTGGCTTCTTCTCTTTTCAATTCAATTTCAATTCAATTTAACGGGCTTTATTGGCATGGGAAACATATGTTTACATTGATAAAGCAAGTGAAATAGATAATAAACAAACGTAAAATAAACAATAAAAAACTAACAGTAAACATTACACTCACAAAAGTTCAAAAATAATAGACATTTCAAGTGTCATATTATGTCTATATAATTTCCTCTCCTTCATCTTCACTACTTGGAAAAACAGGACTGGTAAAAGCAATATGGTGGATCCCTCCCTTCTACTAGGAATTAGCTTTCACCTATCCAACTCATTTCCCATCAATGCAAATGAAGGAAAGGAGACATAGAAGCCACTTTATGATATTGAGATGGACCCAAATGTTTTATTTTATTAAACTTCATAACATAAATAAATGTGGTACCCACACCTCTGTCCCACCCTAAAAGCAACCAATCACAGATTCCCAGAAGACATTTTCATAAAAAACTAAAGGGGATTGCTCAATTTAGTTTTCCAGAGCAGTATTTGGATACCTTGGCCCAATTCGACCCCTGCTCCTCCATACTCATTACTCAGCCGGCCAAGCTCCCTAACCCTCCCTAGCAGATCTTTAAGGTGGACGCAATTTGGTGGGAGCTCCTCCATATGCTTATCCAGACCCTTCAGATCTTCAAACATTGAAGGGTTAGGGCCAAGGGGAGGGTTAGGGAGGAAACTCGTTATACCAACTCTTTCGAAAGCTTCACAGAGGCGCCTTCCTACTTCTGACACCACTGCAGCAATCGGGGCAGGGGGTAGAAACTGGAAAGGTCACCTGGACCCAAGCAGGGAGGGTGGGTTGGCAGCTACGAAAGCTTGGTGAAGCTTGCTAACTGTGAAGCTGCTGAAGAGGCTAACGTTAGTCAGCTCCAACTGACGCAACATAACAATATGACATGGCAATATGTGTTGAATATTGTGTTGGTGTCAGAACCAGTGATTTCTATATACACTACATCGGTACCAGGTGGGCTGTTTTGAAGCCACTGCACCTCCATCTTGGCACTACCCCACGTTGTAAAAAATATTTTGGAAGCTATAGAAATGCATTAATTAATGTATACATTTGTTTTTGCCACGTTTATTATATTACAGAAACCTTAATGCATACTTTTAAATGATATTATGTGAGCTAAACATAAACATACAAGATGAACAAATATATAAAAACATTTTCTTTAAAGTACAGTTTTTTGAAAGTTCTGTTACTGTCCCCACTACTATTTTTTAAAATCTTAAATACAGGGCCAATATGGCCGACACTGGCCAATAGAGATAAATAGTAATGGCTTCTTTTTGAGGAAAATTAATGGCGTTTTTGCAGGGTTTTTGTATAAATGCCAACAATGAAATCTGTGGTAAACACAGGTTTAGGAGATGTATACATTTGATCTATGAGATAATCTTCCTCAGCTAACATCACTTTTTTTGACACATAAATCACATAAAGTCTTCATAATTCATAAAGGTAATGTTAACTGACTGCTATTGCCTCATAGAACAAAGCGTATAAGATCTCTTAAACCTGTGTTAACCTCAGACCTTATTTTCAGCGTTTATTCCAAAACCCTATTCTTTCCCCACTCATTTTTCCCATATGGAAAATTTCCGGATTTTAGGACTGGCGAGCTCTATACTCACGCCGCGTTCAAATACTAGTCGGAACTAGGAAACTCTGAAATATCCGACTTGCTGATTCGTTGAACGCAGCAGGTGTATAACTACAACCAGTTATCATGTCGAACATTTCAGAGTTTCATAGGTCCGACTAGGACATAAACTTGACAATAGCATCTGCAATCCAGACTTGCCTAGTTAAATAAAGGTTAAAAAAAATTTTAAAAAATAAAAAATATCCTGGCCTGTATCACAACCGGCCGTGATCGGGAGGCCCAGCGTCGTCCGGGTTAAGGGAGGCTTTGGCCGGGGTAGGCCCTCATTGTAAATAATAATTTGTTGTTAACTGACTTGCCTAGTTAAATAAACGTTAAATACAAAAATATGTATATACATAAAAAAAAAAAATAGGTCAAATGATGACGTCAGTGATCTTCTGGTTTGAATGTCGGAGCTCTAGAAAGAGGAATTCCAAATTGGATTACCATTTAAATAGATTTTTCCCAGTCGGACCTCGTATGTTTTCAGAGTTCCCAAGTGTTTTGAACGCGGCATTATACACGTTACTTGGTCAGAGCATATGTTACGCAGGCTTGGTCAGATGAGGCAAGAACATCAAGTCCAGTAGATGGCGGTAATGTGACATACCGTTGGTTGCCAACCGTCGTCAAACACCACTGATGTAGAATACGCAAATCTGCGACGCCCTTGGTCGGGCAGCTGTGATTTGTTGTGATGGGCCTGGATGTGATCTGAGTGAGTGTGGTCGACTCTATACAAGTAGTTTAGTGGTGCTGTCTTCAAATGTCCGTTATTCGAGTTGAAACGGAGTGGGTGAGTGTCTTTTTGACTATTTTGACTTTGCTTTTTGTCATTATTATTAGCAGAAGTCAAATATTAATCGTGTGGCTAGCTAACCTTAGATCGGCTGCAGCATCTGTTGTTTCTCGTTGCAGCAGTAGCTATGTAACCATAACATTACATTCGGGTCAGAAATCTGACCCGACAGTTTTTACTCTTAAAATATTTTGCATGCCTGCCCTGTAGGAAACGTTTGCTAGGTAACTAGTAGTGAGGCTAAAACAGTCTGACTACAGTCTGTTGAAGATCTAACTTAGTAAGGAGATAATGTGCATGAAATTATAAACAGTCTGTCTCAGATTCCTTGTATTGTCTGGAAACTGAAAACCAATTGTATATTTTCCCTCTGTGATTGAATTGCTGGTTCTATGGCTTTCTCTAATGACACCCCATCCCTTCCCATCCCTTTTCCTCAGGAGGAGGCAAGAAGCCTGTAACAACATGAGTCCTCCAGCTGTGTCTGTGGTCCACTGTTGTTGTCATAGGGAAATCTGGTTACATTCAACAGCTGCAGGGGGCTGCCAGCCTACCACCTCTGTGTCCCTTCAGCCTACCACTTCTCCGTGTTCCTTCAGCACTTATTGATCAAATCTGCCCCTGGGTGATGGTGAGGAGAGGGCTGCACCATGAATAGATACACCACACTCAGGCAGCTCGGGGATGGCACATACGGCTCAGTCATCCTCGGCCGCAGCCTGGAATCAGGGGAACTGGTCGCCATTAAGAAGTGAGTGGAGGGGACATTGTCATAGCATTGTTATTATGAAAAAAAGAGGGCTGTGATCTCTGTGTGCAATTAGTCCATCTTTGCAGGGTTGCTATCTAGTGTAGGTTACATATTATCCTCTGGTACCTAAATTGAAGAGCTTTAGCTTACAAGTTGTTGTAGCTGCTAAGCCCTGTAGTAAAATCAGCTGCCAGTGCCTGTGGGATTCGCTAGGAATGGCATTAGCTGGTGGTCTCACGCGTGGTTAAGCTGACAGCCGGTTAGGCAGATGTAGACAAATAAAAGTGCACAGATGACTGACAGGCCCACCTATTTCGCTGATTGAAAAAAAAGGCATCTGTTGGTGGGTACCTTTGGGCAGCATCATAAAAGCTTCTGGCTTCTATTTATAGCCTTGACAGAAAGTATGTGGGGGGTTGGGCAGCCTCAGACTAGTAGCATAAATCTATGTAGTTGGTGGTGTCGCTGTCTTGAGATTGAAATGGAGAGGGCCTCAGCCTACATGTTATAAACCTGTTTACTCTTTTCAATCATACATTTTACGCGGTGCATATTCATCAAACTTCTTATATCATTCAAAAGGATCCCAATATGTTTTACAATTAAAAGTATGATCTATGATATGTTGTACCTTTAATTCAGTTAAGCTAATCATAAATGATTGCATATTTGTTTCAGAATGAAGAGAAAATTCTACTCATGGGAAGAATGCATGAATCTTCGTGAGGTCATAGTAAGTGCTCCTTCCCAGATGTGATGCCCGTGTGTAAAATGCTCCAACTATTGCAGTGGTGTCAAGGGTAGGCACCACACCGGTGTTGGGCAGCATAATGAATACAACCTATGCTTTCACAGTTGTTGTCTACTGTTTCACCTTAGTGTTTTTGTACCACCATTTAAATTCCACCTCTGCTCAGAACCACAGAAACCAGCACAAATAATCTAGAAGGTGACTCTTGTCTGTACTGCCTTTGGATTTTAAATCTCTAGTTCCTCACCCTGACCAAGACATTCATTCCTTGCCGGGAGCTTGAATCCAAAGGAGCGTAGCAGCATTCTAGAAGAAACCAGCCCTCCAGGGATCTTGGTTAGAATGTCAGCTGTAAATAGCATGTGCCACCACCAAGACACATAACGACTTTCCCCTCCATTTACCTCCATACTTTTCAGTGCATGGGAAAACTTAATCCACATTTACTATGATCTGCTGTATTTTTCTTTATTACACCCGAGTTAAAGAATAAAAAAAAGTAAATACTGCACCTTTAGAAATACCAGTTTTTCTCCACACTGTACCCAAGATTATATACAGTTTATTAATGCTTTGATTGTCAATCAATGTTTTGATTTTGAACTAAAGCGTTTTTGTTGTATGCCGGTTTTAAGGGTCAGGTCTTCTATGACTTACCTTTTTATGTATCTAAGTCTGGAGGCTGGTGTCCCCTTAGTTGGGGAGGATGGGCTCGTTGTAATGGCTGGAGCGGGTTTAGTGGAATGGTATCAAATACATCAAACAAATGGTTTCCAGGTGGTGACGCCATTCCATTTGAGCCGCCCTCCCCTCAGCAGCCTCCTGTGGTATCGAAGTCTGGCCATGATGGAGTGTTGCAGAGCTGAGGTTATTTCCCTCATGCTTTGTTTTGATCGCTAAGGTTCCATCTAATTTGTTCACTCCTTCTTTCAGTCCTTGAAGAAACTCAACCATGCGAATGTGGTCAAACTTAAGGAGGTTATACGGGAAAATGACCACTTGTACTTTGTGTTTGAATACATGAAGGAGAACTTGTATCAACTAATGAAAGACAGGTAAATATAGCTTTTTTTTATTCAAATAGGCTAAATATAGGTTATTTGAAATGGGTTCAGTGCTTTGGGGATAAATGTCAGTAGGTCAAAATTATGCCTCATATATTGGTATCATGTTACAGGTCTCGGCTGTTCCCTGAATCTGCCGTGCGAAATATTATGTTCCAGATACTGCAGGGATTAGCATTTATTCATAAGCATGGTATGATCAGAATGATACACTAACACTTTTTTTTGCTAATGCTTTTTACTTGTTACTTTGTATGCTCACTGTATGATTTTCCCCCTAGGATTTTTTCACAGGGATATGAAACCTGAGAATCTTCTGTGCATGGGACCAGAGCTTGTGAAAATAGCTGACTTTGGGCTTGCCCGCGAGATAAGATCTCGGCCGCCATACACAGACTATGTTTCAACAAGATGGTTAGTTTTGTTACCTCCATACGATGGGTTTATGTCACTAACCACATTTCCATTCACAGTTTTATGCGAGTAAAGTCATACCGTATAAAACAATAAAAATCACGACAGCATAGAACACATAGAACTTTAGATTTTTATCCGGTACATAAAAACTTAAGCATTTTGGTGGGAAAATGTGCAGATTTTCTATGAATTTTCTGTCAACTTGTGAAATGAGACCTCTTGTATTTTCTCTCATCATGTGGAGCATCAACTAGCCTATAAAACCATTCTCCCTTCCCCGTGTTGTCTTCCAGGTACAGAGCTCCAGAGGTGTTGCTGAGGTCCACCTCGTACAGCTCTCCCATAGACCAGTGGGCTGTGGGCTGCATCATGGCAGAGCTTTACACCCTCAGGCCTCTGTTCCCTGGCTCCAGTGAAGTTGACACCATCTTCAAAATCTGCCAAGTCCTGGGAACTCCAATGAAGGTATCCTTGTTCTCTAGGGCGTTTAGATCCAGAATATCAGCTGAAAACAAGCTATAATGTCCTCACATTGTCATGTAAAATGTATTGTGCTGTTGTTAAATGCATAAATCAAACCTCACTGAAGATGTGGTGATGAGTCTTGTGTAATATACTTTTGAAATGACAAACTTATTCACAGATTATTTTTGTCATAACATTTAAAAACGGTGACATCTATCAGTTGTATTACTATGTGGTAAAATAAGTAGTTCCGTAATCATTGTGTCTGATCCACTTCTTCTAGAATGACTGGCTGGAGGGTTTCCAGTTGTCAGCAGCCATGAATTTCCGCTGGCCCCAGTGTGTCCCCAGTAATCTGAGCAGTCTGATCCCCAACGCTAGTACTGAGGCCATCCAATTGATGAGAGACCTACTCCAGTGGGACCCTAAGAAGAGGCCAGCCTCTGCCCAGGTAGCAAACCCTGGCTGGGGCATATCTCTCTTATAATCTACGCTAAAATAAATGTTTACAATGGATCCATGGGAACTTGTGTGCATCCTTAGAATAGTTATTTTACCATCAACCAATAGAATGGTGAATACTGAAATAATTATTATATTTAAAGCTATGTTAGCTTGTACATAGCTAAACGAGTTAGATACTCTAACATTTAATGGCATGTTGGCTGATTTAATATGTCCTGCTTAGGGAACCTTGAAAACCAATCAATTATTTTATTCTTCATTTGCAGGCCCTCAGGTACTCCTACTTCTACGTGGGTCAGGCGTTGGGCACTCCTCAGCAGATCCTGGAGCAGGGCAGGCCTCAGCCAGGTCCCCTAACTCCACAGCCACCACAACCATCACAGCAGCCTCTGCAGCAGCTACAACCACTGCTGCTGCTCAAACCAGTGCCGCCTCCCCAGCCAGCGCCCCCAAATCAGCATTTTACCTCGTCCAGGCCCCTGCAACAGATCCATTCAGCCCCAGTCTCGGCCCCCACCCCAGTTCCATCGTACCACAGGCACTCAAAGCTGTTGCGAGAGCAGCCCAACCGCATGGTGAAGCAGGAGGAGACTGAGAGGGTCCCACAGACCCGCTTACCTTATGTTGTTGACAAGAGCTTTCAGAGCCAGGTGAGTTTGCAGTCACCAACCAGGGCTACTTGAGCATGACAAGCTTTCATCAGTGTTCTGTCATTAGATGTTAGAATACCTTGTTAAATGAATACTAAATGAAATGGCTAGGAATAGAACGTTTATGAATTCTTCTGAAATGTAATTAATCCATTTTTTTCTTGTTTCTCTCACCGTAGAGGTTGTTAATACACCATTTCCTTTTTTTAAACAGTTGACGCAGGAGGCTGAGAATGCCAACTTCTTAAGCTATCAGATGAAACCTAAGGGCGGAGGTCGCCGGCGATGGGGCCACGGCACAGGCCTCGTAAAGGGTGACGAGTGGGATGACTGTGAGGACATGGAGCTGACCTCACTAAGTGTTCTGGGCAAAACAAACGTTCCTACTGAAAAACAAAGAGGGGAGACGTTTAGTAGGTGAGACTGGAGTTATCCCAGTGACCTGAGTTTACCTGAGTTATCCCAGTGACCTGAGTTATCCCAGTGACCTGAGTTTACCTGAGTTATCCCAGTGACCTGGGTTAACCTGAGTTATCCCAGTGAACTGGGTTAACCTGAGTTATCCCAGTGACCTGGGTTAACCTGAGTTATCAGTTTCATCTTTTCAGATAAGGGATTTATGTATTTCTGTTATTTCTTTCAGGTACGGAAATGTTTTGGATTTTAGCAGCCCCAAAGTTAAGGGGCAGGTGACGACAGGTGACGATGCACCTTTGAATCTGAACAAGGCCATGTCCTACCAGGAGCCTTCGAGGACAGCCTCTGCCAAACAGTATTACTTGAAGCAGTCAAGATATCTACCAGGTAGAAAACACAAAAACATGACCTTCCTTCCAAATGGATATTTTGAATAGGACACTTCTAGTTACTGCCAATGTATATCATAAAATGGGGTCACTCATTATTCGGCATTGAGCCTTCTTTATCAGTAAACTTTAAACTTGATGTATCTGCCATTTGTCTACCAAATCAGGCATAAGCATGTAAACATGCTCTGATATAGAATGCCTAATGGTTTTCAAACCTGGGTGAAACCACGTTCTTTTCAGCCCCTGATTATCAATGATCATCATCTCTGGAGTGGCTAATGCTGCTGTCATGATGAGGTAGTCTTGTTGAACCAGAAGGGGTAGCTTGTTGCAATGGAAATTACTTTGCAAACTCTACTTCCTAAACTCTCCTATCTCACCCCACAGGTTTAAGTACTAAAAAGAATATGGCAATAAATTCCATCTACAGTGAAAGCAACCTCTGGGGCAGCAGAATTCCTGTTGGAGGGACACTTCCTAACCGAGGCTCTAATGGTAATGATTTGTGTTGGGACCAATGTCTTGCATGTTTATCACCTGTCACCCTACTATGCTAGTGAGAGGGCTGTGTGGTATAAGCTAGGGTGATGTCTATCTGTGGTGTGTGTTAACAGTATTAAATTTAACATATATTTCCTGTTATCTTTGATGGCCTGATCACAGGTTCAAATACTCTTCCAAGTGGATATGTACCGAACTATTACAAAAAAGAGGTTGGCTCTGCCGGCCAAAGAGTGCAACTTGCACCTATAGGGGACTCGACAGCATCAAGTGAGTGATCTTTGTAGTCTTGATGCACCGTTGTCAATCCAGGCTAGGTGCTGTGTAGTAATGTAGTTCCTAGCCACCGTGCTTCTACATCTGCATTGTTTGGGGTTTTAGGCTGGGTTTCTGTATAGCACTTTGTGACATCTGCTGATGTAAAAAGGGCTTTTGATTGATTGATTGATTGATTGATATTGTAAAGTAATAATGTGGCTTGTCTCTGCTGTCACAGATTATGCAACCTGGAGGTCGTCTAGCAGAAATCAGATGGGTGCCTCATCCTATGTGCCGTCGCCCACCAAGACTACGCCTGGCCTACGGTCTCGCCCCCCAGTACAGGCCATCCATGGGCGAACAGACTGGTCTGCCAAATATGGACACCGCTAGTGGCCTCTTTTGGACACTTGTTATGGCCTGGCACAGATGTCAGTACTTCAGATTTGTTTTTTTCCCTATAAAAGGAAAAATGTATGTTTTCATATGAAAGTATGTACATGTTATACAGCAATAACCTTGGTTTTGTATTAATCTGTGTATATATTGTTCAATGTACAACCTTTTCAGTGTATGTGTATTATATGGATAAATGCACTCAGCGAAATGTTGGTGTCATCACATGGAATGGATAATTTTTCCATTTTGTTCAGTGACAAATTCCATACTATTCATATTTTTGTTTATTGCATAGCATAACTTTCTCACCCACTTCTTAAAATGTTTGTTCCATAGATTTTTCCATTTTCAACTACCGATCCAGTCTTTATGCATTTTATATTGCAAATATCACTGTGATATTTTGGCCAACACTGTTTTTCTGTTGCCAATTTGTCTTATTGTGTTTTTTGTTTAATATATTTTTCTTGGTGCTTTCTTTCTTCAGTCATTCTAGAATACAGAAAAACACTTGTATATTGTGAATAAAAAATATACACTGGGGGCCAAGGGTTTTTCTTTATTTGCACTATTTTTTACCTTGTAGAATAAAAGTGAAGACATCAAAACTATGACATGACACATATGGAATCATGTAGTAACCAAAAAAGGGTTAAACAAATCAAAATACATTTTTTATTTGAGATTCTTCAAAGTAGCCACCCTTTGCCTTGATGACAGCTTTGCACACTCATGGCATTCTCTCAACCAGCTTCACCTGGAATGCCTTTCCATCAATCTTAAAGGAGTTCCCACATATGCTGAGCACTTGTTGGCTGCTTTTCCTTCACTGCGGTCCGACTCATCCCAAACCATCTAGATTTGGTTGAGGTTGGAACCAAAAATCTCAAATCGACTCCAGACCAAAGGACACATTTCTACCAGTCTAATGTCCATTGCTCGTGTTTTTTGGTGTCCTTTAGTAGTGGTTTCTTTGCAGCAATTTGACCATGAAGGCCTGATTCACACAGTCTCCTCTGAACAGTTGATGTTGAGATGTGTCTGTTACTTGAACTCTGTGAAGCATTTATTTGGGCTGCAATTTCTGAGGCTGGTAACTCGAATGAACTTATCCTCTGCAGCAGAGGTATTTCTGGGTCTGTGGTGGTCTGTGGTGGTCCTCATGAAGTTGGATGAGAGAATGCATTGAGTGTGCAAAGCTGTCATCAAGGCAAAGGGTGGCTACTTTGAAGAATCTCAAATATAAAATATATTTTGATTTGTTTAACACTTTTTTGGTTACTACATGCTTCCATATGTGTTATGTCATAGTTTTGATGTCTTAACTTTTATTCTACAAAGTTTCTTCAAGAAAAACCCTTGAATTAGTACTATTCTAAACTTTTGGCCCCCAGTGTATATATATTATTTGTTCCTTTATTTTTTTTCTCTAAAACAAGAACTCAGTGCTTTATTTCAAGCAGAATTGATGACACATTTGGCATTAGTGTTATCTTTCTAATGAATTATGTGGCTCAATTTTTGTATTGAGATATATACTGTATGTTGACTTGGTTTATCTGCTAGGCCAAATTTTAAAAACATGTATAACTGCCAGTTACCAAATGCCATTGCTAACATTTTATTTATGTGGTATTGTAATTACCATTTTTTATTTTCTTTACAACTGTTGGACAAGCTGTAACGGTCATGTCTTTGTCATCAATTCTGTTTTGGTGTCTAATCAATAAACTCATTGGTGTGTATATAGCCTGATTTAGTACAATGACTTGATTATTATATTTTACTGGCCTGGGATTATCCGGGAGGGATAGGCATACCAATAATGCTTAAGTTTTTTTTTTCACATTGATGTATTTACTATTTTGTTTCAAAAGAAGGCAGACTGCCACGTGCAGTGCCTCATTTGGATGTGTCTGAAGTCTTGGAGCTTGACTTCCCTACGTTTCTCCTACAAATGGGCCTTGAGCTTGTTTGGAGGTTCTAGCAGGGAGTGCAGCTACGCGTATACCAACGATGCTCGTCCGGGAAACTCGTCCTCTTCCACCGAGCGCGGGGCTTCGGGAGGGACGCACATGGAGCGGTGAGGGAGGAAGGGGACACCCGCCTAGCCAGCCAGATCAGCCGAATCAACCCTAGCGATCAATGGGGTGACAGATGTCGCAGCCAGATCGCCCTCACATCCAGACGAGCAGAGTGCCTCACCGGTTTATATACCGTGAAAAAGCCATACGATTTGTTGTTACGGTTGGTATTTTTTTGGGAGGTTCATATGTTAAAATACTGGGTGGTATGACATATTCTATAAAGGGAAACAGTCAGAGAAGATGTAATTTGTCTTCTAATGTGTTTTTTTCACAATATATTTGTTATATTACCCATAATGCCTCGCAGACATGACAACTCAACTCTCATGTAGGTCATATGACACAGTGCTTGAGGTTCACTTCTTCGTCAGAAGCGTTTAGTAATTTAGGAAGTTCACTTATTCGGAGTTCAAACACGTAAAATGTGTATACGTCTCTCTCGACATACAAGGGTAAGTATTACTTCTTAGCCTTATCTTGAAATTATAGATGGATGATTACACCGAAAACCGTATGTTTTGTAAGCTTTTGTTTTTCTGTATCTTTCAGTGTTTTAGTTTCAGAGTAGTCTGTTATCAATGTACAGTAATTTATTTGACAGGCATGCATGCACCAAATCGAATGCAATGCATAAAACACAACATTGCTGCATTTGCACACATATGAAAGCGTAATGGAATGTGGTTATTTCTTTCCTACAGTAAACTAACATTTCACCATGTCTGAAAAAGTGGTGTTGACTTATTTCAATGGGAGAGGAAGAATGGAGTCAATTCGTTGGCTTTTAGCAGTTGCTGGAGTTGAGGTAAGTAGGCTGAACAAATAAAACCCAACATTTTTACTGTAGGGTGTTTACAGGACTTGTTTCTTCAAGTAGTTCATTCAAGTACCCTAAATGAAACAGTGGATAGACAAACAGGTGACACACAGATGGATCACTGAACTGGATTTTCTGTCATAATTAAAATATACATTTTATGTCCACAGTTTGAGGAAGTAACTGTGACAAAACGCCAGGAATATGTACAACTGTTGAGTGGTAAGTTTGGTCACAATGGTAATAAAACTGATAATATGCTCATTGTTTTGAAGGGTGTTTAATTGTTTTACCTTTCTTTTTTTTTTTAGATGGAGCACTTATGTATGAGCAGGTTCCATTGGTGGAAATGGATGGAATGAAGCTGGTTCAAACCAAGGCTATCCTGAGCTACATAGCAGGGAAATACAATCTTTATGGGAAAGACTTAAAAGAACGAGGTATGTATGTATGTATGTATGTATGTATGTATGTATGTATGTATGTATGTATGTAACTTTTATTTACTTGTTTGGCTGTATTGCAGAGACATAACAAGTGAAGCTGTTTGTACAGAAAAGGGTAGAAATCTGCTATGGTTTCAAATGGTTTGGTTTTCATTTACCCTTAGGATTGACATGTATGCTGAGGGTGTGAGGGACTTGATGGAAATGATGATGGCGTTGCCCTTCAGGCCGCCTGACGCCAAGAAAACCAAACTGGAGGAGATTGAGAGGAATGCAACAAGCCGCTATCTCCCTGTGTTCGAGAAGGTACTGTATGATTTGGGCCTTGGCCAGATGGGGAGAGTAGAGCTCACTAAGGGGAGCAAGAAAACAAACAAACCAAAATCTAGGCAATAACAATAGCAAGATATCATGTTTGCTCAGGGAACAGAGAAGAAGGTTGGCATGTCTGTACAAATCGATGTATTGCATAATGAGGGAGTGCTTGTAATTTTCTCACAGGCACTCGCTAGCTCCCAGTACCTGGTGGGTAATCAGTTGAGCTGTGCTGATGTCCAGCTACTTGAAACCACCTTGATGTTGGAGGAGACCTTTCCAACAATTCTCTCCAAATTCCCTGTTGTTAAGGTAAAGTTGATTACAAATGTATTTGGTTCCCAATAATCTCTCCCCTCTTATGAAGTGTGCACTCTTTCAGTACTTCCCACAAATCTCAAAGCATTGGATTGGTGGAGGCATATTTATTTTACCAGTAATTAATTTTAAAATCAGTGAAGGGAAGCAAACAAGTGAACACTTTGGGCGGAAGGAGAGATGATTAGGACATAGTCCACAACAGATTTAAAAGAAAGGTAAAAAGATCCATCGATACTTCAGTTGATTCATTCTTGATTGGGTGCGACTGGTTTTCTTTTAAGGCGTTTCAAGGGAGGATGAAAAGCCTACCAGCCATTCACAAGTTCCTGCAGCCAGGCAGCAAGAGGAAGCCTCAAGCAGATGATGTATATGTAAAGACTGTGTGTGAAGTGTTAGACTTCAAGCTTTGATGCTCATCTAAACATCAAGTAAAATGCACTTTGAAGAGTTGAAGCTAATATAGTTGAATTAATTCCATATACATTATTCCATATTGTCATGACATACGCTTATGAATTGTTTAACCCTGGCTATATGATTGTGTGTATTCGTTTCTATAATGTAATACATATTTGCTATATGACATGTTTTATAACTAGTTACCTTTTGTGCTCACAAGAGGAGGAAGTTTCAGTGTGTGTGTGTTGTGTGTAAGCAGACGATACCCAAGAGAGAACCTTGCGCTCCTTGGGTGAACGCCCAGAAATAGCCTCTGAGAACGTTATCAGGAGCAGGTGTCTCGCTACACATTCTCTTTTGTACCCAAACCTCCTCCCTTGTGCTGAGGATGAATAATGTTTGTGAGTTGTGTGTCCTAGTATAAAAGGTGGGCGGGGACAGCCCCCTGGTAGAGCTTCTGACCGACCTATACTGAGTGTGCAGTTCGTTGTAACTTTCACTGGCTTGACTCTTAATAAAGTTAATTTTCTAATTGACTTGAGTCCTTGATGGTAATTTCCATGACAATGTGTGAGGACAATGGTTTAACTAACTTAAGTATTTTATGGTTTTCCAATAATGTGCACACACAAAAAAAAGGCTGTTAAACAAACACAATGACAGCTATAATTAAACACTGCATCATGTCTGTGAGCTATTCAATCATTGAGAGGTTATTTACAATCAGGCATCTGAATATGATTGTCAAACGTTTTTAAACGTAAGTAGTCATACCTTCTGCAATGCTATAAAAGGAATTCCGATCGAGTAGTAAATGTCATTGTATTTCTGTTCCCATATCCATTGAACAAATCGTAACCTGTGTGCTTATAATCAGTAGTATATTTACTTGTTCAACAAAAAGTGCTCCTTTGTTCGAACAATAACTATTCACTCAGTCATTGTTTGTAAGCCATTCATGCAACTGCCAGGTCGCAGTTGCAAATTAGAACTTGTTCTCAACTGACCTACCTGGTTAAATAAAGGTGAAATAAAAAAACTTCATTCAACTTTCCTATGAGACAACTATTCAAGGAAGTAACAACCTTTTAACTCCCCATCCACATAGCATTTAGTCATTGTGTATGTGCACTCATTGTCCCAGTGCTGAATACGTTAGGAATGGCAAAAGCAGTAATATGATCATAGGTTGCAGGAACTTCATCCCTTGCAATGACATTTTCCCTATTTCTTTAGTTTGTTGGATTGTTCAAATCACATTACAATCACACCCATGTCATAGGATCAGCAAACTGAATAAATAAAACATATTTATTGTGCACATTCATTATTTAATTTCAAACATCCCAATACAGGGTCAAGTGTTGACATCAAAACACAATGAAAATCAGCAAAGAGTTTCATGAACACATTCACCTAACCTCCATATATTTCAAAACCATGCAATACTGAGTATAGTGGACTTTTGATGATTCTCACTTTAGTCCTGCCATGATACCAACTGGTATTATTTAGTCCTGCCATGATACCACCTGGTATTATTTAGTCCTGCCATGATACCACCTGGTATTATTTAGTCCTGCCATGATACCACCTGGTATTATTTAGTCCTGCCATGATACCACCTGGTATTATTTTCCCAGATATCTTGAATCTCATTCCCATCACTATTGTCAGCACTCCTGAGTCAACTGAGGCAAACAAAGAAAGATCTAGGAAAATTCTATATCAAGGCCTAAAATATACACATCCCAGCATAGCAGGCATATTTACAGAGGGAGTAGAAAGTCTTTGTTGGGTCATTTGAAATCATGAATGCTATTGTTTGGCTATTCTGCCAAACAATAGCCCATCTATCAGTGACATGACACTACCTGTAGTACAATAAATATTGAATAGTTGTTACTTGCCAATAGCCTGTTAAAAGGGTCAACATCAGTAAGACCAAGGAGCTGATTGTGTGTGTGTGTGTGTGTGTGTGTGGGGGGGGGGGGGGGGGGGGGGGGTATTACACTGTTATTGATTACTGCATTGTTGGGTTTTGAGTTAGCAAGAAAAGGCATTTCACGTGACATTAACAACTTGAAACTTTAATGAAACTGTTATAATGGCAAATCCATGTTGTTTGTGCAATTTGAACATGAATCCCCCAAGGGCTATGGCTACAGCCAAATCCAAGCCAGTCCAAGCCATTGCAGTGCTGTGGAGTTGGAGTATGGGTAAACACCAATTAATCTTAGCCTACCCTTACATAGCTGAAAGATACTGTAGCTAGCTACAACTATGTAGCGAACAGAAACGGACACTTGACCAAACTCTGACCACTTGAAATATATGGATACAACTCAGATAGGAATATAATTAATTAATTTACATGGTATTTGCTCATTTAAACGTTAAATAAATTCGCACAAATGTACGCCTACACGCCTGTGGTCTAAATGGGTTTGTTCGTTTTGCATGGCCCGTGTCCAAAATGTTGCACCATTCCATTGGTCCTCAAATTAATCTCCATTTACCCGGGTACCGGGCCATGCAAAACGAACTCGCCCAGTGTTTACCGTTTGGCACTAGGAAGTGTTAGGTGAATGTCATAAGTGCGCATGCGCGTTCAAATTGCATCATTTCCCTTTCAATCTACCCACTAAAAAGTCAAATGTTATCCAAACGCTATTGAATGTCATTCCTTTATTACTAAAGTCTCAAAAACACAAATTAACTCAATCATGATTGAATCATCATTGAACAAGTTTATGGTTTCAGATCAGGGTCAGTTCAAATGTACTATTAAGTAAGGTGAATAGGTCAAAGTACATTAATAAGTAAGGCTCTTTTGCTGCACTGCATTAACAATTATTAAAGGATATGCATATGAGCAGCACAATCTTCTGAACTTTCTTAGCAGTGCATTAGATAATTTGATGAATATTTTGGAAATGAACAAATACAAACTATAAATGACAACAAGGTAACATTTTAAACTTCATAGCCTTTCATTTCCATTCCATATTTATAGGATTGTTTTTATCTGTTAAGTGCTGCTACATTTCAGGAAAGGCATGCACAACTGTTCAAGTAAGGTACAGGATGTCAACAAAACAGTCTGTCCATGTACATACACTACATAACCAAAAGTGTGTGGACACCTGCTCATCGAACATCTCATTCAAAAATCATGGGCATTAATATGGAGTTGTTCCCCCTTTGCTGCTATAACAGCCTCCACTCTTCTGGGAAGGCTTTCCACTAGATGTTGGAACATTGCTGCGGAGACTTGCTTCCATTCAGCCATGAGCATTAGTGAGGTCGGGCACTGATGTTGGGCGATTAGGCCTGGCTCACAGTCGGCATTCCAATTAATCCCAAAGGTGTTCAATGGGGATGAGGTCAGGGCTCTGTGCAGGCTAGACAAGTTCTTCCACACCGATCTCTACAAACTATTTCTGTATTGACCTCGCTTTGTGCACGGGGGCATTGTGATGTTGAAACAGGAAAGGGCCTTCCCTAAACTGTTGCCACAAAGTTGGAAGAACAGAATCATCTAGAATGTCATTGTATGCTGTAGTGTTAAGATTTCCCTTCACTGGAACTAAGGGGCCCGAACCATGAAAAACAGCCACAGACCATTATTCCTCCTCCACCAAACTTTATAGTTGTCACTATGCATTCGGGCAGTTAGCGTTCTCCTGGCATCCGCCAAATCCAGATTTGTCTTTCGGACTGCCAGATGGGGAAGCATGATTCATCACACCAGAGAACACGTTTCCACTTCTCCAGTCCAATGGCGGTGAGCTTTACACCACTCCAGTCAACGCTTGGCATTGCGCATGGTGATAGGCTTCTCGTCATGGAAACTTATATCATGAAGCTCCCGACAAACAGTTATTGTGTTAACGTTGCTTCCAGGGGCAGTTTGGAACTCGGTAGTTAAAAAAATAAATACTTTTTTAAAACCTTTATTTACCTAGGCAAGTCAGTTAAGAACAAATTCTTATTTACAATGAAGGCATACACCGGTCAAACTCGGACAAAGCTGGGCCAATTGTGCTGCGCCATATGGGACTCCCAATCATGGCCAGTTGTGATACAGTCTGGATTCGAACCAGTTTGTCTGTAGTGACACCTCTAGCACTGAGATGTATTGTCTTAGACCACTGCGCCACTTGGGAGCCCTAGTGAGTGGTGCAACCGAGGACAGAAGATGTTTATGCGCTACAGCACTCAGAGGTCCCGTTCTGTGAGCTTGTGTGGCCGTCCAATTCGCAGCTGAGCCGTTGTTGCTCCTAGACGTTTCCACTTCTCAACATAAATTACAGTTGACCGGGGCAGCTCTAGCAGGGAAGAAATTGGACCAACTGACTAAAGGAAAGGTGGCATCCTAAGACTGTGCCACGTTGAAAGTCACTGAGCTCTTCAGTCGTGGCCATTCTAAATCCAATGTTTGGCTATGGAGATTGCATGGCTGTGTGCTGTCAGCTACGGTGTGGCTGAAATAGCCAAATCCACTCATTTGAAGGGGCATCCACATACTTTTGTATATAGTGTACAATAAAATTAAAAAATGATTTTCAAAGTAAACGTCAAAGTGAACAAATACCATTGGATCAGAACGGAATGATTGTGATTCTGAACGTTTTATACCATGGCAATGGGTAAACATTTTGCACTGCATGTGGGTGTGTCTGGTAGCCACAATGTATTGTTTGACCAGTGATATACAAAAGCATGATACATTACCATAATAACGGAATAAAAAAACATGTAGCTTTTCGACAGAGTATGGAAAAAAACATGGACAATGAATTCCTCTTAACTTGATGAAACACAATTCTATATTGTGATACACTACTAATATTCTTGCAATCTTTAGGTCAATTAAAAAATACAATATCTGTTCCTCTTAACTTGATGAAACACCAAGAGGTATTTTATTTACAAAAGGAAAAAAAACTTAAACATTACTTTTTTTGTCTCAAAATCAAGTGGTTTAAAACAATTATATATTCCACCACATACTACTGACACCAAAAGCTCATAACTTAAGATAATTACACCAATAAACTATGCTGTGCAAAACAGTTCCAGTGCTGTCCAGTAGAGGGAGTCCCGGTGCAGTCATTACGGTCAGTCCTCTGGGTGAAAGATGAGGACCAACTCTGGTAGAAGGCACACATTTCTGGGTACAATTGGCACAATAGTGTCTACCAGGATTGTTTGATTATTTAAAAATCAACTTTTTTTTATTTTTTTTGATCAAGTCAACAGAATTAAACAAAAATAAATTGAATTAAATATATATTTTTTAAATGTATTGCAATTCCACATTGTTATTAAAGGATATGTAAATGCGACCTTGGTATGGCAGGTGTAATTACCATGGGCTAATTTAATCCCTATTGTAAGACCCCTTTAATAAATCAATAAAATAAAAATACCAACATGTAAAGTGACAACAGTTGAGAAAGTTATGTTTTCATTGTGAAAAATAATGGACATACAGTATATAACTGTTTTTAGAATAGTGGTGCATATTATGCAGTTGACTTTGTAAACAAAGGAATATGAATTCTATATTGTGATACACTACAATTGGCCTTCTCAATATATAGCTATCTCTACACCTTGTGTAATCTGTAACATGGCAAAGGCAGCATATACAAAAATGCGTCAATATCAAGCTCTCCCAAACAGAATTTGTTTTAGAAAATCTAATATACTTGCAATCTTTAGGTCAATTAAAAAATACAATATTGGTTCCTCAGGTACAGCTGACCTGATTACAGATAAATTCCTCCACCTAAAATACTTGTTCGATACCCCTGCACTTGTATAGAGTTTGGCAAAAACTCAAACAAACAAAGCACACATACAGCAGACACGTTGTAAACAGGCATTAAAAAGGACAACTTTAAACACATGGCTACGTAACCCTCACTTAGACCTAAACCCTCCATCACCCTCAAGAATGTATTAATTGGACTACTGGATAAACACTAAATCACTTTCTTTTGTAATGAGTACTTTGTAATTAGTACTGAATATTACATTTGCTCTCTAATGCTGGTTTCACATGCTCCTCGCAATAAGAGACTCTAAACTATCTTACTGGAAAGATCAGAGGACAATACATGTTATCTCCCCCACTCCGATTTCCTACTTGGAAGCTCACAAATAACTTGTTTGACATTGTCAACTCAAGAGTTGTGAACATTCTGAGAGCTTTTGGGGAGTTTTCTCAGTCCAAGAGTACATGAACACAGCATAACATCTCAAACAGAGAGATGAACCCTAACACTGGTAAACTAATGGAACATTACATGTTGAAAAGGGATGCTGGCCACTGGACAATGCAAAAGCACACAATGTAATAGGTTATTAGGGAGGAAAATCTGTATTTTCATACTTTATGGCTGAGATAAAAGGAAAAGACGTATAACAACCCCATTTCTATTTTTCTCACCTTATCTGGCTGCAGGTTGACGCACACAACCATAGAGCAATGAAGAAGCAGCACAAGAAGCAAAACCACTTCTCTATCTATCTCCCTCTCTCTCTTCTTACAGCTGTTAGGTAGACAATGAGCCATCCATTTGGACAGAATTCTAGAAGAACCAAACCTTAACGGCAACAAGTGCTTTGTTTCGAAAAACATACGCCCCCTGCCTGATGGGTGAGTGAAAGGTCTTTCCATAGCCATAGCAGATGGCATTGATGACCACCATAAGCTTCTTATGGACTAACATTCACCCAGAGCCATCCCAACAGAGTCCCATACACCCAGGTTCGGACATAGAGTTTCCTGCCAGACTCTGTCAACAGCATTGGCAGTGTTAGCCCGCCCAAAAATAGCAGCGATGGCAACGTCTTCGTAATGCTCAGATGGGACCTTTGACCTTCTCCAGGGAACCTGCCTTTTTTGTCTGGATCCTCAGACTCATAGAAAGTAGTCAACATCCTGTAGAGAAAGAGAGAAGGTTCCCTTTAGAGTTCAAGCATATCCCCAGCTCATGTCTAATCAGCCAACCATGACAATTTATAAACTGTAATTGTTACTAAGTTGTAGGGTTGCAAAAATCCAGTAACCTGGTTGAAAGATCCCCATAAAATAAGTGAGAATAACAATAAAATCCGGAATCCTCCAACCAGGATTTCTGGAAAACCCATCAATTTGAGTTACCGGAATTTTGCAACCCTAGTCAGTGCACACTTTTCAGGGCATTCAACGCATAGTAAATTTGTTATCAAACAAGACTAACTCCTGCATCCTTAAACCTAATATTGCAGTTCACCATTTGAGTAGTTGAAGTGCTGCCGGCATTTCAGATTACATTTCAGATACATTTTCTTTACATGAACTCAACCTTGGCTTACATATGGAATTTGAGAATGGGTCAGTGTCGTAATGTCAGACAGGGTTAGAGAGAACATGGGTCAGTGTCGTAACGTCAGACAGGGTTAGAGAGAACATGGGTCAGTGGCGTAATGTCAGACAGGTTTAGAGAGAGGATGTAAGAGGATACTCACTGGTCCTTGATCTCAAATCGCTCATGCAGCCACCTGCGGAAAAACACAGACTCTGGAGGAATTTCCTTCACGTCCACACGTTCAAAGTGGATGTGAACTCTGGGACATTCCTTACACAGGAATTCTGCCAAACAGAGAAAACATGAATCAGAGACAAAACAACATCAGGAAGGACATAGCAGACAAAGGCCACGTAGAGAGTAAGACATCAAATTGTGTTCAACAGGTTGTGAATGAGGCATTACGTAGGTTCAGACACAGTATCTTATGGATTTGACCTGAACTCCAAACATCCGTCCTCTGACTCCAAATGGAGGAACTAAGTGACTACAGCTTGCATGGAGGTCTGTTTTTTCCCAACAATTTCCAAAACACTATACAATCTGAGCAGGATTTGAATGACCAGCTTTAGAAACTATAGTCTCCTCAAAAGCCCTGCCTGCCCTGTTTTTCTCACAGGCCCTCAGATTAACCTCTCTCTCTATTCTTATAGTACCCATTTGGCGTTTTCATATGACTCATCGAATCAGCCAGATCCAGTCATTAAAATCATTATCCCTCACACTACACTCGTGAGGGCAATTTGTACGGTTCTGTTATCATGGAGAAACAGCTGGATCGTATGACAAAAGCCTCCTGAGATATAAGAAAGCCCAAAGACAGCATGGCACGTCACTCGAGCCTCCCCAGAGGGAGAGCACTTATGACAGAAGAGTCAGCCTTTCCTGTGGTTACATGGTTGATTCAGACTAACGCATGCCTTTTAAAAGAAGGTCAACATGGCACAGTGATTCTAAAGCGTATAGCTATTATCTCAAATGACAGACAAACACATTACACACCACCTCTGATTCAATGTAACATTTCTCGAGAATTGATTTGACAAGAATGACTGCTTGGATGATCTTCAATTCCTTGAGACATTTTGATCAAAAGACATGGAGTCATCTGATGAATATTAGAGGTCCTAACCGCAGGTGACATTTTAAAACCACTATATCAAACATCCCTAACATGTTGTGATGTCATGATAATTCCATCAATGCAAGAGGGGCATTAGCCTAAAGGACTGGCAGCATTTTGAATACTGCACATGTAAAAATCCCTGCACATGTTGTACATCACAAAACAATAACTCTGATCAGACAGCTTAGCTGAAAGCTCCCATGGAAATGTTGAAGTTAAAAGTAAACAAACAGCGGAGTCTGGGGCCGCGCATCGAAACATTCCCATGGAATAATTTCAATCAAACCCCCATAACCCCTGCATCAGTCATTCAACGGATATTACATTTTATTTCAGTTAATATCAACGTGGGTTCACATGATACCTAGGTCGAAAATATGCAGGTTAAGACAAGTGACTGATTCAATGCGGAGCATTTCGAAAAAAAAAAACATTAATTGGACCAGCGGCATTGCGGATTTATTGAAAACGTGACCAGCACTGGCTGTAGATAATTTGAAAAACGTTTAAATGAAGACAGTAAAACAGGTATGCTATGTGTTTGCTGAAATTCACTAAGACTGTGTTTATTTTCCACTTTGATGGGAAACTTTCTGTAGTGCAAACATTCACTTCCAGTCATTTTCGCTCCAAAACTGAATTTGTTTATTTTTGAAAGCTTCGCATTGGAATTATTGTTGTCTTAACATTTGTTATTTCAACCTAGCTTGAAATCAGGAAGAGCCTGGACACCAGCCAATCAGAGCAAATGCTTTTGTTTTATCAATAAGGGTAAACAATTAGGGGTGATAATATATGATTTCCAAATGATTTGATACCCATTGAGTTTGGTTGCAACAAGGTCAACCTTTTCAGTGCGGAAAACATTCCTGGTTTCAGTTCAAACACGGGTCAATCATTCAGTCACCTCAATAACATGTGAAATACTGGGAAATTAACAGGAGGTGTACATAGACAAACATGATTTTCTCTTCTTCCCATGCTGTTTACTACAAGCACATCACTGTTTATTCCTGAAAGCAACAACAGGATGTTTTCACACCAAGGCTTTTCAAAAAGGCTTTGTGAACACAGAGGAATCAAAAACACCACAACACACAATGTTTACAGGAAGCCAAGTTATTTTCTGTTTTAATTAGGAGAACAATGTTATACTGATAATGAACTGAGTAACTCCAGTTGCGTGTGGGAATTTTTAAGATGATTGCATGCATCAAAATCCCCCCTTAATACCTGAAAGAATTGAATTGTCTGGAACAATCTCATACCTGGCATTGATGGGGCAGGATGTCTTTCACTGCTTGGGCCCAGTGTTCCCTCATACACCACAGTGACGTCATACACAGCATCCAGGTGGTCCCTCATGGTTTCTATGGCAACGTGAGAGGCTTTCATTCTTGGGGTCAGAACGTGATCCAAGACAGCCAGCCCTGAAGGAAATGACAGCATTTACATTATTTTTTAATTTACATTTTATCTTCTCCAGAGGTTAAGTGCCTTGCTCAAGAGCACAGACAGATTTTTCACCTAGTCAGCTCGGGGACTCGAACCAGTGACCTTTCAGTTACTGGCCCAACGCTCTAACCACTAGGCTACCTGTCGCTGTTAAATGTCTTGGTTGTGCCAGTTGACATGCAGTGTTAATTATACCAAATTTCCATTAGCAGTGCTAAACAAGACACTGTTTCTAGTACCAGGATTTAATTTGGATCTTTCAATAAATGCCAACAAAGTATAGTGTCTAGGGAATACAGCCCTCCATTCAAATGACCAGGTCACATAACTTAACTTGTTCACACAACTGAACGGTAGACAGTAGTGGATAAATTGAACTAGCAATGGTCAAACTATCCCATACTTCACTGAGTGAGGTGACTAATGACGTCTTCCAAATGTCACCCGGATGTTGTAATCACTGATTAGAAAGATTCCCAGCTACATTTGAGACCAGCAATTATCTAAAACCATACATACACAATTAATAGGTCATTTAACAGGCCTGTTATTCTCCCCTGATTTAATCTTGATCTCCAGGTTTTTATTTCAGACCAACTACTACTGCATAACAAACATGTTGTCCCATCCTGTTGTTGCTAGAATATACGTGGCATCATTCTCCCTTCTCTACTACACCCCCACCTTACTGATCATATAGTCATGTGCCAAGCCCAAATCCCTAGAGCGTTTTACTAGGACTTACAGGGGCAGGTGATAGTTCGCATTTTTATTTCAGTGACAGATTTTTTTTCTAGTTAAATCTGTAGCTACGCACGCAAATCGACTGCAAGTACCACACTGTGTATCTGTTAAGCTCCATAACATGGTGATGTAGCTGTGATGGCCAAGGGCAGTTCATTGGGAAATCTGCAATCTCTGATGGACAAATGTTATAACTTCAGATGACAAGGAATTATGATGTTAATCTTTATGCATTAAGTTCATTTTATTAATATTCAACTTTAAATATAGATAAATAAGTACATTACAGTAAACTATAAGTAATATATAGGTCTACCGCCAAACTAATATATTCTACTTTATTAAACAAAATGTCTGCTACCAAACTAATATTCTACTTTATTAAACAAAAGGTCTGCTACCAAACTAATATGTACTACTTTATTAAACAACATGTCTGCTACTAAACTAATAGATCCTACATTAATCAACATATCTGCTACCAAATGAATATATACTACTTTAAATAAAAGGTCTGCTACCAAACTAATATATACTACTTTATTAAACAACATGTCTGCTACTAAACTAATAGATCCTACATTAATCAACATGTCTGCTACCAAATGAATACATACTACTTTAAATAAAATGTCTGCTACCAAACTAATATATACTACTTTATTAAACAACATGTCTGCTACTAAACTAATGGATCCTACATTAATCAACATGTCTGCTACTAAACTAATAGGTCCTACATTAATCAACATGTCTGCTACCAAACTAATATAGCCTACTTTATTAAACAACATGTCATACGCACCAGCTTCTAAACCATTCAATTTGCTTTTGAGAATTAGGTCTAGCAACATTAGAAATCACTTATCAGCCAGCAGTAAAATACTTTTGTAATCAAAAGTTAATCTTTTGCCCATTTTTAAGCTACAGTCTCAGGGATATTTCATTAAAGCTGGTTGGAGCTGCCAAGCTCTTGGCGCTGTACCAGCAATCCACTGACGATGAGAAAAAAAAAAAAAGAAAAAAAAAAAAAGCAGTCAGGCGGCTTTTCATTTGGTCTAAGCTTCCCCTCTAATGCTGTCAACAAACATTTGAGTCTTGAAATTTTGACATAGACGGCAAAAGGTTAGTTGTGGGTAGAATGTATCCGCTGTTATAGTACAAGGATTTTGCTTTCATGTTGCGAGTTGTATTAAAAACCTTTGTTACTGCCAATGACCCAAATACCCTTCTACAGTTTTATAAACGTTATGTGGTTTGAGTTCTCCTCTGTATTAGGGCTGGGAATTGCCAGGGACCTCACGATACGATATGTATTGCGATTCTGACAATTCTATATGTATTGCGAATCGATACTGTGATTTTATTGCGATTCAATGTCCCAAACATATTGCTCACCATATGTCTTCTACAGAGGGACATGAGAGATCCATGAGAAAACCAGTTTTGATCAGTCATGGATTTTTTTTATGGATGAAAATAAATTGGCTCCCTATTTGTAATGAAGATGGAGAACATGCTATGAAAGAAAAATACTGGAGTTTTAGTGCAGGTACAGCTAAATGGTGCAAAAATAATATTGCGATATTGTCAAAACAATACGATGTATTGTCAATATGTAGCTATCGGTATTTCCCCCAATCACTAGTGAACATGGCCACTGGCCGAGTTTGAAGAGCGTAAAAACAATTCTGTGCTACAACAACCACTTTCAACGTGGAATAAGAACTCCATTAAGCATTGGCCAGTGCCATACTGGGTCCTTGGGACGTTGCTACCCCCAATTAAATTTAAAATGTTTAAGGTAAGGGTTAAGGTTAGGGTTTTAGGAAAGGGAAGCCCCAAGGATCCCGGATAGCACCCCCCATTAAGCATTAATGGTGGAATGGGTGGGGTAGAAGGTGAAGTACCTGTTGCAATGCATTATCCTTACATGACTCCCCCCCATTCATTCATCATCCCCAAAGCTTTGCTATTAGTCATGCAAGAACACACTTCCGCTAAATCAATAATACTACATTTGAAAGTATGAAAGAGCACCTTCTTTAGCGGAAAAAGCCTGACTGTCGCTGATCATCTTCTTCAGTTCAGGGTTGTATCGGGTTCCTTCTGGGAAGATGACAAGAAACATCTGCACAGAAAACAAAACAAATAGGGGTTGAGTTAGGACAGGTGAAGTCTTACAGTGGAGAAAAGAACAGCATTGCTCTTAAGAAAAGTAGTCTAAACATATTACAGCAAGGTTACTAGACTTCAAGGCACTGACTAGAACCCATTTTATACATCCCTGTCTATACTCTACATACCCAACTCTGCAACTTGAGTGTCATGTAGACTAGACAAGTCATTAAATCCTGACAAACTGCCCAGAAGACCAAACAACAAGCTGTGGATCTTAGTGTCCTGTGAAAAAGTTATTTGGCAACAGCTGTCCTTCCTGATATAGACTAGACACAGGGAAACATTTAGAAGGGACATGCCAGTAACCAAAAAGGCCATAATAAATATTTCAGTTAGTTTAATGTATTTTGTATCTTTTAGAATAGCAATGCTCTTTAAAAAAATGACAATTTGGATAATGTAAGAGCACTTTCATCGTATTCACTGACAGTCTCAAAGCCCATCCAAATATATAGGTTTTTGGGAGGAAAAAATATTCACAGACAGTTCCTGTCTGTGTGCTCCATAAATACGTACTGGTGTTCCCAACACTGTCTGTGAAGAGAGCTTCTTTTTCATTGCCTTCTCGTCAAACATTGCACTTCTCTTCACGTAGACACCTCCATGCTAAAAGAAAATAACATTTGATAAAAACATATAAACAAAATAGGCGTAAATTAATCATACCAATAAGCACAATACACATAACATACAGTTGAAGTTGGAAGTTTACATACACAGAATTCATGTTAACAAACTATAGTTTTGGCAAGTCGGTTAGGACATCTACTTTGTGCATGACAAATAATTATTCAAACAATTGTTTACACACAGATTATTTCACTTATAATTCACTATATCATAATTCCAGTGGGTCAGAAGTTTACATACACTAAGTGACTGTGCCTTTAAACAGCTTGGAAAATTCCAGAAAATGATGTCAAGGCTTTAGAAGCTTCTGATAGGCTAATTGACATCATTTCAAGGCCTACCTTCAAACTCAGTGCCTCTTTGCTCGTCATCATGGGAAAATCTAAAGAAATCAGCCAAGACCTCAGAAAAAATAATTGTAGACCTCCACAAGACTGGTTCATCCTTGGGAGCAATTTCCAAATGCCTGAAGGTACCACGTTCATCTGTACAAACAATAGTACGCAAATATAAACACCATGGGACCACGCAGCAGGCATACTGGTCAGGAAGAAGACGCGTTCTGTCTCCTAGAGATTAACGTACTTTGGTGCGAAAAGTGCAAATCAATCCCAGAACAACAGCAAAGGACCTTGTGAAGATGCTGGAGGAAACAGGTACAAAAGTATCAATATCCACAGTAAAATGAGTCCTATATCGACATAACCTGAAAGGCCGCTCAGCATTGAAGAAGCCACTGCTCCAAAACCGCCATAAAAAAGCCAGACTACGGTTTGCAACTGCACATGGGGACAAACATCATACTTTTTGGAGAAATGTCCACTGGTCTGAAGAAACAAAAATAGAACTGTTTGGCCATAATGACCATCGTTATGTTTGGAGGAAAAAGGGGGAGGCTTGCAAGCCAAAGAACACCATCCCAACCGTGAAGTACGGGGGTGGCAGCATCATGTTGTGGGGGTGCTTTGCTTCAGGAGGGACTGGTGCACTTCAGGAAATAGATGCCATCATGTGGAAGGAAAATTATGTGGATATATTGAAGCAACATCTCAAGACATCAGTCAGGAAGTTAAAGCTTGGTCACAAATGGGTCTTCCAAATGGACAATGACCCCAAACATACTTCCAAAGTTGTGGCAAAATGGCTTAAGGACAACAAAGTCAAGGTATTGGAGTGTCCATCACAAAGCCCTGAGCTCAATCTTATAGAACATTTGTGGGCAGAACTGAAAAAGCGTGTGCGAGCAAGGAGGTCTACAAACCTGACTCAGTTACACCAGTTCTGTCAGGAGGAATGGGCCAAAATTCCCCCAACCTATTGTGGGAAGCTTGTGGAAGGCTACCCGAAACGTTTGACCCAAGTTATACAATTTAATGGCAATGCTACCAAATACTAATTGAGTGTATGTAAACTTCTGACCCACTGGGAATGTGATGAAAGAAATAAAAGCTGAAATAAATAATTCTCTCTACTATTATTCTGACATTTCACATTCTTAAAATAAAGTGGTGATCCTAACTGACCTAAGACAGGAAATTTTTACTAGGATTAAATGTCAGGAATTGTGAAAAACTGAGTTTAAATGTATTTGGCTAAGGTGTATGTAAACTTCAACTGTATATTCAGTTAATATATTTTTCATTCATTATTTCACACACACATATATATTCAGTTAATATATTTGTCATTCATTATTTCACACACACATATATTCTTGTTGTACTTAGGGGCTGCCACAAAAGGTACATAACTACAAAGTATTATTAATAATAATAATAATAAAGAAACTCAAAGGTCTACATAAATATATTACCTGAGAGAAATACCATCCGTACAATGGGAGCCACTTCAGACCATCTTTCAGGACGTATCTCACATGGCCAAGTGCTTTCTGCCTAATGGCTAACATGTCAGCAATGATCCAGTCCGCTATATGACAAGACAATAGAAAAGAGGGGTTTTAGTCCAACTGCAGTGTGAACCGCAGAATGAAGAGAAATTAATTAGTAATACATCTTGTTGAATAGGAAAAGCTCACCTGTGCATTGATGGTTGGAAAGGTAGACCACATTCTCTTTATTCTTTGGTATGTCTCCATAAATAACAATCTAAAAAACGAAGGATGAGCACAGTTTCAGGAAGTAAAGACACCATAAGGGCATAATGAGTGACATCAGAAACAAAATGGAAGAAATTTGGGTAGCCAAACTGATATAATTTGTGCCAACGTTTGTAATTACACTTTCACCCAGGATTTTGTTGTGGAAAATCCACTTAGCGCTGAGAAACCCAATGGCACACCAACCATGTCGCCGTTTTTTCATTCATAAACTGTTCTCACCAGCTTAATAGCCTTATACAAGCTGTTAATAATGAATCAAGAGCGTCTAAACCTCTAAACCACCTGTTCAAACACCTGAGGCGTTGTTGAGCTTCATAAGATAAAATGTTTGAAACAGTAGGGGATTCCAGGTCTTCAATGTGGCTACTGGTATTCCTACTGCAGGTATACATCTCCAATTATATCATTTTGAGAGCCATATTCATGAACACCCACAATAAATGAAGTTACCACCAGACTAGGCTTAAATAGCGAACGTAAAGATGAACCACAAAAGAGTGGCTGTGAAGTTAACTACTTGACTGATCAGACGTGCTGATAAACTGACAAAAACAACAGCATAACACAGGTAAAACTGGATGCCTTACGCAATGTCCCAGACTCGTATAGGCCTATATGTACACAGACCACATTAATTTCTCAGTTTTATATTAGACATTCTTTTGATCCCTAGTACTGGCCAAGTAGCCAGAAACTAATGACAACCACACTCTTCCTACATACCATTAGACCTAATACTACCTCTCAAATCAAATCAAATCAAATCAAATGTATTTATAAAGCGCTTTTTACATCAGCCGATGTCACAAAGTGCTACACAGAAACCCTGCCTAAAACCCCAAACAGCAAGCAATGCAGATGTAGAAGCATTCCTGTGGCTAGGAAAAACTCCCTAGAAAGGCAAGAACCTAGGAAGAAACGTAGTAGTAGTAGTGTGTCTGATGTGTGATCTCTCCTGTGGCATCAAAGAGAGAAATTATAACCATAAAGTAGTATTATGCATAACCATTCCATAGCCTTTATTTTGAGTTCAGAGAGCATTTGATATAGGTCCTTTATCTTAACTGAAAGCAGAGAGATGCTCTGTGAAGTGGCACTGAGTATGCACAAGCCAAATTCCCCAGTTGGGTTCAGCCCCCTGACTTATTCAAGTTAGACTAGTTGATGAGTGACTGAGGAGACAGCTATCTGGCATTCATCTGGTTAGTCAAGTTCCTGTCCATTGATGTACACAAAATAATAATATTTTTTTAATTCCTAGAGCTGTAATTACATGCTAATATCACCTTACAAGATACTTTACAAGCTGTGAGTAAGTCCTTAAACTAAGTGAAATGTAGGCCTACTCACCTCCACCCCGGTATAGTTTTCAAAGAAAAAGAGGACGAGGCTCTGGTAGATGTTATAGAGGTGGTCGTCCATCCTGCGGTATATTCTTGATGGTAGGAAAGCCGAAATCAAACGACAAGCACCCCATGACAGCACATAAGCCGGAGCTGTGCCTATCATAACCGCTGCAGGAAACCAGTACCGCAACGAGTACGTGTGCACAACAAGTGAGAGTAGCATTCTGTACCGCGTAATAGCTTGTTCAAGTAGCTATAACTAACGTTACAAGATATCTGGTATCTTAATACTAGACAGGACTTTCACTTCTCTGTTGACCGTTATATTTGTAAACGGTCAAAGCAAGAGAGCTAGCTAACGTTAGCGGTAGCTTGACAGCCCCCCAAAATTATCGCAGTGAGAAGTTGCAAATATAGCCAAGAGCATATAGTAATACCACATGTCAATGTTATGCATATCGCAAAAGTTCAACGTAACAACTAGAAAACTACCTCGAATCTCCGATAGGCACCTAACTTTACCTAGCTAGCTAAGCGGCTAATGTTAGCTTACGCCGCTTCTAACTAGCTAGCTAACGTTACACGCTTTCGCTAAATACTATTAAATGCTGTCTTACAAAATAACGGCTAAAACTACATTGGTAAATCCAACTACATTCTTATAATATAAGTTATCCTTGTTCCCACAGTGAAGTTGTTCAAAAGCTACCTCTACCATGCCATGGACTCCATGGTGTAATGGGGCGTAACTCGTAAGTCCACTTACCAACATCGCGTAAAATGATTGGTTTAAAGAAGAGTTCTGCAGTGGTGGTTGCTAAGAGTGGACAGTTGCTGTCTGAGTGAGGTATAAAACAACAGTGCCAGGTGCTCGCAGCAGTAAAGCAACATCTGCCTAAAATGCTCTGCGTTTCAACGCTATTTTGGTAGTAGTGTGTCTGATGTGTGATCTGCAGTATATCTTGAAGGTACAGTCGTGGCCAAAAGTTTTGAGAATGACACAAGTATTGGTCTCCACAAAGTTAGCTGCTTCAGTGTTCTTAGATCTTTATGTCAGTAGTTACTATGGTACACTGAAGTATAATTACAAGTATTCCATACATGTCAAAGGCTTTCATTGACAATGACATTCAGTTTATGCAAAGAGTCAATATTTGCAGTGTTGACCCTTCTTTTTAAAGACCTCTGCAATCCGCCCTGGCATGCTGTCAATTAACTTCTGGGCCACATCCTGACTAATGGCAGGCCATTCTTGCATAATCAATGCTTGGAGTTTGTCAGAAGTTGTGGGTTTTTGTTTGTCCACCCGCCTCTTGAGGATCGACCACAAGTTCTCAATGGGATTAAGGTCTGGGGAGTTTCCTGGCCATGGACCCAAAATGTCGATGTTTTGCTCCCCGAGCCACTTAGTTATCACTTTTGCCTTAAGGCAAGGTGCTCCATCATGCTGGAAAAGGCATTGGTCGTCACCAAACTGTTCTTGGATGGTTGGGAGAAGTTGCTCTCGGAGGATGTGTTGGTACCATTCTTTATTCATGGCTGTGTTCTTAGGCAAAATTGTGAGTGAGCCCACTCCCTTGGCTGAGAAGCAACCCCACACATGAATGGTCTGAGGATGCTTTACTGTTGGCATGACACAGGACTGATAGTAGCGCTCACCTTGTCTTCTCCGGACAAGGTGTTTTCCGGATGGCCCAAACAATCGGAAAGGGGATTCATCAGAGAAAATGACTCTACCCCAGTCCTCAGCAGTCCAATCCCTGTACCTTTTGCAGACTATCAGTCTGTCCCTGATGTTTTTCCTGGAGAGAAGTGGCTTCTTTGCTGCCCTTCTTGACACCAGGCCATCCTCCAAAAGTCTTCGCCTCACTGTGCGTGCAGATGCACTCACACCTGCCTGCTGCCAATCCTGAGTAAGCTCTGCACTGGTGGTGCCCCGATCCTGCAGCTGAATCAACTTTAGGAGACGGTCCTGGTGCTTGCTGGACTTTCTTGGGCGCCCTGACGCCTTCTTCACAACAATTGAACCTCTCTCCTTGACGTTCTTGATGATCCGATAAATGGTTGATTTAAGTGCAATCTTACCAGCAGCAATATCCTTGCCTGTGAAGCCCTTTTTGTGCAAAGCAATGATGAAGGCACGTGTTTCCTTGCAGGTAACCATGGTTGACAGAGGAAGAACAATGATTTCAAGCACCACTCAATCAGCATGACAGAGTGATCTCCAGCCTTGTCCTCGTCAACACTCTCACCTGTGTTAACGAGACAATCACTGACATGATGGCAGCTGGTCCTTTTGTGGCAGGGCTGAAATGCAGTGGAAAGGTTTTTTGGGGATTACGTTCATTTTCATGGCAAAGAGGGACTTTGCAATTAATTGCAATTCATCTGATCACTCTTCATGACATTCTGGAGTATATGCAAATTGCCATCATCAACACTGAGGCAGCAAACGTTGTGGAGACCAATAATTGTGTCATTCTCAAAACTTCTGGCCATGACTGTACATTACTGAGTGAATGTCAAATGGATGAAAGCACAAGCCTGGTCCCTGTATCAGTTTGTTGTATAATCAACCATATTTAATGTGTAGAAAACTCCTAGTTATGGCATCTAGGACTGCACTGCACTGCTAATAAACTTTAATCTTTGAGTTTGAGTTCCTATATTGAGTGGATGGATGGACATGAGTAGATTTGTGTCAAATAATCACAAATATACATGTCTTTATACTACATATCAAACACAAACATGCAAAGTTATGCTTCGATTAGAACATTCAGACAAGGTAAACGTTTTATTAAATAGAATGCAGTAGAAATTCCCACATCACATTCAAGAAAAAGCCAAACGATTTCCAATTGGGTCCTGTCCATGTTTGAATCCATACAAAGTCACAGTCCAACTTCATATTACTGGGATTTCCATACCAAGAAATATGGAAGTTGCTTTGATGTGTGATACAATCTAAAGGAAAAAGTAAGTAAAGTAATGTGTTTTTTAATTTAAAAAATATTCCAAACCAAAGATAAATGTAATACCACACGATCAAATATAAAAATCGTATCAAATATACTATATTATATCTATCTGTTACAGCAGCATGAATCACAAGGATAAAAATAAAAGTTTTTTTTAAACTCTTTATACTAGGGGAATTGGCCTATATGGACAGGGGTACATGTATATGTTTTAACAGAAGAAATATGAGAAGCATACAGTATGCATAACCATGGTAGCAATTGACAGGGAACAATTTTGAGACTATGGGGAAATGATCAGAACAACCGTGAGGTCACAACAGTTCGTCTGACAAGGCTGAATCCAAACACTACACTCTTAATTTTATGTGCATTCTACTTGTAATGTACCTTTATGTGACATGAGTTCTCATACTGGAAAATGTGAAATGCAGATGTTTTACTCACAGGTGTGTGGTTTGCTTTTATGACATAACATCCTGCTATGTCCGCTTAGAACGGGTGTCAAATGAATCCTGCTGTAAAGCAGAGACCCAGAGCCCGCTCTCTTATAAAGTATAGTATGTTAGTGTACAGCTGCTGTGTTCCAATGTAAGCACTTATCAGTGACCAAATATGCAATTTTCAACCTGTATATGGGATGCAGTGTAAAGGGCTATACATTAATTAACACTGGGCTGACATCTTACCCAGCACCCACTGCTCTGGGAGAATCCTTCTCCCATCTGGTCTCTTACCATTGTACTTCCCCATGCAGAGGCCTGCCAGCCGGACCGTTTTGCAGACTGTGCCCCCACGCAGCTCGATAAGCTCCACCAGGCTGTGGGTGGGGGGGCTGGGCGTCCTGGAAGACAAACATTGCAGACTGACCCAGGAACAGGTCCTGCTGGCACTCCTCTGCAGACAGGTGCTGCTGCAGATTACAGATCTGGGAGGAGAGTGCCAACGTTTGTAGTGGTGTTTTAAAAATAGCTCATCTTAATATAGCTAAAAGAGTAGTTATTCAGCAATGTACATTTTGTATTTGTATTGTGTGTTTGGCTGACCATTAGTTGCCACAACCAGTGTGTTGCAGTGTTCCCTTTTCACAAGGAGAGGGCAGAAAAACACCTTGAATTTGTAAATAAGTCTTCTTTTAGCCTGTATAGGGATAGCCACATTTCATACAAACAGAGCTGCTGTCATCACCTGTATAATCAAATACCCTCCAAAAAGATTGACCCCAACTGACCCCAAATCTCACCCAGTCTAGTATTTCCCAACTTGAACAATCTACTAACTTGGTATCTTGACAAATGTTGAATTTAAATAAAACTTGTGAAATTCAACACAATATGTGAAAGGGATTTGAGGTTTCTATTAAAAATGAATGCCTGCCTGCCAGAGTGAACCATAAATCCTTTTAGCAGTTAAATATATTATAACAGGAGTCATGATGAATTATGATTACATGTGGTTTTTGTCATCTGGAGTCATGCTTATTGACTTGTAATGATTGAAAATATGAACAAGCTAACCACATGGAAGAAAACTAAATCCACTCATTTTGTTTACTGCTTTCCATGGTGTAATTTGAGCAATGGATTGAATGTCTTAGGTTCATAACGATGCACATTCTGGGGGTCCGAGAAGGGATAGAACAGGGTACCTAAATTAAGCTTGATCTAAAAGCTATCCCCTACTCATACCAGGTAGATATTTATATTTCACTATGAGGACACGTTGGTCACCCTGGGCTCCAGTCCACATATCTGTGTAAGCAATACTCCTTCTCCACAGCCTCTAGGGGTGAACAATGGGAACTAAGCCTAATTGTGTGGAGAATCTGCGCAATGACAGAAATCCTATGACATTGGCTGACACAGCTCATAGCTTGCAGTTGCTCCGAGTAATACAGCAAAGATTCGATACAATGCCATTCTCCACGCCTGGTTTGACTTCCTTGGGCTGCGGTCCAGGCTGTCCATCCTCCTTGCCTGAGGGCACTGAATGAGAACATACACACAGTCTTCGCTGACATTGTGCTCCATCTTAAGACTACTGAGTGGTGTTCTAAGCTACAGGGGATGTTTAGAGTGCTGCTCCAATCTGCTACTTTAGTGCTAGAAAATAGGCTTTACCTCGAATTAGACCTTTTGGAAGTTTTTCTTGGTAGGTCATTCTCAGGCTTTAAAGTGTGTTGTTCCTCCTCTGTACATAGCAGGAGCCTTTTTATCACTAATACTATATAATCAAACTTTGGTCAAATAAAGTACTTCATGGGGCGTTATACTTGGGGTGGATTCATAAAGAAGACATGAGGATTATCAGAGAAAACAGAGTCTTTCATCAGGGAATCAGGGATTTGAATCAAGTGAAGCATTGATTCTCAAGAGATTTGTGACAAAGACTTGGGCTACATCTCAAATGGAGCATTGCAATTGGTTAAATATCATATTATTTGAAGTAGGCTAACTGTGGCACATACAGCTGGCAAAAATGTACACTGAATATAACGTTAAACTCATTAGTCACGTCACAATATTTAGCATAAGTCACAAATGTCTTGTCTTTACATATGTAGGATCTTAATTTGATCACCCTGTTGTTGCAGGAAATATCCTGAAAAGCAGACAATGCTAACTTGTTGTGTATTCAAGGTTCAAAAGGGCTTCTAAAGTTTGCAATTTACACTTTTACATTTCAGACTTGACCCAACATAAAAATGCATCAACCCCTACAAAAATTTCCATTAATTATAATCCACACAATATTTCACATTTTCTATTGCTGCAGGATTATTTTCTTGCTGTGAGAAATTGGTCAAAATAAGATCCTACATCTGTATCAATCTATATTGGAAAATATTGTGTGTGGGGGTGGGGTGTTAGGTTTCTTTCAAATTATGTTTCTTTGGAAATTAAAGAACTCTGTTCGTCTTTACACTCTCCTTTCATGACATTCTAAATTATTCCGTGGCTGTCCACATTTTGGTTGTTATTACCTTAAATTATCAGAAAATGAAACACATTGAGTTTGTGGTTTTTCTTAAATGGGGTTCCAATCGAAAACAGCTGCTTGGCAGATTCTGTGCAGTCAAACAGGTCACAAAGCAGTCCTCAAAAAAAGGTGAAAGTTGGGTTTATTTTATGAGAAGTTTAAGCTGCAACAGCTGATGAAAATAACATGTTTGTAGTAACTTGACATTAAATTAAAGTTTTTCAATCTCATGAGTCAAAGAAATACAGTGTATTGGTGAATGATTATTGAGAGACAAAGTATACACTTGTTTAGATTAAGGTCTCTTCATTCGTCAATCCAACACTAGGTCCAACAGAAATTTGACTTCTGCTTTGTCCCAACCCCTCCGAAAGACACGCATACATATACAGGTTAGAGAGGCCGTGAAGCAGTTATTGTGTGTCTTTGAAAATAAATTGTCTTTAATTATCTTAAATGTGTCCGAAGAACAAACTACTATTTAATAAACAATAAAATGTCCTCTACATTATACACAAATACCACTAGTAGCCTATTGTGTCTGTATAGCCTTTTAGCATCCACAAAGGATCATGAAGCGGATTGGGCTTTGGATGACAATTCCGGCATAAATAGGCTAGGTCATTTGTGTGAGTCACCTCCTTCCCCCTGATGCGTTTCCTCCAGAAACAACTGAGAGACAATCATCGACGCCCACACATCTAATGGCATAGCTATTCAACCGGAACCCATGAACCAACTCCAGTTTTTCTGAAAGCGGCCTTCCTCTGTGGTCATCTGCCTAAAACGTGCTGCATTTCCTTCGCATTCTGTTACATCACTTCACTTCCTGTAGTTCCGCTTCTTGTGTGTTGGGACTTGAGTGTGAGAAGGCAAATGCAATGCATTGTAATATGAACTGATGCTTAAAAATACTAACAGAATATACATAAAAAGGTTATAGAACCTTTGGATAATATTTTCTCAAAGTACAAAACTGTCAATCAAAGAGAGACTTAATCTGTTTCCCCCAGAGGTGAAATATGTAGAGCTTCAGTGTTAAGGGAAATTAAGAATGAAGCTATTGGAGCAATAGGAAGATGGCCATGATGCAGAAACATCCCTGGGGTTTAAGACAAAACATCCTCCAAGCGGATTCACTTCCTTTGTAGACCACCTGCATCGACCCGTGTGTGATATCAGTTTGATATAGATCATATCATTAGAATAGACAATGACTGGAAAAACACCCTTACTATACATAGCAGGTTCGCTCATCTTGAAAATAATAAATGCAATACACCATAAATCTTATATAATTTTTAAATATTGTTAAATTATATCAAAGTAATAATCAGCCTTGTTATTAGTATTGTATCTTTAATGTCTGTCATCACAAGAGCTAATCTACTGAACTGCACTGCATAGAACTGAGAGGGGCTCTTGTCAGGTTTGTTAATGTGTGACCCTCACTTTGCACCGACCTAACTTGATCTCTCAGCCATTCAAGTCAAAGGTTAATGTAAACCAGCTATGTTTGACAAGTGTTTCAATACATGTATGAACAGCATTATGTTAAAGTCCTACCAGTCAAACGACAGGACTTGATACCTCTATAAATCCTAAAATATATTAAACATGCAAGTAGACTGTTGAGATGTCAAAATGGTCATGGTTTTTATATCACTTGTGCACCTCCCTTCATCAAGCAGCCTGTCGCACTCTACTGTAACTATAGCCGACCATGTAAGATCTCCCGAGGGTGACTGTACACGCACAACCAAAAAGCAACCACTAAGTTAAAACAAAGCACACATTCCAGAGCTCATTGGCACTTTTGAAAATGAGCCAGCATTAAAAAAAAACCTTGCGTTACTCAACAGGCACAAGTCTCCTTGGAAGATAGTTTTCCCAACAGCATTTATTGCCTGTGCCCCCTCCCTATGGATAAATAAGTATCAAACCATGCTTGAGCTCCTGAATATATCACAACATTCTATCAGAATACTATTTAAACCTATCTGGGGTCAACTGACTAGGCTATTTGCTACTCCATGCTAGTCTAAGAAAGGCTTGAGACAGGATGCAGGGAACACAGCCGCCCTGATCTGAAACACATCCTCTCAAATCAAAGGTGGGAAAATCAAGAGGGGAACGCGGTCTGGCGACAGCCAGGCACCTCTGAAGATTCTAATCGAAGTTAACTACAGTACAATAAGTTAATAGTCAGGTAAATTATGTTGGCTTCAGACATGGCTACTAGTACTGTGATTATGGTAGTTTCCCAGCTGCCCGTCTACTGCTGCCAAGATCAGAGATGAAGAAAAAAAAGCTCCTTGAAAAAGGACAAGATGAAGAACCCTGACTACTTCAATCCCACATAGGAATAAAATAAACAACATCAGGGCTCTGTGAAGTCAAGATCAGTCTATTTTAAGTCACATTAATGGAGATTTAGCATCTTATTAAGATGACATGAAGTGGACAGATGAGCTTTATTAATGTCCCCAGAACCCCAGCCAGATACTCTTCTCCCTCTGTAAACATACTGGATCTCACCCCTGCATGTGTACCAAGATCCTGATACAGCCCAGAGTTGGAGAATGACAGGAAATAAGAGCTAATGTTTCTTAAGACTGAGCAAAGAGCTAGGAATGGGATGAGTGACAACAGAGAAATAGTCTCTCTTACCTCAACATTCTCATACTTGTGCTTTTGTCGCAGGGAGAAACATATTTACTGTGGGTAGGGATGGATATTGCAATTGTAGACTTTTCTGAAAAAAGGCAGCTGCATCCAGAATAGATGTTCGGCCAACGGCTTGTGTAAAAACACAAATATGGTAATTATTGCTTTATCCTCTCTGCCCTTCTGTCTCTCTGACCTGTTCATAAAGCTCTCGCTCTCATGCGAAGAAGAGGATATGGTGGGAAGTATTTAATTAGCGCATCTGCTCCTGTGTGTGAGTGTGTGTATGTGTGTAAGAACTGGTCTCAACATTGCTGCTTCAAGCCAAGCGGCTCTTCACAGCGACTGGCCACAGGGATGTAGTGGGAGGGGCCTTGCCTCCACTCCCATAGCTAGCTAATCAGAGAGCCAACTGCAGCTTAAACCAAGAGGCTGGGGGCTTAATGAAAAAAGGGAAGTATGAAGTCTAGGACTGGGAACCTGCAGGAATGACACCATCTACCCAGTGTACCTGCTGACCGCCTATAAAAGAACTTGAAGAATTGAAAGAGGACTGTGTGCACTTGAATATTCCAGAGGAAAGAATTACAACAATATTTCACTTCTAAAAACAAGTCCAATGAAAGGCATTGAGTGACCCAAAAGGAGATTTTTTTATTGTTTGTTTTAATTCTTAAAATGTTTTATGTTGGCTTACTGGTCTTGAGTGGCTGCCTGGCCCTGGGGGCCGGCTACAGGAAAACTACAGACACGACAGCTGTTAAGAGACAGTACCAGATCCAGAATGGCCCGTGCAGCTACACCTTTCTGCTGCCAGAGCAGGACAACTGCAGGACTCCGAGCAGCACCTACACAAACCTGGTCCAGAAGGACGATCCGGCAGAGTATGACGAGTCTGCCCAGAGGCTGGAGCAGCTGGAGAACATAATGGTGAACAACACACAGTGGCTCCTCAAGGTAATGTGTTCTGCTTGACATCACACAGCTTCTCTACTGGGAGTGCAGGCGTATTAACATACTGATTTTTTGGCGTCCTTTTATTTTTTGATGATCTGTTACGCCTCTCCAATTCATATGATATGTTACAAACAGTTCCATAAAAATGTGGGTTATTTGCACTCTCTGGATGAGTGCCCACATTTGAAACACAAGGGACTTGGTTCCGGATAACCCGTTGGGTGCCATGAGCCGTTCAGCGATTAAGCAGTAAATGAATGGTTCTGACGCTCTGCCATTATGTTTAGGGCTGGCACAATTACTGTATAACCGATGGTTATGGATGAAGTCAGTCATGAAAATAACCGTTATAGCCGTAAAAAAAAAAAATGTAAAAACAGCTGATTGACGGTACTGCCGGCCATTCATGCAGTGGAGTCCGTTTCAGACTCTTAACATTAAAACTTTATTGTAATAATGTAGAATATTCATTCAAATTATGTTAACTGGATGTGGGTCATGCAATGGAATGTATTTTCTGTGATATTGAGTTGAATCAACAAATCACATATTTTACTTCCTATTTGCTCCTATGGGTACACTCGCAATGGCCTCCAGTCCACCCATTTTGCCATCATTGACTTGAATGGGGAAGTCCGTTCTATTCATTCTATTTCTATGGCAGCAAATGCATAGAAATACAAAATTATTGCTATTCAAATGGTTATTGCGGTGACTGCAGTCATTTGGCTGGCCAATTATAAAATCACCCACAATTCCATGATCGTCACAGCCCTAATTATGTTAATGTCAATTTAAGATGATAAAGGCAAGAGACAGTAAGCTTTTGCAGCCTTTGGCATAGATGTATAATCTGTGTCAAACTGACCTCATTATGTAGCTTACTGTGCAGAGGTGATGTTATGTAGTATCATGGACTCATTTCAAGTCAGGGAAATATTAATATAGGCCAGTTACAGGTTCCGGTTTCCCACTCCGCTCAATATAGGGCTCTCCAAACCGGTTCAAGCTACCCTTGTGTAAGTTTTCAATCCAATCCCAGTTGCAACTAACCTGATTCAGTTTATCAACCAGCAAATTATTAGAATTCGGTGCGCTAGATCAGGGTTGGAGCGGTTGCTCTCCAGGAACAGGGTTGGAGATCCCTGTTTTACATGATGCTTTCCATAGGAAGGTTTTATTTCCCCCATGAGAGACGACAGGAGTATACACCAGGGCCGTTCTCGTTAGTATCGAGGCAAGGAAACAAAAAACACCAAGCGTATTTAACTTCTTTAGGAAAACAGACCTAATGTAGGAAACAAACATTATGTTTCATCCAGAGTCAGATGTATTTATTTTCCAAGCCGTAGCACACTATTTTACATACAGCACGTTTTTAAAAGGGAAAATAGGTTTTGCCAAGAAAAAAATTAAAGATAGTGATACTGGTATCTTCACAGACCCAGTATACACACCAACTTTTGGATGTAGAGGCAAGTGAATTGTGACATTGTCAGACTATTCGAAGGGGGCATCTTCACATGGATCCAGTCTTGTGTAGTAAGAAAGCAAATGTGAGCCAAAGTAGGAAGAAAGTAGCCTGAACGGTCATAAAACAAAAATGTGTTCCAGAACAGAAGCAGGCTGTGGTGGCTCTGTAAGTGGGTGAGAAGGACCGAGAAGTAACAAAGCCTCTACACAGGTGCCCAGATGAAGGACGTGCGCATCCCTTTCAGCGCTGCTGAGCCATCACTTGTGAAAGAAACAGAGCACCTCTGCTTGGACCCCCTCCATTCTTTCTTCTCTGTAGAGTTTGATTAATGATGAGGTCTATAGAGCTCTGACAAGACGAGCACAACTTCAAAGTCTTAATCACACAGCTCACACCTCTCCAAGGAAGCAGACCCTGACCTGAATCACTCAAGCGGCTAGGTCAACTGCTGCTATGCGTTAGGGTCCCTAGACCTTTTGTCATTGCTGTTACATCAGAGAAGAAAAATGTAGTCTTCAAAAGATGGATGTTTTGAATATGGTACTCAACATAATTTTAGGACAGTAACTTTTAAGCTAAGGACAGTCATTGGTCTGAGAAGGCAGCTACTGTTTTAATAGGAAGCGCTCACACCACAGGAGTTTAAAAGCCTAGAAATGAAGGCGTTAAAATAGTGAATATGTAGTCTTTAGACTCATTAATGAACCGTCATTCAGTTCATTAAGCTTCACTGCCTCCCAGGATTCTATCCTCAGATTTGTTATGTGCAATACATGCTAAAATGTCAAATCCAATTGACATGCATGATTTATGCTGCACAATAGTCAGAGTTATGTGTGTTCAAGGTTAGGATTTTCGCTAAAGTGACTACTACGGATGGAAAGGATTAAGAACTTTGTCATTAATGTCTGTCATGGAAAGGAAGTCCAGTCTTTAATTGAAATGCAATTACATTGATGTAAAACAAACAAGTGAGCAGAACTAATCTAAGGTTAAGAGACTCTCCTGGTAAAAATGAAGTTGGCTCAATGCATCCAGAATTCTGGAGGTATTTTAAAGGAAAAAGTAGGCTATATTATAGGGTCATTTCAAGAGAATTACTAATACTAACAATTAACAAACAAGCCTTATGCAAAATTTAAGTAAATTTTTTAATTTTCCTAATACATTGCTAATACAATCAAATAAACTTGAAATTGCCATTTTTCCTGACATGTCAGAATTTCACTATAGCTTGTCGGAATATCGGCATTATCTGTAATAACAGAGGAAAGGCTCTTCCTCTGAACTGTACCATGTAAGACCCTAAGTCGAGGACAAAGGAAATCACTGTACATCAACTGACGAAATGAACATTTATTGTGAGAGCAGAGGTAATACCTCAAATTCTTGCACTGTCCCACTCTGGGGGGAAAAAAAAAATTGGAAGCCCGGCTGATGGACTTTATTGTCGTGCCGGTAAAATAAATGTGTCAGTTTGCCGTCACGCTTTTCGTGTAAACGGGGAGGACAAACAAGCATTCCTCGTGGAATTCTTAGAGGCAGGAGTTGAGTAAACAGCTGATTAGATAGCCGTCAATGGAACGTCCTGCTCACAGTTCCGGTTACACACTCTTCCAGCCTCCTCGTGTCTGTGTCCAAGAACACAGTCAATATGGAAGTGGAGAAAGGAAGACCAATTAAATTAGCACTGATAGCAGCACTTGTCATTCATTGGCTAAATATACTTCCCAGTTTAAACTTAAGACACAATTGTTGATGCAAACATAGACCAGAAAAACTAGGTTTACTAACACCATGATATCATCTTGGAAGACGCTGTGTCGTAGAGGACGCAACTCATCAGTCATCATTTCCATCCTGTTTACAAGACATTCAGGCCTAATTGCCACTCAGGAACTCAATGCAGGCTTGTTCTAAATCTGACAGGTGGATACTGAATAGGAGACAAAAGTCCTATCTAAAGCTTTTATTTTCCCTGACGATGATGATACCATGTGGGACAGACACTAGAGAAGAAAGCTTACTTAACACTTTTCCACCAGTAGAAATGTTACGATTGATGAGTCGTCGCCACGATGACTGAACCTAAGTCAAGTACAATTTTACAAAAATATCCTTAGCGGTTGACTATAGCATGTTGACGGGGCATTACAGTGCAGTCCCCATTGATTTTGATACAATTTGATGTTCCCAAAACGACCATATAAAAAATGTGTAGACATTCGGTTACACTTCCGTTTTTGACCCCAACAGAAGCAAGTGAACTTCCTACCCCAATTTTTAGAGGCTTCAACATAATGTAATCTAAACGCTAGTCAAAATGCCTGGCCTGTCACCGGATAATTCTGTCCACTTCTCTCTCTCAAGGCTTCTGGGTCAGACCAGGGGAAAAGCCATTAACTCAATGACAACAAGGCTGTACTGCTTAAAATGAGTCATTCTAAAAAGAGGAATAGGTTACACTTTCACTGTGACATCCATAAACCGTAAACCAGTGTCATACACAATTCATTTGACGCCGTCCCAGTGAACCAATAACACTGACATATCACTTAAACCATCTCACTAACTTGCCTTCGTCAACTCCTCTTGATCCATACTGCAGCTGGAGAACTACATCCAGGAGAGCATGAAGCAGGAGATAGCCCAGATCCAGCAGAATGCTGTCCACAACCACACGGCAGCCATGATAGAGATTGGAGCTAACCTGCTGACTCAGACCACTGAGCAAACATGGAAACTGACCAACATAGAGGCGCAGGTGAGGACCTTTTACTTAACATTATTGTTTTGTGTGTGATATATACATACTGTATATAGTGCTGTGCAAAAGTATTTGCCACCTTTCTAACATTCTCTACTTTTGCTATACTGAATGTTATCAGATCTTCAACCAAAACGTAATATTAGATAACCGGATCCTGATTGAACAAATAATACAATAAAATAAAAAGTTATGTAACACCCAATTCCCCTGTGTGAAAAAGTAATTGCCCCCTTACACTCAATAACTGGTTGTGCCACCTTTAGCTACAATGACTGCAACCAAATGCTTCCTGTAGTTGTTGATCAGTCTCTCACGTCGCTGTGGAGGAATCTTGGCCCACCCTTCCATGCAGAACAGCAAATAATTATGGGGATGGTAAAACGTTTTCAGTGTAAACTTAAACGACAAACACCATATATAAAGTATGTAGAAAAGATAATGGCGCTTTTTATAAGATTGTCTTTGAGAACTAACAACCAACCAAAATAAAAAATTTGACAGTCAGGGAGAATATACAATTCCAAAAATGTCATGGCATTTTTCACAGTAGCCTCTACATCCCCTACCCCTTTCCAACATACAGTATCTGTCCTTCACTGGAATTCGATTGTTCAGTTTTTTCCTGTTACGAAACAGATTTCCCCCGACCATCTACACCCATGCTCATTGTGCTCTTAAGAACGTGAAGCGAACCACAAGTAACCTGAGAGACTGGAACCGAGAAACTGAAAAACAGCTTCTATCTCAAGGCCATCAGACTTTTAATAAACAGCAATCACTAGCACATTAGAGGCTGCTGCCTATGGACAGACTAGAAATCACCGGCCACTTTAAGAAATGGAGCACTAGTCACTTTAATAATGTTTATATATCTTGCATTACTCATCTCATTTGTACATACTGTACTCTATACTATCTACTGTATCTTAGTCCATGCTGCTCTGACATCGCTCGTCCATTTATGTATATATTCTTAATTCCAATTCCTTACTTAGATTTGTGTGTATTGGGTAAATGTTGTGATATTACTTATTAGATATTACTGCACTGTCGAAGCACAAGCATTTCACTACACCTGCAATAACATCTGCTAAACACGTGTATGTGACCAATAAAATTTGATTTGAAGTGAGATAGGGCTGTTACAAATTGAGTTTGCACTCCTCAAATTTTTATCAAGTAAAGGGCTACTTTTACAAGATACAAGTGTCTTGAGGTCGCTGTAAATAAATGTTTTCAGTCTACTGTGAAACTAAACTTATGGCAGGCTGTGAGACATTAATTTTCAACTGTATCGGATCCAAAAGAATCTCAGTCAACTGTGGAGTTGTTTGTGAAACAGACTACTCTAGAGAAAACGGAGATGTCAGAATCCATCACATAATACCAATTTGAGATATTTTTCTAGCCAGGAAGAGACCAATGTTTCATTTAGTCATACCACATCCCCAATTGAGAGATTGGCACTTTAAAGTAATCAGCAGTTGAAACGATAACGAGTGCTCGCCACTGTTTCGGTAAAAAACTGAGGGATGGGGCTGGAGAATTGTAACCACCTCAAATTCATAGACAGAGCTATTAATGCAAGGACTGACCATCCATGATATCAAAATTAGTTATATACAGGTTTTTAGACTGTACAGTGTATGTTTACATTGACTTTGTTTACACCATTGTAGTAAAACAAGCTTGTATTTTGGGCTCTGATAAAGGCATTAATAAGTTATATTCTCCAAGAATCATTGTATAAGTCCAAAAATGTATGTATGTACAGTGGCATGAAAAAGTATTTACCCCCTTTCTGATTCTCTGTTTTGCACATAACTGACACTGAATGTTATCAGATATTCAATCAAAACCTAATATTAGATAAAGGAAACCTGAGTGATCAAATAACAGATACCATCGAGCATGAACTGCTTGTTTCAGGTCCTGCCACAACATCTCAAATCGGGTTTAGGTCTCGTCTTTGACTAGGCCATTCCAGAACTTTAAATGTGTTGCTTTCCAGCCATTCTGATGTAGACTTCGTGTGTTTTGGATCGTCGTCTTGCTGCCTGACCCAGCTGCGCTTCAGCTTCAGCTCACAGACGGATGGCCTGACATTTTACTGTAGAACTTTCTGATACAGAACATAATTCATGGTTCCTTCAAGGATGGCAAGTCATTCAGTTTCTGAGGCAGCAAAACATCCCCAAACTATTACACTATCACCTGATTGAGATGTTGTGGCAGGGCCTGAAACTAGCAGTTCATGCTCAAAACCCTACAAAATGTCGCTGAGTTAAAGCAGTTCTGGATGGAAGAGTGGTCCAAAATTCCTCCACAGGGATGTGAGACTGATCAACTACAGGAATAATTTGGTTTCAGTCATTGCAGCTAAAGGTGGCACAACCAGTTATATTGTAAGGGGACAATTACTTTTTACCACACAGGGGCATTGGGTCTTGCATGACTTTATTAATTAAATAAATGAAATAAGTATCAACCTTGTGTCATTTGTTCACTCCGGTTGCCTTTATCTAATATTAGGTCAGTGTCAGATATGCAAAAAATATCAGAAAAGGGGGCAAATACTTTTTCATGGAACTGTAGCAACTGCTGATTGCCCCTTTAAGGGCAGATTCTGAAATTCCGAAAGTAAAATTACTTGCGGGAAAACAAAAGCAAATCCCTCAAGAGCCTGTGTTCTTCATTTGGTTCTTGTCAAATATTCGACATAATGACAACAAAATTGTGTTTACTTAATTTAATCTGTAAAGGATTTGTAGCAATTAATAGTTTAATCTAATCTAACAGTTTCTCTGGGAAGTAATTGTCTCTTTCATCTTTAGGTAATAAATAATACCACTCGGCTCGAACGTCAGCTTCTTGAGAACTCTCTGTCAACCAATAAGTTGGAAAAACAGCTCATTTTCCAAACAAATGAAATAAGCAAACTGAATGACAAAAACAGGTAAGGATATTTTGTTGTTTGTATTAAACTGCACTGTCATTCAGGTGCCCAATCTCTAAATCATGCTTTAACTAAAAGGCTAAAAACTGTCAATATTTAGCCTAATGTTTTCTATGTTTTTCTGTGTGAAACATGTTTTTGTCTCATTGTAGGCTTATATGTTATTTTACCGTAAAACAATCTTCTTCTTGATAAGATTGCTAGTTGCTTGGATTGGAAACAAGGAAAGTTGAGTTGCCATATGAACAACAGTCCACAACAGTAATGACATAATTGCTAGGACTACACCAACATACTAAATAGTGCAAGAAGACCAGTAACGCCCTGCTGCGAGTTGCTGAGCATGTACCCTGCCCTTCCTCCTCAGCTACCTGGAGAAGAGGGTGGGGGAGATGGAGGAGCAGATGCAGGTGGAGCTGGAGCTGCTGAAGGAGGAGAAGGAGCAGCTCTCTACACTGGTACTGAGACAGACTGCCGTCATGGAGGAGCTGGAGAAACAGCTCCTCCGGGCCACCACCAACAGCTCTGCCCTGCAGCGGCAGCAACAGGAGCTACTGGAGACCGTCAACAACCTAATCTACACTATCTCCGCCCCCGCAGGTGGAGGTGGGTGACACCGTCTGATAGACTCAGGAGGGGCTACATTTGTTATCTCAGTGACATCACAGAATTCTATGGCCAATTCAATTAGCCTAACGAACTAAGCCATAGTTTAGTAAAATAAATCATGTTTCAAATGTAGTGGATCAAAACCACTGTTGAAAAGTAACAGACTCCTAGTATGTATTTATGGAAAAGTAACCTTGCTGCAGTATCAATTTGATGTGCCCTCATATTTTTTGCAGTGAACAAGCCTACCATGATGCAGGATACACCGACCACGTACCCAGACTGTGCTGCGCTCTACAAGTCAGGGAACACAGACAGTGGAGTCCACTCACTGACCCTTCACAACACTACACAAGAGATCAAGGTACAATGTTAATATCCATTGGTCCTATTAAAGTTATAAGCCGTCTACATTGAGAATCAATGTACAATTACATTGAGAAATAGCTTATTTTTTAACTGAGCAACACCACAGCCAATTGTCTTGCAAATGTGTATATAATACGACGACATACGTAACTTTCCTTTAATTCAGAGTCAATTAAAATGTCCTCAGCCTTTGGTTTGGTTTGTGCCTAAACTTGTGTAGGGGTCTCCTTAGATACTTTTCAGGGGTGAGTTAGAATCTGGAAATTACACATTGTTTGTTTTCACAAAACTCCCATTACTTTTAAACTAGACTGATATGGAGCTGTTTTTTTTTTGTTGCTGCAGTGTAATCTTAATATAATTGATGCCTGGAGAAAATATTTTGTTTTGTTTTGTTTTAAGGCTTACTGTGACATGGAGACGGAGGGGGGAGGCTGGACAGTATTACAAAAACGATTTGATGGCCGTGTTGACTTTCACCGTACGTGGAAAGAGTACAAAATGGTAAGAACTAAAAGGAAATGATCCCAGTCCCACAGCACAAAGCTTAGATAAGACTTGCAAGTAGCAACAAACAGTGAACATTTTTGTTTATTATCTCGTCAACTGCGACATTAAAAAAACTAAACTTAAAGTTGAATAATTCTGTTTATATTCCTTCAAATAATTCTGTTTATATTCCTTCAAAGGGCTTTGGAAACCCTTCAGGTGAATACTGGTTGGGAAATGAGTTTGTTTCGATACTGACCCATCAGAAACCATACGTCTTGAGAATACAGATGATGGATTGGGAGGAAAACACGGGATTCTCACTCTATGACCAGTTCTCTCTTGGCAGTGAAGCAGAAAACTACAGGTATGCCTAGATTTCCCAGGTGTGGTGTTCAAATGAAGGTTACTTATGTGACAGAAACTATGTTGGGGGAGTCTGTTTTGTGGAGGACCTTTGAACAAAGGTGATGATAGCTTTTAGTATTTTGCGATGTTTGACTGAAACACATTATCATAGCTGGATGACAGAGGCAGATTTAGTCTGTTACTCAAGATGTGTTGATGTAGTAATGTTAAAGCGTTCTTGAAAATCAACAAATGACAAAACAAAACATTTACCTTGCCTGAAATTATAGATAAATATGTAGGGTGGGCGGTGGGAGTCACCAGTCCAAAACAAATATTTGGTCATTTGGAAAACCGTTAGGATCTGTGAAACTAGGAAACAAAAGACTAAAATGCTTCGTTCTCCAAGACATCACCAGTACCTCCCTTTTTTTTTGCTGAACATAATCGGATTTCAAGGAGATAACGGATACTTCCTTTCTGTTTGAGCAGAAGACCTCAACTCAAGCACACTCCTATTCATTCCTTTCGTCTCGAAGTATGACCCATGACAATTCTGGAGCCAGACAAATAAATTATTACATATAACTTATTTTTATACTGGAATTCATAGGCCACGAAACAACTGAGGTCAGCAATGACATCAATACCTTTTCTACAGAACGAATGGGCGGCAGGTAGGCCTAGAGGTTAGAGCTTTGGCCCAGTAACCAAAATATCGCTGGTTCAAATCCCAGCGCCAACTAGGTGTAAAATATGTCGATGTGCCCTTGAGCAAGGCACTTAATCCTATTTGCTCCAGTAAGTCGCTCTGGAAAAGAGCGTCTTCTAAATTGCTACAATGTCAAGTGTAATTAATAACAACCAAACCATAACAGGGACCTTCCATCAGCAAACCCTGCTGCAGCTCTCATGCTTCACTTAACTCGCAAAGGACTAGTGTGTAGACATATCCTATAGCAGGGTCACCAACTCTTACCCTACGAGGTCTGGAGCCTGCTGATTTTCTGTTCTACCTGATAGTTAATTGCACACACCTGGTGTCCCAGTTCTAAATCAGTCCCTCATTAGAGGGGAACAACGGCCCTGGCTTTGAGGTCCAGAGTTGAGTTTGAGGGGCCTATAGCTTCTCATGCAGCACAAGAAAGGTTCAAAAGTATTCACGTAAAATCAAGGGATCTACAAACACAGCATCTTGTAGGTTAGTGCTAGCAGAATATGGAATCCTTGGTGGACTCAATTCATTCACTAAATGTGGGTCTTCTGAGGAATGGCAATCATGTACTTCCTCCTCACATTGTATTTCTCGTTTGTCATTACACAGGATACACCTTAAAGGCTACAGTGGAACAGCAGGCAAAATTAGTAGCCTTGGTCAACCAGGAAGTGATTTCAGCACAAAAGATGCAGACAATGACAGATGTGTTTGCAAATGCTCACAACTGACAACAGGAGGTAAGGAACAGGTTCATTTGCAAATCACCTTGGTATTTCCACTGGCCTTTATTAAGATCAATTATTTCCTCCATTTTCACACTAATTGAAGTGCACAGCCGTGGAACCCTAACAAGTATTTGGCACTACCCCCAGAAAAAAAAAGTTAAGACGTCTTGCCTTTTTCTTTCTGTTGCGGGGTCAAGGCTCTCGAGCAAAATTAGCTCTGAGTTAATCACATATCAGCTCATTTGGGAATTCAGCCCCTGCAACGGCTGACATTAATAGTCTGGGAACTAAAGATTTTCCCCCTCCCCCTCGGAGCTCAGAATAGAGGTCCTCCTCTATGCCTCTAATATTGTAGACAGACTGCTTTGAGGCTAGACTTGGACTCGTTCCGTGTATCGGGGTCTGCCTACTCTACATGTAAGCTGCTTTCCAAATGAGGTCCCCTCCCGTGGTCTCGCATAGAGGAATCCCTCCACCTCAGGGAATTGTTGGAGATAACCAGCTGCATATGAACAGAAATAGGACTAATATGACATAGACACAGAGGAGAATGAGTTGCACAACTTGCAGTCCATGTAATACAACAATCCAGACTTTCCCATTGAACTCAACGAAACTGAGGGAGTTTATCGTTGTAATGTGATAATACAAAACGTTAGTGTTAGGAAGAGAAGCACAGCTACTCATTGGGCTTGTTGTCTTATAGACAATGCACATCATGAAAAACCTCAGACTGACAATTTCTTGTTTTCTGCTTTTCTAGGCTGGTGGTTTGATGCCTGCGGCCCCTCTAACTTGAACGGAATATTTTTCCAGCAGGGCCAAAACTCTAACCGATTCAATGGAATCAAATGGTACTACTGGAAGGGCTCAGGCTACTCACTGAAGTCTACCACAATGATGATCAGACCAGTGGACTTCTGAGGCTGTCCCAGAGACATGCCTCTCACAGACGGACATAGAAAGGAGAGCATTGTCACGCTGGGAAACTACAGACAAGACAAACAAAAAATACCAAATAGACCAGTGCTCCAGAACAGCAACCTGACCACTTCCAAGGAAGGGAACAAATTAATTTGCTCCAACAAGTCAGCAAAAAGTTTACTGTTTTGTACAAAATTGACAGGTGAAAACGAGCAGAAAAGTCTATGAACTATGTATTTTCAGAAATGTATGGGCTTTGGACTGCATAACCAACCAGGACAAGCCAGTCAAAGGATGAAACAGGTATTTATAGCTAACTGGAACTGTGGTAGAGATAACAGTATTGTTTTCTATAACAAGCAATACAAGGGGAAATGTCAGTGTGTAACACAATGCAAGGTTGACGAAGTACATTTTGTAATAACGATATTTTACCCCATTACGTTTTGATACAATGAATTTGAAAATAACAGTTACATTTCATTTTACATTACAAATCTAAAAATAGGCCTAATATTAAAAGCAAAGAGAACTAGGGTACAAATAATTGATAAAATATAAACATAACATATCAATGCGCAAATGAATCTAATGCTTTTCTTTTTCACAGAGGTTGTACATACTTACATTATTTAATTTAAATGTATAGATGGTTCACAAAATGTATTAAAATCAATGTGATAACTTTGACCGACATGTTACTCAAAACATGTCATCATCAATGTCAGTTAACCTAATTATGCATTGTGTGATATAATCTGTGTTCAACTTTTTTGATGATTACACAATCGATTGAGAAATTTGACTATCACATCCTTTGCCTGATTTAGGCTACATACTCTGTCATAATTCTTATCTGTAAGAGGCATCCACAGTACATATCTGCTTATATTTATCAATCTAATTTAATTGTTTTACTGTAGAAATAATGTGATTTATGATCATAACTTATTTATGTAATAAACTTTACCCAGGCTTCTGTGAACATTTGGGCCCAAAACGTTATTTCCATTTAGTTATTCTACGCGACTGGAGTTCTGAATAGGATTAGTCTATTTGGGAATTTTTATGTCAGATTATAAATCACTCCTATGTGACGCTTGTCCCTCAACCGACCGGCGTCGCGCAATCCGATGTGAAACAATGTGGAGTATGGATAATGGTTTTGAAACAATGATTATGGAGTATGGATAATGGTTTTAAAACAATGATTATGGAGTATGGATAATGGTTTTGAAACAATGATTATGGAGTATGGATAATGGTTTTAAAACAATGATTATGGAGTATGGATAATGGTTTTGAAACAATGATGTGGAGTATGGATAATGGTTTTGAAACAATGATGTGGAGTATGGATAATGGTTTTGAAACAATGATGTGGAGTATGGATAATGGTTTTGAAACAATGATGTGGAGTATGGATAATGGTTTTGAAACAATGATGTGGAGTATGGATAATGGTTTTGAAACAATGATGTGGAGTATGGATAATGGTTTTGAAACAATGATGTGGAGTATGGATAATGGTTTTGAAACAATGATGTGGAGTATGGATAATGGTTTTGAAACAATGATGTGGAGTATGGATAATGGTTTTGAAACAATGATGTGGAGTATGGATAATGGTTTTGAAACAATGATGTGGAGTATGGATAATGGTTTTGAAACAGTGATGTGGAGTATGGATAATGGTTTTGAAACAATGATTATGGAGTATGGATAATGGTTTTGAAACAATGATTATGGAGTATGGATAATGGTTTTGAAACAATGATGTGGAGTATGGATAATGGTTTTGAAACAATGATTATGGATAATGGTTTTGAAACAATGATTATGGATAATGGTTTTGAAACAATGATTATGGATAATGGTTTTGAAACAATGATTATGGATAATGGTTGTCAGGAATGCAAAGAAAGACTTTAGAACTCCAATTATCTTGAAACTACAAGCTTGTAGTTCTTATGTCTTCATTCTGTTTTAACACAAAACATAAAAAATGTGTTTTAATGTCTGTCATGCCTCTGATGTCTAAAAAATGCCTTCAACTTTCTATTCAGTTAGATTCTCTGACAATATCAGGCTTTTGCAGGAAACTATTTATTTACCTCAGCGCTATCCACTACTGCACAAGACAGATAAATCAGCACAGATTGACTTTGTCATCAAACGGTCTGGCTCATCACAAGACTGAAGGGAGTGTGGAGATTGTTTTGACCGCCACAAAAGAACTGTGTGTGATTTCAAGAGGAAATGTGATGAGACATATTCTATAGCGAAACACCCCTTCCCCTTCACAGATGCAGGCCAAAGATTAATAAATGGAGGAGGACAGGAAGAAGCAACATCCACATCTGACACAGGATGCAGGAGTAAAAAACAACCGCTTTGAAAATTAATTAATGGCAATAAAATTAGCAGGTGTCCTCCCCACTTCCTACTGTTTGGAATTCAAGCGGTAGCAGTGGTAGCATATGACAGTAAACTGACCAGGCAATTTCATTAAAAAAAGCATAGATTTAACCAATTTGACCCAAAGGGCTATGTTTGAATAAGAACAGTATACAATATTTGTAGAATCTTCAGTTACTTACAGGTGCTGCTGGTTCTCGCACACCTGGTCCACACCTGGTTCCACCCAGAGCTGAGGAACCAGAGGAGAAAAGGGATAAACCTTCCCAAATACCTAGGTTAGTAGGTATCGCCAAGAAGTTCAACAAGACATTATCAAAATATAACATCGAAAACGCAGTTGTAACAAAGACGGTTGGATCTACTTACTCAGTGGGCATGCTTGTCATAACTTATGTCCTTAGAGTCTGGATTGAAAAAAACAACGTAAACAATTTATATGCAGTTTAGAGAAGCACGCAGTGAGTCGGAAGTTTACATACACCTTCGCCAAATACATTTAAACTCAGTTTTTCACAATTCCTGACATTTAATCCTAGTAGAAATTACCTGTATTAGGTCAGTTAGGATCACCACTTTATTTTAAGAATGTGAAATGTCAGAATAATTGTAGAGAAAATGATTTATTTCAGCTTTTATTTCTTTCATCACATTCACAGTGGGTCAGAAGTTTACATACACTCAATTAGTATTTGGTAGCATTGCCTTTAAATTGTTTAACTTTAAGGGTCAAACGTTTCAGATAGCCTTCCACAAGCTTCCCACAATAAGTTAGGTGAATTTTGGCCCATTCCTCCTGACAGAACTGGTGTAACTGAGTCAGGTTTGTAGGCCTCCTTGCTCGCACACGCTTTTCAGTTCTGCCCACACATTTTCTATGGGATTGAGGTCAGGGCTTTGTGGTGGCCACTCCAATACCTTGACTTTGTTTTCCTTAAGCCATTTTGCCACAACTTTGGAAGTATGCTTAGGGTCATTAGCGACCAAGCTTTAACTTTCTGACTGATGTCTTGAGATGTTGCTTCAATATATCCACAGAATTTTCCTTTCTCATTATGCCATCTATTTTGTGAAGTGCACCAGTCCCTCCTGCAGCAAAGCACCCCCACAACATGAAGCTGACACCCCCGTGCTTCACGGTTGGGATGGTGTTCTTCGGCTTGCAAGCCTCCCCTTTTCCTCCAAACATAACGATGGTCATTATGGCCAAACAGTTATATTTTGTTTCATCAGACCAGAGGGTATTTCTCCAAAAAGTATGATGTTTGTCCCCATGTGCAGTTGCAAACGGTAGTCTGGCTTTTTTATGGCGGTTTTGGAGCAGTGGCTTCTTCCTTGCTGAGCGGCCTTTCAGGTTATGTCGATATAGGATTCGTTTTACTGTGGATATAGATACTTTTGTACCCGTTTCCTCCAGCATCTTCACAAGGTCCTTTGCTGTTGTTCTGGGATTGATTTGCACTTTTTGCACCAAAGTACGTTAATCTCTAGGAGACAGAACGAGTCTCCTTCCTGAGCGGTATGACGGCTGAGTGGTCCCATGGTGTTTATACTTGCGTACTATTGTTTATACAGATGAACGTGGTACCTTCAGGAGTTTGGAAATTGCTCCCAATGATGAACCAGACTTGTGGAGGTCTACAATTATTGTCGAGCAAAGAGGCGCTGAGTTTGAAGGTAGGCTGTGAAATACATCCACAGGTACACCTCCAATTGATTGAAATGTCAATTAGCATATCAGACACTTCTAAAGCCATGACATCATTTTCTGGAATTTTCCAAGCTGTTTAAAGGCACAGTCAACTTAGTGTATGTAAACTTCTGACCCACTGGAATTGTGATATAGTGAATTATAAGTGAAATAATCTGTGTGTAAACAATTGTTGGAAGAATTACTTGTGTCATGCACAAAGTAGATGTCCTAATCGACTTGCCAAAACAATAGTTTGTTAACATGAAATTTGTGGAGTGGTTGAAAAATGACTTCAATGACTTCAACCTAAGAGTATGTAAACTTCCGACTTCAACTGTAAATAATGACTAAGGGATAATAGCAGTGATAAAGGCTATCAGTTTTCAATAGTTTGCTTATTGCTTTCCTAACCGCTCTTCTGTCCCCCAGCAGGAAGTCTGGGGTGAAGGCCTCCTGAGCAGAGGGCAGCCAAAAAAGGCCACCATTATACAGCCCAATACACAACGACTACTTTACAGGCATAACAGGGTACCGTGACATCAATGTGGCCAGGTGTGATAAAAAGGTTGCTCGTTGCGTATTATTAACGGCGGGGTTGGAAACGGTAAGCATACGGCTGGGGTTGAGAAAGTTTAACAGAAGGTAACCCAGTATATCAACTGAGCTGAGGATTGCTTGACATTTCATCTGAGTGCTATTGTGACAAAGAAAATAAACAGTGTTAGCAACCCACAATAATTCACCCTGCTTTAGACCTTGTTTTAAATTTTAAGGTTTAACAAGAATACCTAGAGCCTCCGTGACAACAGAACCCTTTTAAATCTGCCATACCCAAAATAAAAAACACACCCAAAACCCCTATACACAAGTGGACATAAAATGATTCATTGGTTAAAGAAAAGGTTTTCAGCTTTCTTTAGGAAAGCATGGCATGGTTTTGGTCATCCTTCATCGCAAAGGATTGTCCTTAGCTCAGTGCTGAAATAAGTTATTCGATGATCTTTAAGATGGACATCAACCATCATCGCTGTGATGGAAGCTGATTATATGGGATGGAAAAGAATGCTGCTGTTGATAATACAAAGAAAGGTGTTCATCAGGGGGAAACAATGTTTTCAGTAGCAATGCAAGAGACTGGCTGCCTATTGCTGACACTGAAATGTTTTTCAGACATCAAACAAGCCAGAAGAGGACTTTCTGTCAGAGGGTAAAAAGCCTAAAGCACTATTATTCATTTTTCACCCCTTTGCCAAGCAACAAACAAGGAATTTCAACAGCTACGTTTTTTGGAAGTTCCTCAAAGGGGATTTTTGGCTTCACTTATGCAATGTTCTGGCAGCAGTGCAAGAAGGCAGGCGTTGGACAAAGAGTTTGCACTAAATAAACTGAAGACAAAGAGTTGGTGTGAACTGTTGCGCCAGGTTCCATTTCAATGAACCTCACACAAATGAAGGAAATTATTTTGGGTATGACGAGGTCCCGTTGATGGCCGGTCTTTGCAAACTGAAATGACTCAGGCTTTATCCATACAGTTGACTTCCATAGGCCCTTGTCCTAATCTATCTGGGATCAGGGGCGGGGGCTGGAGTGGCCAATTTGAATTGAAAAGCACCCGAGGGTACAAAGATCAGATTACCGATTGAACATTGACTTCATTTGCAACAGCCATGCATGGAAAACATCAACAATCACACGGTTAGGCTACATGCAGTGAATAAAGTGGTTACGACATGTTTCCTGAAATTCTTTAAGAATACATACACAATGCCATCTTATATAAAGCCAAGTACTAATTTCTACATTAGGGGGTCATAAAACTGAATGCTCAATGATACACATACAGGACAACTCCCCTTAGTGCTAAGGGTACAAAGCTCACATCAGATGACATGCTTCATCAAACCGTTTCACTAAACATGATTTATTTTGCCTCAGTAAACTACTCTACCAATCATAGACTACCTTCGATAACGCTGATAGTGTCAGAAAAACAAAGAGGATAAACGTGGTTTATGTCATGATTGTTGTACTTGTACATGACTTCATTCAACTCTTGGTGAATGGTAAGAATATCTTAGTCCAGATGCTGAGGGGGTTGAAGCCAAATCCAAACAGTTCACTCCATAACATCGAGTGCTCCCAGAGTTCTCCCAGGATATTTGAACATGGCCCCCCTTTGGAGAGGTTTGAACACCTGTATCTGCCATTTCCTGCAACGTAGCGCAAAAATGAACTTGCATGATAAAAAAAAAAAATATATATATATATATATATATATATATATATATATATATATATATATATATATATATATATAGTCGTGGCCAAAAGTTGAGAATGACACAAGTATTGGTCTCCACAAGGTTTGCTGTCCCAGTGTTCATGGCAATTTGCATATACTCCAGAATGTCATGAAGAGTGATCAGATGAATTGCAATTGCAAAGTCCCTCTTTGCCATGAAAATGAACTTAATCCCCAAAAAACATTTCCACTGCATTTCATCCCTGCCACAAAAGGACCAGCTGCCATCATGTCAGTGATTGTCTCGTTAACACAGGTGAGAGTGTTGACGAGGACAAGGCTGGAGATCAATCTGTCATGCTGATTGAGTCAGAATAACAGACTGGAAGCTTTAAAAGGAGGGTGGTGCTTGAAATCATTGTTCTTTCTCTGTCAACCATGGTTACCTGCAAGGAAACACGTGCCGTCATCATTGCTTTGCACAAAAAGGGCTTCACAGGCAAGGATATTGCTGCTGGTAAGATTGATTTAGGTGCAACCATTTATCGGATCATCAAGAACTTCAAGGAGAGAGGTTCAATTGTTGTGAAGAAGGCGTCAGGGCGCCCAAAAAAGTCCAGCAAGCGCCAGGACCGTCTCCTAAAGTTGATTCAGCTGTGGGATCGGGGCACCACCAGTGCAGAGCTTGCTCAGGAATGGCAGCAGGCAGGTGTGAGTGCATCTGCACGCAAAGTGAGGCCAATACTTTGAGGATGCCTTGTGTCAAGAAGGGCAGAAAAGAAGCCCCTTCTCTCCAGGAAAAACATCAGGGACAGACTGATATTCTGCAAGAGGTACAGGGATTGGACTGCTGAGGACTGGGGAAGAGTCATCCCCTTTCCAATTGTTTGGGCCATCCGGAAAACACCTTGTCCAGAGAAGACAAGGTGAGCGCTACCATTAGTCCTGTGTGATGCCAACAGTAAAGCATCCTGAGACCATTCATGTGTGGGGTTGCTTCTCAGCCAAGGGAGTGGAATCACTCACAATTTTGCCTAAGAACACAGCCATGAATAAAGAATGGTACCAACACATCCTCCGAGAGCAACTTCTCCCAACCACCCAAGAACAGTTTGGTGACGACCAATGCCTTTTCCAGCATGATGGAGCACCTTGCCATAAGGCAAAAGTGATAACTAAGTGGCTCGGGGAACAAAACATCGACATTTTGGGTCCATGGCCAGGAAACTCCCCAGACCTTAATCCCATTGAGAACATGTGGTCGATCCTCAAGAGGCGGGTAGACAAACAAGTCAGGATGTGGCCCAGAAGTTAATTGACAGCATGCCAGGGCGGATTGCAGAGGTCTTGAAAAAGAAGGGTCAACGCATAAACTGAATGTCATTGTCAATGAAAGCCTTTGACATTTATGGAATACTTGTAATTATACTTCAGTCTACCATAGTAACTACTGACATAAAGATCTAAGAACACTGAAGCAGCAACCTTTGTGGAGACCAATACTTGTGTCATTCTCAAAACTTTTGGCCATGACTGTATATATTCCACAAGGTCATGCAGAACCTCTTACAAGCTTACATTATTTTGGGAAAACGCTCAATCCTATAACATGGGCTCTTTTGTAAGGGTTGAAACCTCACACTGAAAATCCATACCATCTTCTACAGTTGTAAAACAAGGGGCAAGTTTTCCAAACCCTGAGAAGTACCCTAATTCATGAATATTTTTTGTTCTCCTAATTTTGGGGTAGAAGTAACATGACAGTGTAATATTCAAATCACTTTATTAAATGTAAACTAAAATATTTAATCTCGCTTATTTAACAATGAAAATAATATTATGCATTCCACGATCCAGTTCACACCGGAATTCAAAAAAGATTCCTCAATAGTTTTTACAGCTGAAGTTTTGTTCAGGTTGAGCGAACACAGAAGACCGTGTCAGGTACATTATTACAGGAGAGGATGTTATCCTACCAACATGGAGGTAACACACAGAGAGCCCCTGTGGCAGCAGCTTCAAAGACCATCATGGACTACTCATTCACCCACTGCACAGTTTCTGAGCAGCTGTGTTCAAAAGGAATGGAACATAAAGGCAAAAAAGATGCCACTGTTCCTCCACAGCTTGGTTTTACCAAGAGATCACAGAGGACACGTTGACTAAGTGTAGGGTCGTAATTAATTCACAAACGGTCAGGTTAAATCAATATCAAAGAACATCAAATCCGTGACGTTGTTGAAAATGCTTATTGTATGTTCCAATGCTGGGCTATAATAAAAGAGTCACACACGATATACAAGCTCCCAGTCATTTATTGGATGAAGCAATGCTGGGCTATAATAATTACAGCCAACACTACAACAGCAAATTAGAAGATGATCAATCTTTTTTTTATTTCTGTTGAATGCTGATTCACTTGTGTTTCTGTGTGATGACGGTATCAGTAAGGTGATTCTAGAAAGAAAATGTTAACATTGGTTTGTTTATTAGAACATATCACCCCATCAATATTAAAACAGTTAATTTAATCTTGTTTAACCATAGTTTCAGGGGAACCCTCAATAGGCTATACTTAAGCAATAAGGCACGAGTGGAGTGTGTAAACAATATGAAAGCATGGATCCATCCTGCCTTGTATCAACGGTTCAGGCTGGTGGTGAAATGGTGTGGGGGATATTTTCTTGGCACACTTTGGGCCCCTTAGTACCAATTGAGCACTGTTTAAACACCACAGCCTACCTGAGTATTGTTGCTGACCATGTCCATCCCTTTATGACCACAGTGTACCCATCTTCTAATGGCTTATTTCAGCAGGATAACGCGCCATATCACAAAGCTCACATCTCAAACTGGTTTCTTGAGGGCTCCGGACTAAGGCACTGCATCTCAATGCAAGTCACTACAGTCCCTGGTTCGAATCCAGGCTGTATCACATCCGGCCGTGACTGGTAATCCCATAGGGCGACGCACAATTAGCCCAGTGTCGTCCAGGTTTGGCCGGGGTATGCCGTCATTGTAAATAAGAATTTGTTCTTAACTGACTTGACTAGTTAAACAAAGGTAATAAAATATATAATAATCTCTGGAGACCTGAAAATAGCTGTGCAGCAACGCTGCCCATCCAACCTGACAGAGCTTGAGGATCTGCAGAGAAGAATGGGAGAAACTCCCCAAGTTTCAGGTGTGCCAAGCTTGTAGCGTCATACCCAAGAAGACTCTAGGCTGTTAACGCTGCAAAAGTTGCTTCAACAAAGAACTGAGTAAAGGGTCTGAATACTTATGTAAATAATATTTCAATTTTAATGCATGTATAAAAAAAAAAGTTTTTGCTTTGTCATTATGGGGTAGTGTGTAGATGAGGGGGAAAATTTTTTTTTGATTAAGGCTGGAACCTAACAAAATGTGCAAAAAGTCTGAATACTTTCCCGTGGTATTGGCCATATACCACAAATCACGAGGTGCCTTATTGCTATTATAAACTGGTTACCAACGTAATCAGAGCAGTAAAAACACATGTTTTGTCATACCAGTGGTATACGCTCTGATATACCACAGCTGTCAGCCAAATCAGCATTCACGGCTCAAACCACCCAGTTTATAACAAAACTTAAATTTGCAGTATGATTAACTTACATGGCCATAAATGTTCAATATAAAAAAAGTCAATGTTTTTCAGCCTTCATCGCTGAAATACTGATCAAGGTAATAATTATGATAGTTAATAAGTGCCATTCTGTTCCTGTAATAAAATTGTATCACATTTCGGTACACTTGCTGCAGAGAAAGGCTTGTAAACATTCATGTGGATAATGAAACTGAACAACCACTGTGCCAATTCTACAGCACATTATTACCCGAGAGGAGAAGGCGTTTCATGTTGATCAGTTACACTAAGTGTAGAAAACATTATGAATGGGGCATGGACTCAACAAGGTGTCGAAAGCTGTATGTCCTTTTGGTGGTGGACCATTCTTGATATAAAACCCAGCAGTGTTGCAGTTTTTTTTTAACAAACCGGTACGCCTGGCACCTACTACCATACCCTGTTCAAAGGCACTTCAATCTTTTGTATTGACAATTCACCCTCTGAAAGGCACACACACAGAATCCATGTCTCAATTGTCTCCAGGCTTAAATCCTTCTTTAGAACAGTCTCCTCCCCTTCATCTAACACGATAAAAGTGACTTTAACAGGTGACATCAATAAGAAATCATAGACTGACTAGGTGAATCCAGGTGAAAGCTATGTGATGAAAAGAGCACGTGTTCTTCGTGTTTTGTATACGCCATGTATACTGATTAGTAAATCATGTTAATCTCTTGAATGCCATTGAATTGCTTATATTGATGACATGGTAACATCTTGTAGTATACACGGTTTAGAATTCACATACTTATGAAACTTGGGCTACTTTTTACTTGTTCGTCCTTGTGCAGAGTTAAGAAATTTAAACTTTTTTGCTTATCTAGTGCTTTGTTGGCTGCTGCCAAACTTGGTTTTGGAAGGTGTGTGGGATCTGTTGAAGGAGCACTAGTTAGTGCCATTCTCTAGAGTGCCTGAAGACTGAAATGTGCTTTGCCTACTTGTTGTAGTCAGAGTTTGTTTTGTATTACTGTCCTCTGAGGATGGACATCCCTTTGTGTCCTGGGGTGGATGCGCGTGTTAATCCAACATGCTGTTTACACGGCTGGTTTCTCTGACACTGGGCACCCCATGTGTTCTCTTTTGTCACTGGCCGACCCAGACCCTGTGGTTTCACTCTTGCCCCTCTTCCTCTTCCCGGGTCTAGGCTGAGGCTCCAGTTCAAAGGGGATCTGAACCTTGGACTCTGAGGGCAAGCTGGGTAAAAGGCAGCTTCGTTGTCTCCCAAGGTTGTTAGCTGGGGAGAAGAAGTCCACAAATACGTCATCATCTGCACAGGAGGAGGCACGGAAGCCATTTGAGACCGTGCAAGATCTTGCTAAGGCAGGAAGCGAGGATTTTCTACACTCGCTAACTTTTGGTTTCAGTGTGGTAATCTTTAGGGACGTTTGATGAGGCACATTGGGTTTTTCTGGTAACATTTTTGAAGAACGGCGACTAGAAATCTCCAGATTAGCAGTTGGGTTGCTTTCTGGAAGAGACTGTGGTGTTCTACTTTTCCTGACAGGTGGTGTGACTTTTGCCACATTACTTCTGCTGAACGACAGTCCATTTTTTCCCAGTACGAAACTGTCAAACGTAAACACTGATTGCACACTCTTGCTACCCCCCGGGCGTTCATCCAGGCATGGACTCTCTAAGGAGATGTGCTTTTTGATGACTTCACGTTTGATTGAGGTCTTCTTAGGACTTTTGTCTTGTTTACTCTCTTTAGTAGGTGAATCGGGTACAGGACTTTGAACCAATGTCTTTTGTCTGGGCAAATCACTGCAAGGTGACTTCCAAGGTTTCTGAAAGTCTTTCTTGTGCTGTGGTTCACTGGTGGCTTCATGTTGCTTTTCTCCATCAGTCTTATTTGAGCCCAAGAATGCATTAAAATCCTCATCAGATTCTGCATCTGCAAGATATGCCATTATGAGAATAAGAAAGGATACTGATGAACTTCTCTAGCGTGATAAAATTGACGTTAAATGACACCGTCAACGCATCTTATGTACTTACCCAGGTGTAGCAAGAAAGCGCAGGACTGTGTATTCCCAAGAGAAGGCTTAAACTCAGGTGATAACCTAGATTGTCCAATCTGTGAAGCTGAGAGAAAAGCATTAACTAGTCGGCAAATATTTATCAGTTCAATTGTTTACGACTCTGGCCCACGTTTTACAGATGATACACATACTACACCGAAAGGTCGCTGGTTCGAATACCCGAGCTCACAAGGTGAAAAAAACCTGTCGATGTGTCCTTGAGCAAGGCACTTAACCCTAATTTGCTCCAGGGGCTGACCCTGTAGATAGGCCGTCATTGTAAATAAGAATGTGTTTTATCAGTTTTAGGTAGGCTATTTAGATTGTCATTATGGAGACACCTATTTCCAAACCCTTATCCATAAAACATATTAATGCGCTACAACTGATGCACATCAAGAAACAATGCAGACATAACACTGGGAAACGACTGGGTGAACTAGAGCTTACATAAATCCTCTCGGTGGATTCTAATGTTAACTGCTTCAAGAAAACGGTATCAAGCGAAGTGCTTGGGTCTCAGGGGCTGCCCTAGGGTATCACATCCGGCCGTGTTTGGGAGTCCCATAGGGTGGCGCACAATCATCCGGGTTTGGCCGGTGTAGGCCATCATTGTAAATAAGAATATGTTCTTAACTGACTTGCCTAGTTAAATAAAAGGTAAAAAATAAAATAAAAACATTTAAAAAACAATTGGCCATACCTGTGGGGGAGAGGTTTTCCCTCGTTTCTCTCATTTCTTTCAGGATCTTTGCCATGGAGTCAGACGTTTTCATAGAAGGACTGTAAACTATTTTGTTCTCTTCATCGATAATGTAAGGGGACACATCTGTTACTACAAAGAAATAAATGTACTTATGAAACCACATCCACACAAAAATATATATATTATATATTAAACTAATAATATGATATTATTCATTAATAGAATAGAATGTATGACATGAGAGATTTCTTACTAAGAGGTGATCTTGGTACTAGGTCTTTGATCATCTTGTCCAGTTTTCTTTTCATGCGCCGGTCATTCTCAGGGGTCCTCTCAGGGGTGTCTCTTGGCTGCATACAACGATGCTGTATAAAATAATTACAATTCTTTTGGATAAGAAAACCTTAAAGACCCTTTAAATAAAAATACTCCCCATAGGCTAATTATTCAAGTCCTTGCTCAACAATATAACTTAACTTTTTAAAGAAATAAGGTACAGTTGTAAGTTTACATACACTTAGGTTGAAGTCATTAAAACTCATTTTTTAACCACTCCACAGATTTCATGTTAACAGACTATAGTTTTGGCAAGTTGGTTAGGACATCTACTTTGTGCATGACAAGTAATTCTTCAAACAATTGTTTACAGACAGATTTCACTTATAATTCACTATATCACAATTCCAGTGGGTCAGACGTTTACATACAATAAGTTGACTGTGCCTTTAAACAGCTTGGAAAATTCCAGAAAATGATGTCATGGCTTTAGAAGCTTCTGATAGGCTTATTGACATAATTTGAGTCAATTGGAGGTGTACCTGTGGATGTATTTCAAGGCCTACCTTCAAACTCAGTGCCTCTTTGCTCGACATCATGGGAAAATCAAAAGGGAGCAATTTCTAAACGCCTGAAGGTACCACGTTCATCTGTACAAACATAGGTACGCAAGTATAAAACACCATGGGATCACACAGCCGTCATATCGCACAGGAAGGAGACGCGTTCTGTCTCCTAGAGATGAACGTACTTTGGTGCAAAAAGTGCAAATCAATCCCAGAACAACAAATGACCTTGTGAAGGTACCATCATTATAATTGGAGGATAAAGGGGAGGCTTGCAAGCCGAAGAACACCATCTCAACCGTGAAGCACGGGGGTGGCAGCATCATGTAGTGGGGGTGCTTTGCTGCAGGAGGGACTGGTGCACTTCACAAAATAGGTGGCATCACGAGGAAGGAAAATAATGTGGATATATTGAAGCAACATCTCAAGACATCAGTCAGGAAGTTAAAGCTTGGTCGCAAGTGGGTCTTCCAAATGGACAATTACCCCAAGCATACTTCCAAAGTTGTGGCAAAATGGCTTAAGGACAACAAAGTCAAGGTATTGGGAGTAGCCACCACAAAGCCCTGAACTCAATCCTATAGAACATTTTTGGGCAGAACTGAAAAAGCGTGTGCGAGCCAGGAGGTCTACAAACCTGACTCAGTTACACCAGTTCTGTCAGGAGGAATGGGCCAAAATTCACCCAACTTATTGTGGGAAGCTTGTGGAAGGCTACCTGAAACGTTTGACCCAAGTTAAACAATTTAAAGGCAATGCTACCAAATACTAATTGAGTGTATGTAAACTTCTGACCCACTGGGAATGTGATGAAAGAAATAAAAGCAGAAATAAATAATTCTCTCTACTATTATGACATTTCACATTCTTAAAATAAAGTGGTGATCCTAACTGACCTAAGACAGGACATTTTTACTAGGATTGAATGTCAGGAATTGTGAAAAATTTAGTTTAAATGTATTTTGCTAAAGTGTATGTTAACTTCAACTATAAATATGCAGTAACGGTTGAATTGCAGACAGCTAAGTAGTTAACACAGTGATTAACTACTGGCATATAACTTCTTGATGGTGAAATAAAGAGTGAAATAAAGAGAAGTTATGTATTAGGAATCCTTTAACCTAACAGGGAATGTTTTATTTGCTTACCACCCTTTTCTTGAGTGCTGAATTGACTTCATTTAATGCCGGATACAACTCTTCATCAGCATGTTCACCTTCATCTTTACATCTGCATTAATAAACAAACAATAGGAGTGACAGGATAACAGGGGAGGCAGGTAGTCTAGCGGTTAAGAGCGTTGGGCCCCGAGCTGACTGGCACTTAAACCCTAATTACTCATGTAAGTCACTCTGGATAAGAGTGTCTGCTGAATGACTAAAGTGTTAAATGTATACTGAACAAAAACTATAAATGCAACATATAAAGCATTGGTCCCATGTTTCATGAGCTGAAATAAAATATGCACAAAAAGCTTTTCTCTCACATTTTATGCACAAATTTGTTTACATCCCTGTTAGTGAGCATTTCTCCTTTGCATAGAAAATCCAGCCACCAGAGAGGTGTGGAATATTTAGAAGCTGAATTAACAGCATGATCATTACACAGATGCATCTTGTGCTTGAGACAACAAAAGGCCACTCTAAAATGTGCTGTTTTGTCACGCAACGCCACAAATGTCTCAAGTTGAGGGAGTGTGCAATTGGCATGCTGACTGCGGGAATGTCCATCAGAGCTGTTGCCAGAGAATTATGTTAATTTATCTATCATAAGCCTCCTCAACGTTGTTTTAGAGAATTTGGCAGTACGTCCAACCGGCCTCAGAACTGCAGACCACGTGTAACCACACCAGCACAGGACCTCCACATCTGGCTTCTTCATCTGTGGGGTCGTCTGAGACCAATCAACCGGACAGCTGATGAAACTGAGGAGTATTTATATCTGTAATAAAGCCCTATTGTGGGGAAAACTCTGATTGTCTGGGCCTGGCTCCCCAGTTGGTGTGCCTGGCTCCCAAGTGGTTGGGCCTATGCCTTCCCAGGCCCACCAATGGTCATGGGAAATCCATAGATTAGGGCCTAATGAACTTATTTAAATTGACTGATTTCCTTATATGTTAAATAACTCCGCAAAATCTGTGAAACTGTTGCATGTTGTGTTTATATTTTTGTTCAGTATAATAACAGAGCTCATAGCTATTTTATTTGTCAGTCAGTGACACCTTGTGGCTGATGTAAGAATTGCAAAAACAACAAAATGCAGACTGATAGCTATTGAGGACATGTCGTTGTCAATTCTATGATGTTGCACTGTAGTCCCGTGTAGCTTGGTTTATAGAGCATGGTGCTTGCAACGCCAGGGTTGTTGGTTCGATTCCTAAGGGGGACCAGTATGAAAATGTATGCACTCACTACTTTATGTCGGTCTGGATAAGATAAGAGCGTCTGCTAAATGACAAATGCAAGTGAAGCTTGAGGTTTACCTGGCCACCCAGAGGACAGATGCAAGTCTCACACCAGTCTTCTTGGCTTTATTCCAGGTGGCTTGATGGCCATTTTTAAAGATTACATGGGTGACTTGTTTATTGAAGGTTTTAGATACCTGGAATGATACAGGTAAATATCACAATGTGAAATGTGTAGATTGTAATAACTTTTCAAACTACTTAAAGGATAATCCCACTCAAAAACAATGGTGTTTGTTTCATTAGTCCACCATTGATACAGTCCCCAAAATGGTTTCAAGATATCGAACTTTCAAAACAAAGTGTCACAGTATGATAGTGGATTTGAATGGAATTTAACCTTTAAGAATGGTGGTTTTAAGAACCTAACAGGATTTCAAAAACAAACCTCTGTATAGTTAGTTAGCCATTAGCTCTCGAAAACCCTTCTCCATACATAGGGTTTTCAGCGGTTACATTCGCCCACGGTTGGCTACATGTGAACTACAATTCCAATTTTTTCAAAAAAATATAAATAAACTTACTGTAGCAGTTTTAGACAGATCCACAAGCTGTGCGTGACTCGTTGACCAACTACACTTCCTCCCTAGTTAGCCTTAGAGGCATCGGAGCACGCTAGACAGATAATTAGCACAGTGGCCGTCTGTGTCTAAACATACGCTGTAACATGGAGATATGGCCGTGTGGGAACACTAACCCTATAAATATTTAATTTATATGTTTCCAAAAACGTACCGCAAGCGATGCGTTTTAATGTTAAGAACGAGCGTCTGTGATTTTAACAGAAGTCCCCCGAACAGGATATACTACCGTCTATGAAAGCGTTAGTTAACCATGTATAAAAGGGTAACTCACCGTAGCTCCCATATCCTGCAGCTGCTGGATGAACGGTTTGGAGTAATTCTCGGTTTTACTTGATGACCACACGTCAACGTAAGCAACAACATCTAGAGAAAAGATACCCCCCCCCCGACACACTTGGTTCAATTACAAAATACAAGAAAAAGCCGTAGCTAGTTAGGTAAGCTATCCAAACCATGTTAATTCAAACATGTTTTACCTTTCAGAATAGCAGCAGATTTAGGCCTACTGTTTGTGGTCATTTTAGTCTCTTACTGAAGGATTTCCCTACAATCGGAGAAAGAGAAATACCATTAGCCATGTAACATGTGAGGATGGACAGTGCAGCCAATTACCTAGTACAATGGGGGGAGCATGCTGGGGGGAGGGGGAGATTATGTACATTAAAGTTGGTCGTTTTGTCAAACTGAATTTAGGAGAACAAATAAAAATTCTAGCAACAAGGAAATGGCGACATCTTTACTGACTATTTAGAAGTCTGGCTATTTAACAGTTTTGTGGTTTGGGGTTAGAATCCGGTATTATTTGCCGGACGGTACCTGCACCCACATGCAAACCCATAACGTATTTCTATTACGGATAGCAAATTCACGTAAACACTTGAATTCACCTGCAAGCTAGTTAACGTTACTTGCCATCGAGTAAGGAGTGCTAACGTTAGCTATCTAGCTAGAACATTTCGACCGAATTAAAACAATTTCAAATATATTAGGTACTGTCATTTTGCTACTAATCTTATCAATATTGTAATATGTTAACTATACTGTGTGGTTAAAAAGAAAAAACTTCGTTACTTACAGTCGACAAAATCTTGAATTTCCGCGCGTGTATTCTTTTTATGACACAAGTTCAGGCTTGCTGGGAAATAGATGACGTGACACCTGTCATTGGTTGGTCACACTGTTGCCATGTTTGTAGTTTTCTGCTGCATTTGGGCTACTTCGAAAACGATGCTGCGGGTTCTTGGACCGCCATGGCATTTCTCTTAAAAATATATTTCACTGTGACCTGCTGCTGACGTTCAGGCAGTGAGACTGTTGCTAAGTGGTGGGGAGGACCGGGGGTTGCGTGTGTTGAGAGACAGTTATTGAAATTAGATGCAGGCCTATCAGGGGCTATAGGCTACCTGCCTTTATCTAAGCAAACTATGGCAAAATTGAATTACAATCATAAACCCAGATTTTATTCTGTAGCCTATGTCTATTGAAATGACAAGTCAATCTCGCAAATGGGCCATTTATAACGGTTTGTAGTCTTAACATTTGGCACATAATAACAGCACAATTGCCATAAAATAGCCTAACATTAGTTTTTTATGTTCATTCCAAGTGTTTCTTGAGATTTCGAGATCCTTTGTCCAACTTTCATCACTCAAACTCTCCTGTCAGATGTATCTATAGTTATGAACATGTACAAAGGGGATTTATTTACAATTATAAACCTCGTTCAGCCCTGAATGCTGATTGGCTGAAAGCCATGGTATCAGACCATATACCACAGGTATGACAAAACATTACCTTGGTAACCAGGTATAATTGCAATAAGGCACCCTGGGGGTTTGTAGTATATGGCCAATATACCATGGCCAACGGCTGTATCCAGGCACTCGTGCTTAAGAACAGCCCTTAGCTGTGGTATATTGGCCATATACCATAACCCCTTGTGCCTTAATGCTTGATCATAGCAGTCAATCGAGTTAAATCGACATCCATTGATGGAAAATTATCTGGCATGTTTAATAAGGGCAAATTATATTTTCTCTTGCCACATATTCAAATTATTTTATTATGTCATAGCTTGTAATAATTATTATTTTAAGGAAACACGAATTTAGCTTCTAACGTCGTTACAAGTTACTATGATATAACTTCTTGATTGGCTCGATAAATTGTGGAAAAACGGTTTATTGTATAGATAAGGCAACTCCTCTCTTGCTGCGAAAAAAAACAGTTGGGCTAGTTTGGGAAGGTTTTGAGTCGTCATTGGGCTAGAAATGTTATCTTGACCTGGCAACCCTGGTCGGTCAGAAATATACAACTCACATCATGCATATCAATGTTTTAGGCATGAATCATGATCATTGATCACTGACCTTAAGTATTTTCATTTTGTATTTTTAAACACATCAGTCACTGAAAAGGGAGGAGGAAAGGCTATAGGCTCAGATAGATAGATAGTTAATCTAATATTGTTAATCTAAACGCAAATCACTCACCTCAGTGATGATTATTGCAAATTGACCAAACAATCGTAGTAAAATTTGATTAAATCTAGTCATGATCAATTTCCTATATTTTATTCCCGTAAATGTATTAGAATGGCTTGATATGCATTTAGGCTTCTCGGTTGATGGTGGCCGCGACTTGGACAGATTGAAACTCACGCCCCTCGTGACGTTTGGCAACACCCAACGCGCGAAAGACGTGAAAATACCGTTAATCCTAAATACTGGAATGAGAAATTATGGTCATACATCATATAGATTATTCAATTTGTTTGGCTTTTAACAAGATGATGATAGATCACACGAGAACAAGATAAGCTTTGTTTGGTGAGACATGTTTACTATCTTACTCCAATGGTGTTTCAGGTGTGAAATTCATAATGTTCCTGTTATCTCTAATGAGAATAATGGAATGTATATATATGCATATGAGTTTATATATGTATTCAGTGCATTTATGGGAATTGTGAGAGTTCATATTAAAGTAACTGTCCAGTGAAAATGTAACTTTTAAAAGTAACAATTATTTTTACTCATAGCAAAATAAAATGTTGACTCGTCCTGTTCATGGGTTGCACCACCATCACTCGGTCGTGTCGTTGACATTGTTATGAATTTTATACAGATGCCGCCAGCAGCCATATTGGTACCCAACTGATGACCAATGCCCAGTCATTCTGAACGGGGATAATGACTGTTTTGTCTAAATTACACTACAGCTTGCTTGGAAAAACGATGACAGTCCTAAAGTAGGCAAATAATTAGTAGGAAACTATTTTGCCATCATTATGATGTTGTCAAATTTACTTTAATGAGAGGGCAATGTTGCCATTAGCTACCAAAGCTAGTCAGAAATAGTTAGCAATGCTAACATTAGCTAGTTCAAAGTTTGTGCTGTCCCCTCAATTTTAGCTAGCTAGCTAAAGTTATACCACAGATGAGACAGATATTTAACCTGATGAACCAGATGGATTTTGGCCAACATTCTGATAATTTACTCATCGATGAAACATTTGATCTCATTACAGTTTTCTGTTCCCAAAAACTACAATCTGTTACATACAGTGTGGACTAAGTTTTGTAAACTTTATCCTTTGTCAAAAAAATTGCATTGTTTAGAAGGAGTGCAAATACGAATTTAGTTATTGCACGTGCAATCAGTGGCATGTACTCATGGATGCCAAGGGAAGCCAGGCTTCCACAAATATTTGACCAATAAAAAATATTTATTTATCTTTCGTCTCTTTCTGTGTTTTCATAATTTTCCTTCAATTCGCAAGTGGCTGAAATCTCACTGGAGAAATAATTTGATCGAGGGAAACAGCGCCCCTCTGTATCATTCTGTGTAGCTCATGTATCTGATGCTTTCTGGACCAAAATAGTATTACATGTTGCCGCCGTAGCGTTTGCCAGCAAGCATTTGGCCTCCCATTATACATTTTTGTATAAAATAATTAGCCAATCAGTGTTTAGCTGTTACTTCCTAAGAAAATTGGCCCTTTCCTAAACTATGCATGGAGATGGGGATTTGTGATTTTGATTTAATTCTCTGTATAGGCCATTGATTATGAAGGTGATTCTGATCTAACCATACATTAATATGTTGTGCCACTGGCCTGAGACGATTGAAGTTTACATTTAGCCTAGATGTAGCCTAGTAGGCTCACGTTAACTAGCTAGCTAACTTAGTTGGTTCATTGTTGCCCATGCCAGGAAGTTAGGCTAGCAAGCATTTTAGATAGGTCGCCTGTAGCCCTATTCGCACGGGACTAGTAGTACTAGAGAACGTTGGTTATGTATTTATTACCCCAGAATGTCCTTTATTCCAGAGGACGGGATTCGTTTTTTCCAAACTGCCCCCTGTAATTATTTTATATATAGAGAGATATTTCAACAAGTCCGGGCGATAATAGGCTACACTGATAACTCAAGCTTGGTTCCCACATTTCTAAACCAACTTTGGTATAGTGTCGCCATAATATTTGAATTGAGGAAGTGTGATTATAAACATTAGGATATTTTAGCGATCCACAGTAGAATACGTCCTAAATGCCCCCCATCCTTCAGATGTACCAGATAAGCACGGAATTTGACTTTGGACACTGAAATATATTTTTTGTGTGTTCGATCATAACATTCGGTTTCGGAAGTGAACAGCAGTGGTGCATTTGGACGGCGGATCTGCACAGCTGTACTGAGGTAGGCATGACAGGTAGGTCAGATGAGAGTAAGCCTGACATGGATGAAGGTAGTAGGATCAGTGAGGAGTCTACCTACACGACAGTACAGGAAAAAAATAGGAAAGGGTTCAGAAAAGGGGAAGAGGCTGGATTTACCACAAGTGGGGACATAGATGGAAGAATCTAGAAGATCAAATAGGGAGATGAGGTAGAGGAAAACAAAGTAATGGTGTTTTTTTTCTGAGCCAACCAGTAAAATGTTGCATCCAATAACGTTGTCAAGTCAGATATAGGTCATGTAAAAGATAGGGAAAGGAAAGGTATTGTTATTTGCAGTATCTCAGAGAGACAAGATATTGGAAATGGAGCCGCTAAATGGAGGTAGGGTGATAATACCATATCCCTGGCAGTAGGGCGAAAGTGAGAGGGGTGATTGCAGGAGTACCGATGAAGGTGTCAATGGAGGAGTTTAAGAGGGAGGTGACCACGGGGGGAAGTGGTGGAGGCGAAGTGATGGAACAGTAAGAAGAGGCTGGGTGGAGTAGAAAGCACTGCGGTGCTGTTAGATATTGAAGGGAATCTTCCGAGATGAACACGTCTAGGATTCATCAGCTTTTCTGTTAGGGAGTTTGTGCTAGCGTCTGTAAGGGGCAGAGACGTTGTGCGAAGTGTGGGGGACCACATGAAAATGGCACGTGTTGGGTGGAGGCCAAGGCAAGGTGCTCTAACTGTGGCGGGGAATATAGTGTTGCGTTCAGGGGATGTATAGCACAGAAGCAGGAATCGGAGGTACATACTGAAGATATAATATCACAAACAATGTGACGTATGCTGAAGCAGCACGGAGAGTTCAAAGTACAGAACCTGAACCGGAAATTGGTGCAGCGGCCAGAACCGGAAATTGGTGCAGCGGCCTCCGATGGAAGGTGGAGGTGAGGGAGTAGCACAAACTGGGGTCCCCACGAAATGTGACCATCAGTGTGCGGTCACAAAATAATCGTTGGTGGTGAACCACCCTGTTCATGTGTAGTGTGATAGAGGTAACATTGTAATAGTTCATTTCTATAACCCCTGCAAACCTCTCACGTTTATCACAGATAGAAGGGATTGATAAACCGTGTAGGGATAGGAAGGTATTATGGTGTGGTGATTTTAATGCCCATAATGAAATCTGCAGTACGCATAAAGATAACAATGGGAGTAATTTATGGATAACAGGATTAGTGTGTGTTAATGATATGAGGGGGACGAGGATCATTGTGGTGAGGGGTACAGAGTCAATCTTGGACTTGACATTGGTATCTGCGGCAGTGGCAGGGAGTGATCATTTTCCGGTTCGATGTAAGGTCAATATACTGTAGGTGTGTGTATGCAGAGTAGAGGGAATGACGTGAGGTGGTGCTTTTAGAAAGCTAACTGGAAGATGTTCAAGTACCTGTGTGAGTGGGCGGGACAAAAGTTATCAATGGAGGGGTCTGTGGATGAGTAATATCTGTAATTATATCAGCTGCAGATGTGACCGTTCCAGTGTGTTCGGGGGGAGGTAGACGGCGGGTAGTGCCATGGTGGACATATGAGTGCTCAGAGGTGGTGTAGGAAAGGGATATAGCTCTACGGGAATGGCTTGACAGAAAGGAATCTCATGGAGTATCAAAGGAAGAGAGCAATGGCGACAAGAACGATTAAGACAGCAAAAGGGAGGAATGGCTGGAATTTTGCTACACTATTGGTAGAGGGACTGAAATTGGTGCTGTTTGGAAATAAAATAAAATAAACTATGGAGAAGGGTAAAAATGCTGGAATTCCAGTGTTGGTAGAAGGAATTTTCACAGCTGTATCAATTAAAGATAAGACCTAGGAGGTGCGTTTGCAGCGGTTCATAGATGTGAGCACTTGTGTGATGAGAGTAAGATGAGACGTAGGGAAAAGTTAAAGGAGTGTGGAAAAAAGAAAAAAGGGGAGAAGCTATGGATACAGAGTTCTCTATGTTTGAGATGACAAGGGTGTTGGAGGGATGCGGGCAGACTGCTGGAGAAGATAGGGTGCGTTATGTGATGTTTAAGCATGCACCGAACAGTGTGTTGGAAGCAGTGTTTGGTTTGTATAATAAGGTGTGGAGGACTGGGGTGATACCTGCTGGGTGGAAATGTGCAGTGGTGTTGCCGTTTGTAAAACCAGGTAAAGATCCCGCTAGGCCGGGCAGTTAGAGGCCTATCACGCTGACATCCAATATGTGTAAGTTGATGGAAAAGATGAGAGTGAGTAGGATGATGTATTTCTTGGAAGTTAGGGGTTTAATGAGTGTAGCACAGAGTGGGTTCATGAGAGGGAGGTCTGCCGTGGATGCCCTGGTGACAGTTAGTATAGAGATAGCCAAGGACCTGACACTAAAAGATGTGATGAATATTGTGTATTTTGACATTGAGAAAGCTAACGATACCATGTAGAGGGAAGGGTTGTGGATCAAGTTTAGTGCATTGGGCATTGGGGGACGTCTATATAACTGGATCATTGACTTCCTATTCGATCGAGTCAGACGGGTGAGGGTGGGGTCAGAATTGTCAATGTGGTTTGAAGTGGACAATGGTACTCCTCAGGGAAGTGTGGTTAGTCAGGTGTTGTTCACCCTGATGATAGATTACATATTTAAGGAGTTGGGACAGGGAGTGGGTGTGGCCTTTTATGCTGATTATAGGGCTGCATGGAAGAGAGGTGGGAATGTGAAAAAATGTGATGAGGAAGATGCAAGAAGCTGTGGAAGATATATATATAGATCATCGTTTTTATTCGTTTTTAGGAATATATAGAGATGGTTCAAAGGATCCAGTCAGTGGTAGGGTGGGTCAGGGGTGTATATCCCAGATTTCAATGTTAGTCTATGCAAGCGGTTAATTATTATGTGTCAGTGTATGCTGCCGAGTTGATGGCCATGATTACAGGTGGAGGTGAGGCGAAACCACTCAGAGTGGTGACCTGCTCTGATTCGGCTGAAGTGTTGAGTAGCATGAAGACGGGCAGGTCAGAGAGATTGTATGAAAGGGTTAGAGAGGCAGGACATTCAGAGGACTTTGGAGTTTTCCAAAAAACAGTAGGTTATTCTGGCTGAAATTGTTACTCTCCTGCCATGTAAAACTGACTGACATAGCAGATTCGGACGGGACTAAAATGACAGATGTGGTATTTTGTGCTCATTCACATAATAACATTACCCGACCTCCCCCAGTAAAACTAATCCCATCCGAATAGGATTTATGACAACAAAAACTAAAAGTGAAATGTATGACAAAGTCACTGAACGTTTTGCCAACATAAAAAAAAAAGGTTTTACTTGCACACACAAACAGAAATCATTACCATGGACAGCCACATGATATTTAGGAACATTGATTGGACTAAATAGTTATTTGGTATCTAAGCATACTGTAGGTTGTAATATGGCTTTTTTACTGGCTTGGCTTGGCTTGGCTTCCTCAGTGATTTTACCCATGCACCGCTATTGACTGTAATGCACTATTGGTGAAATCTTCATCAGTGTCCACTAATCACATTGAGTAGAATGTTTACTCTGGCGTCTTTCCTCAAGTGAACGTTCAAACCAATATTTTGACAAAACGTGTAACCCATGTATTTGTGGCCAAAGAATACATTGGAGAAAAAAAACATTTAAAAAAACCCCACCTCAGACTGTTTCAAACATGCTTGCTATTTCCTCATAAAGGATGATCTCATCCTTCTGAAGAGGATGAGCTGGCCAATCAGTGATCTACTCGCATTAATATTTTTAATGGCTGGTATTCACCGACACCATTCTGTTGTTGGGTTACGCCCACACCAATTCAACACAGAAAAGATGCTCTTTAACTTACTTAATAAGACACATTTGGAAGGAAAATTATTTTACTCATATTGCAACTAATAATAGGTCATATTTCATAGAAATCTGGAAACATTGGACAGTTACTTTAAGCTAAATAATGTCCAAGGGACACAACAATCAGAGGTTGACTGGCAACCCAACAATTGTTATAACATTATAATCTCAGAGGTTAAACGAGCCGAAAATGCATTAGCTCAGACTGGTTGATCGTTTAGATGTGCAATTCAATACCAGGTGCATGGCACCGAGAAGCTTTCCATCACTCAAACTCATTAGCAGGGGTAATGCTTAATTGATTTTCAACTACTCTGTTGGATTCATAGACCCTGACATAGATCCGTAAACAGCAAGACAGTACATGCATACAAAAACTTAACTAGAACAGCTATAACATACAACAATTTTATTTTATACAGTTCTATGATTTATTTTTGTATTAATCTATTTTTAATGCTTTTTTTTAAGGACCTTCAAAATAACAGTTGACAAACCTGATACTGTACTGCAGCCTCTTGCCAGTAGAGGTCTCTATGTCCAAAGCTTGCCTCAACATTCTGCAGTGGATGCTTTCTGTGTGTGTGTTTTATCCACTGTGAGTCCTGAAGTGTTGATTCTATTGAGCAGTTCATCAATGTGATACCATACATTGTAAGGGAACCGAAGACACGTACTGTTTCTCATAAATATAGAATAAAAATAATAGCATAACTGCTTAACAACCGGATTTGTTCAGACTTTTACTGTGTCCTTGATTTAGCTGTTAAACTTTAGGGACTATTGGTTCCAGAATACCAGGCAAATTAAATCAGAAGCAGGTCAAGTATTTGAAAGTGTAACATACATATTTGACCCACGACCCAGTTTTGATCGAGTAAAAATCATAATAAATGATTTAACTTCCATAGTGCAGCCAAAAAAAACTCAAAGCGCATAAAAAGCAAAACAAACAAACAACACATTTAAATTGAGATGGTAGAGATGGAGATTGAATGTGTCTATTTGGCTTCTGATGAAAGGCTGGGAGTTGAGACAGTTTGGATTGGAAAGGCAGTGTAGCTTCGGTGGAGGGAGGAGGCATCGATAGTACAGCCAGAGAGCCAGAGGCCTGGAGCGCTTCATCAGTGCACCACATCTGCTTCTCAGATTGTATATGTTCTTAACCACTGCCAAGATGTGGTGGCTTTTCGTGTCCTTTTCAGCAGACATGGAATCACCCAGGTGGTTGCTACATGTCCGGCAATGGCGGACCAGTACCTAAGGAGAACATGTAGCACCCACCCGGGTGATTCCACAGCTGCTGAAAAGCACACGAAAAGCCACCACATCTTGGCAGTGGTTAAGAACATATACACTCTGAAATACACTCTGGTATTGTGCTTAGGCCAACATCTACCTGTTCCCTGGAGAGAGGAATTATGTTATTTACGTAAACCTCTACAATTGGCAGTGTATAAAAGGGAGGGTTGGCTCCTATTTGGCTGGATATGCTACCACCGCCAGCGTGCTGTGCCCTCCTCATGCACAATTCACCTCGACATGATGAAAACACAACCCCTTTTTTAAATCAAATAGCAGGAGTGATGTAAATATTTTGTTAAGAGCCATTTTAGAAGTAAATCTAATTGACCTACCCCATAGAGGGTTTGGTAAAGATTTGCCACATGTGAGGTTTGCAATCTGCAAGGGGGAATCGATTTTCAGCATCCGTCTGTCTGTTTGTCTGTCTGTCTCTCTCAAAAATGGTTCTCTACCTTTATAAACAACCTGGTCTCATAGACTAGATGTAACATAGTAAACGTAAATCCGGGACACTCAAATATGTATGATATGATGAGGGCTCCCGAGTGGCGCAGTGGTTTAAGGCTCTGCATCTCAGTGCAAGAGGCGTCACTACAGTCTCTGGTTTGAATCCAGGCTGTATCACATCCGGATGTGATTGGGAGTCCCATAGGGTGGCGCACAATTGGCCAGGTTTTTCCGGGGTAGGCCTAGTTCATTAAAGGTTAAATATATTAATAGAAAATGTTATGTTTGGTATGGTTACATAAGACCCAAAGGTTGCAAATTTTAATCTCATTACAGACAATTGTAGCTAATTAGCAACTTTTTAACTACTTACTACATTTTAGCTACTTTGCAACTCCTTAGCATGTTAGCTAACCCTTCCCCTAACCCAAACCTTAATCCTTTTAGCTAACCCTTCACCTAACCCTAACCTTAACCCTTTTAGCTAACCCTTCACCTAACCCTAACTCCCAAACTTAACCCTAGCCTAGCTAACATTAGCCAGCTAGCTAGAATTCATAACATATAGTACGTTTAGCAAACTCGTAACATATAGTACGTTTTACAAATTCATAACATACTGTATAATACGAATTGCAATTCGTAACATAACATACAAAATGGGTGATGGACATCCACAAATGAATACATACCATATGAAATGTAAAATAACATACTAAATGGAGTGTCTCTGATTTTATTACAGAATAATACGAAATGCTCTGAGACCAGGTTGTTATAAACAATGCATCCCATAGCAGATCTCACCTATTGCCAGGGAAGACAGAGTAGTTTAATAACTGAACACAGATATCCGGGCTCAAGATTACATTGTCCATCATGAAACTCTCATAAAATTACAGCTCTAATTTTCCCCGTCTTGATAGGTATACTGGGACATGTTACTGTAAGAGAGAGACCTGTGTATATATCGTATTGAGGTTACAATACTTTGATTTCTACAGCCTTTGATTAAACTAGAATTCTCAAAAGAGTTGGCAGCTGCTTTCCGGTCCATGACGGTGTGTATTGGAGTCTACCTTTATTTTAATCAATCCTAGGGAGAGGTGGAGCTCCACTACCCGAGACTAGATGCACTGGGCTCAGCTGCTCTGAGACATCTTGACACTGGTTGTACCCTTGTGGCTCAGTTGGTAGAGCTTGGGTTTGATTCCCACGGGGGAACAATATGAAAAAGTACAACAAATGTTAACATTGGCTACTGTGAGTCGCTCTGGATAAGAGCTTCTGCTGTAATGTAAAAAGTGGATGGCACGAGGGCTAACAAAAAAGGAGGAACGTGACCACTGTTTGCTTTTTTCCAGTCCGCCACATAGTTGGCAAAGGAGACGGAGAGAGGGGGAAAAACCCCAGAAGATCTGATTGAACAGTAAAAAAAGCAACAAGAGAAAGCTCTTGCCATCTGCCCAATGCTCTCCTGCGTAGCTGTACTCACACCAGAATCATAGGTTTTTAGATTTTTTTGCAAATGTAAAACAGAAATACCTTATTTACATAAGTATTCAGACCCTTTGCTATAAGACTCAAAATTGAGCTCAGGTGCATCCTGTCCGTAGAGCTCTGAAACAGGATTGTGTCGAGGCACAGATCTGGGGAAGGGTACCAAAAACAATTCTGCAGCATTGAAGATCCCGAAGAACACATCATTCTTATATGTAAGAAGTTTGGAACCACCAAGACTCTTCCTAGAGCTGGCCGACCGCCCAAACTGATCAATCAGGGGAGAAGAGCCTTGATCAGGGAGGTGTCCAAGAATCCGATGGTCACTCTGACAGAGCTCCAGAGTTCTTCTGTGGAGATACGAGAACCTTCCACAAGGACAACCATCTCTGCAGCACTCCACCAATCAGGCCTTTATGGTAGCGTGGCCAGACGGAAGCCACTCCTCAGTAAAAGGCACTTGGAGTTTGCCAAAAGGCACCTAAAGGACTCTCAGACCATGAGAAACAAGATTCTCTGGTCTGATGAAACCAAGATTGAACTCTCAATGCCAAGCATCATGTCTGGAGGAGACCTGGCACCAACACTACGGTGAAGCATCATGCTGTGGGGATGTTTTTCAGTGGCAGGGACTGGGAGACTAGTCAGGAATGTGGGAAAGATGAACAGAGCAGAGATGAAAAGTACAGAGAGATCATTGATGAAAACCTGCTCCAGGACCTCAGACTGGGGTGAAAGTTCACCTTCTAACAGGACAACAACCCTAAGCACACAGTCAAGACAACGCAGGATTGGCTTCCGGACAAGTCTCTTTATGTCCTTGAGTTTCCCAGCCAGAGCCCGGACTTCACAATAGCTGTGCAGCGACGCTCTCCATCCAACCTGACAGAGCTTGAGAGGATCTGCAGAGAAGAATGGGAGAATCTTCCCAAATACAGGTGTGCCAAGCTTGTAGCATCATACCCAAAAAGACTTGAGGCTGTAATCGCTGCCAAAGATGCTTCAACAAAGTACTGAGTAAAGGTTCTGAATACTTATGTAAATGTGATATTTCCGTTTTTGCTTTGTCATTAGGGGGTATTGCGTGTAGATTGATGAGAAAAAACAACAACAATTTAATCAATTTAGAATAAGGCTGTAATGTAACAAATTGTGGAAAAAGTCAAGCGGTCTGAATACTTTCCAAATGCTCAGTACAGTGCCTTCAGAAACTATTCACACCCCTTGATGTTTTCCTTATTCCCTGAGCAGTTTCCATCCTCTCCGGCAACTGAGTTAGAAAGGACGCCTGTATCTTTATAGTGACTGGGTGTATTGATACACCATCCAAAGTATAATTAATAACAATTCTCAAAGGGATATTCAATGTCTGCTTTTTTTTTATTACACATCTACCAATCAGTGCCCTTCTTTTCGAGGCATTGGAAAACCTCTCTGGTCTTTGTGGTTGAATCTGTGCTTGAAATTCACTGCTCAACATTAACTGTGTTGGGTACAGAGATGGGGTAGTCATTCAAAAATGTTAACCACTATTATTGAACACAGAATGAGTCCATCCAACATATTATGTGATTTGTTAAGCACATTCTTACTGCTGAACATATTTAGGGTTGTTATAACAAAAGAGTTGAATACTTATTGACTCAAGACATTTCAGCTTTAAAAAAAACTTTGGGGGGTTAAAATGTCTACAAACAAAATTCCACTTTGAAATTATTGGGTATTGTGTGTAGATCAGTGACATCATCTCAATTTAATCACAACAAAACATGGAAAAAGTGCAGGGGTGTGAATACTTTCTGAAGTCACAGTAGGCAGAGAACATTGAACAGAACAAGGCTTTTGACAAAAATGCAGATAGAAACTTATAGTCCCAAGCTCTCGACATTTTGACAGAGCAAGAGAGGATGCAAGGCTTGATACCTTACTGTACTGCCCCTGTAGCAGATGCATTTTCCTCAGTGGGGCTCTGTCTGGATGTCCCTCACAGCTGTCCATACTTCCTCCACTAAATATGCATGCCAATGATTAATTATTGATATGCCAGACCACTGACTGTCCAAGCTGTCTGACTTAATGAGATAGACAGGGAAAAAATCCTCCTTTGGTTCAGTTCCAAAAGGTGCTCTTTGGGGTCTCCTCTCCATGCGTCACAACACATCTCATCACCTAAATTCCTCTTGACATAGGATAGGCACATTTACATTTAGTTTTTATATAATGGCTTAAACTCTTGGTCACCACAACCATTTAAAAATGTTTTTTTTCCCTCTCTCACCATTGAATTCATTGACGTGTATGCAAAAAAAAATGGTGGCATTGCTATTCTTTTGTTTCTAGCTATATACCACCACTGTCTGTTCGAAAAAATAAAAGTGTGATTCAGAGGTTGGACCGACAGCACTAGGTGTTCCACACATTGGAGACATGCTCAGAATCCTGTAGAATAACTTCAGGCATCTCAAACAGCCAGCTCAAGTTCACCTCTCCCCCTGTGTTCTAGGGCTGATAGTAAACACAGGCAGTGCCAGTTGATCCAGATCCCAGTGATCTACAGTCCACACACCTGGTTTCTTTCCAACCCACATATGTCATAAAAAGTCAGCAAGAAATCTATTTCTATCAAGCTACAGTATTATTGTCTGTTGTTGACATATCAAGACATGTTGAACTTGGATTGATCAAATGGAGTCTTGACATGGCTCACTAGTTTATGTTCTGTAGGCTCTAAATTATTAGTGGTTACTGGCAACATCTTGAATGGGTTATTTGATTTGACTGACTTCATTGAGCTTGGACAAGCTGACTAAACTGAAATCATTGTCAGAGTGGGAAATGAGACTTTCAATACAGGGTTCAATACTATAGTGTTCTGTGAAATTGTGAAATAATGTTCCACTTGACTTCCTTTAGGGTAGTTCCCATAATGCATCTTGAGCTATGCATGCATGACCTGGACTTTTCCATACAATAGGCATGGACGTTTACTGAGTAGTCTAACTTGTGTAAAAATCGAATAACACAGATTTCAAGTTCAAAATGCAAATTGATACAGCCCACCTGTAACCGAACCAGGATGACCACATCCCTTAGACCAGGGTGGAAGAACACAACTGTAAATGATGGCAATTAGCCTATCAGAAGCTTCTAAAGCCATGACATTGAATTTTTCAAGCTGTTTAAAGGCACAGTGAACTTAGTGTATGTAAACTTCTGACCCACTGGAATTGTGATATAGTGAACTATAAGTGAAATAATCTGTCTGTAAACAATTTCTGGAAGAATTACTTGTGTCATGCACAAAGTAGATGTCCTAACCGACTTGCTAAAACTATAGTTTGTTAACATGAAATTAGTTTTAATGAATTTAACCTAAGTGTATGTAAACTTCCGACTTCAACTGTATGTTTATCCAGGATGCATTGGTCATTAGAAAGAGGAAAAATGTTTGATTGTTTCTTTGAAAGTTTGAAGATCAATGAACTGTTGGAAAATGCATTACCATACTGTGGTACTCCTGGATATTTTATTTATTTAGCTTTTTAAATGTTGATGAGCAATGCTTGAAGCTTTGAATACCACACTAGACTGGAGAGGCTGGTCCTCATGTCTCATGCTTCGCTTCACATATGCACAACAGAATTAGAAAACAAGAGAATGCCAGGGAGGTAAACCAACACCGGTGAAATATTTAAAGTCTCTTTACTTGTCCAGTCATGTAGAAACACAGGAAGCTGGCTCTTGATCCACAAGCAGCTGGACTCTGAATCTCTTTTCATCTAAATGCAGCCAGCTGAGTAAATGTATTCAATGCTATGCATGATCTGTGTAACAACAATACCATTAGACACTGTGTGAACCATCAACATTCAGTAACAATCGTATGGAAAAATGTGGGTATAAGATTTACCTATGTTATACGTGAAGGGGTGGTTTCTCAGACACAGATTAAGCCTAATCCTTAACAAAAAAACATCTTAAATGTGTTCTCCATTGAGTTAGCTTTTTAGTCCAGGACTAGGCTAAACCTGTGTCTAGGAAACTGCCCCATTATGTTAACATGTTTGTTCTTGTCACACGTGTATTGGTACTGCTTTGCTTTACCATACAGGTTTTGTCATGCCAGATTGACTCATACCGCATCACACTTCCTGAGGAGTGACTTTCTTAGAGTAGAGCTGAAGCATCTGACATTTTCTACAGTTCTTTCTACCGAAACATAACATTGACCAGACTTTCTTACAAATATAGACACCTCGACCCAGTAGTATAACAGTCATCTAAAGTACATCATATTATTACAGCGCCCAGTTAAATCAAAGGCGGTAACTGAATTATAGATATAATATAATTTCATTGAAACAACCCTACAATGTCAGAATAGTTGTCAATGCCATTCACTTCTTCAGGCAACATCTTGCCATATGTTAAAAACTGTGCTGTCTTTCAGCAACCAGATGGATAATACATTATGTTGAGCGGAGAACCTATCAAGAAACATGGCGTCACCTGTAGGGTTCATTTTTTGTTGACTACTTCTCATTACTTTATTGAATCCATTAATCTAAATTTATATTCTGGAAGCAGTTATATTTGTGGGAATCGAGGAACCCATTTACTAGTTTTAATAAAATAAGGCGTAAGATATTTGAAAAGCCTGTCTAGACTGGTTCCCTTAGATAATGTAATGTCATGTAACTCAAACTTTCAAAGTCGATATTTGAGAAGTTGAACCAAAGTGTTTATACAGTCCTCAACACTGGAAGAATATCTATTTAAGTTTCTTTTAACTCTCTAAAGTGGGATCTTAGCAGTGTGTACAATATTTTTATTGAATCCAAAGGACATGACCCATACCATCTGATCTACCTGAAATCCAATACAAAACGTCTGCAACTTACAGACAAATCATATCGCAGGAATGTATTAGTAAATAGCCTTAAGTACAGAGCCCGCCCCTTCTCAAGGTTACTGGTGAATGAAAACAAGGTAATTAAACATAACCTAATTTCCTCTCCCTTCTCTCCTGTTTGAAAGCAGGATAATCACGTTCAGTCCAGCACATCGTAGATCTCGTAATGCAATCTTCTCTTCTGCTTATTATAAACATTTCCTTGGGGCTTCCAGATTTGCATTTAGCCGGTCAAAGTCGCAAAGCTGGGTTAAAGAGTGTTTTAGAACTGACCCCAAAGTGCTGGAAATGTGCTGCAGCAACAGGGTGTTTTTCATAATGCACCATAAGATGCTTTTTAAAAATTTATTTAACCTTTATTTAACTAGATAAGTCAGTTATCAGTTATTTACCTATGTGCATGTTTATTTACCTATGTGCATGTTTATTTACCTATGTGCATGTTTATTTACCTATGTGCATGTTTATTTACCTATGTGCATGTTTATTTACCTATGTGCATGTTTATTTACCTATGTGTATGTTTCAACTGTTAGAAAGTTGACTCTCCCCAAGTTCCTTTTATTCACTTTTTTGCTTTCACATCACTGGCCTTTCTCTTTCCCTCAACTCATACTCTGGCACATTTGTCTGAGAACTAGTTTGAAATGGCTTGTGGTGATAAGAAGTCACCTACTCTTATTTAAATTAATCTTATTTCCTCAAATTTTTGTTCTCCCATGAAATGTAATGTGCTGCTATGCAAATAGACAGGCATCCCTCTCTCGATCTGGTTACACACCAGTACAGTATTAGAAGCGAGAATGAACGGACTGTGTGTAACATCTACTTTGCGTGCCATGTGTAAAAGTGTGTGTAACATTCACTCCGCGTGCATCTAACAGTTTACCTTGACTCCACTGCCCCATACCGGGCTCGGACCAGTGATCCTCACACTTGGCTGCCCTCCTTGACGTCGTACCAACCGCTTGATCTATCAAAATATAAAAGATGATTGCTCCATCAGTAACATTTCAAGTTAGCTGTGGAGTGAATTTACGGTACATTGTGAACTCTGTTACACATGCAAGGGGTTATAACCTGAAGGGCAAGCCTAGGGTAACTCCATTGGCTGTGCTGTACCCAGATCTCTCTAGATTACCCAGATCTCTCTAGATTACCCAGATCTCTCTAGATTACCCAGATCTCTCTAGATTACCCAGATCTCTCTAGATTACCCAGATCTCTCTAGATTATGAGGCACATTATAGTGTAAAAAATAAATATGGCTGCATTGCTGAAAACCCATTCCATCTTTAGCGTGCAATGTTTTCATAATTCACAGTACAGATAAGGAAAAAATTGTTCCTTGTCCATCTGTCTGTGTTTCTTTTATTATCTTCTTTGATTGTTCCCAATATGCAAAGTGGTTAAGGAGGCATGAACACATAGAGAGTGGAAAATAGAGTTTATTTTTAATCCTTTTGAATTAAAAGTAAAAACAAGTCTAAAACAAAAGGAATACCCACTAACAATATTTTGGAGATGGTGTCCGTTGAATCAAGACGTTTTTTTGTTCTTTCCTAAAAATAGTTTGTTTACAATCAAAAAAAGAATGAAAACCTGCTGTTATTGACAGCCAAATGTGAGCCTGTGCATTTTGAGAGGTACGTTTTCATGGTTCTATTGTGCTGGATCAGAGGCACACAACATCAAGATCACTATGACAAATTGTTCAGAGTTGAAAAACATCAAAAATAATCATAGCATCAACAATACTGAGTGCATAAATAGGCAGGTTGCTCGAAATTGTAATAATCATTTAATCAGGAAACAAAGGGACTAGGATGGTAAAAATATACAGGTAGCAGACAGAAATTGAGCAGCATCTTCAAATTCCCAAGGGATATAATTAAAGATCACTTCCTTATACGCTCCTTTATAAAATATTACATATGAGGAGGAGTATACAGAGCAAAAGCTGTGGAATGGATAATTATCTAGAGGAAGCCTTATATGGATAATTATCTAGAGGAAGCCTTATATGGATAATTATCTAGAGGAAGCCTTATGGAATTACATTCATTTCGTGGTGGGCAGCAAAACTCAAATGCCTCTTAGAGATGATTGACTGGAAATAACCAGTAGTGTCTGTGTAACTATGCAGTTTGTCTCATTTTATAGTCACACACATGTGTGGATACTGGTTAGCCAAAGATTTATGCAAAGTGAAAAGTAGTAGGCTATTAGCCTGACAACTCACACTAAATTCTTCCGCTGCTCTGTTGTTCTCTACATACTTCAGTCTGAGACTGCCATCATTGAAGACGCTTTTGGTGATGAGGGGCGTTGTACAAAACAAAGTCATCAGCGATTGGACCATCTCTAACCAATCAGAGTATCAATGACACATTTTCTAACTGACACTATACCCACGTGTGTTCTGGCTCTGGTCCAATCCATCGGTTTCTGGACCTATCAGACAGCCCCGAATGGGTTGACATTCGGTGAACGGTCGGGTAGGTACTCAGATCCAGACTCATTGCGGAGAAGAAACTAACGTCTGTGTGCTATTGCTGTGATATAGCTGTGTCAGCCATATTCAAAATTCAATTGAGGGAGACAATTGGTAAAATGTCCAAAGTGACCATTAAAATGGAAAATAGTAAACATGCTGCAATGATAAAAATAAATGGTGATTTGAAAATGGCACTGACATTTCTAAAGCCATATATTCAAGTAAAAAAAAAAAAAAACTACCTAACTGGCCAATGGAACACAATTAAAGAAGTTGTTTCTTGATGGCTCACTTCGCTGCAAAGACGGGCCCACCATTTTCTCCACCATAACTGTCAATGCATTATTACAGAGGAGCCTTAACAGATGATTTGTGTCTAACACATAGCCTATATAATGCGTCAGACAGAAAAATGGAAGGTATTTGAGCTGCTAGTAGCATGAATGAGATGTTGAGTGCATTGAGGACAAAGTGGAGTTCATTGAGGGTGACACAGGGAACTCTACCCATCAGTTGCATTTCAAACACATCGTCAAGTTGAACCAATACGACCCTTGACTGAGGAGATTTGTATCGGTAACCAAGGTGACGTACAGTACAGTCTGACATAATCTATGTGAAAACAAAACTCTGCTATCACTATTATGAAATCTATTTATATGAGTAATTGGAGAGAGGGAGGGAGGGAGGGAGGGAGGGAGGGAGGGAGGTAAGGGAAGGAGGGAGGGGGAGCAGCAGCGAGGTAGGTTCAGTCTGTACTCTGTAGTATAACTTTAATTACTTGTCTTATCTGGGTGGGGTGATTGTGCTAAATTACTGCCCTGTCAATCAGTTTGGCTGTGCTTGGAAACTCTGAAATGTTTATGCATTGGCCCATAGAGGAGCTTAGCTCATTTAAACATCTTAAATATAGAACAACAATGGAAGTAAATTCCTACGAGTAGGTGCTTAGAGAGGTCATCCATTTATAGTTCTTAGAGAGGCAATTATAGAGTATTTTATTACTGTAAAAAGGTTGTTGGGAGAAACTCTTTTTAGTTTCAGACGGTCTGCGATGAACTATAATTCATTGCAGATATTAAATCAAAACCAGCTTGTTCTTTCGCCAGATGCGAAATACTAGTGATCGTTTTGTCCCAAAATTACCTGTGGGTCATAACAGATTAGACCCAATGAAATCATGATGTACAGTTTAGTTGATTTAAAGAATCACATTACTTTCAATTACTCTAATGTCGGACAACATCCACGAGATACCATTGTGGTACATGAACATTGTGACTTACTGAAGAGGCCGTCCCAATGAGTGCTATGAACATCGCTCTTTCAAGTAGTGTCTTTTCTTGCCTAGGGGACAAACTGTGTAATGACATTAAAATCATGTTTATGCTAGACGTGGATAACCAATGAAATACATTTTCTCTAATCCACTTTAATCCTTGCTTTAGGGACATTGGCACGTGTGAGAGGCAGGTCAGGTTACTGCCATAGAAATGTTTGAAGTTTGTCACAGTTAAGTATGGGGAAAAAGTCAACACATGTCAACATGCATCTCAAATGGCCTTTTATAAAGTTCTGAAGGCAACGTTTATTCTGTAACTGAAGGTAAAAGATTCAAAAGCAAGGTCCCTGTTAGTGTGTGTGTGTTTCTGTGGTTCTTAAGGACAGCTCCACCAAACAGGTATTTATTGTATGGGAAATATGTCAAACATTTCCTACCTGCTACCTACCTTGGCAGACGGATTGCTTCCCACATTAACATTGTTCCGGCATACACGTCTGCACAAGAACCAGCATTGGTTGGGTTAAGCGAAAATAGACACGCAGGAAATCCGTCCGCGTTGTGTCTGCTTGTTTCCGTGGGGATTATTTTTCAAGAGCACATTTCCCACTCGCATTTTAACCCCACCCAAACTGGTGATTTGATGAAGTGCACCCTTTTCTCTCCCCTTTGGAAGTGTCCAGGTGAATCCCACTGTCCCCCAGACCCCCCTTTCTGGGATTTGAGAGACTAATATGGCTGAGGTTGGGTCGAGCTGCACCACACAAACACACGCTCAAAATGCTCTACATTTCCATTGAATACAGATATTGTCTTGTTGTGAGCCCATGTTGCCATGAAAAACGCTTCCCATATTGCTGGTACTCTGCATGTCCTATTCGTTTGCTAAATTGGATTTGACAACATGTCGTCCTCCAAACATGCCATTTGTATATTAGTCCCCATCCTCCGTTTTCCGTCAGAGCAGTGCACATCAGAGCAGTGCACGTTAGAGCAGTTTTCACGCTCTGTTAAGTTTGTCACTTTAAACTGACACCTGCGTTCCTAAATGAAGCACATGCAAAAACCCTAAATAACACTTTAATTGGGGTGTTTACGTTAAATCTGCAGCATTTAATCATTTTCTACGTTTTTTAGCTCAAATATAAGCTCGAGCACTGATAGGTTTTTCATTGTTCTAATGAAAATCAATCCCACTTAACTGACTTACACCAGCTTGTGATTTTGATGGCACTGCGCTTTTGCAAAACAGGTTCTAGAAACATGTAGGCTACACAGAGTCTACATACTGTACTAAAATTACAGCAAGCTCTGATTGTAAACTACAGTATATTGAATTGTGTTACTGCGTTCAATCCAGATACGATTCTTGGACACTACACAGAGTTTCCTCCAAAGAAACATTGTATTGTCTGCCATAAGAACAGCAGGGGCGTTTGGCCCACTGTTTCCTCCCACGGGTGAACATGAAGTAGAGAAACAGTTGTGTTTGCTTGATGGGGATTCTTGTCAGACGCCATTGAGACAACAACCACCATTTGCATAGCTACTGTATTTGAGGGTTGCAGTACATGGCAGAACCACTTGTACAAATACATTTCTCACTGTAATATCTTATGTTTCACTGAGTCGTGGCTGAACGACGACACGGATAATATACACTGGGGGCCAAAAATTTGGAATATTACTCATTCAAGGGTTTTTCTTTATTTGCATTATTTTTTACATTGTAGAATAAAAGTGAAGACATCAAAACTATGACATAACACATATGGAATCATGTAGTAACCAAAAAAGTGTTAAATAAATCAAAATATATTTTATATTTGAGATTCTTCATATAGCCACCATTTGCCTTGATGACAGCTTTGCACACTCTTGGCATTCTCTCAACCAGGATCTGGCACTCTTCAGTTTAGGACTGTTTGGATCCGGAACCCATTTGCCAGGATCCGGTACCTCTCGTGACATGAAACATTATTTAATAAAAGCAATCAGTTAATTCAAGTTTATCCTCTGTAATTCTCCTGGCTGCCCCCTAAAAAAAAACCTGGGCGAACCCCCCCCGAACCTAAAAATGACATAGCTGCATACCTTTATCTTTTGCTCGTTTCTCCTCTTCTTCTTTCCTCTTTTTCCTAAACTGGGCGCCTGATGGCTTAAACCTTTTCATGGTTTATGGTTTGCGCAACATTGTAGCCTATATAGACCAAAGCGTGGCCATTGCTGGCCATTGCTGTAGTGAGAGAGAGAAGCGCACCTGTATCTCTCACAGAACTAGAATGAGATTCACTTTCTATAATCTCTCTCCCTGCTCTGATAGACATGAGCATGCAACTCTCATCTCTCCAGCGTAGCACTTAATCATTTATTTCCTTATAGAATCATAGCCGCGGGAAGGGTTCTGGAGGTGCCGCAACATCCCTGATTAATTGAAATACATTTGCCAAATGTATACAATTACTGCTGTTAGCCAAAACGTTTGCGATATTTCAAATATTTCAAACAGATCCTGCTGTAAAGAGATTGCTAGTATGTCTGTAGGCTACAAAGTTATCAACTTCCAAATAGACCTATTGAGTGAACAGCATTGTTATACAAAGTAAAACAGGACAAGAGATAAGCTTTTGTCACGAGCACATCAGCCATAGTGGATAATAATAATAATAATAATAAACTTTATTTATATAGCACCCATCACAGAAAGAATCACAGAGTGCTTTACAAGTAGCAAGTATACCATTTAAAAAACATCATACTAACATAAAAACATAAAACATAAAAGCACAATCAATTAAAAGCTTGTCTAAATAGTAGTGTCTTCAGCTGCTTTTTAAAAGAAACAATAGAATCGGCCACACGCAACGACAAGGGCAGGGCATTCCACAATTTTGGAGCAGTCGCCTGGAAGGAACGATCTCCCCTAGTTTTAAGGCGGGTTTTAGGTACCATCAGGAGATTCTGACCTGAGGAGCGAAGAATACGAGACGAAGAGTAAGGGGTCAACATGTCAGTGATGTATTGAGGCGTCTGTCCATGTAGTGCTTTAAAAGTTAAAATTAAAATTTTAAAATCAATTCTGTATTTTACCGGTAGCCAGTGGAGAGTAAATAAAATAGGAGTAAAATATGAGTGAGCTGCCAATCATTGGTTGAGTCAGTGAAACTGGAAAGCTGTTTTGAGACTATAATTTCCTCCTCTTCATTTTTTTTACCTTTATTTTACTAGGCAAGTCAGTTAAGAACATATTCTTATTTTCAATGACAGCCTAGGAACAGTGGGTTAACTGCCTTGTTCAGGGGCAGAACGACAGATTTTTACCTTGTCAGCTCGGGGATTTGATCCAGCAACCTTTCAGTTATGGGCCCAACACTCTAACCACTGGGCTACCTGCCGCACCGACTCATATTGCACAATATGCGTGTCTCCACAGACCTAGGCCTAGGCTATTGATGGATTCGAGACAAGGTCGTTTTTATTGATCTCAGAAATGTAATTTCCATCATTTATTATGCTAAAGTCTCCAGTCATCTAAAATTATGTATAGTTGTATGAAATGCGTTTATAAACGCCAATGTTTTCCCGGACCTAAAGCCACTGAAGATGTTCCCAATGTGTGCAACTTCTGCAGGCGCCTCTCTACTCTCCTGCTCTATGCCAGTACTCAAAATGCATGCAATGCTTTGTTATAAAAAGTTATTTTTCTTTCATGCGCTCGGGTACCTCAGAGCCCCCCAGGTCTCCCCCCTCTAGGCCTCACTTTTTGTTCCGACACCTCCCAATTTACAAATTAAGCACTGGGCTATAGGCCTACTGTGAATTATTGTTGTTTGTTCCTGAACTGGCCGAATGGAAGCGCTATCCTTCACCATCACAAGTTGGTTCAACTTCTTTAACATCATTTGCACGATCCTGGCTCTTTCCTTTCAGCTCCAATCACATAAAACGACATCTCATCAAGATCTGTTGCTACGCCTCTGCCAGGTTGGTTTGTTGATCATTGCTAGACAGCCATTTTCAAGTCTTGCCATAGATTTTCAAACCGATTTAAGTCAAAACTGTAATTAGGCCACTCAGGAACATTCAATGTTGTCTTGGTAAGCAACTCCAGTGTATATTTGGCATTGTGTTTTAGGTGATTGTTCTAATGAAAGGAATTTGTCTCCCAGTGTCTGTTGGAAAGCAGACTGAATCAGGTTTTCCTCTAGGATTTAGCCTCTGCTTAGCTCTGTTCCGTTTCTTTTTATCCTAAAGAAACTCCCTAGTCCTTGCCGATGACAAGCATACCCATAGGCAGTCACCACCATGCTTGAAAATGTGAAGCGGTGTACTCAGTGATGTGTTGGGTTGGATTTGCCCTAAAATATAATGCTTTGTATTCAAGACATGATGTTAATTTCTTTGCCACATGTTTTGCAAATCTTTTTTATTCTGTACAGGCTTCCTTCATTTAGGTTAGTATTGTGAAGTAAATTACAAAGTTGTTGATCCATCCTCTGTTTTCTCCCATCACAGCCATTAAACTCTGTAATGTTTTTCAAGTCACCATTGGCCTAATGGTGAAATCCCTGAGCAGTTTCCTTCCTCTCCGGCAACTGAGTTAGGATGGACAACTGTATCTTTGTAGTGACAGGGTGTATTGATACACATTCCAAAGTGTAATTAATAACTTCACCATGCTCAAAGGGATATTCAATGTCTGCTTTTATTTGACCCATCTACCAATAGGTTATTTGCGAGGCATTGGAAAACCTCCCTTATCTTTGGGGTTGAATCTGTGTTTGAAACTCACTGCTCGACTGAGGGACCTTACAGATAATTGTATGTGTGGGGTACAGATATGAGAGTCATTCAAAAATCATGTTAAACACTATTATTGCACAAGAACATATAACGCTATAGGCCACAAAATAGATGCATCTGAAATTCACAGCATCTCCTGTAGGAGCATTCATATATATCATCAAGGGAAACCTGTGAACTCAGTGCTCTTCCCATTTAACATATTCTACAGATTTGTAGGCAAAAATATCCTTGATCTTTCATCCTTGTTTGATGGATTAGGAAACACCACGCTCATTGGATGATTTGAGCATCAAATTAAAACCAAACAACAGCCTCAAATGTTGTAATTTACTTTTCTTTTTGAAGTGCTTCTCTACTCTCAGTAACACAAACAAAACTCTGTTGAGTTTATCCCTCAGCTTCCCAAAATGCATTATGCATTGGTATATTTCGTCCTCACAGATTCAAGTGTGATAATTATTTTTCTTTCCATAGGGACATAAACTAAATTATTTGGTACACCTTTGCTTTGGCTCATGAATACTCATCTAGATTGTGAAACAAGCGTCTAAGCTGATTAAACATTTCTCGTGGTAGTTATCCCTCAAAGCTTTAAGTCAAATTAAAACTGTGTTTGCAAAGTCTTCTTGTTTAATCCAACCCAAGATAGGAATTTAGCTTAAAGACTATGATATAGCTGCCAACTTCTCAGAAGACCATAGAATATATTTCAGAACTCTCTGGGCTTACCCATGCTTTATGTATGCAGTGACACAGCGTGTTAGATTTACATTTGAGTCATTTCACAGACGCTCTTATCCAGAGCGACATACAGGAGCAATTAGGGTTAAGTGCCTTTCTCAAGGGCACAATGACAGATGTTTCACCTAGTTGGCTTAGGGATTCAAAGCAGTGACCTTTCAGTTACTGGCCCAAGGCTCTTAACCGCTAGGCGACCTGCATTCAGAAAGTTAGTCAATTTTTACCTCAGTCTGACTCTGTCATCATTTATTCTCACCAACTTTGTCACAAACATGTTTTTATTCCAGCAGAATGCTACCTTTGAGAGAGACTTGCCAATCAATTGTGTTAGTGTAACTCATGGTCTGCCACAAAAAATATCAAACAGAATAAAATGCTAATTAGCCCACAATGTCCACTGCTATTGCATATCAATTGAATTTCGTAAAACCAGGATGAATGAGATACTGCAGGGAAATACTACGATGTTATGTTACTGCATGACAGGCAATTTAGTCTCTGATTCGTATCATAATTCAGCAGGCCCTACAGTATGTGTTAGATCATATTACATAATGCTATTCTAATATAACCTCGTATCCAGTTTTTTATTACCTGGATGTTCACCTTTTCAGGTGCTGATGACCATGTTCCAACTATTACAAATCGTCTAATCCCAAAGTATTAAAGCGAGGTTGCTAGTTTGAATCCCCGAGCCGGGAAGGTGGAAAAATCTGCCGTTCTGCCCTTAGGCAGTTAACCTCCCCGTTGATTAAGGCAGCCCCCTGCACCTCTCTGATTCAGAGGGGTTGGGTTAAATGCCAAAGACATATTTCAGTTGAATGCATTCAGTCTTGCAACTGACTAGGTATCCCTAGTTTAAGAAGTTGTAATTTCTCTCTTGCAGCAGGGCTTACTGCTGTTTTGACTTGTGCCTGTGGTGGCAGCAGGAACCAGCTGCGAGTATCTTTGTAATAATAAAGCTCAGATTCATGTTGTTCCATGCTCTCTTTAGTACCAATCACTGAATTTGCTATTGGAACGACAGTGTGTAAGGTAACTCTTGTCCTGCCCTGTAACACAATGAAATGGTTCAGGGAAGTTGCAAAGGAAGCTTTGAAGGCAAGGTGCAAGTTGCTGTAACTATAACAGAAGCTGACTGCACTTTTCAATTCTAATAAGCTTCACAAGATTTCAAAAGAACACAGGACTGTATTATAAAACAATAAAACACAATATTCCCAAGTTTGAAGTTGTATTTCTCAAAATTTACTGGATAGTTAACCAAGGATCCAGACAGAGGCGTCATGCCTGTCTGTGATAGACAGTGCCGGATGGCACTGTCTATCACAGTGCCATCCGTTTTGTCACCAAAGCCCCATACACTACCCACCACTGCGACCTGTATGCTCTCGTTGGCTGGCCTTCATTATATATTCGTCGCCAAACCCACTGGCTCCAGGTCATCTATAAGTCTTTATTAGGTAAATCCCCGCCCTATCTCAGCTCACTGGTCACGATAGCAACACCCACCCGTAGCATGCGCTCCAGCAGGTATATCTCACTGGTCACCCCCAAAGCCAACACCTCCTTTGGCCGCCATTCCTTCCAGTTCGCTGCTGCCAATGACTGGAACGAATTGCAAAAATCATTGAAGCTAGAGGTTCCTATCTCCCTCAATAACTTTAAGCATCAGTTGTCAAAGCTGCTTATCGATCACTGCACCTGTATATAGCCCTTCTGTAAATAGCCCACACTACTACCTCATCCCCATATTTATATTTATTTTTGTTATTTTCACAAATCTTGCACTCCAGTATATCTATTTGCACATCATAATTTGCACATCCTTCATTCCTGTGTTAATGATGATAATCTGTAATTTATCTCACCACTATGGTCTATTTATTGTCCTACCTCCTAACCTTACTGCATTTTGCAGATTTTCTATTGTGTTTTTGACTATGTTTGTTTACTGTGTAACTCTGTGTTGTTTTTGTCGCACTGCTTTGCTTTGTCTTGGCCAGGTCGCAGTTGCAAATGAGAACTTGTTCTCAACTGACCTACCTGGTTAAATAAATGTGAAATAAAAAAATAAAACAAAAATGCACCCCAAACATTTAAGGGGGCGCAAATTATGTGAGGATGGCTGGGGGGGGGGTGGTCCGGAGTGGTTCTGGACCATGAAACACCTGGAACAGCTTTTTCCTGCAATCTAAAGCCATAATCATTATGCTTAATGCTATGTCAAAAATGTCAAAAAATATATATATATTTTGAGCTGTCTGTATCGTCCTGACAGTTTAGTTTTTTAAAACATGACAAATCTGACTATTGGCAAAGTAATTTCCCAAACCCTTTTATTTGAAATATTTGTTTTGTCTAACTTAGCTTTTCATTTACATAAATGTTATATCATGTGATAAAAATTGGACGTGCTGTGTTCTCCGTGTGAGAAAGATTTTATAGCCCATAAAACAATAATTATGGTTCTTTTGGTTAATGCATTTGATGTCCACTTTCAGTAAGAGAGATGTAAGGGACGATCAGTACCACAGGGCTGTGCATTCAACATACAAAAGTAATTTGTCATTTCATATTAATTCTGGCTATAAAATACAAGTGTTGGCGTGGAAGGCTGTATAATGTGGTACTTCTGTCTCTGTGTACGAGTTAAAAAATTATTCCAACAAAGTTTTGTGACAGATTTAGTGAAAATAATTGATAAAATATTGACTTTGAAATTTGATGAGCCCTGTGAAAATTAAATATGATCCTTAATTAAAAATACATATTTGTTATTAATTGAGTTCTCTTTTGAAATTCCTCTATAAATGTAATAAAGTTAGTATTTATCTTTTTTCTTTGAAAGATAAGAAACTTGACTCTCTTGTGTGACAAACTGATGATGCGTTGAGAGAAAAAGAAAATGAACAAGACAGACAGAGCCGGTCCTGACCTCCCTGGGGCCCTAAGCAAAGTTCTGCTAAGGGGCCCTCCTATCTGACCCGTGAGCCATGTAAACCATTTGCCATTGCCACACAGTCACACCTGACACCCCTGGGCTCCCACTACAACCCTCCCTCCTTTAAAACAGTTTGCTCCATTTGTCGGTCTAAGAATAAGTAGACCTATACAGAACAGAATGAGGTATAAACAAACAATATTTATTGAATAGAATATTTTCTATAGAATCTTAAGATACGTGAATATTAACATTAACATAAATAAGAAATTGTAGAAAATATAAAATGTAGAAAATACTAAAATATAACACTGATCTTTGGCTCTGCTGCCTGGTAATTAGTCCAGTCCTCACAATATAATACAATTAGCTTTGTCTATACAATGTAAACATAAGCCTATAGGCTGTGGCTGCAGCTATATGTCTTAAAATAGTCAAATAAAACCTATACAGCTGTGTGATTAACTTTGCCTATACAATGTAAACATAAGCCTATAGGCTGTGGCTTCAGCTATATGTCTCACATAGTTATTTAAGCAATCATTTACACAAATGCACTTCTGTGTAAACATTTGAACGTTTGAATTAAAATCTTACCATCAAAATAGTCCTCTTCTGCACTTTATTGAGGCAAAATCACCAATGATGTCATTGGACATGTGACATGTGTTTCCCCGCGTCATGATTTATGCTCATGATGGCCAGACCACTCAAACCTGTGACATGGAAGACTTCAGGTAGCTTTTGATGAGCTTTAATTTTGAAAAGCTCCTCTCTGTTGATGCTACTGTTACTGGTAGGGTGACGGTAATTCTTAGGGGTATCCCTAAGGTTAGGATAGTGTTCCTCCAGGTTTTTCTCACAGAGAAAGGAATGCAGTTCAAAGACAGTCATCTTATCTGATGGCAGATCAGGTAAATTCTAAATCTCGTGTGCCAGATCCATTCCACTGATGTCACAGCCATCTCTGAAGGTTAGAGTGTTTTCAACTTCCATGCAGTGAGCCTTTAAAGATTCACTGGACATCTGAGAGGCAGTGCTGAAGTTCAGCAGCACTATATATTTGGTTTTCACCTGGTTGAGTGTTTCAAATCTCTCATCCATGGATAACACAGCAGAGACGACCACAATGTTGAAGTAGTTGACTTCAAGGTTTTTCAGTGCATCAGTCACTCGTTCATCAGGAGCCTCATAGCTGAAATGCCTCTTTCTGTTTCTCAGTCTCTTCTCTTTCACATTAATTTCTTCACATATGCTTTTGGCTGTTGTCTGGGCCTCAGAGAATCCAGTTTCCTGGTATGTAGTGAGGGAGGCCTTTGCCTTTGAGATTAAATTCACTGCGATATCCAACTGCATTGAGGTGGATTGGAGGAGCTTGTTCACCTTGTTTGTCATTGTCAGTATCTCACACCATACGACACAGCAATACAAGAAGCGGTAAGACCCAACTTCCTCTGCAAGTGTGAGTGCCTCCACTTTGGCCACAGGATCGTTGATCGTCAATCTGGCTTCCAGTAATGCCTCCCGAACCTCATAAGCCTGATACCTGATTGCATGAACACTTTGGAGCCTACTCTCCATGACTTCACGGTTATGTTCACGTGCTTCTTCAAAACAACCCATCTTTGTGTGCCAGCTGAAAAGTAGGTGAAGAGCTTTTGCACATGCCCAAAAAACCCAACTGCATCTTTTGAAGATTTGGCAGCATCTCCAATGACAAGGTATAGAGTATGTGCTCCACATGGGATGAACATGGCCGTATAATTTTTTTAGCATTCTGGCTTGTACTCCTTGGAGCTTGCCCTTCATGTTGGCCATATTATCATACGCTTGCCCTCTGCAATCTTCAAATGGAATCTTCAGCTCGTTCATCTTATCTAAGATGACAGTTGACAGATTCAAGCCTGTTGTAACCTCAACATTCACAAAGCAGAGGAAGTGCTCCTTGATCTCTGGCTTTATTCAACCTCTTTTAGGAAGTTTCCATTATCTGGTTGGAAGAGTTTGTCTGATGAATCCCTGAATACTAGGTTACTTTCAGCCTGAGACTGGGTGATACTTATGAAACGTGTAAGGACATCCCGCCATCTTTTTCTTTTGAGCCTCCAAAATTGTAATTTGTATCTGGTCAAGAGTCTGTCCCCGACTTAGGCGCAGATCAAGTTCTCTCCACTTAATCATATTGTTTGTGTGTTCAGGAATACCCTCATGTTGTTTCAGAATGGCGTTGATATTTGATCAGTCATTCACGCCTTACCTTATTATTTTGTTGTCTTTTGTAGAAAATAGCTTACAGCAAAAACAATACACAGCGTTGTTTTTGATTGAGTATGAAAGTCAGCTCCTGGTAATCTTTTCCCCATTTGACAGCTGTCTCTGTAATACGCCTGAATGGAAACCTCTTCTAGACTTGTCTTTAGGGTAAGAATATTCCAGTCCTTGTTTGAATGGACCTCTGTGCAATAACTCAGTCCTCATAAAGTCTGTTAAGACTGGGGGCCAATCTGCTGGGTCATTTGGGGGAGCAGCAACTGTTTTATTAGGGTCTGAGCTGCTTGTTTCTGATGCTGGCTGTACACCTCTGGTTGGGCTAGTACTGGCTGAGGCTGCCTGTACTTCACCTGGGTCTGTGTTAGTACTTGCTGAAGCCAGCTGTACTGGGTCTGTGTTAGTACTTGCTGAAGCTGCCAGTACTTGGTGTGTGTTAGTATTTGCTGAAGCTGGCTGTACTGGGTCTGAGTTAATACTGGCTGAGGCTGGATGTGGATCAACTGAGTCTGTGCTTGTACCGGCTGATGATTTAGCATCTCCTCTACTGACAAACTTAAGCATAGGACCTGTAAATTATAGATAACAATACTATTATAAATGTATCAGCTGCATCAGGCCTATTTAAACTGGCTCCCCCAGATTTCCTTTTATACGTTTGCGCAACTGGCAGCAGAATACCTGAGCACAGAACTCAGAGATCTACTGTAGCAGGTAACTTCGATGGTAAACTACATCAAACCCCATCCACTGCACGCACGCCTGAAACTGCATCAGTAAGTGTCCCACACAAGTGATGACTGCTCACCTCCAATGCTTGAAAGAGCATTTTGGGACCTACTTCCCAATCCATTTGACTGCGATCCTGGCTTACATGCCGGTAAGTGAAATCAAACAGCTGATCAAGCTGTTATGTGACCAAGTACATTCACAGGTCACTACGGAGGAGTTTTGGTTCATGACTCAAAGGGAGTACCCTGCCATCTGCCTCTGAGTATTAATGCCGCATTGAAAACAAATGGAAACTCGGGAATCTCAGACTTCCTGCTTCAGTGCATTCAAGACAACTGGGAACTTGGAAGAAAATTAGCTTTGACTGAGAAAAATCGTTCTGAACAGTCATCTAACTTGGAATTCCAACTCGGGAACTCTGGCCTTTTTCTAGAGCTCTGACTTTCCAACCTGAAGATTACTGACGTCATGATTTTACCTCGTAATTTTCAGAGTACCCAGTTGTATTAGAAGCACCATAAAACTAATGGTTCCCTTTGCCAACTCATATCTGTGTGAAGCTGGAATCAGTGCTCTTGTCTGCATTAAAACCAAATATCGATCCAGGTTGGATATGACAGCAGAGATGAGGTGCGCACTGTCCCCTGACTTTGAGAAGGTCCAACGCGACATGCATCAAGCCACACCCATCTCGTTAGTGGTGGGGAGATAAGGGACATTATGTCAGAGTAATTTGCAATTGACTGTCATAGCCCCACATTAAAAGTATGTGTTGGGGAGTTGAGAAGACAATTAGAAATACTGTTAGAATGTTTTTCAATTCAATACTATAGCCTGAAATAAAAAAGTTAACATTGGTTGTTAATTACATAACTTTTTTCACATGGTTAAGGTCGCAAGACCTTTCAGATATCAAAATGGGGTCGTGGGCCAAAAACGTTTGGGAACCCTTGCTGTATGGCCTACCCTACATACTGAAATTCTGTCATAAAACGGATAACCAATGTCATTACGAGTTATAACAACTCTCAGCAAGTCTTCATTGCAACAACAATTATTTGAGTGCCTGAAACCTGTAGACACTTGAAGAAACCAAACTGGGCACAGACATCATTTTAACATATAGTTTTGATTTAATTTTGGTTGGGTCAACTAATGTGAATTCAACATGAAATCAACAAAACATTTCAAAATGTCATTGGATTTTAGGTTAAAAGTTCGATAGAAAAATTATGAAATTCCCTTACGTTGATGACTTTTTGCAAATCCAATGAGTTTTCTACGTTGATTCGATGTCATCAAACTATATATATTTTTTATAACGTGGAAACAACGTTGATTCAACATTTTTTTTGCTGATTGGGCTAGTCCCACTTGTTATTGTTGCTCTTCAAAAATACACAGTATTTCTGCTTTTCTTTCTTTTTCTATCAAGCTGGGGATCACTGCTGCTAAAGGCTCACCTACTACCTCATGCTGACAAAATGGTTCTTTGAAATATCACCTGTTCATCTCTGTTTTTCTCAGTTTGAAATATCCAGCTCGTCCCCTGCCTGAACAAAAACGAAAGATATTGTAAACGTACCCATATGTTCAACGTGATTTAATTTGAGTTCTTGTTAAACGGGATTCACACATCCTTTTGTTAGTCCCCTACAGATGGTTCAACTAACTGTCAACAAACTGTTCAACTAAACACTGTACAAAGGTTCATTTGGAATGGCCACACTGTGGGTGTCTATACAGATGTAGGATCTTAATTTGATCACCCATTTGCAGGAGAACTTTCCTGCAATGCAGGACATGTAACACTATATGAGGTATAAAAAAGCTTCTGAAGTTTATAATTTCCACTTTAAAACTTCCGAGTTGATTTTCCCTTACGAAAAATGTATCAACCCCTGACAAAGAGTTGTCATAGTGCTGTTGTCATAGCACCTTCCCTGTTGAAGCTGTCATACTTTTTCGACCACTTCCTAACTTTCTACTTTAATAGTACATGCAGCTTAGGTGCTGAGAGATGTCTGCAAATGGAGAATAGGAATTGTAAGATTCTGTAGTTTACTTGTACTTAATCCCAGGGGCGCAACTTTGGTTTTAGAAGTGGGGGGATATAATAATAATAATTTACATTTTTTATCTAGTCGGATAAACACTCCAATCAGCCTATCCGACCGCTTAGAGGATCCGCATGGTCCTAAAACACACCGGTGCCTCGATTTGTATCACATTCCAATGATAAAACTGCGGGAGACAAAAATACAATTTTAGAACATGTCCCCCCGTCCCAAGTTGCGCCCCTGCTTAATCCACATTTCATATTTACTTCCAATTTCAGTCGCACAAATCTTCCATTAAACACAGGGTTGAAAACTGCCACACGACTCAATGGAATACTAATATCTTTCATATTCAGTCGTCGAGAACAAAATCAAGTCAAGCGAAGTCAACCTCGCTCGTAAAAACAGGTTCAATGCTGATTGACAGCCTATGTAAAACGTCTGCATGGGCTCAATGGAAGCATGAGACTGAAAACCCGAAAACCAGTTTCACTCAATGCAGGCAAGATACACCCCGAATGAGGATCGATAATGGCAAACCTGTGCATCTCAAGGAAGAACCTGTTAGCAAAAGAGATGAAGGTGCATCGGTTAGGCTGAGCAGAATTGAAATTGATTTGGCAGACAATTGTAATTGCATAGGTCCTCTGCTAAGCTAGCTGTATAATTATATGTGAAGCATTGCCCAGGAGAATTGATAGAGCAAGTTTCTGCTAGTCTTGTTAGACTGTTCCTTTGTTCTGTGTAGAAGTTGCCCGTATGCACAGATCTAGTATCAGCTTACCCTCCTTCAAATCTTAACTTAGAGGGGAAACATAGAACTGACCGAAGATCTGAATATAAGGGGTTGTATAAGGGAAACTTCATCCTATTGTGGTTAATTCATAATGCAACAATCTCAGGGCTGTGCTGTGCAGTTCACAAAGGAATCAATCTTTTTTACTCTTCTTGGTTAGTCGTTAGACTTGTTCCCAGAAACGTGTTGATCTTTTTCCCCTCTGTGAAGAAGGAAGTGATGCGAGCGCAATTAATTCATGCAAACAGCAAAATGGAGCACAGCAATCTTCCTCAATCAATGTTGGCCTACACTGACTTCTGAGGTAATTGGACTTCGATATCAACAGAATTGCAGGCATTTATCATATTTGTAGTTTTGTTAGTAGAAAAAGATTAGGCCTTCCAATTGCATGCCTTGTACTTACAGTAGGGCTATATGTTGCTGTTTGTTTATTATCGGTTTAATTTGGATCCCGCAACATGGTTAGCCTCATTTGCTGGGACCGCTACTATCTGTACAAACCCCAGACACTGTCAAACCCCCAGTTAGCCCTTGTGGCCGGGACTGTGGATAGTTCTGGGCTTGTGGCTGTTTAATCCCTGCTGTTTGTTGCTGTTTCCATCGACCCTGCGAGCTGTGCTGGCTGGAATTGTGTGGCATACCAGCGTTGCCTATATTACTATCATCATGCCACTCAAAGTTAAAGAAGTTTGGAGTAATGGAGAGGACAGTGTTTCGCTATCACAGGTGCGTGATATTTTAAATCATAAAAAATATGTCTACAAGCAATTGTTACAGCAAGGGAAAATAGCTTCAAGAGCTTTCTCCAAATACTGATGGACTCAACTAACAAAATAATGGGCGATCTGACCAGAGAGTTCCAAAACCTTCAAAACAGTTTGCAGTTCTCATAGGGAGAGGTGGATGTCCTGAAAGAGACTGGCAGTAAGATGACAACAAACGGTAAGTCCATGGGAGATGACATCAGCACTGCCTGTGACTCAATATTACAGGGACAATCCATGAGGAATAACATTGTTGTGTATGGCATACCAGAGTCTCCACATCAGTCTCAGGAGAAAGTGAGAAAAATTATCATTGAATAATATGTTCCATTTAGCAGACATTTTTACGCAAAGCGTGTTACAGCCATGCATGCATTCAGTTGATGTACAGGTGGTGCCAGGAAACAAACCCTCGATCCTGCCGTTGGAAGCACCTTGCTCTACCAACTGAGCGACAGAGGAGGAGCACTAATTGGATCACAATAGCCTATGTAAGTGGGTAACAAATCGTGAGCGTCCCAAATACTGCTCTGTTATTGTGATCCAATTAGTGCTCCTCTTACTGGTCGTCTGTCGCTCAGTTGGTAGAGCAAGGTGCTTCCAACGGCAGGATCGAGGGTTTGTTTCCTGGCACCACCTGTACATCAACTGAATGCATGCATGGCTGTAACACGCTTTGCGTAAAAATGTCTGCTAAATGGAACATATTATTCACTGTAGGTGTTGCTGTCCATATTTCTGGAGCCTAGCTTTGTTAGACACTGGTACCTAAATGAGTCTGAATAATACTGAGGGGATGTGGAGATGTGTGGAGCTGGTTTGTGGTCGAACCACCAGGACTGTTGGTTCGATTTCAGCTGAGGTCACCCATTACAAATATGTATGATTGTAAGTTGCTTACGATAGTTATTGTTATTGTATATTATAAACTAGGTGGTTCGAGCCCTGAATGCTGATTGGCTGACAGCTGTGGTATATCAGACCGTATACCACGGGCATGACAAAACATTTATTTTTTAATTTTTAAATTACATTGGTAACCGTTGTGCCTAAGAACAGCCCTTAGCCGGGGTATATTGGCCATATACCACACACCCACTGGCCTTATTGCTTAATTAGGTCTACCTTTCCCCTTTTGCTTAGACCAAGCATTGCTTTGTAAAGTTTTCCATTTTCATACACATCCTGGTGTCTACTACTAAAATAATATGAGGGAACATTTTGACATTACATTTTCATCAACAAAGATGTCTACTTGCACTAATTTTATTCAGGAGACATCGTCATCTTGACAATCCAATGATTTGCAATGTTTGATTGATTAATGAAACGGCATCTCAAATTCAGTACATTGCAGTAGGCAATTAACCAGTCCATTAGACTGGCGAACAGATGTTAATTTAATATGAGTTGGCAAGGCATGACTCCATAAGGAGGTAGATTCTAAATCTTCTCTTAATTCTCCTTGTTAGACTCAACGTTTAAAGTGATACCTGCAACTGAATAATGCTCTCCTCATCAGCTCAGAGCATGACCTTTAACCTTTAACCTAATTTTGTTAGCGTGACCCCAGCAGGAGTAATGAAGCGAATCAGAAATTAGCAGTGTCAAATGGAAATATTAACTTTCCCCCATAATAGCCCAAGGCCACAATTCACTTTTTTGTATATTAATCAGACAGCGGATAGAAGAATAAATGAAGGAATAGTTTTGGCAAATCCAAAATGGATAAAGAAGTGGAATCATATGTCATCTATGTTTAAACGTGTAAAATATGAGTGTGGGTATGTTACGTCTTCAATAATAATTAAGCGGGGCTTCTCCATGGAGAGAATTAAGCTGTGATCTGTGGACTTGCATCAGGTGACCAAAAACAATCTGACACAGGACTTTTTTTTCCACAAGATAAGTTGTCAATCAAAACATACAAGACACATTGGAAGAAATTCCACGGAGCCCTGTCTTTATGACTGGAAACATGATCATGGGGCTACTTTGCCAATAGTTAGTCATCAATTATTGGATCTTATTAATGGAATGTCCATGTCAATATAAGGATGGTAATAGATGCTTTATTTTGGAAATACAGCATAAATATTTCGTGAAACCCCCCCAAGTTATATATTTGGAATACAGGTGTAAATTGTAGTGTACATAGCTCATTAGCTGCAAGTATATGACTGCAGGATGATTGCTTAACCTTTTACTGCATTGGGCTAAATCATGGTCAGAGTGATTCTTGGTAGTCTTAAACAAATCTACTTTGAAACAAAAGTATACACCTCACACACATGGTTATAAGCTTATAAAAAAGAAGACACCTGTACCTTGTCAGATATAAAGTTGAAATGTATTACATTTTGAGTTTGCATCCCAATATTACACTTTATATAAATCACAGAAGACTGAAATATAAAAAAACTGTTTGACATAGAAACACTGTATTTTCACTGTTTAAAAAACAAAAAATCTTTATTAATTATGAAAAAATATTAATAACATTCCACCCATGAGGCGCTTTTAATCATTGAAAGTAAGGCTCTCAAATTCTGATCAAATTTGATGGAAGGAAAAGGATTCCACCCTCAATTAAAGCAAATCCTATTTGATAGCTCTGGCTCGAATCGCAGGATGTCAGCCATGTTTTATTTATTCATTATCAGTGTCAGAATCTGAGGCCGTACAGCGTTGCAGACGACCAGCAGCTGACAGTTTTTATTTAGAGCAAAAAGTATATATTTTTTTAGCTTAAAAGGACTCAAGTCAAGACAATATCTCAACAACATGTATTCAAAACCAAGTCTATTTCTGTCCACTTTATAAACAGGAAAGCAAAGCAGCATCTGCATCACAAAGGTAATTAGAATGCTACTGAATTACAGTGAGGAGTAAAACAATCAAGTGCCAAGAATTAGATGAGCTGTGATGTCACGATGATCCTGGATGTATTTTAAATTTGGAAGCTTGTGATAGCATGGATCTCATATTTACAAAAGACTTTCAGTGTTAATTGCAAATTCTGTGTGATTGCACTGTGGATCGCTGAACAGAATGAAAATAGCTTAGCCCTGTCTTTGCCTTAGAATGAGGATCTGAAATCCTAGCTAGCAGTTGAAGGATGTGAGGTGTCAAATTAAATTAAAATGCGCCAAATCCAACTGGTGTAGACTTTACCATGAAATGCTTGTTTTACGAGCCCTTCCCAACGAAGCAGAGTTGAATAATATAAATACAAATAGTAACACTAGGAATAAAACAAAATACACAAAAATGTAGCTTTATACAGGGAGCACCAGTACCAGATCACTGTGGAGCTATACTGTATACAGGAAGTACCAGTACCAGATCACTGTGGAGCTATACTGTATACAGGAAGTACCAGTACCAGATCAATGTGGAGCTATACTGTATACAGGAAGTACCAGTACCAGATCACTGTGGAGCTATACTGTATACAGGAAGTACCAGTACCAGATCACTGTGGAGCTATACTGTATACAGGAAGTACCAGTACCAGATCAATGTGGAGCTATACTGTATACAGGAAGTACCAGTACAAGATCACTGTGGAGCTATACTGTATACAGGAAGTACCAGTACCAGATCACTGTGGAGCTATACTGTATACAGGAAGTACCAGTACCAGATCAATGTGGAGAGGTACGAGGTATATGAGGTAGATATGTACATGAAGGCAGGGTGAAGTGACTAGGTAACAGGATAGATAATGATAAGAGTAAAATAAAGAACAGAGTGGCAGCAGCAGATGAGTGTAAAAGTGAGTATGTGTAATGTGTATCTATGTGTGTTTGTGTTGTGTCGGTGTGTGTGTGTTATGTGTGTGTGCGTATGTAGTGTATGTGAATGTGTGTAGGTTTTTTTTGCGGGAGTGTCAATGTAGTGTATGTGTGAGTGAGTGTGTACAGTTGAAGTCGGAAGTTTACATACACCTTAGCCAAATACTCAGTTTTTCACAATTCCTGACATTTAATCCTAGTAAAAATGTCCTTTCTTAGGTCAGTTAGGATCACCACTTTATTTTAAGAATGTGAATTGTCAGAATAACAGTAGAGAGAGTTATTTTTTTCAGCTTTTATTTCTTTCATCACATTCCAAGTGGGTCAGACGTTTACAAACACTCAACTAGTATTTGGTAGCATTGCCTTTAAATTGTTTAACTTGGGTCAAACGTTTCAGGTAGCCTTCCACAAGCTTCCCACAATAAGTTGGGTGAATTTTGGCCCATTCCTCCTGACAGAACTGGTGTAACTGAGTCAGGTTTGTAGGCCTCCTTGCTGGCACATGCTTTTTCAGTTCTGCAAGTATGTTCTGCCCACAAATTTTCTATAGTATTGAGGTCAGGGCTTTGTGATGGCCACTACAATACCTTGACTTTGTTATCCTTAAGCCATTTTGCCACAACTTTGGAAGTATACTTGGGGTCATTGTCCATTTGGAAGACCCACTTGCGACCAAGCTTTAACTTCCTGACTGATGTCTTGAGATGTTGTTTCAATATATCCACATAATGTTCCTTCCTCATGATGCCATCTATTTTGTGAAGTGCACCAGTCCCTCCTGCAGCAATGCACCCCCACAACATGATGCTGCCACCCCCGTGATTCATGGTTGGGATGGTGTTCTTCGGCTTGCAAGCCTCCCACTATTTCCTCCAAACATAACGATGGTCATTATGCCAAACAGTTCTATTTTTGTTTCATCAGACCACAGGACATTTCTCCAAAAAGTACAATCTTTGTCCCCATGTGCAGTTGCAAACCGTAGTCTGGCTTTTTTATGGCGGTTTTGGAGCAGTGGCTTCTTCCTTGCTGAGTGACCTTTCAGGTTATGTCAATATAGGACTCGTTTTACTGTGGATATAGATACTTTTGTACCTGTTTCATCCAGCATCTTCACAAGGTCCTTTGCTGTTGTTCTGGGATTGATTTGCACTTTTCGCACTAAAGTACGTTCATCTCTAGGAGACAGAATGCGTCTCCTTCCTGAGCGGTATGACGGCTGTGTGGTCCCATGGTGTTTACACTTGCATACTATTGTTTGTTCAGATGAACGTGGTACCTTCAGGCGTTTGGAAATTGCTCCCAAGGATGAACCAGACTTGTGGAGGTCTACAATTTTCTTTAGATTTTCCCATGATTTTGAGCAAAGAGGCACTGAGTTTGAAGGTAGGCTGTGAAATACATCCACAGGTACACCTCCAATTGACTCAAATGATGTCAATTAGCCTATCAGAAGCTTCTAATTTTCCAAGCTGTTTAAAGGCACAGTCAACTTAGTGTATGTAAACATCTGACCCACTGGAATTGTGATATAGTGAATTATAAGTGAAATAATATGTCTGTAAACAATTGTTGGAAGAATTACTTATGTCATGCACAAAGTAGATGTCCTAACCGACTTGCCAAAACTATAGTTTGTTAACATGAAATCTGTGGAGTGGTTGAAAAATGAGTTATAACGACTTCAACCTAAGTTTATGTAAACTTCCAACTTCAACTGTACCTCTCACAAATACATGTAGTGATGAAGTAAATCTGTGCTCTACTTTGAGCCATGAGAGATTGACATGCATATTTTTAATGTTATCTCTCCATGTACAGTACATTTAAGAGCCAGCCATGCTGTCCCTCTTTGGGGAACCTGACCACACGTAATCTTATGGTTTGGTGGTAGAAGTCTTGGAGCCTTTTGGTCCAAGAGCCCATGCTCTGGTACCGTTTGTCGGACGGTAACAGAGTGAACAGTCTATGGCTTGGGTGGCTGGAGTCTTTAGCAATTTTTCAGGCCTTCCTCTGACACCGCCTGATATAGAGGTCCTGAATGGCAGGGAGCTCGGCTCCAGTGAGGTACTGGGCTGTCCGCACCACCCTCTGTAGTGCTTTGCGGTCAAGGGTGGTGCATTTGCCATACCAAGCGGTGATGCAACCAGTCAAGATGCGACTGTGCGGGTGTGTGTGGACCACGTTAATGATGTGCTCTCCCCTCTTTCTCCTATAGTTATGCTGATGAGCTTGTAGGGGATTGTGGCGTTGAACGGAGACATGTAGTCTATGAACTGCTTTCTCACGTGGTTGTTTTCCCTCTAGTCCAGGTGGGAGAGGGCAGTCTGAAGTACAATTGAGATAGGTATGAATGCATTAGCATGCATAAAGGAGGCAAAGCTGATGTTTGAATTGAGAAAAATAGACAGATGTTTTTATTGAGACAGTCAATTGAATCAGCATTGGTATTTCTGCGCAGTGTATCTTCACACAGTGCTACCTACAATAACTGCCATAGATTCTAATTTGTATTTCTCATGCCATCCTCTTACAACTATTTCTGAATAGAATTGGTCTAGACTGTAGATATTCCCAAACGATCATCCCACTTACTACATAATTAACCATCAATGGTTTTAAAGTAGAGACACTGAAGATGTTGATCTCTAAAATACTCTCGAAAAACAAAACATGGCTATTCTCAGCAATGACAGACATAACCCATGATAAAACTAAAATGCATATTAAATATGCATACAAAGTACTGTGATCGTATTTGTAACACTTCAAAACAACCTATGAAACAAGTAAACATCCTGCTGGCCTTTCAATGAGAATCTTTGTTACTTTCAACGAGAATCACTAGTTTATTTTCTTTATCAAGGTCTAAGTAGACAGAGAGGAACAATTATTAAAAGACGATCTATTTATCCTTCCTTTGATAGAGATTTATAATTAAGATGTATTTCTGCGCCAGCTTCCTTTCCCACACCCCCGGGTAGCTCTTCCATACAAGCAGCTTCACCCACTCACTGTTAACAACCGACTGCCTTCAATGACCGACTGCCGTTCGCCTCTTCGCCTCGTCTGCCCACTAATCTCGTCTAGTCTGTGGGCAGCAGAAAGTCTACTCCTTGTAATAAACACTATCAATACCTTAGTTCACAGAGAGTGGTTATATACTGTACATCCACATAAAATGCCCAAATATAAATTAGACCCTGGAGGGGTCATTTGAACAGATTAAAAGTTAACCTAGAGACCTGGTTAAGTCTGACACTTTCACAAAAATCCCTACTTTGAGCATCCATGCACTATTTGTTTATTACAACTTCTTGATTGGGTCAACCCTGCAACGACCTGCATTCTCTGGTGAAGGTTAAAGGTCATATTTTCACTGAGGTAGTGCAGTAAATTAAACATTGCATCAATGGATAAAATAACATTTGAATGAATACTGTGTGTGAGACACAACATCGGGCACCTTCATGGGGTAAAGCCTTGAGCAAATACAGATTGAGCATTATTAAAGCCAAGGGCACTTTATTCCTTTTTTGCAACACAGGGTTGGATGGAAATGAGAAGGTGACAACCTTTACCTGCAATGAACACACCACATGTTATTCCCCCTCACTGTCATTAATTTCACACTGATAGGTCTATGTTGGCTTCTGATGCTCAGTAAGGTGTGTACCATGCTGGTCTAATGTATTTTATATCTGTTGTTTGTAAAAAAAACAAACAAAAAAACATATCGGCCTCTCTCAGTTGAGTTTCAAAGGGTTTCTTTTTTTAATGTTTTGAGTGAAGCTCATGTCATTATGTATTCTGACTTAGTGTCATGGGAAGTCATTTGGTGGCAAAACTGAGAAAGATGTCCCTAGTCAGTTAGGAATGTGAATCGAAAGACACAGTGATTATAGATATTAATGCTTGACTGACTGCAGCATAGTTCTGCATTCAATTTGTTCTAACCTCACACCGTAACTGTGAACTCCTGAATATGAATTTGAAAAGGTTGGGGACTGCTTGAATATGCTATTAAGTAGAGGTTGAATGCTCTGACATTGTTATCCACTTCAAGGTCCACATTTTTATTCTAAAGTACTACAAATATTATAAATGAGAGATGTATTATATATGTATTATTATAAACTGGGTGGTTCGAGCCCTGAATGCGGATTGGCTGACAGCCGTGTTATATCAGACCATATACCATGGGTATGACAAAAATATATTTTACTGCTCTAATTACGTTGGTAACCAGTTTATAATAGCAATAAAGCAACTGAGGGTATGTGGTATATGGCCAAAATTCCACGGCTAAGGGCTGTATCCAGGCACTTCGCGTTGCGTCGTACCTAAGAACAGTCCTTAGCCGTGGTATATCATCCATATACCACACCCCCTCGGGCCTTGTTGCTTAATTATGAAGTCCCTTTTCAGAACCAAGCATTCAACTCACTTGACCGACTGACCATTCCACATAAGGTTTTGTCCTTGAAAATGTTGTGCCTGTTTGTGTGTATGCTGTCATTTGTATGTGTATGTTTTGTATTGTTTCAAAATATATATACATACAATCTTAAAAAAAAATAAAAAAATTATAATAATAATAATATGTTGTGCCTGAAATTGCATCTAAATGTAATGCAAACATAGCAACCTATACAGAACCATATCTTTGATGTAGCCTCACAGCCCCTCTGTTTGATGCAATCCACTTACGTGAGAGTTCTCAATCTATCTGTGAGTGAATTCTTAACCTTTTTGTGGGTAAATTCAAAAGGCACTCGTATTTTGCTTTTATCCCTTTAAAACATAATATCCCTTTTGAGTGCAGTCTATTGAGGTTAAGGAAACACAGATATTGAAGAGTTCCTCAATCCCATTCAACACAGTTTGTTTGTGATCTACAAACAGAATGTGATCTACAAAGACTCTGAACTGATTCAGGGTTTCAGCAACTGCTCCATGTTAATTTTGTACCTCTTAAAATTCAGACCATGTCCAAGTGGGATTTTGATTGAGTGGGGGCGATTTACTTGCAGAAACATGGTTTAAATCCATTATGTATCAGATAAATACCAATTTGCCTTTCAGGATGTTAAGTCAACAGGTGCTTGCAAAGCATCTCTGAGGTGTTTGAGGGGAAATGTAGAATTTTGTCTAATTTGCTTGATCGAAATGTTATGCAAAAGCCATTATTGCTGCATTACTTGATATGTCTCACATTCCTGTCACCTCTCTGTATGTGATAAATAGACGTATTGTGCATTACCAACTTCACGTTGATCAATCATCCCTATCTCATTTGATCATAATGTAAGACCCGTTTTGATTGAAAATATTCCTCAAGGTTCATGCCCATGGACAAAATAATGAATAGCCCCATACACCCTGCGGTGATTGATGCACTGCATGGCCGCGTTGTTTTTTAAAAAGTTGTCCGAATGTAATTGAGGTGACCAGCACATCCATTATTGGCCTAGCAATTCTACACATAAAATAGCTATTTCCCATCAAGCTTGTAGGTTGGACCAATCAAGTTACGCGTTTACTTTGGTCTAGTTCCTATAATTTCATTATCCCAAAAAGAATTACGATAACGGATTGAAAAAATACAGCATAGCTGACGGTCAGAACAACCATAACCAACAACTACACACATGCAGGTTAAATGTTGTTGACAGAACCTTTGCACAATAATATTGCAGTATTGTATATTTTTTGTTTATAGTGTAGATTTGATCAGAGACTCCGTTTTATGATATGACTTCTTCAGCTATGTGTATTGCTCAGATTTCAACATAGATTTCATATCCCACCCTCCATTTTAAGTGCCAAAGTCACAAACTATTTTCAGTAACCTTTCTTCAGTTGTTGGATTGGTTTCTGTTAGACTCTGAGGAGGTACCAGGAGAGAGCTGCCGGAGGGATGTCTGGGCGTCCGGTGCAGATGAAGACCTGACCCAGTAGCTGCCACCTGCAGAACCAGCAGGGGTTTTTAATTCAAGCTCCAGCGAACTTATAATTCAAACCTGATTTCAAGTTTCATTACAGATAGTGGTGAGTTACAATTGGCCAAAGGTGCATTTGAAATGGTTAAAAAGTGTCTGAGAATCTGGACCATGCAAGTAGAGGCCAAAGAGGCAAGGACATTTTTATTCTAAAGTGCTCTAAATATCATAAACAAGATATGTATTATATATGTAGAATTATAAACTGGGTGGTTCAAGCCCTGAATTCTGATTGGCTGACAGCCATGGTATATCAGACCGTATACCACGGGTATGACAAAAAATGTATTTTTACTGCTCTAATTATGTTGGTAACCATTTTATAATAGCAATATGGCACCTCAGGGATATGTGACATATGGCCAATATACCATGGCTAAGGGCTGTGTCCAGGTGTATGGGTACCATGGTTTAAGGAATACTAATTAAATACTTTTTATGTTTGTTCACTTATTTATTTAGCACCTCTCCATCTCCTTCTCCATCTCTCTGTCTATAAATATAACTTCTCAATAGTGGTAAGTATAATCTCTACATAGTGGTAAATAGAACCTCTCAATAGTGGTAAATAGAACCTCTCAATAGTGGTAAATAGAACATCTCAATAGTGGTAAATAGAACATCTCAATAGTGGTAAATAGAACCTCTCAATAGTGGTAAATAGAACCTCTCAATAGTGGTAAATAGAACCTCTCAATAGTGGTAAATAGAACTTCTTAATAGTGGTAAATAGAACCTCTCAATAATGGTAAATAGAACCTCTCAATAGTGGTAAATAGAACCTCTCAATAGTGGTAAATAGAACCTCTCAATAGTGGTAACTAGAACCTCTCAATAGTGGTAAATAGAACCTCTTAATAGTGGTAAATATAACCTCTCAATAGTGGTAAATAGAACCTCTCAATAGTGGTAAATAGAAACTCTCAATAGTGGTAAATAGAACCTCTCAATAGTGGTAACTAGAACATCTCAATAGTGTTAAATAGAACCTCTCAATAGTGGTAAATAGAACCTCTCAATAGTGGTAAATAGAACCTCTCAATAGTGGTAAATAGAACCTCTCAATAGTGGTAAATAGAACCTCTCAATAGTGGCAAATAGAACCTCTCAATAGTGGTAAATAGAATCTCTCAATAGTGGTAAATAGAACCTCTCAATAGTGTTAAATAGAATCTCTCAATAGTGTTAAATAGAATCTCTCAATAGTGTTAAATACTACAATAAACCAGGTTCAATTGCTTTATCTTATTATGTTGTGGAACATTATGTTCAAATCATCTCTATATGAAAATAGTCCAAATATTTACTTCGTAGAACCCTTTTATTAGAATTTCTTAGAATCCCTCTAATGATCTTCTACTTATCGGACATGTTTGAGTGGTTCTAAGGCAAAATAATGAAGTCAGCAAGTTTTCTCACTATTTTTGATTGAGTGTTTTTTGTTGAAATAGATGACTGTGTATTGCCATATCATCTAAAGAGGGTTGATGTTCTAGCACAGATGTTGTGGCCTCTGTTTATAGGTCCCAAGGTACATTTTAAAGGTTATTATGTAGAAGACTTGCATCTAAAATGCATGAGGTGCACTTCAACAGCATGACCAGTGCAGTTAAGTTCAAGGTTGTAGTCCATTAAGATGCATGAATTCTGTTTATTTTGACGGTGTACTCTTAAGGAATCAATAATGAATAAAAAATGAGGTTATGGTACACACGTGTTCGTGTACATTTGATTATTTTCAGTTCGGAAATTTGCGTTAAAATGTTAGTTTCCCACTCAGATTTTAAGTAAGTTTTGTCTGGAACTCTATTGAGGAAATGTGAGTCAGAGAGTACTCCAAAAGTAGCCATTACTGAAACCTCTTGAAAATGGTTAAGAGAAGTTTCCCATGCTATCCAAAATAACAGGAACCTTCTGACATCCCTGTACTGAAATGGCTTGGTTCATTGAGTAAGGTCAAAGATTACACAATTTTCAACAGAAATATACAGTATATAATAAATAAATAAAATAGTAAGATTACTTCTTGAACAATTTTTTATTATACCTGTATATCTAAACACAATCCTTTCATAAAGTCTATGGGTTTATTATAAAACATAATATATCCAGGTTCTACATGGAACCCAAAATAGTTGCCTGGAACCAAAAAGGGTTCTTCAAAGGGTTCTCCTATGGGGACAGCCGAATAACCCTTTTTTTCTAAGAGTGTAGATTAAAGGGGCAATCTGCAATGTTTTATATGTAGTCAATTTTTGGACTTATACATTTATAAAATTGATTCATGAAGAATATAACTTATAAATTCCTCATGAGCTTAGTTCAACTGTTGTACCCCAAAATAGAAGCTTGTTTTACTCCAATGTTTGTAAAGAAGGTCAATCTAAACAAACTCTATATAAGGTAACCTCAAAACATGCTTAAAAATATAATTTTGTTATCATGGATGGTCAGTTCTTGCATCCTTAGCTTTGTCTATGAATTTGAATGTTGTTCCATTTCTCCAGCCCATTCCCTCAGTATTTTACCGAAACAGGGGAAGGGATTATGCTTTGTTATTGTTTCAATGACTGATTGCCCCTTTAAAGCTACTCCTGAACATGATTTCCCTTTTAATGAAGAATGATGAATATGTTGTTTAGTGAGTCTGCTTGACCTTCAAGTTTGTAACCTACTACCAACCTACTACCAACCTACTGCCAACCTACTACCGACCTACTGACGACCTAATGCCAACCTACTGCCAACCTACTACCGACCTACTGCCAACCTACTGCCAACCTACTACCGACCTACTGCCAACCTACTGCCAACCTACTACCGACCTACTGCCGACCTACTGCCAACCTACTGCCAACCTACTACCGACCTACTGCCAACCTACTGCCAACCTACTACCGACCTACTGCCAACCTACTGCCAACCTACTGCCAAGCTACTACCGTGTGTCCAACTGCTTACCATCATATCAAGTGAATCAAACAAAAATACCTTCTAAAACTCTGAATGACTAATCTACTTGCTTCAGTCCGCTTGTATGGACGGTATGGTACTAACATCCATATCACTATCTTTATACACCAAGCCAACTTGATCCATGTGTTACTATACTCAAAATCTAACAGAGTCTAGTAATTAATGAGTGACAAAACTGTACTTTGAAAGTCTCATTAGAGGCCATTGCCAAATCACAAAATCAAATGTATAAAGCTTCCACAGCTACTGATGGTTTGAGTGATACTGAGACCTTGTCTTGCTTATCTCCTTCCCAAATCTCCTGGTTGAGGCATCTGCACCCAAAAAGCCATTGTCACTAATTACTTTCTGTTTTCCTGAAATCTTGTTCTCACCTGTTGCACAATTTAATTTCAGGCTTTAGTGCTGTGTCACTGTCAGCATAATTTAATAACGTTTGAAAGACATTGTGTCTTTGACGTGAGTTTGTATTAAATTATGAACACTTCATGCTTTGGGGATTACTTTCTGATTTGGTGGGTAGTAACTTGCATAGTAATGGAGTTGCGAGAAATCCCCCAGAGTTCCCAGTAACTGTAACTGTAGCCTAGCGGTTAAGAGCGTTGGGCTAATCACTGGAAAATTGTTGGTTCGAATCCCGAGCCGACTAAGTGAAAAAATGTGTTGATGTGCCTTTGAGCATGCCACAAAGGAGCTGATCATGGACTTCAGGAAACGGAGGGCTGAGAACGCCCCTTCTGACCGCAAGGCGCTACAGAGAGTCATCACTGGGGCCGAGCTCCCTGCCATCCAGGACCTTTATACCAGGCGGTGTCAGAGGCCCAAGGCCCTAGAAAGGGCCAAAGACTCCAGCCACCCAAGTCACAGGCTCTTCTCTCTGACCCTGCTGCACCAGGTCTGGAACCAACAGGACCCTGAGCAGCTTCTACTCCCAAGCCATAAGACCACTAAACAGTTTGTTAAATAGTTAAACCAAATCTGCATTGACTCTTTTTGCACTAACTCTTTTGACTCATCACATACACTGCTGCTACTGTTTAATATCTATCCTGTTGCCTAGTCACTTTATCCCTGCATACAGTATATGTACAGCTCTACAGCTTATCTTTACTCATTGTGTATTATTTTTTTAAAATATATTTTCCCTCTGCATTGCTGGGAAGATCCCATAAGTAAGAATTTCACTGTTAGTCTATACCTGTTGTTTACGAAGCATGTGACAAATACAAATTGATTTGAAGTCGCTCTGGATAAGAACATCGTCTAAATGACAAAGATGTTAATGTAAAATGTAACTACACATTCCACTTGTGCAATTAAAAAAACTGTTAAACTCAATTACTATGCAATTACAATACCATTACTATGCAATTACAATGAAATTACAATGCAATTACTATGCAATTACAATAAAATTGCAATGCAATTAATATACAATTACTTAGGAACTATGTAACAACTATGATATTACTGTATAACAGTGTTACTTCCCACTTATAAGATAAACTTGCAGGGTAACAGAGTAGAGCATACAAGGTTTGCAATGCATTCGTTGATTGTTTCTTCCATTAAGATCCATTTGAGTTTTCTTCAGGATGTGTGGTAGTTAATCATAAGAGGTTTGCGTGCATGCACTGCCGATCTGAACTGCATACCTGCAAGCTGTGGGTGGAGTGTGAGTGAATTGTGGTGGTGCTATTTATTTACAGAGTACTGCCATTAGCAAATGTGTTTGTCATAAGTTGGGTGCAATAGGTAGAATTTTGCTTACGCAGTGCTCATAACAACTCTCACTCACAGGCAGCCTCAAATGGTTTGATATATTGGTCCCAAAGCCTTCCATAAATTGTAGAATACAGAGACAGGCCCCTTGCAGTACATCAATGTCAAATAGATCAATAAATCCATGAATTGAATGTCATGCTATTTTTCTTTATGAGAAAATAGTATCATAAACTGTAGTACTGGATTTAACTAACAAGTAGGCTAAGTGACAAGTAGGTGATTGAGTATGGCGAAGAGTCCACTGATCATGGCTTTCCAACCCACTCATATTCAGAGGATCACTTTTTTATTTAGATTTAAATGTACAAACAAGTTTCGTGTTCATATTGAATATAGGCCTGTATGTCCATGCTTTTCAGTGTCTATTTTACAGCCACAGGTACTCAATATCTACAGGTAGTTTACCGAATGGCATTGCTAATGTTGTTGCCAAGAAAACACTACTGCTAATGTGACCAACTGGAGCTGAATCTGTCATCTACTTGCCATTAGACTGTGTTAGTCCACTGAACTAAAGCATAGGCCATTAGACTGTGTTACTCCACTGAACTAAAGCGTAGGCTATTAGACTGTGTTAGCCCTCTGAACGAAAGCATAGGTGTTAGCAAGTGTTCACTGAATGTCCAATGCATGAATTACTCGATGAAATATGCATGATGGCATAGTTAGACCTTGCAGACTATACAGAAATATCAATGTCAGTTCTAATCAGCTCAGTGAATTTTGTTATTCAAATTAATCTTGAGCAACAGAAAATGACAAGTGTATGTCCCCACCCATATTGATCTCTAATTCAGTCCTTTCAGTCAATGAAAATCAACAGGGAGAGAGGAATCCAAGTGCCACACTCAGAATAGGCAATAGGTCTACCTGGTTTGTGTTGAATTACATTTTAATTGTCTCATCTATGGACAATAAAAAATAAATACGTCTAAATCTCAGCAGAACTCTTGTTTGCATAGGCCCTTGATGAATTGTCTGTAGATGTAAATATATGGTGGACTTTGGCTCATTCCGTAGACTGGTTATGCATTCGTGTTCGCTAGATGGCAGCAGTCACACGTTTTAGTTTTTCGTGTCGCTGTCCAATGTACTTGACGCAGTTAAGAGAAAAAAGCTGGACTGTCCATAATACTTTCTATGTTGTCAGTGATCTATTTTGTGGTAATGACCACGTGAAAAAAAAAAGTTTTCTTCCATTAGTTACCTGTCCAGGAAAATGCCACTTTTTTGCTCCCTATCCAACATTCCGGATAGTGTAGGCTAACCTGGTCAATATAAATCACTAATACAATTATTTTGACTAGGGTACTTTAAAATCGAATAGATCCAAGTACACATTCGCCTTGTAAAGGCAATCCCAGCTTCTGTCATCCACACCTTCTGAAACAAAAGTGCGTTAGTAAAATATAACGATGTCTATGTATACCTTTGTAGGCTAACGAACCAAATGGAGGGAACGGAACACTGGTGAAAGTAAGAGACTGGTGTTATTATACAGTGTTACATTAGCTGACTATAAAGTACCGATGTTCCCACTCTGCTCACATTCTGGGCTACACCACCAACACGTAGGCTAAACACAACAGTCGTTTGCATATGAATTTGATCTGATATTTAACGGGTGATCTAGTGAATTTGGTTTTATTCGTGTAAATCAGAAACTTACAAAATACCAATATAAAAACATGTAAATTGTGTTGGTCACGGTGTCGCCACTCGGTCTAGTCGACTAACATGCGTTTCACTGGGTTGTATGCATTTGCACCTGTATGGGTGCTTCTTCAGAGTGGTAGGCTACCAGTCTCAAAGTTGCAGTGCAGGCACTCAGATTGATTTACAATTCCCCTGCATCATATATGATGGTTGAGCCCAACTCCTTCCGTTGGATACAGGCACCCTCTATTCGTCCCTCTCTTGCGATCTCCTAGTAACCTACGCATTCTGTCTTTGTACTTGCATCCAGGAAACCTATTTGGGTCTCATCTCTACAATCTCGTATCTCTGCAGTAGCCCTTCTCGATGATATGAGAGCTAACATAGGCGATTCCTTGCACCATAGGCGTCACATCTTCTTGCCAAAGCTGGATCTCTATGCATTTTTGTGATCGTCGAACAAAACCCAAGAAACCGGTGGCTGCGTGGAATAACAACGAACATGACTGCGATGGGGACATTTGAGCATACCATACTTATTTTTGCAGGTCTGATTACCGCAGCTAACGGTAAGTTCAAATCTTTTCCATATGTGGAGCTTGCTCTCTATAGACGTGACTCTGTCGTGAGTCTTGTTTGATGTGTGTAACGCAAACATCAGTGATAATCTGACGTTTAATAGTTTGAGAAAAACTTGCATGTAGGCAATTTATGCAGAGGCAAAACGTTTCACAATTACAGTGACTAAACGCCTGGTTAATAATGGTGGTTTATTGTGTATTTTCATGGTAGTCCATGGTTCAATTATAATTTAGGCTTAATTTCAGATCATACGTATGCTTATGACTGAAACCTGACGGTCGGTCTCATTCCTGCTTTTCCAAGCGAGACTGGCATGCCGTTGCACAAGTGGCTCATCAATAGCGCCTTTATAGGCTTTGCATTTTATTTCTCCCGGGCTGACCGGTGTCTTTGTGCCCGCAATGGTTTTAAGTGTTTTTAAAAAGCTACATTTGTGTGAAAGAAACAATGATGGTGGGATATACTCTTGTGTCACCTTGGCCTCCACAGAGGTTTCGTGATCATTGCCATTACCGTTAATGATCCTCTAGCCTAATTATTAATGATATTCTTTATCAGTCTGTTATTTATTGTAACTTCACCATGGATTGTAAATGATTGCCATAAAATGATTTACCCTGTAATATTATTGCAGTGGTTTTATTATTCTCATGTACGTTTCATTGCCTTTATTGGGATAATCATGTAGGCCTATTTGAAATGTGTGGACTTCTTATTTGAGACTATTTTTGTTTCTATAGATATTATTGATCATATCTGAACGTTTTGTGTAATTTAGTTGAAATACTGTTTCTATCTTTAATGGTAAACCACAGAGGTACAGTGATGGGCAATTCATTAATATTTGTAATGGTTAAGCATATATTGCTTGTAATGAAAACATCTCTATAATATCTTTTAAAATGATAGTTTCAAATCACGTAAATGTAATTGAAGGGGGTAACCAGTTCACGGGCCACTGTTGAACATTGAATATATCAGAAGCATCTGTGGTCATAGCCAGCTGGCTACTACGCATTTCTGAACCAGATGATGTGGATTGCAATCTTGTTCTGACAATTGGCAGTAATGATTATGACATGCCTCAAATTCAGCTTCGTAGGCTATATGAGATGCTACAATCTACCCTTAAATCCAACGTTTATCCATGAAAAAACCTCTGGAACACATTTGTGATAGTTTGTTGTACAGTAACATCTGAATATTGGATTATTGACATGTGATTCAACATTATTTCACTTGTGTCATCAAAACTAGACTGTTACCGTAACACCATGTAACATAGCAACCTCAGCAGCATATTACTATATGACTGTTTGTATTTCTGTCTGTGAGTGATAATTGTTTTGTAGCAGCCTAAACACAGAGCTTGTATATTCTATCAATGTAGTCTCTCAATGTTAGTCTTACGTAGTAAGGCCATGGAATCACCCTGGAAATACACATGCGGGCTACGTTTCTAAATTGAGGCGTGTCTGAACCTCTAAACACAACACCCTCGGCACGCTTACAGGTCATAGGCCTACCTCCTGACATAGGGAGAACCCCAGACTTGTACCTCCAATTCATATGTTGACCTACAATTGATAGTGAAGTGCAGTGTCATCACAACTCCCACCCACACCCACCTACTCCTGCAGCCGTATTAGGCAAGGTCACATGCTTGTTCTGATGCATGTGGATTCTAGGTCTTTCTATAAATCAGGGTACCAGTGAGGATTTCCTACACTGAACAACTTGTTACTGTTGATTGATAATAATCAGCCATCTTTTTTTTATGTCATTACATTAAGATATAAGGGAGCAACATAGCTATATTCAATACAATTCACAAATTGATTTAAAATCTAGATTTAACACTTTCTCATGGTTGGTGTCTTGACGGATTTGTCCAAAATCGTGTGACATAAAACATTACTTTTCTGTCCTTGCATTTATGGCAGTGTAAGTTGTCCTTTTATCATACATTAGTCATTAATCAGTTAAATTAGACATTGAACTTTAACCCTGTAAGAATCCTGGATCTAGCTGTTTTTTTGTATAATGATCTCAGAAATGCAGTGTAACTACGTAACGTTTCGTGTCTCCTTATGTTACGGGGTGGAAACAGTTTTCATGGGCACACAAATCCAAAATAATATATGCATTGTAAAATCAAAATCCTCTACCTTACAACTTAAAACCTAAATCGATACTGTCATTAATGTGGTTCTTCGGTAATTATGCATAATACTTGTTGGATGCACATTTGGTGTCAAGCATGTGATATTTGCACACCTCATCATCTGATCCAGGAAGGAATTTTCTGAATGACAATCAAGTGACGAACCACTGTTGTGATAGCAAATGCGATGCAACAACAGCCCAAGCGCTGGAATTTACAGTTGTGGTTGTGCCTGGATCCACGTTGGATCTAATAATTGATGTTGATCAACTGATTTACAGCAGGGTCTCGTTAGATTCAACAGAAAAAGCATCAAGGTAATGAGTTCATGTTTTCATAGTATGTTTTTGTACCTTAGATTAACACCTATACATTTTCTGGATAAAATTACAACAAATTACATTGCCTAGTGGGCTTATTCACAACATGATCTGGTAATGAAACATGACACATACATTTAGTTTTTCATGTTAGACCTGAAAAACTAAATGTATGTGTCATGTTTCATTACCCCCCCCCCACCCTATCCAAAATAAAAACATTAAAAAAAGATAAATAACAAAATGTATTTGTTTTTAAAGAAATAATTTATCCACAAAAGCAGTTCGCTGGGCCTTTATAGATGTCTTCAGCGCTGGGCCTTTACTAGTCCTGTATTAGAGGACTGATATAGATGTCTTCAGCGCTGGGCCTTTACTAGTCCTGTATTAGAGGACTGATATAGCCGTCTGTAGGGCCAGTTTTTAAAAATCTACAGACCGTTCTCCTGCTCCCTTATAATTACCTGTGATTTCATTTTTTAAAATCTGTTTTTGTGAGAGATGTGGCCACTTTTGTTTGTTTCCCCCGCCGCTTCAATTGAACGGTGTTGCGCTGCCCTGTTGAGGTAAACCACATGTGGTTATTATGAGGACGACATCATCTAATGTTGTCTTCAACTTGGCTGTCCATTCACATCCTTCCATTAAAAAAACAGCCATGGTGAGATTAATGCTTCGGCTACATTGGCTACAGAAAACAAATACATGTATCCAATCTATTTAGTCACACAACGCAAGGCCAAACAAACAAAACATTCTTAAAGTGGTAATAGAAGACCCGTATCTGGTCATAATGAGAACTTTCACCGACTCTCACAATACTTGATCACATGATCTCATAATCACTCCAATTCTTCTATATATAATTTAATTAATCATTCGTCTGAACTCACCCATCACAGGCTATATATTTTCTGATGCAGCAATTGTCATAGTAAAAGGAGGATTTGGTACTTTGAAGTATTCAGCATCTCTCCACGTTGGAAATGTAATGTAGTGCAGCTGACATTTCCATAGAAACAGAGGGCTTAGCCCAAACGGTTTGTTTATACTCATCATAAGAATATAGTTTGAAAATGCACAATGACAGAGGTTAAATATTTCATTTGGATTCAGTAAGACTTTGTGATGGCCTCCTCTTACCGTAGGCTAGCATCCTTAGCCCCAGGATGCTGTTAAAGGACGATTTTAGGAGTCGCCGGCAAGGCAATCGCCATTTTTATTTATTCTTTCACCTTCATTACAGCGTTGGTACTCATTTATCCAGATTGATACAGCATATGAAGCTTCTACTTTCTGCACAGTGGGCCTAGTGTGCATGAACCATACGTCAAAAACTGTTTTTTAGACTCCCATAATATATTATTATTTGAGTGACACGTTTCCAGGGAAATTAGCGATGCTGCAGGCATTTTCAGTGGTTCCCAGGCTTGTGAAAGAACCATTAGTTTTGACACAGCTGTGCCATCAGAGATAATGACTGCTGCTATGCCTTGTTGAAAAGGCATGTGGGGACTTTGGACGAACAAGGCCTAATTCATCTTGTTTTATCAGGCAGGATGTTACAGATTATTAGAAGAAAACGCATCATACACATTTCCGACCTATATCATTGCAATGCCATGAATATGTTTATGGTAAACAAATACATGTTTATTAACATATCCATAGGATAGAAAGTAAGTTCTTTGATTCATTGGAATTCTAGACTCAACTGTTTGACATATTCTGTAGGCTACAATGCACAGGTGGAGACAGACTCGGCTCCAGAACTAATTAAATGGGTGGCCATTTTTTTTCACAAGGGGGCACGCGTTTACAACTAAATGTAGCTGGTGGTTAAAACAGTGCACATACGGTATTTCTCGCTCTAGTTTTTCTTGTAAGAGTTTTTGTACTGTACCACGACTTCCAGACATAAGTGAGGCTCCGTAAGTGAGGAAAGCCGAGTCTACTGTTCCCTGCGCAGTATTACCGAAATGGCGGCAAGGAAACTAGTAAGCTGCGTCTGCCTTGACACTGTATTCCAACCAATCTCGGTTATGATACCATCCACTTAAAAATGACCGTACATACAGTTTGGGTATTGCTGCAACAAAACTTGGTTTGGTTTATTTATCCCAATATCATCTGGGGCCCAGGGTATCTGTTCCAGGACAGGATCAACCGTAGTAGCGCTAGCTGGCGCTGAACTAGCTACAGCTTCATGGTTAGCAGGTGCCCCTCCGCTTTTGCCGTTCAGGCTCAGCGATGTCGATGATCTCGAAGAATGTCCTACCTCATCTTCTCTTTCGATGGGAGACTTCCGGTTGGCTTTGTGGCAGAAAGCCACTTTCGGATGTCCATTTTTTATTGTCTATCAATCCACTCCTATAACAAGCGTGTTGGACTCTATAGAAAATAGCTAGTTGGTGTTAGTTAACCATCACATCACACCATTGAGCATGATCGCAAACTTCACGTCAGTTTTACACCAAGCAGGCTAATAAAAAAAACTTGTAATAATGCATTTTATAACAATTTATTATTTTATATATTATTATAACCCATTTTCAGAAAAATGTATAACACACTTAGTTATACTTTAACAGCATTATATACATTTTTTTGAGGGGGCACAGCATTCCATTTGGGTGGGCATTGCCCGTCAATGCCCCCCCCTTGGAGCCGACCCTGGGTGGAGACCCTATGATGGGGGTAGATATGTGTAGGCAACAACTTTAGAGGGCTACAAAAATCAATTTGTTGCAATTATTTGCCAATATATGTGCAACGACCTTGTATTAAAAAGGTGAAATTACTGTAAAAACCTATTTAAATTGAGGCTGTAACACAAGCAGGGTGGTAATTTAATTTACCAACATAATTTGTGCATGTTTGATTGTCCAATGCAGATAAATGGTGACAATTAGATGACATTGGGTCGTTACCAAACTACAAGACATTGTGAATCTGTCAGACCATAAGCCTTGCATGCAAATGTGACATTATAGACCTTGTGAGAGTGCAGTCATAGCAAGGCACGTGTTGATTGAAACAGGTTGACCCTTTTGATTTGTGAAACAACCTAATTAAGCAGAAATATTGCCATGATTAGAAATGTAGCGTCAGTCTATTACCTCATTTTTACTTCTTAAATGTGTCAACTGGATTTTTTTCCTGTGGCTATAGTCCTTTTGAACATGACTCTTAAAATTAGTCTTGGTTGGGCATTGTTCGGATCGTTTTGAACAGCTGACCTATACATTGATCGAATCGTTTATGAACAGCTGACCTATACGAAACAAAAATATAAACGCAACGTGTGAAGTGTTGGTCCCAGAAATGTTCAATACACAGAAAGCTTACTTCTCTAAAATGTTGTTCACAAATTTGTTTACATCCCTGTTAGTGGGAATTTCTCCTTTGCCATGATAATCCATCCACTTGTGGTATATCAAGAAGCTGATTAAACAGCATGATCATTACACAGGTGCACCTTGTGCTGCGGACAATACAAGTTTTGAGGGAGCATGCAATTGGCATGCTGACTGCAGGAATGTCCACCTGAGCTATTACTAGAGAATGTAATGTTAATTTCTCTACCATAAGCCGCCTCCAACGTAGTTTTAGATAATTTGGCAGTACGTCCAACTGGCCTCACATCTGCAGACCACGTGTAACCATGCCATCCCAGGACCTCCACACCTGGCTTCTTCACCTGCGGGATCGTCTGAGACCAACCACCGCGACAGCTGATGAAACTGTGGAGTATTTCTGTCTGTAGTAAAGCCCTTTTGTGGTGAAACTCATTCTGATTGGCTGGGCCTGGCTCCCCAGTGGCTGGGCCTGGCTCCCAAGTGGGTGGGCCTATGCCCTTTGCTGAGCTCCTGCCCACCCATTCCTGTGCCCCTGACAAGTAATGTGAAATCCATAGATTAGGGCCTAATTAATTAATTTAAATTGGCTGATTTCCTTATATCAACTGTAACTCAGTAAAATCATTGAAATTGTTGCATGTTGCGTTTATATTTTGTTCAATATACATTTCAAAGAGATGTTTTTAAACATTTTAGTAATTTAGCAGATGCTCTTATCCAGAGCACTTATGGTTAAAGATGCACTACGCAGAAATTGCTCCATAATTTCCTGCTTTCTAAAATTGTAATAATTTGCCTAATTTCATTTTATGTGACAAAACAATCAATTATTGTGTAGAGAATCATCATCAGACTTATCCAAACTTACTATAAAACAAAGAAGGCAATACATGTAGTTTATTGCTGGTGCTTTTACGTACACTAAATATTTTGAGTTTTGTCAGTGATTCTGGAAGATACACATAGAATACATACACTGTTTTACAAAGAAAACATCTGAATGAATAGAAACATCTACAATTCTTAGAAGAGGCAAGAAGCATAGCTGTGATAGCTGTGATAGCTGTGATAGCTGTCATAGTTGTCAATGCTGTCATAGCTGTTAATGCTTTCAATGCTGCCATAGCTGTTAATGCTGTCAATGCCATTTTAGACTCTAAATTGCGTAATCACTCAAACAGAATCCTATTTATAGGTATACACTTTCCATTGAAAAACATTGATTAGACAGACGGATGCAACGTTGAGAGCCAAAAACATACATTATTTAGCAGACAGCTGGCTCTATGTGACAGCAGAATCTTTTATTTGGAGTTTGTGACAGCCACCCCATCTCCCATACAAAGTAATGGAGAGTTTTTTGACTTCAAAAATAGTCCCCTGTCTAGTTATTTTACTTGGTTGGGCATTAGGTTGGAGGCCCACTTAATATAAGGCCATTTAAAAGACCCCTCCCATACCTATATAAGGCCATTTAAAAGACCCCTCCCATACCTATATAAGGCCATTTAAAAGACCCCTCCCATACATATATAAGGCCATTTAAAAGACCCCTCTCATACATATATAAGGCCATTTAAAAGACCCCTCGGAGACTTATATAAGGCCATTTAAAAGACCCCTCTCATACATATATAAGGCCATTTAAAAGACCCCTCGGATACTTATATAAGGCCATTTAAAAGACCCCTCTCATACATATATAAGGCCATTTAAAAGACCCCTCTCATACATATATAAGGCCATTTAAAAGACCCCTCTCATACATATATAAGGCCATTTAAAAGACCCCTCCCATACATATATAAGGCCATTTAAAAGACCCCTCGGATACTTATATAAGGCCATTTAAAAGACCCCTCTCATACATATATAAGGCCATTTAAAAGACCCCTCTCATACATATATAAGGCCATTTAAAAGACCCCTCGGATACTTATATAAGACCATTTAAAAGACCCCTCTCATACATATATAAGGCCATTTAAAAGTGTCCAGAGTCAGCAGAAATCATGTTGCATTTTTCATCAGGTGATTTTATGGTTCCCTTACAGAACAACTATATGAATTTCATGTGAACACGTGAAGTGTTCTAAAAAAACAAGTTTTCATGTGATCACGGGATCTTATGTGAAGTTAATGTGATAACATGTGACAACATGTAAAACAACATGAGATAACGTGAAACTACACACGACGTTCTGTATAAACATTTTCACATGATTTCACGTGAAATTTCATGTGAAATCGTGTGATTTTCCACATGTGAAATCATGTGGTTTTTCTGTAAGAGTTATGGAGACCAGGGGCAGAATAAAAAAAATGGTTTGGAATTCAGAAAATATGCATTTTAATTAAGTGGCTGGTTGGCACAGTTTAGGGATGATATTGTCATTTTGAAGTGGTTCCCTACCATTCGGGATGTACAGTATATGATAATTGGAATGGTTCAGAGGAGAAATTTGGGGCATTTAAAATGACTCTGTCAATAATTTCCTACAGACTCTGTTGTGTAGTGTACTTTACATTGCCATGTGAGTGCAGTGCTTTGTGGTGGATGTGTGGTGGAGAAATACTTTACTGTTGCATTCATATACAGTAGCATTCATATTTAATAGGCTTTAAATGGATTGTGGTTTCTGAAATAACCACTGGGAATTGTGAAATGTCCCATGGTCGAAGTCGTCTCATTGGTTGGAATTGAGGTGCTTTAGCTACAAGGCTCCAGCGGATATCATATCAATATCATAGCTCCTAAATAGTATGAGATAGAACATGCTTGCACCAGGTTAGACAGCATTCAAAAGTATCAACATTGCCACATGGAAAAACATTAACATAGGACCTGGGAGAATGTAGTGGTTGTTGTCTTCTGGTGAGTTAAGAGACAGTTTTAGCAATACAAAACCTTTTTTTGGGCTGTCCCCATAGAGGAACCCTTTGAAAAACCCTTTTTGGTTTCAGGTAGAATCCTTTTTGGTTTCAGGTAGAACCCTTTTGGTTCCAGGTTGAACCCTTTTGGTTCTAGGTAGAACCCTATTGGGTTCCATGTAGAACCCTTTCCACAGAGGGTTCTACCTGAAACCAAAAAGGGTTCTCTGTTCTCCACCTGGAACCAAAAAGGGTTCTCCTAGGGGACAGCTGAAGAACTCTTTTGGAGCACTTTTCTTTAAGAGAGTATGTTTACTGTTGATAGATGCAAAACCATTCATGACAGGGAGATGCAGGCTAGGCCTACTCAATACATGTTATGGCTGTCACTCCGGCTATGTATGGTTAACCTTTTAAAACTATGGATAACTTTGGACATGTTCAAAGGGTTATGAGTCCTTGACGGGAAGTCTCATTGGTTGCCATAGTTCTGTAAGAATATTGTGATGATATTTCAGTTGCTTTATTTCTCCTTCTGTCTATTTTGAGATTCAGTGATTGGTTAACCCAGGGCGGTGAAGCTCAGGGTGCATACTAAACACAAGAACAATGAATTCTCATGTGACCTTGCTGGTGTGTCCACACAGCTGTTCAGGGGAATAATTCATGCATAAATAAGTTCAAAGCAGGCATACTCCAAAATTCAGAGAAATGTGAAGTATCAGAATCCCTTTATTCCCCAAGTATATTCATACATACCCGGAATTTGACTCAGTGAACAGGTCCTTCCAGCAATAGACAATGTACAGATAGAATACAGACACAAAGTCAACATAGTCAACATATATAAGTAAACTATAAATACACTACAAATACAGTAAACATTAAACATTAAACTCTGGAGTAAATATATATGTAGGCCTACAGTATATTTAGGAGTAAGACAAACAATAGTTCTTTAGCCTTTAGAATCCTCCTAACTAGTCAGATATGAAGAGGGTCTCCTGACCTCTCCTTTAGAATCCTCCTAACTAGTCAGATATGAAGAGGGTCTCCTGACCTCTCCTTTAGAATCCTCGTAACTAGTCAGATATGAAGAGGATCTCCTGACCTCTCCTTTAGAATCCTCCTAACTAGTCAGATATGAAGAGGATCTCCTGACCTCTCCTTTAGAATCCTCCTAACTAGTCAGATATGAAGAGGATCTCCTGACCTCTCCTTTAGAATCCTCCTAACTAGTCAGATATGAAGAGGGTCTCCTGACCTCTCCTTTAGAATCCTTCTAACTAGTCAGATATGAAGAGGATCTCCTGACCTCTCCTTTAGAATCCTCCTAACTAGTCAGATATGAAGAGGGTCTCCTGACCTCTCCTTTAGAATCCTCCTAACTAGTCAGATATGAAGAGGGTCTCCTGACCTCTCCTTTAGAATCCTCCTAACTAGTCAGATATGAAGAGGGTCTCCTGACCTCTCCTTTAGAATCCTCCTAACTAGTCAGATATGAAGAGGGTCTCCTGACCTCTCCTTTAGAATCCTCCTAACAACTAGTCAGATATGAAGAGGTTCTCCTGACCTCTCCTTTAGAATCCTCCTAACTAGTCAGATATGAAGAGGGTCTCCTGACCTCTCCTTTAGAATCCTCCTAACTAGTCAGATATGAAGAGGGTCTCCTGACCTCTCCTTTAGAATCCTCCTAACTAGTCAGATATGAAGAGGATCTCCTGACCTCTCCTTTAGAATCCTCCTAACTAGTCAGATATGAAGAGGATCTCCTGACCTCTCCTTTAGAATCCTCCTAACTAGTCAGATATGAAGAGGGTCTCCTGACCTCTCCTTTAGAATCCTTCTAACTAGTCAGATATGAAGAGGATCTCCTGACCTCTCCTTTAGAATCCTCCTAACTAGTCAGATATGAAGAGGGTCTCCTGACCTCTCCTTTAGAATCCTCCTAACTAGTCAGATATGAAGAGGGTCTCCTGACCTCTCCTTTAGAATCCTCCTAACTAGTCAGATATGAAGAGGGTCTCCTGACCTCTCCTTTAGAATCCTCCTAACTAGTCAGATATGAAGAGGGTCTCCTGACCTCTCCTTTAGAATCCTCCTAACTAGTCAGATATGAAGAGGTTCTCCTGACCTCTCCTTTAGAATCCTCCTAACTAGTCAGATATGAAGAGGGTCTCCTGACCTCTCCTTTCGAACCCTCCTAACTAGTCAGATATGAAGAGGGTCTCCTGACCTCTCCTTTAGAATCCTCCTAACTAGTCAGATATGAAGAGGATCTCCTGACCTCTCCTTTAGAATCCTCCTAACTAGTCAGATATGAAGAGGGTCTCCTGACCTCTCCTTTAGAATCCTCCTAACTAGTCAGATATGAAGAGGGTCTCCTGACCTCTCCTTTCGAACCCTCCTAACTAGTCAGATATGAAGAGGGTCTCCTGACCTCTACTTTAGAATCCTCCTAACTAGTCAGATATGAAGAGGGTCTCCTGACCTCTCCTTTAGAATCCTCCTAACTAGTCAGATATGAAGAGGGTCTCCTGACCTCTCCTTTAGAATCCTCCTAACTAGTCAGATATGAAGAGGGTCTCCTGACCTCTCCTTTAGAATCCTCCTAACTAGTCAGATATGAAGAGGGTCTCCTGACCTCTCCTTTAGAATCCTCCTAACTAGTCAGATATGAAGAGGGTCTCCTGACCTCTCCTTTAGAATCCTCCTAACTAGTCAGATATGAAGAGGGTCTCCTGACCTCTCCTTTCGAACCCTCCTAACTAGTCAGATATGAAGAGGATCTCCTGACCTCTCCTTTAGAATCCTCCTAACTAGTCAGATATGAAGAGGGTCTCCTGACCTCTCTTTTAGAATCCTAACTAGTCAGATATGAAGAGGATCTCCTGACCTCTCCTTTAGAATCCTCCTAACTAGTCAGATATGAAGAGGTTCTCTTGACCTCTCCTTTAGAGTCCTCTTTACGAGTCAGATATGAAGAGGTTCTCCTGACCTCTCCTTTATAGTCATCTTTACGAGTCAGATATGATGCATTTCCTAGTAAGGCAGTGTGCTAGCACTTCCTGTGTGACGTCAGAATATGACAAAGGAAATGAGGCTGAGAATCAAGTGTGATGAATCCAGACTATTAATAGCTATTACACAGGACCAGCTAATCTCTTGTGCTTTGAACAGTTGATTCAATTTTACAACCTGGCTGGAACACTGTTAGAATCAGATTAGACACATTAGAGTATTTTTTTTGCGGAATAGAGGTTTTGTCATTAATGGCATGGATATAAGCAACAGCATTAGTGAATAGTCAGCTAAATCAAAGTTGGTCACTTTCAGTAGCACATTGGCTAATATCAGCACTAAACATAAAACGTTTAATAAGGAACATATGTGGAGATCCTCCTCATCGCAGGTTGTGGGCCTACGTCTTTCCAAAAATACAGCACATATGCAGGAAATTGTAGTTTTTAACTGAAAATGTGATAATCTCACCCATTCTGATTGCACTGCAGAAAATAGCTCAGCGTGTTGAAATAATATATTTGGTAAAATGGGAAGAGAACGCTGCAGACATCTGATTTGAATGGAGGAAGTAATTGAGCTAAATTTAGATAGTCCATTAAAAACTCACGCACTTAACAGCTTTAGCTGTTCTGCAATACGTAGTCAGTGACAGAATCATAATCTGACATCACACCCACGCAACATTCTGGTGACTAAATCTTAATCAGTCTCATCAAGAAGCTCTCACTTCAAGACTGAACTAGAGAGAGATGTGAGAAGCAACAGATGAGGCCCTGAATGGTGCTCTGCTTACTGTACATTCACACCTTCATTGCAATTACAGCCATCAGCATTGTACACCACTCTCTGTGTTGGGCTTACCTGTGTAGGCAAATAGCAATGGAGAATTGAATTAGCTGTGAACGGGACTTTAGATACTTGGCTCTGTATGAAACAGCGTAGATCTACTGCAACAACTGGTTGTCAGCTCTCTCTCTCTCTCTCTCTCTCTCTCTCTCTCTCTCTCTCTCTCTCTCTCTCTCTCTCTCACACACACTATCTTTCTCTCTCTCCCCAAAGTCTGCTAAGTATCAAAGAGAATGGAGGACAACTGCAGTGTTTCACAATATAATAGAACAGGCATTGTTAGTGTTATGTTGTCTATGCAGGCAGCACAGATGCATTGACAGTAATTGGAGCCAGAGATCTGAGGGTATGAGAATCGCAAAAAGAACAGCTTCAGGAGAGGCTTACGTAACACTTCAAGAAAATGCCAGTAACCTAATCAAAATTCTCCAAAGGGCAGAAATATTGCAAAAAATAGGAGTTGCCAGCTGCTTGGTATTTGACATTTACCTTTTGAAGGTGGATTTTACTAGCTTCACAAGCCGCTGATCCTGCGAGCTTACATGAATGTTCGCCGCAGCGAACATTCATGTAAGCTCACAGGATCAGCTGCTTGCGAGGCTAGGATTTGACTGGACTATTGCATCTTTCTCCTCAAAACTTTTTAGGGAGTGTTTCAAATATTCTACTGCCCTCTTAAAATGTTATACTCCATTAATATGCTTTCTTGTGTAAGTACTTAAGAAATACCACCATCTGAGGCAGTATAAACCCACAATCATTTGGTCGACTAGTGTGAAGTTCTCAGTGTGAAGTGAAGCTCCTTTCAGTGTGCTGGGGCGTACATCACAGGCACTCTGAGAAACAGTGGCTATAGCAGTTATATTGGAAGGTGTTCTGATTGGCTTCTCCAGACATACCATCACTACATTATTCAGTTGTCTACCTCCCTGTTTCCTGCCTGTAGTATTAATGTGAGCTGTGAGATGTGACTGTTTGATGCCTACATTGACCCCTTTTCCTGCAGTCATTAATAAATGTAAAAAAAATATATATTCTGTGATGTATATAAAGAGTGATATTAGGATGCAAACTCAAAATGTAATACATTTCAACTCTATATCTGACATGGTACAGGTGTGTTCTTTTTTTAAGACCATAACCACGTGTGTTTGTTTCAAAGTTAATTAGTTTAAGACTACCAAGAAACACTATGTGTGACCCTGATTTAGCCCACTGCAGTAAAAGGTTAAAAGAGGAAAAGGTTAGCCCATTTCCTGGGGCCAGTTCAGAAAGCTTTGCTCTTACCCAATGAGAGTACTATCCTGGTCTGGAATGTATTGAAACAATGATGAATGCCCAGAATTCCTTTGATTTTCTGTTTGTATTTCTCACAGTAAAAAACAGCGTTCAGGACACCCACCTATTGGAATGTTTGCAGTTAGAAATGAACAAAGAAAGTCATCCTCAATCTGGCCCAGATCCATCATTGGAACAATCCAACTATGGCCGCACTTCAATGACTGAGAACCTGAGCCTGGTTTGAGCCATCAGGCTATTGGATACATCGCAAAAATTCTGTTTGATATTGGTTATAAAAAAAAGAACTAAAGATATATAAATAACTAATAAACCCTACACCAATTTTTGTTTCAGTCCATGGAATATCACAATACATTTTCTCCAGACATATTCCACACTTTTTGTGACTTTATTTCATGCAAAAAATAACCAAACACTTTGTCTGATTACTACTTGTATCATTTTGTTGTCATTTGTCTCATAAAAGCAACGATTTACATTAACATTAGGACGTCATGGACATAAAGGGTGCGTCAGATGTGGAAAGATTTGCAGACCACCTACTGTGATGCACCTAGATCTATCAACAGTCAACGTGTTTTGTCTCCAGGGTATTCACTTCAAGTGTTTAAATGGATGTTTTCCTCGTGTTTGAGCATCATTATTCACAGAGTAAACTCGGATGTGTTGTTTCAAGCTAGCTTGTGAGCAAAAGGTGCAACTGGTATGGATTGGGTTACCATCAAAGTCACGTTCCTCCTCTGATTTTACAGTTTATTTATGTGACAGATTTATCTTGTAATGAAATGTCATTGATTTTTGTTGATTAATATTCTATATGCAAAACTTATGGTGATTTGCACAACACTAGTTCTCCTTCTGAGTCAAGTTGTGAATCATCGCAACTTGCATTGCTTTCAGGGTCATTTACTTTAAATGTATATTTTTGTAGCTACAGTGTGCTTGTACAATTGTCTAATGTTGAAGGTAGCTTTATTCAGTCAGTCTCAAGCACTAGTAAAGGGGCAATCTGCAGTGACATCCATGCAGTGACATTACATTTACTTTGTTTACAAACATTGGAGTAAACCAAACTTATATTTTGAGTTCTGATGGAGTGTGAAATTGAACTAAGCTCATTAGACATTTATTTATAAGTTATATTCTTCAAGAATCAATGGGTGTCGAACAATGGATGTAACAACTGCAGATTGCCCCTTAAATGGACAATACTTTGATCATGGAGATGGTCATGAGCTCTTTGTTGGATGCTTTTGATCATGGAGATGGTCATGAGCTCTTTGTTGGATGCTTTTGATCATGGAGATGGTCATGAGCACTTTGTTGGATGCTTTTGATCATGGAGATGGTCATGAGCTCTTTGTTGGATGCTTTTGATCATGGAGATGGTCATGAGCTCTTTGTTGGATGCTTTTGATCATGGAGATGGTCATGAGCTCTTTGTTGGATGCTTTTGATCATGGAGATGGTCATGAGCTCTTTGTTGGATGCTTTTGTAACCCCACATGTAGACATGCGTCAGAGGTGCTTTGGTGGTGACAGAGACAATGTTGAATGTATTCCTGTATGAAATTGAATTGATCCACACAGAATAGATTAGAAGGAGAAGGGCAGAGAATCCCCCACATGTAATAATCCTGAGGGCCAAGCAGTGGCATCAAGAGGAGTGACAGGACAAATCCTGGCTAAGCCTGGTTTATGTGTGTGATATTGCGAGGGGTGAAAGTGAGTGATGAGGCTAAAAATGAGAGAGAGAGAGAGAATGGAAGTAACTAAGTTTTAATGAAGAGCGAAAGACAGCAATACACAATGAAATAATAATAACACGCAAGGGTTGAACAGAAACACATGGAGTTAAATAGTGACCCTGATGACCAATGTTGAACAGGTGTGGGTCATCAGGGTGTTGCTACCATCTTCCCCCGACCGCCGGTTAGAACGCCGGCGAGGATGATCGCTGGAGAGGAGGAGGGACCGGTGCAATGTGTTTTCTACAGGTTGTATCGAGTCTGTCACTGCTCCGTTTCAGGCCACAAAATACTACCTGAATTGTTCTATTTTATACAAGGGTTCTGTTTAGTTGGCTTTGCGGTGTAGAAAAATGTCCATCATTTTCTACCTTAATTAATATTTATATAGGATAAGCAGCAATAATGCATGTTGATGCTGCCAAAGCCACAGCTTTAGTTGGTCCTGTACGAATTAATTATCCTACAACTTTGGAAGACTGGAAACAGGAGATACCTTCATTGTTGTTCCCAAAAAGTCCTGGAACATTTTTCTTAGCTACTTTTTGTAAGTCATCTGGCAGCAGCTTATCATAATGTGACAGTAGGCAGTACCTTTTGTTAATAATTCTTGTTCCTACTTGGTTTGAAATTCATACAATTTGGTATTTATATTTATATTTATTATGTGTCAGGCTCTGGCCATAGGGAGCTCTTTGGCTCCTCTAGATAGCCAGGGTCAGAGCCTGACAGATCTAGAAGGCCTAGATCTATGTTTTCCTTTTTGTGTTGAATCCCCAATTAGAGACAGCTGCGAGACGTTGTCTCTGATTGGGGATTCTATTTAAGTTGCCATATCTCACACCTGTGTGTGGGTCATTGTTAAATGTCACCGTGAGAGTAAGTGTGTTTCTCTGACATACATACATACATACATACATACATACATACATACATACATACATACATACATACATACATACATACATACATACATACATACATACATACATACATACATACATACATACATACATACATACATACATACATACATACATACATACATACATACATACATACATACATACATACATACATACATACATACATACATACGTTCTGACTGAGTTTTAGTTTATGTTAATAAAAACGATGTCGAACTATCACTGTGCTTCGCCTTGGTCTCAGGACCCGATCATGACATTATGAATCCCTATAGCAGCTACTCTTTATGGGGTCCATCAAAATTAAGGCAGTTATACATTTTAAAAACATTACAATACATTCATAGCAGATTTCACAACATATTAAGTGTGGTGGATTGTTAGTTGCTCAGTATAGGCGGGTAATTCTTGAATTGTGGTGGCATTTGCATTCCTTGACTTTGCAACCATGAAAAACACTTTAAAATGACAAATAGTTACACATATTAAAGAAAATTATTAGTTAATCACACTCTTTTAGGATGTCATGCATTTGAGGATTCTATTGATCATTTGGTGTAAATACAAATTGTCACTTTGTTACTTAATTGAAATGAAGGGAAATAACATTTTGAGCAAAATGATTAATAATATCAATTTAGTAGTGGATAAAAAAAAAATGTTTACCTTAGCTTTTAGCATTTGCGGCCTCCATTTCAGAAAATCCTCCTTTTACCAAAAATGTCTCATTGGTGTTACCGTCATTGGTGTTACCGTCATTGGTGTTACCGTCATTGGTGTTACCGTCTTTGGTGTTACTGTCATCTTTGGTGTTACCTCACCTACTGTGTTATCATAATGGTAAAAAATATGTAAAGTCATTACGCTACCATATCAATTGATTTAGAATGGGAATATTTACCTAAATACAATCTAGAAAAATGAAATTAATTTTCCAAAAATATAATGCCTAAATGCCACCGTAATTCAAGATTGACCCAGGCCCGTTGCCCAGGAGGCACCAATATGGTTGCCAGGGCATTATGGGATCTTGTCTAGGCGTATGTTTGATTGATGTCTGACTGACACAAAGTCTGTATAACTGAGATTTGTCTGTCCCTGGTACAACTTCCATGGATGTACACTGCATGCAGTCCATAGTAATTGGACAAGAAGTTCAAGAAATCCCCTTCATATAAAGTTTATTATTGACAGATATCTGCTGTGGTTTTCTACTCTGTTACAGGAAGTAGAGAATATAATGACAACATAGTCAGAATGAGTAGTATGGAGCCTGTGAACCTTTGGCCCTCTTGTTTCACAGTACACAGCACTCTACTGTGGAGCCGCATAAGAGCCTCCGGCAGCCGACCAGCCAGGGACTGTGTTCACCACAATCTAATGAGCTGTCAAGGCAGAATTTATGGTTTAACACGGGCAATTTCTAAATTAAATTCACAGCTGCATGTAAATCGTCACGGCATAAAATACAAAGCGTGAGCTGGTTTATTACAAATGGCAGGAGAGAGGGTTGGCCAAAAGATTGGCTGTCATTTGTAACAACACCACTGGATGCCAGGAGTCAGGCCCATGATAAATGTTTTTAGAGTAAAACTGTTGTCAAATATACCTACTGCTTATTGAATACATTATAATGTTTTAGGCCTTGTGTGTGTTTTTTTATGCAACTACTTACTACAAGGGGCGGCAGGTAGCCTAGTGGTTAGAGTGTTAGGCCCGTAACTGGAAGGTTGCAGGATCGAATCCCTGTAGTTCTGCCCCTGAACAAGGCAGTTAACCCACTGTTCCTAGGCTGTCATTGTAAATAAGAAGTTGTTCTTAACTGACTTGCCTAGTAAAATAAAGGTAAAAAAAACTGCAGGATGAAATATACCCTCTGAGTTCAATGCCTCATTACTTGGTGTGGAAAAAGGGTTGTGATCAGGAGAGCAAAAGTCACATGACCAGCAGTTCTTTTTAACGTAGTTGTACAATATGGAGTAGTATGTAAGTACCTTGGAGCCGCTTTACTCAGAGTAGCAAGTGCCAGCCCCCGGGACTATTTGTACATGCAGAGTTTGTGTAGAAAGTAAATAGAGATACCAATATTATACAGCCACGCAGAATCATTCCACCTTGGGAACTGACATGGCAAACTAAGGGCTCCTCTGATAAACATTGGAGTGTTATGAAACACATTCCCATATGAATCAAGACCATTTACATAATCCTGACTGAGACCCCGAAGGGCAATGTGTGTTACTGTATATATCAATACAAATAACACTAAGTATAAATCACTTTGAATTGAATCCTAATGTATGAATTTGTGTAAATCATTCAGTGGTGTCAATAAGAGATTTAAGTATAAAGTCTGAGTTTTTGTACACACATACTGTATATCATGTTCCTGTTCACACCTTTTTTTTTCCTGTAAGATGATAGATCTCAGGTTGTGTTTGCTGAATTGTAGGTGTTATATGCACAAACGCCCAGGACACTTGAATACAAGCAAAACCCTACCTATCCATAAAATATTAGTTTGAATATTAGTTTTGAATACAGACAAGGATTGTTTACACTTTGTGCTGTTTACATTTTTCAATGATTGGTAAGAGGGCTAACATCTGTCTGTTTTATGGCCTCAAGGAGGCTTCACTACAGACCCTGGTTCGAATCCAGCCCGTATCACAACCGGCCATGATTGGGAGTCTTATAGGGTGGCACACAATTGGCCCAGCGTCGTCCAGGTTTGGCCGGTGTAGGCCGTCATTGTAAATAATAATTTGTTCTTAACTGACTCGCCTAGTTAAATAAAGGTTAAATAATACAAAAAATAATAACAAAAGGCTAAAGGGGGAGATTACCTTAGCGGTAGATTTGCTACCCTTGCAGTGATCTCACTGCCAAAGGTTGTTCATTCTTCCCAAATTGGAGAGCTAGTTGTGTATGCAAGCACCATGCCGTTTATTAATGGCAATAGTCAGTTCCCAGATATGCACATCAACTTGTGTAGACTCAGGCAATGCTGCGTTCACTCCTGGGCTGTTGTACACCAAGCAGCTTCTGACAGTCTTGTTTCATATTTAATTGGACTCCTATCACGGCAGATTACAGGAGATGAACTGTTTCCTGTCTGTCTGGATGCCATACTACAATGAGGAAGAATTCTGCTTGGTGGGTGTTTCCTTTAACCTTTCAGCTATGATTTTCAAGATGTGTGTGGATAAGTGAATGGCCCTCAAAAGGCAAATATGAACTGTCTCCACAACTCTTCCAGAGGAGAGATGGAGGGGGGAAGGGCCCTCGTGCATATAGGAAGAGAGACAGTAGGCTACAGTCTGCTGTTCAGCTAATCTCCTTGAAATGATTAATACCATTATGTCGAGTGAGAAGGCTGATATCTATGGGTTTGTGGATTGTGAGTGAGTGAGTGAGTGAGTGAGTGTGTGTGTGCATGTATGTGTGTGTGCGTGCGTGTGTGTGGTATGTATGTATGTTAATTAGTGTGTGTGTGTGTGTGTGTAGTGTAGTGTAGCAAGGTCTGAATACAGCAGTAGTAAATGACAGTAGGTGGTGGAGGAGGTGCACCTTATCCAATTCCCTAGAGGCGATCACAATCATTTTAATAACCTGACCAGAATGAGGTTGAAAATTGAAAGCACGCGAATAGTGCCATAAACAATAGAAGCATACCTGACTGCTTCACATTTCATTGTCTACAGTATATTCCTGTAAACAAAGGGATATGTTTTCTATTAACTGTTGATTAGAGGCCACATCAACAGAATGAAGGCTGTGTAGGAAAGGGCAAGTATTCAGATGTAGGATCTTAATTTGAGGCAGTTTGCTACAGCAGGAAAATAATCCTGCAGCAAGAGGAAATGTGAATTATTATGTGGATTATAATTCATGGACATTGTAGGGGTTGATAAATGTTTTGCTAAGGCAAATCAATCAGTCAGTCTGAATTTTGAAGGTGGAAATTACACATTTTAGTAGCCTTTTTTTAAACTCGAATAAACTACAAGTTAGCATTTTCTGCTGTGCAGGAAATTTCTCAGCAACAAAAGAGTGACCAAATTACAATCCTACATCTGTACTAATCATGTCGTCTGAGGACACATTCTAACAGGAATGTTAAATTGTTTTGAATGACTATCATGAATAATAACGATTAAGGTAAATGATGTACAACAGCCCATCCTCGTGTTTGCAACATTGCAATTACTCGCACATTGTTCCTTAGGGTATCTCCGTGTAATAACCGTCTTAGAGGGTAAATCTATCAATTTGAACGGCAGCCAAGTAGGCATGAAGGAGAAGGAAACACATATTTATTAACACACAGACAACTACAATTGACTCGTGGTAAAGGCCCTGGAGCTTAATATGGCTATCTTGGACATTTTAATCAATATAGGCCTCTCTATCAAAGAATGTGAGCTTGAGAGAAAAGGGACAGAATTATTGTGTTGCTTTCTTGTCTTCGCCAAATGCTCCATGCTCTCTATACAATGGTACCAAGCTGAGAGAGTATTAGGGGAAAAAAAGAAACAAGATTCAAAATAGATGTCGAGCAGACAGCCATGTTGGTTGTCGAGCAGACAGCCATGTTTTGTTTGACATTCCTATTTTGGTTTTAAAGGAGATATTCATATTTGGTCAAACTTTCCAACCTGTGATATCTTTGTAGTACTTGTTAAGCTTTTTTTTAAATTTCTTATATACTGTCCCACAACAACACATTTAAACTAATAATAATAAATATATATATATATATATATACCATATAGTATACACTTTTATCTAAGGCGACTTAGTCAGTCATGCAGCCATATATTTTGTATGTGTGGCACTGGGAATCAAACCCACAAATGCCATCCTCTACCAACTAAGCCATACAGGACCACATTTTTGTTTTATCTTCGTACTGATGGAAAATAATAATAAAACGTGAACATGATTAATAGAGTAGAGCTAATAATTTCACCATCACCTAAAAATGTGATTAATTACATATTTCTAAGAATAGATATGAGGTGAATAACTTGACAATATTGCTTACCACAGACTGAAATGGGCGATTAGTAATATCTAAATCAGTGTTGTAACCACTTTGAACCCAAACCTGTTTTAAGATCCAACCATTTCATCCAAGAGAGGTACATTAGTCAATGACATTGACAGTTAAAGTTATTTTACATTAGAATTGGTCTGTTCTCTTTTCTTAGAGATCTGTTTAACTGATGCCTGTGCTTGCTTGAACGTAACATTGAAATCTTAATGAAAGGAGGAGACTATACGTATTATCAATGTCCTAGGAGTACTCTCCACACCTTGGCCTTTTAGCTGACCTACAGTAAATTAATCCTTCTGGACTGCCCACTTCCTTCTATGCTTATTGCAATTTCATAATTGCTTGTCTTACTCTTCAATTGCGAAGAAATCATCTCTTTTTTAAATTCCTTTCCTGTGATGAGACGTGTCAGCCAGGGCATTCGCTTTGACTATCAAAAAACACAAGCTGTGAAAGAAGTTTGTCTCAATTCCCATGGAGTAGATTTACTCTGATGATATTCCAAATGGGCTTGTGACTATTTTCAGTGCTGTCATTGCCTCTGGACTGGAAACCAAGCGAGAAAACACAATCTCCCATGAAGTAAATTTTCTTTTGGGGCTTTCAGTCTACTGAACATTGTAATGGGAAACATCTAAATTCATCAGTCCTGCTGTTAAGTCAATGGTTAGTAGAAACAAATGATTTGATTCCCTTGGTAATGGCCACCTGACAGTTTAGAGTTCACCCCAAGCAGTGCCATGTTCTTTTATAGGATTCCATCTGTCTTAAGAGTCACTTCTCACTGGGCACAGACATCAATTCAATGTCTATTCCACGTTGGTTCAACAACGTTGATTCATCCAGTGGCTTGGTTCTTTGGGTGTCACCTGCAGAAGTAATGTTTAATAGTTATTCTTTATATCTACTCTTGGTTGGTGATACGTAAGTGCTGGAAAATGTATACTTTGATAGTCTTTTTTTTGTATATAAATTTACACTCAATAAAGGACCACTTCAAGTTTAATATAGAGTCAAATTGTCTAGTCTCACTAATACTATGGAATAAAAAATAATGGTATTCAGACTTGGTTCCAAATGACTTTTCAGGTGAATTTTCTGAGGTATTAAGTTAATTGGGGGTTAATCCACATTTGACAATGAAGTGTTGAGGCGAGAGCGGAGGAACGTGGTGTTAATTACAGACTTGGTACTTCTATAAAGATCAAAGAGATACTGTACTGTTTAAAAAAACATCTAACCAAGCTTGCAATAATTAATAAAAACATCTAACCAAGCTTGTAATAATGAGTCGTTTTTACATTCCTATCTGCTCCTTTGTAGAAGACAGAGAGGGCCCTGGTCATTCAAATTTGCACAATACAGCACATTCCAATTAAGCTTAACACATCTGTTGGAGTAGAGGGGGAAAGCTGCAAAATCAGCCTCCAAAATAGGAGTTTAGTATGGGCAACCTGTCTTCAGGAATCAATGGCAGGATAGAACATTGTGATACAATGATAGCAGAATTATATAACAGGCTACTTTTGAGGTTGGCCTACGTATACATTTGTTGTAGGATGTCTATAGTAGACCTTTCACAACATCATGGACACTTCATATCTCCACCCTGAATGTAGCATGCCATTTGTGGCACTGCTGTGGAATGTAATTTATAGCATGTTATTTATTGACTGTATGTTTGTTTATTTCCCATGTGTAACTGTTGTTTTTTTTGTCGCACTGCCTTGCTTTGTCTTGGCCAGGTCGCAGTTGCAAATGAGAACTTGTTCTCAACTGACCTACCTGGTTAAATAAAGGTGAAATAAAATAAAAATGTTTTGAATGGAAATTATCATCAATTCAGCAGCTCAGAATAACCCATAACCCCCCTGGCCACCCCGGAGCTTAGTCAATATTCTTTTTGTTCCATACCGTGAGCAATTATTGAATTATATAAACCAACAAACTAATACCATGTTCAATGCGTGTCATTTGCTCTTGTGTAACCAGGTTCTCGAGCTCCCAAGTGGCGCAGCAGTCTAAGGCACTGCATCTCAGTGCAAGAGGCATTACTACAGTCCCTGGTTTGTATCCAGGCTGTATCACACCCGGCCGTGGTTGGGAGTCACATAGGGCGGCGCACAATTGGCACAGTGTCGTACAGGTTTGGCCGGGGTAGGCTGTCATTGTAAATAAGAATTTGTTCTTATCTGACTTGCCTCGTTAAATAAATAAAATTCTCAGTCAGCTCCACTGATTGACAGGTTGTGCCACAGATCACTCTGGTGCCATAGCTCACTACATCCTCTCTCCTGTCACGGCAAGGGATCAGTGTCACTCTGCCACCCATCTCATATTCAGTGGGAGAAATGTTGGGGTTTCTGGGATTTTCAGCTGAATGCCTGAGTGTCTCCGAACATAAGCCTGAGTTAATTGGCTGGACTGCCACGTCTCCAGCTGCAATATACTGCTCCCCCTTTTCTTCGGTCTGCACTGTGTGTGAGCGCCTGCTGGTACTAGAGTAAATGGACCTGCTTTGGTTCCTCTCAGATGCTTGTTTTCCAAAAACGCTGCTTGATGAGACTCCTGCCTTTGAGAAGCGTTGGAGGGCGCCGTTCGTCCTTGTCCCCCCACATGAGCTCACTTTTACTTCACCTCTTGAGGGGACTGTTTGTCTCCCCACAACTAATCTGCTCCTCTTGAGTTTCAGGGACTGTTTGTCTCCCCACAACTAATCTGCTCCTCTTGAGTTTCAGGGACTGTTTGTCTCCCCACAACTAATCTGCTCCTCTTGAGTTTCAGGGACTGTTTGTCTCCCCACAACTAATCTGCTCCTCTTGAGTTTCAGGGACTGTTTGCTAAAACCCCAGCTCAGTGTTGATGTGGGATTATTTAGGGAGATAATGTCCAGGTAGGCTGGAGTGCCAAAATATTTAAACAAAAATAAACACCTTTTGAACCCAGGTCTGATAAAATCTGATCCTACACTTAATTTAATTCAATCACACTAGAATTTTGAGTGAAATGTTGAGCAATCAGGTGACAGACACATTGATACAGAGCGTTTCACACTGAAAACAGACTCTAATTGATGCTTTGTAACCTCTGACCTTTCTAAGGTACTTCATGTGCTTTGGTAGCTAGACAAAGAAAGCCACTGTGAAATATGCGTTCAGGAGGAGATACATGAGGCAATATTAGCAGGGAAAACGCAAATTGAATTGAGTTGCACTGATCAGCTCTGTAATCGAGAGAGATAAATGTCAGAAGGAAATCTGGGAATTGTCCAACGATTAATGATGTTCAACTCACTCCTGCTGTTGTAAAATCCCAGATGCTCTTCTGATGGATATCTAAGTTATACTGTATATATTTACAAGACTTAACTTTTCTAAAAACCTATAAAATTCCATGCATTATAGACCATTTTCAATACCTCGTGGATGTTAGTAGAACAGTGTATTTGCTCTTTCAAAGGAAGTTTCTACATTTGATTTACTAAAGCAATAGCTCCACTGTTTAGCAGAACGAATAGCGCTTTCAGGAGTTCGGCACAACTCGTATGACAATATACCATACCAGTATGAGTAGTGACGGAGAAGGAAATGTCTGCACTGAAAGCATGTTCACATAGAGAACAATTACACCTGGTGAGATTATTAGATGCTAGATATGACAGGGGGCGGAGTAAGGATTTGATCGCTGACCGCCAGAGTAACAATTTCAGTGGAATTATTTGAATGAACATTCCAAAATGTTACGGTGAAACATCAAACAGCTACTTTTTTGTGAGGATTACTGTGGCTTTTTAGCGAAAATATTCAAACAGAAAACGACTTAGCTATTCCTACTAAATATAGTAGAACGTCTACATGGCCACACGAAACAGACACTTAAGTTCACCGCACAATACCTCCTCAGACAGTTAGCTAACGTTAGCGAACGGTCACTGCTAACACAAAACAAATGGAATATGTTAGCTAACGTCAGTCAACATTCGCAAGCTATTTCCCTTGTTGCACGCACCTCAGGTCTTGGAATGAGAAACTGACAAGGATAGTCACATGAAAGGAGACACAGAATGAAAGGGAATTTTAAAGGAATGATAAGCAAGCAGTTATACCAACGGGGTGGGGGTAGCTGGGTTAGAGGGTTTAGATTTAATTTTCAGTTTGAAGTACAACGGAAAAATCCTACTTTTGCAGAGAGCAAGATCAAGGAATTAGAGCCACACCAGATTGTCATATGTGTTTACATATCTGGTATGTAAAGGAGAGGGGGTTATTTACTTTTGATTGGAGGGTACATGATTAAATGATCTTTTGATTGGAGGGTACATGATTAAATGATCTTTTGATTGGAGGGTACATGATTAAATGATCTTTTGATTGGAGGGTACATGATTAAATTATATTCTGATTGGAGGGTACATGATTAAATGATCTTTTGATTGGAGGGTACATGATTAAATGATCTTTTGATTGGAGGGTACATGATTAAATGATCTTTTGATTGGAGGGTACATGATTAAATGATCTTTTGATTGGAGGGTACATGATTAAATGATCTTTTGATTGGAGGGTACATGATTAAATTATATTCTGATTGGAGGGTACATGATTAAATGATCTTTTGATTGGAGGGTACATGATTAAATGATCTTTTGATTGGAGGGTACATGATTAAATGATCTTTTGATTGGAGGGTACATGATTAAATGATCTTCTTCCTCCTAATAAAGTCTGCTATTGAAGCTACATTAGTTTAAACCAGCAGAAGGATGAGCAGAACTGCACTGTCCTTATTTAATAAATATTACCCCCTTTCACAGAAAAAGCGGAGGCGTACAATGATTGTGCTGGTGGTTTATCCCTAAAAATATGTAAAATCATGACCGATCATACCCGGTGGTGCTGGAGAATGTGGGGCACAGACAGACAGACAGACTTATGCAGGCCATGTGTGTGTGTGATTCAGGCATGACTCACTCTACTACCACCTTGCTGTGTTGTGTGGCTCTGCAGAACACTGTACAGATGTAGGACCTTAATTTGACCAGTATTGTCAAAGCAAAATAATCCTGCTGCAACAGGATTTTTACGTTTAGTCCATAACGTTGCTTGATCGGTGGTTAGACTATTACAGTCAGGGGCGCCGTATGGGGGGGGAAAGTTAGGATGATTCTAAGGGCCTGTGACTGACAGGGGCCCTAAAAATATTATTCCAGCATTAGGTAAAAACATTTTGGAGCCCAATGTTATATATTTTCATGGGGCCCAAAATCCCTGGAGGCTCCCCTGATTACAGTGCATTGGGAAAGTTTTCAGACCCCTTCACCTTTTCTACATTTTGTTATGTTACAGCCTTATTCTAAAATTGATTGATTTTTGCCATCATCAATCAACACACAATACCCCATAATGTTGTCCTGTTGGAAGGTGAACCTTTACCCCAGTCTGAGGTCCTGAGCACTCTGGAGCAGGTTTTCATGAAGGATCTCTCTGTACTTTGCTCCGTTTCTCTTTCCCTCGATCCTGACTAGTCTCGCAGTCCCTAATGCTGAAAAACATCCCCACAGCATGATGCTGCCACCACCATGCTTCACCGTAGGGATGATATTGGCCAGGTGATGAGCGATGCCTGGTTTCCTCCAAAGAGTTCAATCTTGGTTTCATCAGAGCAGAGAATCTTGTTTTTCATGGTCTGAGAGTCCATTAGGTGACTCTACCATAAAGGCCTGATTGGTGCTGCAGTGATGGTTGTCCTTCTTGAAGGTTCTCCCATCTCCACAGCGGAACTCTGAAGCTCTGTCAGAGTGACCATCGGGTTCTTGGTCACCTCCCTGACCAAGGCCCTTCTCCCTTGATTGCTCAGTCTTGGTGGTTCTAAACTTCTTCCATTTAAGAATGATGAAGACCATGGTGTTCTTGGGGAACTTCAATAATGCCAAATTTTTGTAGTACCCTTCCTCAGATCTGTGCCTCAACACAATCCTGTCTCGGAGCTCTACGGACACTTCCTTTGACCTCATGGCTTGGTTTTTGCTGTGGGACCTTATATAGACAGGTGTGTGCCTTTCCAAATCATTACCAATCAATTGAATTTATCACAGGTGGACTCCAATCAAGTTGTTGAAACATCTCAAGGATGATAAATGGAAACAGGATGCAGCTGAGCTCAATTTCAAGTCTTATAGCAAATGGTCTGAATACTTATGTAAATGTTATGTTTATTTTTTTATACATTTGCAAAAATTTTGAATAACCTGTTTTCACTTTGTTATTATGGGGTATTGTGTGTAGACTGATGAGGATATGTATTTATTTAATACATTTTAGAATAAGGCTGTATTTAACAACATTTTGAAAAAGTGAAGGGGTCTGAAGACTTTCCGAATGCTTTGTAGCTGGCCAAAAGAAGGTTACATGAAAAGTGAAATACTGTTAATATAACCGTGTGTTAGCGTGGGTTTTCAGTGAATTTATGTAAATCACGAAGCTCATCTGCATATTCTCAGCAACAAAAGACTAATCAAATTCAGATCCTACATCTGTAGGTGACCCGACCTATTGATGTCTATCTGAATCCAAGAAATAAGGAAGGAGCACAGAAGGGGGCTATGGCCATGGACGGGCTCCCAGTCTGTTGTGAGAGGTACTTCACACACAGAAGAGGATCTTGGACGAGTGGTCTATGTTCCACATGGTTACTATGATACTGGACTCTAGCCATGCAGAGAAGACTGAGAGGACGACATGGATGTGAGATGAAAACAAGCTGGGGAAGAAGGACATGGAGGTGATGGATGTTCTTTTCATTTTTCAAACGTCATAGGCTTTTTTTAAATAATTTTTTTATTACACGTATAGGATACAGTTGCCATGGAAATATCCTTTACGTAGTTTCATTGTAAGGTTTTCATTCTGTAATGTTGTGTGATTCATTACTTCATCATCCTGTGTGGCTCAGAGCATGGCGCTTGCAACGCCAGGGGTTGTGAGTTTGATTCCCAGGGGGGACCAGTATGAAAATGTATGCGCTCACTAGTGTAAGTCTCTTGTCTACTAAATGTATCATATGTGAAGCCATTAATCATTGAATATAGATGTGCGGAGTTGAAGAGCTGAACTAAAATAGCCAAGTCAGTCCCTACAGTATACAGATGTAGTTTTGTATACTAGTAAATTGATATGACATTCAACGGTTTGGGGAAAATCTAAATATCAGTGGCATTGAGATAGAGCACCAGGTAACCGTACCCGGTCTGGAAAAAATGTGATGTTTAAATGGACCTTGTATAATTCAATTAATCTTCAGAAGGGTAAACTTCAGCTGAAATGGGCCCACCAGAACTGGCACTTTAGGGCATAACCCTATATGGAGAGTATACAATTGTAAAATCTGTTTCTCAAGATTGTCTCAATTACCAACACACCCTTGAAAAATGTGTAGTCAAATGTGTAGTCATGTCAAATGTGTAGTCAAATGTGTAGTCATGTCAATGTGTAGTCATGTCAATGTGTAGTCATGTCAATGTGTAGTCATGTCAATGTGTAGTCATGTCAATGTGTAGTCATGTCAATGTGTAGTCATGTCAATGTGTAGTCATGTCAATGTGTAGTCATGTCAATGTGTAGTCATGTCAAATGTGTAGTCATGTCAAATGTGTAGTCAAATGTGTAGTCATGTCAAAGTGTAGTCATGTCAAAGTGTAGTCTTGTCAAATGTGTAGTCATGTCAAATGTGTAGTCATGTCAATGTGTAGTCATGTCAATGTGTAGTCATGTCAATGTGTAGTCATGTCAATGTGTAGTCATGTCAATGTGTAGTCATGTCAATGTGTAGTCATGTCAATGTGTAGTCATGTCAATGTGTAGTCATGTCAATGTGTAGTCATGTCAATGTGTAGTCATGTCAATGTGTAGTCATGTCAAAGTGTAGTCATGTCAAATGTGTAGTCATGTAAATGTTGTAGCAAGTTTAGGGGTGTGGGGTTTCCACGTCATCAAGCTCAATAACAAACAGACACAAACAGCGTAATTTCAATGTAGTTGGGAATTTATTAGGGAAATAAGTCCCTAGGTGGGAAAGGAAAAGGGGGGGGGGGGGTTTAGCTACCAGTCCACAGTTCGTTGTCGATGTCCATTAATTCAAGGGTAAATCCACAGCACGGTTCTCAGCCAGTCCAATTCAGTACACAGGGTTAAATCCTCCTTCCTAGTTATACAGCTCACCACTTAACTTGTGGTGAGCTGTATCTCTCTCTCTCTCTCTCTCTCTCTCTCTCTCTCTCTCTCTCTCTCTCTCTCTCTCTCTCTCTCTCTCTCTCTCTCTCTCTCTCTCTCTCTCTCTCTCTCTCTCTCTCTCTCTCTCTCTCTCTCTCTCTCTCTCTCTCTCTCTCTCTCTCTCTCTCTCTCTCTCTCTCCTAGTCTGCTTCCCTTCTTATCCACAAACACTCAATCACTTAATGATTCACACCTTCTCGTTAGTGCAGGAAGTCCCTATAAGGCTCGGGGGTCATGTAAATGTGTAGTCATGTAAAATGTGTAGTCATGTAAAATGTGTAGTCATGTAAATGTGTAGTCAAATGTGTAGTCATGTAAAATGTGTAGTCATGTAAAATGTGTAGTCATGTAAATGTGTAGTCAAATGTGTAGTCATGTTAAATGTGTAGTCATGTAAATGTGTAGTCATGTAAAGTGTGTAGTCATGTAAATGTGTAGTCATGTAAAATGTGTAGTAATGTAAAATGTGTAGTCATGTAAAATGTGCAGTCATGTAAATGTGTAGTCATGTAAATGTGTAGTCATGTAAAATGTGTAGTCATGTAAAATGTGTAGTCATGTAAATGTGTAGTCATGTAAATGTGTAGTCATGTAAATGTGTAGTCATGTAAATGTTTAGTCATGTAAATGTGTAGTCATGTAAAATGTGTAGTCATGTAAATGTGTAGTCATGTAAATGTTTAGTCATGTAAATGTGTAGTCATGTAAATGTGTAGTCATGTAAAATGTGTAGTCATGTAAATGTGTAGTCAAATGTGTAGTCATGTTAAATGTGTAGTCATGTAAATGTGTAGTCATGTAAATGTGTAGTCATGTAAAATGTGTAGTCATGTAAATGTGTAGTCATGTAAATGTTTAGTCATGTAAATGTGTAGTCATGTAAATGTGTAGTAATGTAAAATGTGTAGTCATGTAAATGTGTAGTCAAATGTGTAGTCATGTAAAATGTGTAGTCATGTAAAATGTGTAGTCATGTAAATGTCATGTAAATGTGTAGTCATGTAAATGTGTAGTCATGTAAATGTTTAGTCATGTAAATGTGTAGTCATGTAAAATGTGTAGTCATGTAAATGTGTAGTCATGTAAATGTTTAGTCATGTAAATGTGTAGTCATGTAAATGTGTAGTAATGTAAAATGTGTAGTCATGTAAATGTGTAGTCAAATGTGTAGTCATGTAAAATGTGTAGTCATGTAAAATGTGTAGTCATGTAAATGTGTAGTCAAATGTGTAGTCATGTTAAATGTGTAGTCATGTAAATGTGTAGTCATGTAAAGTGTGTAGTCATGTAAATGTGTAGTCATGTAAAATGTGTAGTAATGTAAAATGTGTAGTCATGTAAAATGTGCAGTCATGTAAATGTGTAGTCATGTAAATGTGTAGTCATGTAAATGTGTAGTCATGTAAATGTTTAGTCATGTAAATGTGTAGTCATGTAAATGTGTAGTCATGTAAATGTTTAGTCATGTAAATGTGTAGTCATGTAAATGTGTAGTCATGTAAAATGTTTAGTCATGTAAATGTGTAGTCATGTAAATGTGTAGTCATGTAAAATGTTTAGTCATGTAAATGTGTAGTCATGTAAATGTGTAGTCATGTAAATGTGTAGTCATGTAAATGTGTAGTCATGTAAAATGTTTAGTCATGTAAATGTGTAGTCATGTAAAATGTGTAGTCATGTAAATGTTTAGTCATGTAAATGTGTAGTCATGTAAATGTGTAGTCATGTAAAATGTGTAGTCATGTAAATGTGTAGTCATGTAAAATGTGTAGTCATGTAAAATGTTTAGTCATGTAAATGTGTAGTCATGTAAATGTGTAGTCATGTAAATGTGTAGTCATGTAAATGTGTAGTCATGTAAATGTGTAGTCATGTAAAATGCAGAACTGTTAAGAGCACATTTGGAGGCAGATGAAGACTAAAGTGGGAATGTACATTTCCACTGATAAACCACCTAAGACTTATAATGCTTGATAAGAACAACTGTAAACTTAAAGTATGGTTCAAATCACTTCCGTAGGCAAACATGAATAGGAACCAATAATGGCTGCCGTACTAACATGTAACCTGTTACATTTTGTTTCACTCTGTATGGATGGACATCTTCTTTTGTTTCAACCAAACAGCGGATATTTTCTAAAATGTGCCATTCAGTTGTCTTTTCCTTTGTTTTGTGCAAAGATTATGCTCAAGTCATGCGCAAACAAAGCAAACAAAAGTCCTAAAGCCTATTGGCATCTGGCATGCGTTTTAGAGGCAATGTTCCTGATGTTAATGTGAATAAGTGCAAGACTGTGTGTGTGTGTGTGTGTGTGTGTGTGTGTGTGTATCAGACTGTGCACATGAGGGTTTAACCAGCAAATTCATCAAATTACACAAAGTGAAAACTATAATGGTTTAAGGATGGGGGGAAAGGGCTATTCATAGGAGCTTCTGGTGCTAACTGCCTCTGAATCTGCTGCAGATTACAGACATCTTTTCCCACTCACTGTGTGGCAGTAGATGGTTTTCTGCTGCAGAGGAGGAGACAGAAATGAAGGCACTGTAGATAAATCCGCATTTTTTATGCATGTTCCCAGATAAAGGACTGTGTTCCTGTTTTTTTCTTTCATTTCTCCTCTCTCTCCACTCTTCACTAGCTCCTGTAACAGATAAGAAAATATGCCTGTTCTTGCATGCTCTTTATAACCAACAAGAGTCTGAGTTAATGAGGGTACATTTTGACAAGGTGGCTGTAGTGTTCATGCCTCTTGCTAGGCACAACTCCTTTTAGCTCCCAGCGTTGGTTTGGTTCTGGTTGTTGTGTTTCTTGGCATTTATGATAGTTGTCCCTTGCACCCATGGAAACATTTGACTATTGTGTATATAAAATGCACTACAAACTCTTGACAAGCCAGCCATCTTTTGCGTATTACGCACTGTAAATAAGATGCCATAAATGGGATTGAGAAATGCATGACTGTCTGTGACCCCATCCCTCACTGAAACTCTACGATAATACTCTCCAAAAGAGCAGCCTGGAGGAACCTAATAGTGACAGGGGGTATACCCTTGAGACTCTTTACATTATCGTTTCATATTGATGTACATATGCTTGTTTGGTGCAGACATCGTTTACCACATCCCCAAAGCTTTCTTGCTTTGACTGAGCAGACTGTCAGGCAACACCCAGGCATAGACTTTTGGGACCTTGTCCAACTTGCTGGAGTGCACAAAGCATGGCTGTGCATCTCCTACTGTAGCTGGCAACTATGCACAGACGGTAACTGCCGGGCCCATGTTTTTCTGTCTGGTCTTGTCAGCCGAGGTAATTCACGGTGATAGTGTAAGCAACATACTGAATAACTATTGCTATAGTGAGTAGAACAAGCTGCAGTAGGTGGTCAAATCAGCAGCAAGCACAGTAAAGAGACATATTGGTTAGAGTTATCATACAGCCATGTTTTCAGTTCACCGTCTTCTTCTAGTCTCTATGGAAGGAATACAATGGCATCACCATGTACACTCCATTGTGGTTTTATTGACATTTTCCATGGCATGGCCTATTCCTTTTTTTGTCAACTTAGTGGCTGCCACTAAAATAAAATAGATTTGTCACATGCTTCGTAAACGACAGGTGTAGACTAACAGTGAAATGCTTACTTACGGGTCCTTTTACAACAACGCAGAGTTAAAGATATAGCCATATGAATTAGAACATGAGGCATCTCTCAGATTCGGAGAGATGATGTCCTTGTCCTCCGCACTGACTCATTCCTCTGGTGCCTCTCACTCACACTCACTAACATCGTCTTGACACGCAGTGTCAGGGAGGAATGACTCACGTTTATCTTAAAGCGAAGCGACAATAAAATCTCAGGCTTCGGGTATGAGGGAGAGGGAGTACTGAGCAGCAGTGTGAGTCTGCCTTACCTCACATAACGCCTCCAACGATCTGTCCTAACACTTTAATCAAACTCACTGCCTGGATGTGACATGTCAACGTCTGTGCCTGGCCATAGGCCTGCTGGTAGTTTATGCAGTCCTACTTCTTATTCCGAACTGCACCTCGTTGGAGGAAGTGCTTAAGGAAGGAGCAATAGCAAATAATTTTTGGGTAACAATTAAGTACCTTACTGTGACTTTTTTTCTCAATTCAAATCGTCAAAAATAAACCAAAGTAGCTTTTTTAAGTTGGTAATATTGTGGCTTCCATCGGTGTAATTGTCAGCATCATTCACAATCACCCATTTATATTTTTTAGGTATTTTCCTTTATTATATTCATACTGGTCCCCCATGGGAATCAAACCCACAACCCTGGCAATTCACAAGCCATGCTCTACTAGCTGAGCTACACGGGACTACTCCCTTAATTGGAGTAAACTAACAGACAACAACTCTTACATCCTGACCAAGCACATAACGCGAGCGATGCAAAATAAATGTACACATACATGTTATTCAATCATTGCATCCACACTGCTCGCGTGTCTCAACGAGTGTCTGCGTAGCCAGGCGCTAAAATAGAACTTGGTTCTTTTTGTGACACTTGACGGGCTGCAAGTCCCGCCTCTCCCATCTCCTCATTGGTTTTTAGGAGCATGTACCCACACATATACCCTGCAAGTCCAAAGAAGATGGAGAAGCCTGAAGGAGGAGAGATTACTAGAAAGAAACTCAGTTTCCCCTTTTATCTGTGGATTAATTGTCAGAGTAGAGGTCCTTGTGCATTTCAGGTAAAATAACAATCCAATGTTTATATCCCAGGACAAATTAGCTAGCAACAGCAAGCTAGCTAGCTAGTAAATTGCCATGAATGTTTAATGCTTTTCGACCTGTCCCCAAATTAATATAGTTTGTTCAGAATTTGTTTTGATATTCCAACCTGCGTGTCCTGACCGCGTCTGGTGTGGGTGGACAAAAATCAACATGCGTGCGATGTTTGTTTTTAGTCCCAAAAATTGCTTCTTATCATTGAGCAATTTCTCGAGCAAGTATTTTGCTAGCACTGTCTGGAGTGTGGAGGGGAAAACTGAAGACTAGCTGTTATTGGCCGAGAGGTTTGGAACTCTCTTTCTTATTGATCTTTTAACACATGTACAACCTGGTGATATCACCAGGCAGTCCAAAACTTCATCCCACCAAAACAGGTTGAAATTGGCATTATCATAATGATCATAATTTGATAATGGCATTATCATCATTTTAACATGTTTACGCGGTTATTCCAACCTCATAGTGTGGAAATATATATAAAACACAGGAAAATCAAATATTTTTGACTGCACTGGGCCTTTTAGCTTGATTGCATTTGAATGTCAAATGGGCTGTCTTGACTCCCAGATTCTGTGTTGCTAGGACAGCACACTGTGCACAGTAGAAGCAAGTTTCTTATGACGTATGTATTGTATTATAGTTTTTCTCGATTACTTAAACACAAAAACTAGTTCCTGTAGCACAAAAACCCATACCCTTACGTCATTCCCAAAAACACACACACATTTCCCATAACCGTAAACACTATTCACCTGTTTCCACACGTTCCAACTCTTTCTGCAAAACCTTACAAAAAAGTGGCCAAATAAATCGTTCATTGCACTATATATTCATTCAGCAAACACATGCTCTCAATATAATTAACTCAAGTCATCACAACCTAAACTCAAAGAGCACACCTTTCTCCATGTGCTAACACTAAGCCTCAAAATTGTTAACACACCAATCAGAATTGCAGGATCAATAAATAGGGCCTAGAGGCATGTCCATGTGTTTTGGAACAATGGATCCTAACAATGCAGAAGTTGCAAGACAACAGAGAGGAAGAGGACGAGGAAGAGGACGAGGATGAGGATGAGGATGACAACAACAACAAAGACAAGTAATCTCAGATTAAATCCGTGCCACCCTAGTTCACCACCCTAGTTCACCACCCTAGTTCACCCCAGTTCACTACCCTAGTTCATATAGACAGAATCTCCACTTTGTTCTCAGTGTAGTTTTTACCACAGTATTGGATGACTATAGGTCAGTAATGGTCAAATTAAATTTTCCCAGAACTGAGAGGCGGCCATCTATTGGAGGTAGGCGGAGACTTCTCACAGCTGAGCAGGAGACTGCCCTGGTGAATATGGTGATTGCCAATAATGCCATCCGTTTGAGGGAAATTCAAACCCAAATAGTTGAAGACCAGGTAGTCTTCCAAGGAATTGACACCATCAGCATTTCCACCATTGACCGGATCGTTCAGAAGAACCACATAAGAACAAAGCAGCTGTACCTTGTGCCTTTTGAAAGGAATTCAAACAGAGTTAAGGAGCAATGATTCCAATATGTGCAGGTAATTGCTATACTGTACAGAATGTTGACAGTATGTAGAGTATGGCCCATCTCTCCAGTATATCAATAGTACTGTATAGTAATGTGTTACAGTAACTGCAGTACACAATCTTTCATTCCAGTACAGTAGTATACTACAGTACTGTATTTGTAGAACAGTAAAACGTTTTTTTTTTTTTTTTTTTTTTTACTTCTGTAGAGAATCTTTGAGCTGGATGCCATGGCTGACCCACAGGGGTACATCTTTATCGATGAGGCAGGGTTCAACCTAACAAAAAGGTGCAAAAGGGGGCGCAACATCATTGGTCACCGTGCCATCATACAACTTCCTGGCCAGAGGGGGGGCAACATCACCCTATGTGCAGCCATCAGCAATCGTGGCGTCCTTCTCCGCCATGTCAAAGTGGGCCCATACAACACGGCACAACTCCATCAATTTCTAGATCAGCCGCACAATCACATTCTTCGACAGGATGGGGAGCCAGGGCAACCAGAGCAAGCCCAATGTGTTGTCATTTGGGATAACGTGAGTTTACATCGGGCTGCTCTGGTTCGCGCCAGGTTCACCGTTCTTTTTTTGCCAGCATATTCCCGAATTCTGAATCCGCCTGAGAGTGTATGACCACAACCCCTATGCACAGCAAAACCTCCTGGAGGCAATGGTGGACGCCTGTGGTGATGTGTCTGTGGAGTCCATACAGGGTTTTCTAAGGCACAGAAGGGCATTTTTCCCACGCTGCCTGGCAAGAGCAAACATAATGTGTGACGTTGATGAGATATTATGGCCTGACCCAGACCTGAGATGAGATGGTGAGAACGATGATGCTGATGCTGGTGCTGATGCTAATGCTATTGTTGATGCTGGTGCTGATGTTGATGCTGATGTTGATGCTGGTGCTGGTGCTGATGTTGATGCTGATGCTGATGCTGAGTAACCTGTACATTTGCTGCATTTTGTCAGTGTGACATTTCAAAGGTCAGGTTTTTTACCAAAACAGCATATATGTAAGAGGTGTTTATTACAGAGTACTGTTTTCTCTCGCCAGGGTTTTCCTCCTGAAAGGGTTCTCTGGATAGTCAGTGCTGTGATTTTACAAAGTTCCAAATTATTTATCTGAAAACCTATTCTAAACATGTTGGTAGCAGTGTTTTGAATTAATCCCTCCAGTATATAACAAACAGTCATGTAGTCTGTGTTTGTGTGTGTTGTCTGAGGGCAAAGTTTGTATTAGGACCCAGAAGTTAGATGTTTGTACTGTTGGATGTGAGTTTTTTAAATTGTGTGAAGATTTGAGAAAATTGTGAGTTGTTCCAGGAATTGTGTCTAAGCAATTGAGAAAAACTGTAGTGTGCATGTATTAGAATGCGTATTATCTCACAGATCTTGGGAAGACTTTTTATTAGAGGTACCTTTTCATCTTTGGTGTGTGTTTATACAGAGTACAGGTGTAGAATACAATTCATTTGACATTTTTGTAGGGGTTGATGCATTTTTCGTTTTCAAAGTGGAAATTACAAACTTCAGAAGCCTTTTTAAACCTCAAATACATCACACGTTTTAAACATACTGCATTCTCCTGCAACAGGGTGATCAAATTAAGATCCTACATCTGTACAGAGTTCTTTTCCCAGATCCGTATGGCATAAGGACTGAATTCATGTGCCATCTGTTTTATGAATTAAGCAAACCCTTACAACAATGCCACAGAGTCCATATGAGCTGCGGTTGATGAAGACGGCAGTAAAAACAGACAATATTATGGTCATAAAATGGACAATAAAGTTTTCAACACCACTGCCACATACAGTATAAGTAATCAGACACAAAAGTTCTCTAGCACTATACTGTATGCTAAGTGTCAACACTCCCATACACCAGTAAAGGATAGTGAAGGCTAATCAACTCAAAATTCACTACTCCTCAGGATTTTGTAGGTTACCGATTTTAAAACAGTTCCACAAAAGGATGGGTCTCTCTGTAAACTTATTTTTCCTCGGAAGGGTTTGTTTTATTTGCTCTCTTGTGTATCCCCTGTGTGCAGAATGCATATAGGAAAAAAGTGTCCTTAACTGTCATGTGTTGAAAAACAGCCTTGGTGATGTTAATCGAAATTGACATTCAGAGGACAGGAACGCTGAGAGAAAATATGCATGCAAATTAAGTCTTGCGCTGTAACCCTTTTTCATACTGTATCCAAACACCTGCTATTGGGTCTACTCATGTAGAGAGCATTCAGATGGTATTCAGGCTCATTGACTTTTTCCACATTTTGTTACGTTACACACAGTACCCAAAATGACAAAGCAAAAACAGGTTTTTAGAAATAAAAAAATTAAAAACGGTTCAGACCCTTTACTCAGTACTTTGTTGAAGCACATTTGGCAGCGATTACAGCCTAGAGTCATCTTTGGTATGACGCTACAACCTTGGCACGCATGTATTTGGGGAGTTTCTCCCATTCTTCACTGCAGATCCTCTCAAGCTCTGTCAGGTTGGATGGGGAGCGTCGCTGCACACCTATTTTTAGGTCTCTCCAGAGATGTTCGATCGGATTCAAGTCCGGGCTCTGGCTGGGCCAGTCAAGGACATTCAGAGACTCCTGCGTTGTCTTGGCTGTGTGCTTAGGGTCGTTGTCCTGTTGGAAGTTGAACCTTCGCCCCAGTCTGAGGTCCTGAGCGCTCTGGAGCAGGTTTTCATGAAGGATCTCTCTGTACTTCATCCTTTCCTCAATCTTGACTAGTCTCCCAGTCTAGCATGATGCTGCCACCACCATGTTTCACCGTTGGTATGGTGCCAAGTTTCCTCGAGACTTGACCCTTGGCATTCAGGCCAAATAGTTCAATCTTGGTTTCATCAGACCAGAGATTCTTGTTTTCATGGTCTAAGAGTCCTTTAGGTGCCTTTTGGCAAACTCCAAGTGGGCTGTCATGTACCTTTTACTGAGGAGTGGCTTCCGTATGGCCACTTACCATAAAGGCCTGATTAGTTGAGTGCTGCAGAGATGGTTGTCCTTCTGATAGGTTCTCCCATATCCACAGAGGTAGTCTAGAGCTCTGTCAGAGTGACTACCGGGTTCTTGGTCACCTCCCTGACCAAGGCCCTTCCCCCTAATGGCTCAGTTTGGCTGAGTGGCCAGCTCTAGGTGGTTCCAAACTTCTTCCATTCAAGAATGATGGCGGCCACTGTGTTCTTGGGGACTTCAATGCTGCAGAATTGTTTTGGTACCCTTTCCCAGATCTGTGATTCAACACAATCCTGTCTCGGAGCTCAACGGACAATTCCTTTGACCTCATGGCTTTGTTTTTGCTGTGGGACCTTATATAGACAGAAATCATTTCCAAATCATGTCCAATCAATTGATTTTACCACAGGTGGACTCTAATCAAGTTCAATGGAAACAGGATGCACCTGAGCTAAATGTTGAGTCTCATAGCAAAGGGTCTGAATACTTATGTAAATAAGGTATTTCTGTTTAAAATTATTTTTTTCGCTTTGTCATTAGGGGGTATTGTGTGTAGATTGATGAGGATTTTAAAAAAAAAATCAGAATAAGGCTGTAATGTAACAAAATGAGAAAAAAGTAAAGGGTTCTGAAAACTTTCCGAATGCTCTGTATACAGGCCACCAATGCATTGGGCAAACAGAATCATCAGCGTGACCAAAGGATGCCAGAGAATCTAACATGATTTGTTTGATCAATGCATAATTCAATATAATAGTGTGTCAAGCCTTCGGTCACAGTAAACCTGGAACTTAATTAAAAAAAATAATTGCATTGATTTAAGTGTAATTAAGTGTATTTCCTGTAATCACTGGACTGCACGGTTCTGTACAGAGCAGTAAAAAAAAAAAAAAAAAAAAAAAAGAAGTGCAGTTTTATGCTTAACTGAAGCGTACTAACAAAACTATATTCATCCCGCCTTTAGGAGAACAATAACAGCTGTGAACTGTCATATTATGTTAGGTTTAGGCACAACAGTATGGTGGTGTAGCCTAGTTCCTAAAGAGATAGCAGATAAACACAACAGGGTGAATGAACCCCACTTTGTGCAGTGGGAAAGCATTTGTACTGTGTATTTCCATAGTAAGTGGTAAAGCTACAACTGTAAAAATATAATGTCACTCTTGATCACGGTCAGGACAGAGACGTTGGGGAAAAAACTTCAACTTGCGGTCGTCGACTCGGCTAGAGGGTAGATGAATAAAAGATAATGACAGTAAACTATAAAATGAACAACAGTAAAGTGTAAAAGAGAACAACAGTAAAGTGTAAAAGAGAACAACAGTAAAGTGTAAAAGAGAACAACAGTAAAGTGTAAAAGAGAACAACAGTAAAATGTAAAAGAGAACAACAGTAAAGTGTAAAAGAGAACAACAGTAAAGTGTAAAAGAGAACAGTAAAATGTAAAAGAGAACAACAGTAAAGTGTAAAAGAGAACAACAGTGAAATGTAAAAGAGAACAACAGTAAAGTGTAAAAGAGAACGACAGTAAAGTGTAAAAGAGAACGACAGTTGTGGTTTATGTGTTGTGATGTGTTGTGTTGTGTTACGTTGTGATGTGTTACGATGTGATGTGTTGTTACGTTGTGATGTGTTACGTTGTGATGTGTGACGTTGTGTTACGTTGTGATTTGTTGTGTTGTGTTACGTTGTGATGTGTTGTGTTGTGTTGTGATGTGTTACGTTGTGTTACAATGTGATGTGTTGTGTTGTTACGTTGTGATGTGTTACGTTGTGATGTGATGTGTTACGTTGTGTTACAATGTGATGTGTTGTGTGCTTCAACTGCTCTCTTTCATGAGCGTTATCACCCTCCAGGTACTGTATGTGATTAGCAATGGGCTGCAGCTGCCACCGTTGAGTCATCAGCTCTGTCTGTGGTGCTGAATAGTGAGGGGGAGAATGGTGGATGCTGTCCATGATGCTACAGCCCTCAGCTGAGCCACACAGGCCTATTGGGATGATGAGCGCAAAGTCCCCTGAATTGAAGGGATAGAGGGACTGAGACCATGAAATGCAACATTAATCATTGAAATTACCAGCAAAGTTTGTCTAGTCTGTAGACTAGAGCCAAATTATTATTGAGCTCAGGGGGCTAGAGTTAGTATGGAGGGGGCTAGAGTTAGTATGGAGGGGGCTAGAGTTAGTATGGAGAGACTATTCATTGAATATCCAGTCCTCATAATGTCTTAGCCAACATGCTATAGGTGTACCCTGTTTGTGTGTTCAAATCTAAATAAATGACAGATTACGATCGCCAAAGTATTTGAGAAAGAAATACAGTAATAAAATGGATAAAACTGTAATAAAATAACAACAAAAATTGATATATTCTCTGTTTAAAGTTTACTGGCCCATTTTGTGGGCGACAAGATAAGGTTCTGATGCATTTAAGTGTCTTTATTGGCTGCCAACCTCTTGACCCAAACTACTCTGGCCACAAAGGACTCAGTGAATACATGAAATTAAAACTTAGAACCCTTATGGAAAAACTACATGAATTGTGATCACATGTGATCTTATGTGAAGGTAATGTGATAACATGTGACAACGTGTAAAGCAACATGTGATAACATGAAACTACACATGAAAACATGTGAAACAATGTTTTCACATGATTTCAAATGTAATCATGTCGTTTTTCTGTAAGAGAATGGATAATATAATTATTTGAATATGAACATGTATGGATTGGATTTATTTACTTTTATATGACTGATCCACAATGAATATTGGCCTGTTATATTCATTACTTTCTGAAGCCGATAAACTCCAAGGAAGTCATGGGATTTATAGGAATGTTCAAAGGTCTACATAAACAACAACTAAAACAGCAATTTGCCATGTAGTCAAATTAGATAAATAACAATTTGCACAGTCAAGCAATGTTTTAGCCCCTATGGGTTAAATGACCTCAGCTAATGTTTGCTATGGTAAAAGTTCATAGACAAACACAGAAATGTGCTGAATCATGCCTACTCCAATGTCCAACAATACTTTAATTTCTCATGTTCCTCACTGGCCATATCTTTATGTCTCTTTTACATACATGTTGAAAAGGCTCTCAACTTTTTTCTTAGATTAATTTTTTAAAAATGTTTACATGGCTACTTTACCCATGACCTCCTTAAATATGGGATTTGTATGGGTTGTTGTTATAGTAAACATGTGTAGACTATAAGTACATCATTCATTCTCACTCTTGTCCCAGTGCCACCACTGGCTATATTGGCCCCTGAGTGGCTCAGCGGTCTGGGGCGCTGCATCTCAGTGCAAGAGATGTCACTAGAGTCCCTGGTTTGAATCCAGGCTGTATCACAACCGTCCGTGATCGGGAGTCCCATAGGGCGGCGCACAATTAGCCCGGCGTCGTCCGGGTTAGGGGAGGGTTTGGCTGGCGTAGGCCGTCATTGTAAATAAGAATTTGTTCTTAACTGACTTGCTTAATTAAATAAAGGTTAAATACAATACAAATAAGTATTATGTCACTGTAGGAATGTCTTGCACCCCTTCTGTTCATAAAATGTTTACATTTGCTATAAATTAGCCTTCTCTGGAGCGCTTTCTCTCCTGTTAGCGTGTCTCAAGGGGCGACGCCGACAAGCTGTGACATTTACTGGCTGAGAAACCCACGTGCTGTATTAATACAAATACACAGCAAGCATAGCGTCCAACATAGGGTAGAAAACAACAACCTCTTTCATATGCCTGGGTCTGCCCAACAGGAAGCATTTCAACTCTCCCAGTGACAAATGTGCACTGCAGCTCAGATTAGCATAACTGATGAATATGTTTTTTCTTATTAATAATGAAAGGGATGAAAATAGAAGAGAGATGGGGGTTTTTATGGAAAAGATGGAGAAGCACGTCAACAAACCACTTAGGCCATGCTCACCCCCTTCACATCGGGTAGGGTTGAGAGAAATACAATCTTGGTACCAGATAATGCAGGCAAACTGTTTACACATAGGCTATGTGACTAAGGTTTTTTTTTTTTGTGTGTTTGCGGATTATCTCAAATCATACTAGCAAGATTCAAAACTGATAAATGATTGCCAGTGGAACCGCTCGTGGTAATCGGTGAAACACAAGTGTTGGTGCATTTAGACAATGGTCTTGCATAAGTAGATTTCTAAATATACAGTGAGTCACATTTCAAAAGACATAGCAAGCCTTCAGACATGGACAGCTAAAGCTGATCCTGTTCACACAATCCTGTTCATTTTAGGCATGACTGAAAACCATCACATGTACTTCACATGTACGTTCAGGTTTCAGTGCTCTTTTCATAGATAATTTTTTCTAGCAAACCCACATCATTTTTACCTCCACAGCAGCACAGATGCAGTTAATACAGTGCTTTCTATACAGCTACACCATTGTCATTATTAACAACTATTTTCTTGTTTTTTTTTCTTAGTAATCTTTTTGAAAGATTACTATGTGCAGTAGGAAGGCCTGTATTGGAAGCAAAAAAATAGTTTGGAACAGATGATTGGAAAGTATCATTTTCATATTCATTTGTAAAAAAAAAACGTTATATATAACTGGAAGCAATCGGTCCCAGTTTAGAGGCAGCGGACATTAATGCAATTAGCCAGCCTGGCAGTTGTTACACTTGGGTTCAGCATGTTTAATGGTTTTATTCACTATAATGACAAGGCATTTGTGTGGATGTGGCCCTGTGAAATGATGATGTCTTTGGTGGGAGGTGAGTGATGGGGTTCTAGTTCATTACATCAGATATGAATACATCAATCAGATGGACAGATGGATGGTGTGCTGGGATTTATCATTACCTTGTGCAGGTTACTTAGTGTGTATGTGGCAGTACTTCAGACAAACAGAGGGGTTTACTGCCATTGTTTTGGCAGCAGATAAGATCTTGCCTAGTGTAACATGGAGGAGGGACGTGCTTTGAAAATAAAAAAGTGGGTAAAAATACTGTTCTGATAAGACGGCCATTGACAGCAGACAGCCAATAGGATTTGGAAGTTTAATTTGGCCTGGAACATTAGGAATTGGCATGCAGGAGTCACATTTTTTGTTATTGATTTAATTTTTTATTTTTTTAAACTAGGCAAGTTAAAATAAAGAACAAATTCTTTATTTACAATGACAGCCTACCCCAGCCAAACCCAGGTGCAACCCTATGGGACTCACAGCCTGGATTTGAACCAGAGACTGTAGTGACGAAATGCAGTGCCTTAGACCACTGCGCTACATGGTAGCCCAATGTGCAGGATTCATTTTAGACAGGCTTGTTTCAATTCACTAATCCATATCCTCAGTAACATATATTCCAGGGTGTTAGTTATAGGGTATTATGATGTGGCTGGCTCTATAAAACCAATTATTCCAGGGTATTAGTTATAGGGTACTGTGATATGACCCCTTTTTCCTCTAAACATAACGATGGTCATTATGGCCAAACAGTTCTATTTTTGTTTCATCAGACTAAAGGACATTTCTCCAAAAAGTACGATCTTTGTCCCCATGTGCAGTTGCAAACCGTAGTCTGGCTTTTTTATGGCGGCTTTGGAGCAGTGGCTTCTTCCTTGCTGAGCCGCCTTTCAGGTTATGTCAATATAAGACTTGTTTAACTGTGGATATAGATACTTTTGTACCCGTTTCCTCCAGCATCTTCCCAAGGTCCTTTGCTGTTGTTCTGGGATTGATTTGCACTTTTCGCACCAAAGTACGTTAATCTCTAGGAGACAGACCGCGTCTCCTTCCTGAGTGGTATGACGGCTGCGTGGTCCCATGGTGTTTATACTTGCGTACTATTGTTCGTACAGATGAACGTGGTACCTTCAGGCGTTTGGAAATTGCTCCCAAGGATGAACCAGACTTGTGGAGGTCTAAAAAAAATATTCTGAAGTCTTGGCTGATTTCTTTTGATTTTCCCATGATGTCGCGCAAAGAGGCACTGAGTTTGAAGGTAGGCCTTGAAATACATCCACAGGTACACCTCCAATTGACCCAAATGATGTCAATTAGCCTATCATAAGCTTCTAAAGACATTACATAATTTTCTGGAATTTTCCAAGCTGTTTAAAGACACAGTCAACTTAGTGTATGTAAACTTCTGACCCACTGGAATTGTGATACAGTGAATTATGAGTCAAATAATCTGTCTGTAAACAATTGTTGGAATAATTACTTGTGTCATGCACAAAGTAGATGTCCTAACCGACTTGCCAAAACTATAGTTTGTTAACATAGACTTCAACCTTCAACTGTACATACAATACTTATCAGCATTGATGTCACTTGTAAGCAAGCAGGCATCTTGTGTCTGCTTATGTCCTTGTAATTAACATGGAGCAGCGTGCTGGTCAGAGCACGCTGGTTTTTAGGGTATAAATAGCTAATAGAATAAATAATTACATTTGCCTGTGACTGTGGGGTCTGTGACTGTGGGACCTGTGACTGTGGCTGTGGGGCCTGTGACTATGACAATGGGAACTGTGACTGTGGCTGTGGGGCCTGTGTCTGTGGCTGTGACTGTGACTGTGGGGCCTGTACCTGTGACTGTGGGGCCTGTGACTGTGGGGCCTATAACTGTGACTGTGACTGTGGGGCCGACTGCTGTCCCGCTGTGAGATGGCTGGAATGAAATAAACAAGTGTATGCCTGTGTAGATATTTGCCGAAAGGTTGACATGGGGGACACAAGCTATTCCCGGCCCAGGTAGGATCCTGATGACTAAAACACAATGTTTTTCAATTAAATCTACTGCCTATCTAGGGGAGTGTTGCAGTGGAATTGGAGGGAATTTGACACAATGACAGGGTCTGGTTTTCATTAGCCTACAGATTAGGTAGGAAGAAGAGCCATTCAGAGGTATGACCCCAGGTATGACCCCAGGTATGACCCCAGGACGATACTGTGACTCAAGTTAAATGTTGCCAAATAGAGAGCTCTTCTGTTGTGCTTCGAAACAAGTTTGTTCAGATAATTATAGATAGATTTTTGGTTACTACATGATTCCATATGTGTTATTTCATAGTTTTGATGTCTTCACTAGATAGATAGATAGATAGATAGATAGATACTTTATTGATCCCCCGGGGGGGAAATTTCATTGTCAAGCAGCTACAACAAAACACAGGGCAGGTGCAAAATGCCACAACGAAAGTACACAAAAGACAGATACACGGTACATGATACATAGAGCGGCAGTATGAAAAAGTATAGAAATACAAGATATCTGGAGTGCAAATAAAAGCTATAAAAAGACATTGCATAGTATGAGTGGTTGGCTGAATATGTACACTATACATTGGTGGATGTTGGATGGTTAACTATACTATACAGGTCGATGGCAGAGAAATACTTCAGTAGCTAAAAATGCGTATGATATATTGTAACTATCGTTCTACGAGTTGGATAGTTATAGTCCTACAGTGCATTCTGATAGTATTCAGACCCCTTGACTTTTTCCACATTCTGTTACATTACAGCCTTATTCCAAAATCTACACACAATACCCCATACTGACAAAGCAAAAACTGATTTTTAGAAATATTTGCAAATGTATTACAAATAAAAAAAGATACACCTTATATATTCAGACCCCTTTGCTATGAGACTCGAAATTGAGCTCAGGTGCTTCCTGATCTCATTGATCATCCTTTAGATGTTTCTACAACTTGATTGGAGTCCACCTGTGGTAAAGTCAATTGATTGGACATGATTTGGAAAGGCACACACCTGTCTATATAAGGCCCCACAGTTGCGTGTCAGAGAAAACACCAAGCCATGCGGCCGAAGGAATTGTCCTTAGAGCTCTGAGACAGGATTGTGTCGAGACACAAATCTGGGGAAGAGTACCAAAACATTTCTGCAGCATTGAAGGTTCCCAAGAACAAAGTGGCCTCCATAATTCTTAAATGGAAGAAGTTTGGAATCACCAAGACTCTTCCTAGAGCTGGCCGCCCGGCCAAACTGAGCAATCGGGAGAGAATGGCCTTGGTCAGGGAGGTGACCAAGAACCCGATGGCCACTCTGACAGAGCTCCAGAGTTCCTCTGTGGAGATAGGAGAACCTTACAGAAGGACAACCATCTCTGCAGCACTCCACCAATCAGGCTTTTATGGTAGAGTGGCCAGACGGAAGCCACTCCTCAGTAAAAGGCACATTACAGCTCGCTTGGAGTTTGCCAAAAGGCACCTAAAGGACTCTCAGACCATGAGAAACAAGATGCTCTGGTCGGATTAAACCAAGATTGAACTCCTTGGCCTGAATGCCAAGTGTCACGTCTGGAGGAAACCTGGCACCTTCCCCACCTTCCCAACAGGTCAACGACCCTAAGCACACAGCCAAGACAACACAGGAGTGGCTTCGGGACAAGTCTCTGAATATCCTTGAGGGGCCCAGCCAGAGCCCGGACTTGAACCCAATCAAACATCTCTGGAGAGACCTGATAATAACTGTGCAGCGACGCTCCCCATCCAACCTGACAGAGCTCGAGAGGATCTGCAGAGAAGAATGAGAGAAACTCCCCAAATACAGGTGTGCGAAGCTTGTAGAGTCATACCCAAGAAAACTCTAGGCTGTAATCGCTGCCAAAGGTGCTACAACAAAGTACTGAGTAAAGGGTCTGATTACTTATTTAAATGTGATATTTCATTATTATTATTTTTTATACACTCCCGGTCAAAAGTTTGGAATATTACTCATTCAAGGGATTTTCTTTATTTGCACTATTTTTTTTACATTGCAGAATAAAAGTGAAGACATCAAAACAATGACATAACACGTATGGAATCATGTAGTAACCAAAAAAGTGTTAAACAAATCAAAATAGATTTTATATTTGAGATTCTTCAAATAGTCACCCCTTGCCTTGATGACAGCTTTGCACACTCACAGCATTCTCTGTGAATGAGTAATTTTCCAAACTTTTGACCGGGGGTGTACATTTGCAAAAAAATGTAAAGATCTGTTTTTGCTTTGTCATTATGTGGTATTGTGTGTAGGTTGATGAGAAAAAACAACAACAAATTAATTAATTTTAGAATAAGGCTGTAGCTTAACAAAATGTGGAGAAAGTCATGGGGTCTGAAGACTTTCCGAATGCACTGTATCTATATTCTGTATCTCACAGTCAACGTTGTGTTGGGAAATCATTACGTTTGGATTGAAAATAGAAATGTTATCTCAACTTGCAGATTCGGAATCAAGAGGATTTTAGTCAGGAAATGTAAAACCTTTATGAGCTTTTAATAGTACCTAGAGAGAAAGGGATTGTGTTAGCCAGAATGGTACAGGTGTAGGATATTCATTTGATCACCCTGTTGCTACAGGCTTATTTTATTTCTGTGAGAAACTGGTCAAATTAAGATCCTACATCTGTATGCTAAATCCTTTGATCTGGCAATTAGTTACTGCACAGCCTGACAAACATACCTGTACCTTAGTCTCAGGGTGCTCTGTAAAGCCCAACATAAGGGTCACCAGATTTCAGTTCAGACACATGGGTACTTGAATGCAACAGATGCTAACACAATTAGCCACCGCTCGCAGTCAGTGCAACTCCCACAGTTTTATGAAGACCATGCTCTAAAGCGGACAACAGCTGTGGAGGCTCTGTCAGTAAATGGTGTTAGCTCTTTAATGCGTGGAAAGAGCCCTTCAACCAAACCACATTTCCGAGCCCCCATAGACTGAGACAATATGGGTGGAGGAGAGGGGCCTTCCAGAAGGGGGACATGAGAGGATACCACCAGCCAGGCAGGGAGAGCGTGCCCTTGAACAGCTACGTTCATTTCCCACTGCCAGCTGCAGCCAGGGTTGTAATTAATGGCGCACAGAATTAGCTGGATTGAGGATACAATTCCATCGACTCTGTTTGACAGGGAGAGAGTTCCTCTAAATCACACAATGTGAGAGAGAGAGAGAGAGAGAGAGAAAGAGAGAGAGAGTGGGGGGAGGGGGTGTAGAGATGCAGGCTAATCTAGTATGTTTGGTTTTGATTACATAACATTTTATGGGCTATGCTTTCCAACAGTTATCTGACCTTTTGAAAACCCACATTCTGATAACGCCTAATGAATTGATTAGGCCTAATTCAAAATTAAATAGCTTAATTGTAAAATGGTGTGTTGAGTAATTTAGTATTTCACCCAAAAATCTATATTAAAGAGATTGAAAACTATCTTGTTGTTTTTTAAGCATCCCGTTTTGACTCGACTTGTCAATGTATGGCTCATACATTTATAATAAACAATCTACAGTCCTCTACCAGTGAAAAAAGGCACAGAATTACATTATAAACTGCCATTATTTAGTGCAGGAATGGGCAACTCCAGTCCTCGGGGGCCGGAGTGATGTCACACTTTTTCCCTCATCCCTAGCAAACACAGCTGATTAAACTAATTGCATTCTAAACTGAAGATCATGATGAGTTGATTATTTGAGTCTGGTGTGTTAGCGTGGGCTGTGGCAAAAGTGTGACACCAATTAGGCCCCCGAGGACTGGAGTTGCCCGTCCCTATGCATGAGATTACGCGCTCATTCCTGTCATGTTGTGAAGTTGGAAAACATCTGAAGTTAGAAGTTATATCTACTAGACCTCGGTAGTAGTTTTTCATTTATCTCTTTCAATGCATTTCTCTGCAAACCCGAAAGTTAATCGCTACTCCCGCAATAACATCTGCTAACAACGTGTTCATGTGTGACCAATAAAATGTGATTTGATTTGCTAAAGATGGCATTGTAGCCACACAAACACATTAAAAGATCATTGTCAACCCCATCAGAAACACTGTGCTCACAACCTGCATCTCCTAAATGGTGCTGCTGGTGTATTTTTGTTCGAATTTTTGAATGTATTGTACTATAAGGTTTTTACAAGACGCACGTCCATCCATGTTGTTTGTGTATTGTGACACAACACACATAACTTTGATGTGCTCGAAAAATGTATACTGCAAAGTTTCCCCCACTTTTTAGACAGAGTACGAAAATACTTGTTGCGTCAACCATCCGTCCAAATCAAATAATTCCATGTGTCCACCTTTTGTCTTAATACACACGTATTTCATGATATGGGGTAATCCAATGTAGGGCAGCAATCATCATTCATAACGTAGGCATATTATATAATCTATACATGACTTTCAAGGAGTAGGACATTTGATGCAAACATATATAAGTTTACATTTTACGTTGTATAAAATTACATTTGTATCACATTTGCTGTCAGATGAGAACGTACACTACAACGGGAGCCTGCAACAACCGAACTTGATGGACAATGTTGATAAGTAGGTGGAATGATGTCCAATGAGGTTTCAAGGTTAAAGTGGCAGGCGAGATCAGGTCAGCATAGTATTTCCCAATGAGGTTTTGGGGTGAGCCCAACATGCACACCCCATATGGCCTGTTAAACTATTTGGTTAGTTACATTAGTACGATTCACATATAGCGAGCTGATAGAGTTTTTTTTCCCCTTCGGGCACACGCTATAGAGGGTTGTGAACAATGTGATGACAATTTTCTGGGACCCGTTTTGGCTTGTGAGCACTACTTTAAAAACTACTGGCTGAAATTATAACACATCTTTGATCAGTGGTTCTCATTCCTCACAAGTTTCTTGATGTTGAGCGGTGTCCATGTTCCATGGTTATTTTATTTTCATTACTTTTCAACACTATATTCCCAAAGGTTCTCTCATCTGGGTGCAGAGAGAGAGAAAGACACTTTTCACCACTCCTCATTTCCTGTAACTTGACCAGGGTTGTGGCAGACAGGCTGAGGCTCAAAGACAAATAATCTTAGCCCAGCTGACGTCAGTTAACCTCCAAAACAACTGATGATTGAATGAAAAGCAGTCCCTCTGGGAGCTGTTGCCCTTTGACCCAGGGGATAATGACTAGACTGATTGGTTCTCCTGTCTTTATTCATACTAACTAGCTAGCGCAACAGAGAGGTGGACTAAGACTGACTGGAACACATTGCTTCACAGACCTCGTCTCTGTTATTCTCCTACCCACACAGATGGACTCTTCTGTGGCATTCTCCTACCCATACAGATGGACTCTTCTCTGTAATTCTCCTACCCTACACAGATGGACTCTTCTCTGGCATTCTCCTACCTACACAGATGGACTCTTCTCTGGCATTCTCCTACCCACACAGATGGACTCTTCTCTGGCATTCTCCTACCCATACAGATGGACTCTTCTCTGGCATTCTCCTACCCATACAGATGGACTCTTCTCTGGCATTCTCCTACCCACACAGATTGGACGCTTTCAATTATCCTTTTGTGTGGTTGTGTTTTAGCTAACATTTAATTTTAATTCATGTGAATATCAAAGGACTGACCTGTCGTTGTGGCAAGTCAATTGTAGGCATTGGTTTAATTTGATCATTTGGCAAAGTGAATAACATTGGGCTCTGTCTTTGGTCTCTTGGTTCTAAGATGTTTAGGTCCTGTGTAGCTCAGATGGTAGAGCATGGTGCTTGCAACGCCAGTGTCGTGGGTTTGATTCCCACAGCGGACCAGTACAAAAAAAGTATGAACATGTATACACTAACTGTAAGTTGCTCTGTATAAGAGTGTCTGCTAAAATGTAAATGTAATGTTTTCATCCATGTGACCTCACAGAAAAATCCCTTCCCGTGATGGATCTAACCTGGTTATCGTGGCTGGGGCTTTACAGTAATGGTGCCAGTGTATAGAATTATTTTTATTTAACCGACCTGGAAGACCAGGTGTGTTGAATTTAGGCAAACCCTAAACTGATCAATTAGCTCAGTTGGTCAGGTGTGGTGCCTAGTTGGAACAGAATCCTGCAGTACCTGAAGCACACCAGGAACAAGGTTGCCTACATCTGGTATAGCTGATGAGAGTAGATCAAATCAAATGTTATTGGTCACATACACATATTAAGCAGATGTTATTTTTTTACTATTTTCTACATTGCATCCATCCGTGAGTAACTCTGGTCCGTAATCACTCATTCACTCAGGACTTATTTATTCATTCAGGTCTGTATATACTTACTCATGTACAGTTGTTATATCATATCACGTGCAATATTGCAAGTCATTCTTGGACTTAACTTATGTAGTCATTCACTCTGTATTTTAGTATCCTGTCAGTTGTATCTTTTTTTTTTCATTGCTTTTAGTATATCGAATGTGCAATACATGCAGTTATCTGTAATTAACCCACTAAGGACTGTATTTTAAGGGAATTACTATTATTACCCAAAATTATATCATACACACATTTAGCTATTTAAGTATCTCTTCCTGTCATTTACCTTTACAGTTAATGTAACCATGCAAAATTTTCACTTACCTGTTCATTTAACCAGTATGTCTATGAAGTAAACTATTATTACCCTCACTCATATCATACGCATCTTTAGCTATTGAAGTATTTCTCTGCCATCGACCTGTATAGTATAGTTAACCATGCACCATCCGCCAATGTATAGTGTACATATTCAGCCAACCACCCATACTATGCAATGTCTTTTTATAGCTTTTTTAGCACTCCAGACTTCTTGTATTTCTATACTTTTTCATACTGACGCTCTATGTATCATGTATCGTGTATCTGTCTTTTGTGTATTTATCTACACAATATTGTGTATCCATCTATCTATCTATCTATCTATCTATCTATCTATCTATCTATCTATCTATCTATCTATCTATCTATCTATCTATCTATCTATCTATCTATCTATCTATCTATCTATCTATCTATCTATCTATCTATCTATCTATCTATCTATCTATCTATCTATCTATCTATCTATCTATCTATCTATCTATCTATCGAAGACATCAAAACTATGAAATAACACATATGGAATCATGTAGTAACCAAAAAAGTGTTAACAAATCAAAATATATTTTATATTTGAGATTCTTCAAATAGCCACCCTTTACCTTGATGACAGCTTTGCACAATCTTGGCATTCTCTCAACCATCTTCACCTGAAATGCTTTTCCGACAGTTTTGAAGGAGTTCCCACATATGCTGAGCACTTGTTGGCTGCTTTTCCCAAATCTTCTCAATTTGGTTGAGGTCGGGGGATTGTGGAGGCCAGGTCATCTGATGCAGCACTCCATCACTCTCCTTCTTGGTAAAATAGCCTTTACACAGCCTGGAGGTGTGTTGGGTCATTGTCCTGTTGAAAAACAAATGATAGTCCCACTAAGCCCAAACCAGATGGGATGGCGTATCACTGCAGAATTCTGTGGTTGCCATGCTGGTTAAGTGTGCCTTAAATTCTAAATAAATAACAAACCATGTCACCAGGAAAGCACCCCAACACCATAACACCTCCTCCTTCATGCTTTAAGGTGGGAAATACACATGCAGAGATCATACGTTCACCCACACTGCGTCTCACAAAGACATGGCGGTTGGAACCAAAAATCTCCAATTTGGACTCCAAACCTAATGACACATTTCCACCGGTCTAATGTCCATTGCTCGTGTTTCTTGGCCCAAGCAAGTCTCTTCTTATTATTGGTGTCCTTTAGTAGTGGTTTCTTTGCAGCAATTCCTTTGGCGGTCCACATGAGAGGCAGTTTCATCAAAGTTCTTGAAATGTCCCATATTGACTGACCTCCATGTCATAAAGTAATTAAAGGCCTACCTGGTTAAATAAAGGTTAAATACAAATAAAATGATGGATTGTCACTTCTCTTTGCTTATTTTAGCTGTTCTTGCCATAATATGGACTTGGTCTTTTACCAAATAGGGTTATCTTCTGTATACCACCCCTAACTTGTCACAACACAACTGATTGGCTCAAACGCATTACGAAGTAAAGAAAATCCAAGGCACACCTGTTAATTGAAATGCATTCCAGGTGACTACCTCGTGAAGCTACCCTATTGAGCTGTTGTGGGAGCAGCTTGACCGTATGGTACGTAAGAAGTGCCCATCAAGCCAATCCAACTTGTGGGAGGTGCTTCAGGAAGCATGTGGTGAAATCTCTTCAGAAGACCTCAACAAATTGACAACTAGAATGCCAAAGGTCTGCAAGGCTGTAATTGATGCAAATGGAGGATTCTTTGACAGGACACAATTATTTTTTGAATGAATAATTATTATTTATAACCTTGTCAAGTCTTGACTATATTTCCTATTAATTTTGCAACTCAATTCATGTATGTTTTCATGGAAAACAAGTACATTTCTAAGTGACCCCAAACTTCTGAACGGTAGTGTAGATATGTAGACGTTTTACGTTAGTCACAAGATGGCACTAATGTCTTTTCAACTCTCTGATGCTTTTTACAGTTAATGAGAATCCATCCTGCATAGGGAGAAAAAACCCTCTAATGTCAGTTATGCTAATTATACAATATGGTGTAAGACTCATCACAGGAAGTAAGGAGGTTGTGACAAATATCCTACTTGTCAAGTTCTTCCAGTTTCTGTTCACAGTCTAACGAATTAAGTATGGAACAATCTGATAGATCTGCACTGTGAGTCACTATTTTATCTTCTCTGTCAACAGGGGAAGCTAACGGTGCAATCAGATGTTCGTTTAATTATTGAATGTACAATACAGTGCCTTCAGAACGTATTTACACCCCTTGGCTTTTTCCACATTTTGTTGTGCTACAAAGTGGGATTGAAAACGGATTTAATAGTCTTTTTTTTGTCAACGATCTACACAAAATACTCTGTAATGTCAAAGTGGAAGAAAAAAATCTAACATTATATTAAACAAAAACACTAGTATATCTTGATTAGATAAGTATTCAACCCCCAACGATAAGTATACATGTTAGAATCACCTTTGGCAGCGATTACAGCTGTGAGTCTTTCTGATTAAGTCTCTAAGAGCTTTCCACACCTGGATTGTGCAACATTCGCCCATTATTATTTTCAAAATTCTTCAAGCTCTGTCAAATTGTTTGTTGGTCATTGCTAGACGACCATTTTCAGGTCTTGTCAAAGATATTCAAGCAGATTTAAGTCAAAACTGTAACTCGGACACTCTTCTTGGTAAGCAACTTTTTCACCCATCTAGCAATAGGTGCCCTTCTTAGCGAGGCATTGAAAAATTCCACTTTGACATTATGAGGCACTGTGTGTAGGCCAGTGACAAAACATCTCAATTTAATCTAGTTTAAATTCAGGCTGTAACACAACAACATGTGGAAAAAGTCAAGGGGTGTGTATACTTTCTGAAGGCACTGTATTGCTAATTGCAGAATTAATAGGCTTATAGGTCCCTGAGGAGAAAGGTAGTTGGCGAACGGGAGCAACCCAAAGGTTTTAAAACCATCGCCATGGGCAACGTTGTTGTTATTGTTGTTGCTTCGGAAATAAGACTAATTTAAAGGATGTTCCAAACCACTCTACTGTTTCTCTTTTTATTTTCACACAGCGGCTAATAATCATGCAGTAACTAAGACTTACTACGACTGTGGTATGTGGTTGTCCCACCTAGCTATCTTAAGATGAATGCACTAACTGTAAGTCGCTCTGAATAAGAGCGTCTGCCAAATGACTAAAATGTAAATGTAAAATGTCAACTACTGTGGAGGAATCCCATGGGGATGATGGGTAGATGCCTTCTGTTTAGGTCTTTTGTTGACGGGGTGCATGTGTCCAGACGTCGCTGCCAATGGGCTGGACTTGAACTGACTCCACGCCCACTCTCTCACCCGGACAGATATAAATGGGCAATGGAGTGAGAAAAGCCTGTGTTCAGGCACCATCTGGTCCACGATGGATCCAAGTAAAGATCTCCATGCCACATGAACATTTCATGAAATACAACCTCTAGGGGATTCATTCCCAGGCTTGGCTTCGTCTAAACCCAAATGTCCCTCTTGTATAGCCAAGCTGAAATATCACCAGAGAAGTAATCGTCTCTCAGGCCACTAAATAGCACTCATGTTCCCATTGACCCTTCTTGATCATTCAGTTTTTCCCAGTGATAAAGTTGAGCCTAGGGATCAAAAACCATAAAGGGTGTTGTTCCATCAAGTCTTTGTCATTCTCTATGTCATTCTCTATGTCATTCTCTGTGTCATTCTCTGTGTCATTCTCTGTGTCATTCTCTATCTGTGCCTTGGGACACTTCATATTGTTGGTAGGCAAGAGGAGGGTACAGCTAAATCATATTTAGTGCCGTTTTCATTCCTCTGAGGTATAGCCTACTTGTATTTTACCCTATTAAAGCCAGGACCGGTCTATGTCTCACCATGCTTTCAGCTCTTAGCTAACTCCACCCTGGTTCTTGTAGAAGATGTGTTTCTTCTGTTACTTAGATGTTGTACCTGGGGAGAATATCCTGATAAATGGTAGGGCTAGAGCTCTTCCTCTTAAAGCATGATTTACTTAAGTGTTTCCAATACATTTTCTTAGAAATCTGTGTTTTCTAAAGAGGATGGAGGCCCACTCTCACCTTCGTTTGCAAGGGAACATCTACGAGCCTTGAAAATGTAGTCTCTTGTTGCCATTATTTAATTATTAAGTCTGATTTTACCATGAAAAAAAAGGAAGCCGTAGTGTAACGATGATACTGAAAGGCATTAGTACTTTACCTGTTCAGTACCTGTTCCCCGGCAATAATATCCTCCATTTTCACAGATGGAAAAAATGTGCAGGCAATAGTTGATTATTATCAGAATGTGAATATTAGCGCGAAATGGCAGGCGTAGTGGAAACAGGCGCAGGGAGGCAGGAGGTTAGCGAAACAATAAACCTTTTAATAGGTAGCTACTCGCCGGTTCCGAAACAAGGGAACCCGGTCGAAACACGTACACACCACACACACTCACAGGAGACAATCACCGACAGAGAACAGGGGGGGAGCAGAGGGAATAAGACGCACAAACAATTAGTGACAATTGGAAACAGGTGTGAAGGGAACAGGACAAACGGACACTGAGTAGTGGATCGGTGATGGCTAGTACTCGGGCGACGTCGACCTATTCCGGCATCCCGCCCCAGGGGAGGGAGCAACTTCGGCTGAAGTCGTGACACAGAAGTAGGCTACATTTGTGTTCATTGTGGCCCTAAAGCCGCTGGGTGTCAAATTGCTGCTGCGATATCCAGTCAACATCAATATTGATGGAATGCTTTTCTATCAGTCTTGAAGGAGTTCCCACATATGCTGAGCACTTGTTGGTTGTTTTTCCTTCACTGCGGTCCGACTCATCTCAAACTATCTAAATTTGGTTGAGGTTGGAACCAAAAATCTCAAATTTGGACTCCAGACAAAAGGACAAATTTCCACCGGTTTAATGTCCATTGCTCGTGTTTCTTGGCCCAAGCAAGTCTCTTCTTATTATTGGTGTCCTTTAGTAGTGGTTTCTTTGCAGCAATTCGACCATGAAGGCCTGATTCACACAGTCTCCTCTGAACAGTTGATGTTGAGATGTGTCTGTTACTTGAACTCTGAAGCATTTATTTGGGCTGCAATTTCTGAGGCTGGTAACTCGAATGAACTTATCCTCTGCAGCAGAGGTATTTCTGGGTCTTCCATTCCTGTGGCGGTCCTCATGAAGCTGGTTGAGAGAATGCCATGAGTGTGCAAAGCTGTCATCAAGGCAAAGGGTGGCTACTTTGAAGAATCTCAAATATACAATATATTTGATAACACTTTTTTGGTTACTACATGATTCCATATGTGTTATGTCATAGTTTTGATGTCTTCACTTTTATTTTACAATGTAAAAAATAGTGCAAATATAGAAAAACCCTTGAATGAGTAATATTCCAAACTTTTGACTGGGGGTGTATATACATTTTTTAACAACAAATTCTTATTTACAATGACGGCCTACCTACAGGTTCAGCCCCTGGAGCAAATTAGAGTTAAGTGCCTTGCTCAAGGACACATCGACAGATTTTTCACCTTGTTGGCTCGGGTATTTGAACCTGTGACTTCTCGTTTACTGGCCCAACGCTCTAACCGCTAGGCTACCACCACCCTAATAAGTATTCATACGGTACATGTTTAATTACCCAAACTCTTGAGGGTGGTCAGTGAAAGTTGTTTAGCAAGGAACATCAGTCTGTTTTTTCATATATAAAGTAAAAACAGGAATATTCAAAGGAGAGCTTGGAACTGTATAGTGGGTGTCAGCATGTGGCTGTATTCCTAAGTGCAAAAAATGACGCACACCACAAAACCTTTAAATGTGTCAGTTGGTCTAAAAATAAAGATTCAACAGAAGCTTTGCTTTGGTCTCATCATATCTGATTTTTGAATCTCGAAGTGTGTTCTTATACTGCCTGTGTAAAAGGGTTTAGAAGGTACAATACCTTCTAATGATCTGTCTGTCTGGATGTTCGTTGGCAGTGCTCTGTCATTCAATGCTGGGGCGAGGATTCACATCTTAGAAAGGCCCTGTGTCACTGGCCTTTTCTCTAAGCCAACTACTTCATCTGATCACTTGCATAAGGGAAAGGGGTGTTGTGACACACACACACACACACACACACACACACACACACACACACACACACACACACACACACACACACATTTTTGTGCTTCATTTCCCTTTATAGAATCTGACCAAAGACTGAATGAATTCCTTAAAAAGGACACATTCAAAAGTCTAATTCCCTTGAATGGAAGGTTAATGAAAGTAAGATTGCTCTTCCATGACTCACTGTACTGCAACAACAAAGGAGTTACTGCTACATGTACATCCACAATGAAGCCTTAGCTCAAGTTAATCATTGGTTTACATGCATTAACAGTAAACAATGTAAGAAAGTGAGCGCACTGAGATCCTGCGAATCAGTAGTTGTCAGGTGACAAACTAGAAGTAGCCTATCCACGACTCCAAAATAGACTTTCTGTACATGGAGGCAGATGTCAGCATAGCAGTAGGTCCCCAGACAGTCAACCGAATGCTTATGCATTCAAAATCCTCTGCCTCGCCACGTCTTTCCCGTAGGTGCAGTTAAAAGTAGAAAGTCCTTACAGAGAGACACTATGTATTGTCAGCTTGTGGAGAAGAGTGAGACTTGACCTGAGACTAAAGGATTGACTGAATATTGATTACAGGGTCTGATTGACACTCTAATCTCCTCCTGTTATCTGTCCTGGAAGTAAAGCCAGGGAGGTGAGGAAGAACTGAACCCCTGAAAATCCTGTGAGGTCTGTGTGTTGACTTATGGGGCCATGCATTCTGGCAGCTGGCCATCCAGTTATCAGTCTCGGGTGACAGGTGGGCCCCGCGTGAAAGGTAACTCGGGAGCAGCATTGGATTGCCCACTGAGACATGTAGAGGAGGGCAGACCTGACAGGGACTTTTTTTATTAAATGTATTTCTAGCACATGATGTATACCAGAGGGGGTGAGACTGAATGCTCCTCTATGCAATGGGCTCAACACACTTGCCAGAGCTGACCTAGTTCCATTTTAGAAAAACAATACTGGGAGAGCTCCAAACAGCATTTAAATTATGCCAATCCATGACATGGAGAAGGAGAAGATGAATATTTTAGCTCTACTAAATCCCTCGCATTCTAATCCAACTTGCTACACCCTCCTCTTTGGCCTATCAAAAACTACAGGGCAAAGACACCTGCCCTTATTCAAATCACACCTCCAGATGTCAAAGGGACATGTTGTAAGCCAGTGCAGCAATTACATCAGAATTAATGAAGCTGTCAAGGCTATATTTAGTAGTATGGCAGTGCCATGATTGCCATTTAATTTAGACCACAGTCTCATTTGTTGCTTTACCTTCTCTGTCCTCACGAGCTTTCACCATAGAGAGAAGTGCAGACCTCCGAGGTCACAGTTAACAGTGTTAGTGACAGTGTCACTTTCCCTGTGTGAATATCTACTTGATACGCCATGCATTGGCGTATTAATCAGGCCCATCTGTGCATAGTTCATACCCCTTGATCACCTTCTGACTGATAAAGGATCAGAACTAGAGGAAAACCATACCATTGGGAGTAATTGATTCAGTGTGAAATACGATCTGCGATGTTGGTCACCTTTGGTACTTATCTACTCTACCGTCACAAACTACCATGGTCTGTGACAGCCAACAGACCCTGGGATTGTTATAAAAGGGGCTCAAGATGTATTAGAATTCCTCAGTGTCTAATCGTAGAATCACAGAGGCACATCTAACCAGCCCTCTCACTGCAGCGCTGTGCTTCATGTTTCTCTGTGGTGTCATGTACTATACATTGTAAGAGGAAAAATTACGAGACTGTGATTAAATTTTCCTCGATTTTCATCTCATGGTACTTTAGCATGACATAGCATTCTGATGGCACTCAATTCAAAGTATGATATTTGCAATTGGCCTATTCATAAAGGCATAATGGACACTCATCAACAATACTGCTATATTAATGATTTGCAATCACTTTTACAGTTCTGTTCCCGCTGGTATTTGAAAACATTCGGTACTTACTTAACATAATTCAACACAGTAGTTAACTACCTGGGACCAACCAGTGCCCAGGGGTTTTTGATTTAGTGAATACCAATGAAATAAACAAGTGATTCATAGGTTATTATCATGTAACTCTCATTTTACCATGAAATTTCCTATAATAATTACGAAATAAGTTTAAGTAAATACAAGGTCGAGCAGGTGTCCACATACTTTCGGTCATGTAGTGTAGCTGCCTGGATTTAAACATCATCTTCTCTTTTCAGAAAGCTCAATTAATAGGGGCAAAATAGCAAACGTACATTTTTGGTGTCCTCGAATATCGAAGGCCGCAACTCACGACGAATCAATATATCCCCATATGTATCAGTCAAGTCTTTCGTGGGCATTTTAAAGCTTGTTTCTAGCATAAGGCATCACGGAGTTCAGAATAGTTATAGAACGCTTTATATGATCTAAAAATAGATACATAAATAAATTAAAATTGTCCTTTTGTGTAAGAAAGGGTATGGCATACCCTCACTCATTTTGAGCCCTGGTTTTAACCAAACACACCAAGCCCCTCTCAGACTACACAGAGTGTATGGTGACATTATCTATGGATAATAATAGCATAATTGCATCTGTCAAACAGGTAGGCCTACCTCTTAATTTTTTTTTTAAATGAAGGCAATTGTTTCAGCACCATTTACTGTACACCTCTGTTTGAGTTTTGCCGCAGCCGCTCCAAAGCTGATGTCCACAGCAAAACCTCACTGGGCGCCATACTAGCTTAACGTGATCATTGACAACTGCCTTGAAGGACACAAATAAAAAATGCTTTCTGCTACTAAGATCAGTGAAATGTAGGCTAAACAGACAACGGAGTGAAGAGCAGAAATCTCAACTCGAAAATTCTGGCAGGGGGGAGATTTTCGGCACAACACCGGCCGTGGGGCCTAATCATAGAATCATATTTAGAACCCCTGTTAATTCAATAGCATCTCTGTGGATTTAGCCGTACAAATGTGTAATCTGACTTTTATTGTGGGGTAAACGCAACAAGTCATGATGTTTCCATCGGATTTTCAATCACTTCAAAGGGCCCCGTTACTAGGCTACCCGCGGTTTAACATTGTCCTACCTAAAATGACTGACAATAGCATTTTAAAACTAGCACCTTTTCCAAACTGCACGAACTGCTAACATGTGTTTGGCGTTGGTAGCAAATGGTAGGCTAGTTAACAGGTGACATGATACTAGCTACTATATCTAGGTTAACTGTAAGACCCCTCCATTTTATAAAACTCATCATTTCAGTACTTACCGATGGCAATGATGTGGTGGCATTTTTTGAAGCTGTGCTTGGTGTAGTTCGGTCACCAAGAGCCGCCCTAGCACCAGCTGCAACCGCTCTTTCAATTACTAGTGCTAGCTCTTCAGGACTTTACATTTTGAGAGACCTTCTCCACGTGAAAAACCGTGGTTACAAACTGGGGGCGTGGCCAAACACCGTAATTGCTGTATAGCTAAATGTATAAGTTATACATTTAGATTTAACATTTAACATTTAGACTTAACATTTAACATTTAGATTTAACATTTAGATTTAACATGTTTTACTGGTTTTGCCTGTGTTTTACCGGACCATACCATCTTACTTACACCCCTGGTTTTATGAGATCTTTTATGTATTAGGTTCATAGAGGTTGCATTATGTACACTGGGGGCCAAAAGTTTTTTATTTTATTTATTTTTACATTGTAGAATAAAAGTGAATACATCAAAACTATGGAGGTTTATGTAAATATGTAGTAACCAAAAAAGTGTTAAACAAATCAAAATATATTTTATTTTTGAGATTCTTCCAATAGCCACCATTTGCCATGATGACAGCTTTGCACACTCCTGGCATTCTCTCAACCAGCTTCACCTGGAATGCTTTTCCATCAGTCTTGAAGGAGTTCCCACATATGCTGAGCACTTGTTGGCTGCTTTTCCTTCACTGCAGTCTTTTCTCAAATTTGGACTCCAGACCAAAGGACACATTTCCACCGGTCTGATGTCCATTACTCGTGTTTCTTGGCCCAAGCAAGTCTCTTCTTATTATTGGTGTCCTTTAGTAGTGGTTTCTTTGCATCAATTCAACCATGAAGGCCTGATTCACACAGTCTCCTCTGAACAGCTGATGTTGAGATGTGTCTGTTACTTGAACTCTGTGAAGCATTTATTTGGGCTGCAATTTCTAAGGCTGGTAATTCAAATAAACTTATCCTCTGCAGCAGAGGTATTTCTGGGTCTTCCATTCCTGTGGTGGTCCTCATGAAGCTGGTTGAGAGAATGCCATGAGTGTGCAAAGCAGTCATCAAGGTAAAGGGTGGCTACTTTGAAGAACCTCAAATATAACATATATTTTTATTTGTTTAACACTTTTTTGGTTACTACATGATTCCATATGTGTTATGTCATAGTTTTGATGTATTCACTTTTATTCTACAATGTAAAAATAAAGAAAAACCCTTGAATGAGTAATATTCCAAACATTTTGGCCCCCAGTGTACATAATGCAACCTCATTGAACCTAATACATTAAAGATCTCATAAAACCAGGGGTGAAAGTAAGAGCGTAGCAGATGAACATGGGTTCTCTCAGATTCATAATCAATTAAGAAGGCTCCGGACTTTTTATCTGCAATTTCTCCATCTCAGATGTAAAGTGATATTTTAGGAGGGAATAACATTTCCCAGAGTCCATGCAAGTGGCACAGAAAGAAGGCTCTGCAGGGCCACCGTTCTCCTTCAGCCCCTTGAAAGAAATGCTATTAGTTTCCATGGAGACAATGCTCTTGTACACATTAGCATAGTACCACAATATCACTTCTATTCTATTTCGTTACTATGGTTAAAGTAGTCCATCCCGTATGTTTCTTTTGTTTTGTTTCTTTTAATGGAAGGTCAACGTTTTCCATCTTTCAGTCATGATTGTGCAACTATTTCCTTGGACTTCCCTATCTTATGTACACAAACACAACAATCCCTAGAGGACTCACATCTCAAGAAACTGCGTCCCTCAAACAGAAAAAAAAGGCCTCTCTATTTGGAATCAGGACTGTATTGTGAGCACGAGGCCGAAGTAGCTCATTGTGTTTTAAAGAAAATACATATCTCTGGATAGGGATGTTGCCGAAAAGAAAGACGAATGGCCCAGTTGGCAGAATACAATATCCTGGTTCAACTCAATATGATATTCCTTACAACAGATGGAGGCAATATAATTATCATGATGTGACTCTTTCCAGCTTTCACTTTTGGCAATAGGTCTGGACAAGACATATGGCCTAAAATGTTCATTTGACGCATTTGACATAACACTGTCCACAGCTGGAAAAAAAACCCCACTATAAATTTGTTTTGAAGTGAATCTTGGTGTTAATGTGAAAGAATATAGGTAACTGCCAAAATAAAGGAAACACTTGAGTAAATGAGGGAAACAACGTATATTGAAAGCAGGTGCTTCACACAGATGTGATTCCTGAGTTAATTAAGCAAAATGAACATCCCATCATGCTTATTGCCATTTGTAAAAATGTCCAGTTGCCCATTTTTTGTCTACCATGGCTGGAGGAGATCTCAGTGACTTTGAAAGAGGGGTCTCAAAGGAGTACAGCGGGCTTAAAGTGTGTGTGTGTGTCTCAGTAACCAGATCTCAACCCAATTGAACACTTATGGAACAGTGCCTGAGAAAGCGTTTTCCACCACCATCAATAAAACACAAATTGTTGTTGCATCCCTCCAATAGAGTTCCAGACACTTGTAGAATCAATGCCAAGATACATTGAAGCTATTCTTGTTGCTCGTGGTGGCCCAACGCCCTATTAACGTACTATATATAGGTGTTTCCTTTATTTTGGCAGTTACCTGTATATACCGGCCCTCATCAGGCTGTGTTGTATATCAAGTTTTTTCTTGGAATCACTTGTGACCCCAATGCCCGAAATATTAGGTCAAGTTGTTAACAGCAGATTATCTACCATACAACCACTTCTCTTAAATGATATTACCACACTATGACAACGCAAAGGCCAGAGTGGTTTTGGCTTGGACTCTCCAAGGATTTCACCCCACTTGATTTATCTGTGTGAGTTTCTACTTAAGTGAGTGTAGTGTCGCAGCCTGCATTGATAATTTAATTTGAAAGTATGTTTGTAGGCGATTACAGAACAAATGGGAACTCAATTAGCATGGATTTAAAAATGTAAGGTGTTGGAGAAATTTTTGCTACTTTACCAATCATTAGTCTATTGTATGTAACACTATCTAGATTGAGATCTGTTAGTTGATGCTTCAAGCATAAGCTGTAGAGTGATCTTAATTAAGAATTCATTTTCATCTTGATTTAATTATCATAAGTTCAACCTAATTGAGTTTCCATTTGTTCTGTATTTTTCCTTGCCTCCCCCTTGTGTCATTGTCCCTGGTGTTTTGTGTAGAGAACTGATGTTACGACAGGAACTGAACATTTTGAAAACCATGGTGTACTGTGTATTCAGAAGATTACCTAATGCGTACTAGGATTACTTTGATACACAATCCCACTTTCATCATAATAGCTACCTGAGCTCAGCCCTCATTCCTGCTGTAAACACTATCTGTTTGTATTCAGACACATCCATGGGTTCAGCAAGATCAACACGAGGGCCAAGTGCAGCAATTTTCTATTATAATTTCCCCCCAGGGCATTCTGAGGTTTAGCGTTCAGTCGTTGTTGGTCCCGTGAGATGTGTGTTTCGTGGGGTGTCTGGCTCCTCAATGTGTAGCTTATTGGACCAGCTCCAGGTTTATAATTAATGCTGCCTCCGAATCGTCTGTGGCGAGACCACCTGAGTCAGACGTATTGAGACGAGGAAGAGGGGTAGAATAAACAGCCATGGTTCTTTATTAACAGTCAACGGCTTTAATGAAATCGTCACAGGCTTGTTCACGGTTTCATGCATCAGCGTATTGTCTAAAGCTATTTCCTGAGGAATGTGTCCCGCCGTGGCACAAAAGGCAGGTATTTAAATACATTAGCTTTGGGAATCCAGACTATTGAAAGAACGCATTGGGGTGAAAATGAGTTAAGAGAGCTAGGATGAAAACTACCCTGTGGGAATGATCTTCAAAACTTCCACTGTGCACTGATCTTTAGAAAAAGCTAGGCTATACTTACCTTGCTTTAGTAGGCTACACGTCTCTCTCATAATATAGGCCATGGCCTCTGATTAATTGAATCATGGCCCCCTGACATTTAATGTTTGCTGAAGTGCTTGGAGGTTTGTGCAGGTTGGTAGAGTTAGACTTCCCCTATGGACTTTACCTTACTTCGTAAGATCCATCTGTCTGAACCTGAGGAGCCTTTAAATCAGGATGACTGGCACTGAAAGGACTGCCCTGGTTTGACAATTTACTCCATGCTCTTTCAATGAAGATAGTAGTTTTACTAAACTCAGAGCATACATTCCAGATGAATAAGTCATTGTCAGTGTGATTAGATTTGTAGACCTCATCTGACTGGAATTGAAATGAAGTTGACGACAAGGGCTGGCATGGCTTCACTAACAAGCTCGCTCAGGCAGTATACACAACAGGAGACTGAGGAGCGAAACACTTTGGCACACCCCATTTTTAGCTAAATATAAGTGTGTGAAGTTTCCGTATACACCCTCTGCAGTGCCAACTAGTTCACAATACAGATCTTAGGATAGAACAGTCAACACTTCATTAGGCAATGCGAATTTTAATTTTTTTATTTTTTTTTTATTGTATGCAAATGATCATAGGTTTGGCCTTCATTACAGTGTATATTAGGTTTGTCTACATGTGACAAATATGCTGTGTACAGTACCTAGAGTGGGCTGTAAAAGATGATCTCCCTGTACAGTACTGTACCTAGAGTGGGCTGTAAAAAATGATCTCCCTGTACAGTACTGTACTTAGAGTGGGCTGTAAAAAATGATCTCCCTGTACAGTACAGTACCTAGAGTGGGCTGTAAAAGATGATCTCCCTGTACAGTACTGTACTTAGAGTGGGCTGTAAAAGATGATCTCCCTGTACAGTACAGTACCTAGAGTGGGCTGTAAAAGATGATCTCCCTGTACAGTACTGTACTTAGAGTGGGCTGTAAAAGATGATCTCCCTGTACAGTACTGTACTTAGAGTGGGCTGTAAAAGATGTCTCCCTGTACAGTACTGTACTTAGAGTGGGCTGTAAAATATGATCTCCCTGTACAGTACTGTACTTAGAGTGGGCTGTAAAAGATGATCTCCCTGTACAGTACTGTACTTAGAGTGGGCTGTAAAAGATGATCTCCCTGTACAGTACTGTACTTAGAGTGGGCTGTAAAAGATGATCTCCCTGTACAGTACTGTACTTAGAGTGGGCTGTAAAAGATGATCTCCCTGTACAGTACTGTACTTAGAGTGGGCTGTAAAAGATGATCTCCCTGTACAGTACTGTACTTAGAGTGGGCTGTAAAAGATGATCTCCCTGTACAGTACTGTACTTAGAGTGGGCTGTAAAAGATGATCTCCCTGTACAGTACTGTACTTAGAGTGGGCTGTAAAATATGTCTCCCTGTACAGTACTGTACTTAGAGTGGGCTGTAAAATATGATCTCCCTGTACAGTACTGTACTTAGAGTGGGCTGTAAAAGATGATCTCCCTGTACAGTACTGTACTTAGAGTGGGCTGTAAAAGATGATCTCCCTGTACAGTGCTTTACATAGAGTGGGCTGTAAAAGATGATCTCCCTGTACAGTACTGTACTTAGAGTCGGCTGTAAAAGATGATCTCCCTGTACAGTACTGTACTTAGAGTGGGCTGTAAAAGATGATCTCCCTGTACAGTGCTGTACTTAGAGTGGGCTGTAAAAGATGATCTCCCTGTACAGTACTGTACATAGAGTCGGCTGTAAAAGATGATCTCCGTGTACAGTACTGTACCTAGAGTGGGCTGTAAAAGATGATCTCCCTGTACAGTGCTGTACTTAGAGTGGGCTGTAAAAGGTGATCTCCCTGTACAGTACTGTACTTAGAGTGGGCTGTAAAAGATGTCTCCCTGTACAGTGCTGTACTTAGAGTGGGCTGTAAAAGATGATCTCCCTGTACAGTGCTGTACTTAGAGTGGGCTGTAAAAGATTATCTCCCTGTACAGTGCTGTACTTAGAGTGGGCTGTAAAAGATGATCTCCCTATACAGTGCTGTACTTAGATTGGGCTGTAAAAGATGATCTCCCTGTACAGTACTGTACTTAGAGTGGGCTGTAAAAGATGATCTCCCTGTACAGTACTGTACTTAGAGTGGGCTGTAAAAGATGATCTCCCTGTACAGTACTGTACTTAGAGTCGGCTGTAAAAGATGATCTCCCTGTACAGTGCTGTACTTAGAGTCGGCTGTAAAAGATGATCTCCCTGTACAGTGCTGTACTTAGAGTGGGCTGTAAAAGATGATCTCCCTGTACAGTACTGTACTTAGAGTGGGCTGTAAAAGATGATCTCCCTGTACAGTACTGTACTTAGAGTGGGCTGTAAAAGATGATCTCCCTGTACAGTACTGTACTTAGAGTGGGCTGTAAAAGATGATCTCCCTGTACAGTACTGTACTTAGAGTGGGCTGTAAAAGATGATCTCCCTGTACAGTGCTGTACTTAGAGTGGGCTGTAAAAGGGGAGTTAAATAATCTAAATGAAACAAATACAAAATAATTTCATGGGACTCAGATCAAGCCAGGCAGAGATAATCATGTCTAATAGGCTGTTGTTGGGATAATAAACTCAGCCTGGCTACAGCTGGGTAGTAGTTTCCAAATTATGGAGGCAAAATCAACATCCATGAAAGAAAATCCAATTGTCTTTAGTGATCACACTGAATTAGACCACACTGTAGACTGAAAATGTGAGAGCGTACTACATCTAATTCCATCTTAAAGTACTCATTTATTACTTTATGTTTATGCATTTGTCATGCAGAACATGTGTGTTAAACTCATTTGCATCTAAGGTGCTTTCAAATTGGGCCTTGTATACCGTACACATGATCTTTGCATGCACTCCTACAAAATACCATAAGTACCTGAATTTTGAAAGGGCAAGGGGATTTCTTAAGCAGGAGATACATCACATCTCCTAATTATACATGTACAGAATCACAAACATGACACTTGTGGACTGAATTTACAGCTTTCAGCCACACATTTCCACATTCAAAACACAGAAGTTACATATCGAATGTGTATTAGGAAGGAGGATTCTCATGTTTGTGTTCACAGACCAAGACAGTTCACAGTGACCTTGAGTTCTATTGAAGTGAGCTACAATGTAATTGCTAGTGAGTTTCATAAGTTCAAGCTGCCTCTCTTTGATCACTACAGAAGCGAGAAATTAAAGAGCTAGTGTTACGAAACCACCTAGCTAGCCTACTGATTTTGCTACACTCACTAAGTCTAGGGGTCCTAGGCCTAGCTAAAGTGTCTGGAACCTGATGTAATCTGTGCATTTACATAAACAATCAGACAATGCAGACCATGTTGTATGCATGAGACAGCAAATCTATGGACCATCTCATTCTGGACTCCTTGGACGGCCAGCCCAAGCAGATTATTATGTGTTCGGTTTCTGGTGACGAAAACAAATGTCCCACCTCTCTCTCACCGATTGCCGATCCCTGATTGGCCACACCTGTATGCTTATCATGGCTTGTCACAGCACCTGGCCCGGTTGCTGCTGCCACCTGGTGGTGGGTTGTGGAAGTGGTAGTGTGCTGTCTATTTATGTGCTAACTACCCCATCATATCATAACAACAGCTACTCACAAAAAAACTATATATGGTTTATTTTATGCTCATGCATAAAAAATGTAAGAGAATAAAGCCCAGTTTTATCATGGTTGGAGAACACTCAATTTACCATGCATGAATCTAGGGAACTTAGTCATATGATCTTTCTCCCTTGTGACGTGCTGAACATTAAAATTGTACACAGCGTTAGGGGAAGAGAAAGATTCTCGTGTGATTCAGCATCAGCATCACAGTGCCATGAGTGAGATTAATTGGACTCACGCCTGTCAGTAAGTGTGTTGCTGAGTTTGCTGCAGAGTTTGGGGAGGGAATGGTTTGGGGAGCATGGTTCATTGTGTACATAATGAGCCTCTTACAGTGGTGTCAACCTGTGTTAACAGTGTTCAGATCCTCAGCGCCAGGAAACTGGTCTTCAGGCACAGAGGGTTTGTGGTGATGGATTGGAGGGGGGCTAGCATCTGCAGATGCTGTTGGAATGGCAGTTTGGATGTCAGAATGGCTCATTAGAAAACAATAGAATCCACAATGTGCCATACGTCTCCCAATCAAAGAGTGGAATTGAGAGAGAGCACATTTTCTGCCAAATAACAGAGGAACATGTTACTGATTTTATTTGGGGGAGAGAATAGTACACACTATACAATGAGTGGCCAAAACATTAGGAACTTCTCTTTCCATGTCATAGACTGACGAGGTGAATCCAGGTGAGAGCTATGATCCGTTATTGATCTCACCTGTTAAATCCACTTTAATCAGTGTACATGAAAGGGAGGAGACAGCTTAAAGACAGATTTTTAAGCCTTGAGACTTGGATTGTGTGTGCCATTCAGAAGATGAATGGGCAATACAACATATTTAAGTGCCTTTGAATGGGGTATGGTAGCAGGTGCCATTTGAGTGTGTCAAGGACTGCAACAATGCTGTGTTCTTCACGCTCAACAGTTTCCCGTGTGTATAAAGAATGGTCCACTACCCAAAAGACATCCAGACAACTTGACACAATTGTGGGAAGCATTGGAGTCAACATGGGCCAGCATCCCTGTGGAATGCTTTTGATACCTTGTTGAGTCCATGCCCCAATGAATTGAGGCTGTTCTGAAGGCAAAGCCGATTTGAGCAGTGTAATTCTGTATCATTGCTGAAACATGATATGATAATCAGATAGAAATCTCTGCAGTAGATGTGTTGCTGCTTTGAAACATAGGGGAGTCCGTGGTTGGTTGTCTCAAGGGTTAATTGTCTCAAAGGTTGGTTGTCTCAAGGGTTGGTTGTCTCAGGGATTGGTTGTCTCAATGGTTGGCTGTCACAGTGCATATTACTCCCAATCTAGAGGGTGCTGTGTAATATTTTTAAGGTTAAAATGTGTGAATTCTTTGAAAGAACTCATCCACCTGGTCAATTCATGTCCTCATGTAAAAACATTGAGGTGAGGGGAATTTATGTGTTTTTCATAAGTGAATGTAAAAAAAAGATCAAGCCATGTGGTAACTGGCATCTTAGGGCTTTTTCACACATAGTTCTGAGCTATAGTTCGAATCAGAGTTTGATCATTTGTTACATTGCACCGGTGGAGCGGACTGCTCTGGCACTGGAGTGAAGCAGACGACCGGCCCCGGACTGGGCACCGGTGGAGCGGACTGCTCTGGCACTGGAGTGAAGCAGACGACCGGCCCCGGACTGGGCACCGGTGGAGCGGACTGCTCTGGCACTGGAGTGAAGCAGACGACCGGCCCCGGACTGGGCACCGGTGGAGCGGACTGCTCTGGCACTGGAGTGAAGCAGACGACCGGCCCCGGACTGGGCACCGGTGGAGCGGACTGCTCTGGCACTGGAGTGAAGCAGACGACCGGCCCCGGACTGGGCACCGGTGGAGCGGACTGCTCTGGCACTGGAGTGAAGCAGACGACCGGCCCCGGACTGGGCACTGGTGGAGCGGACTGCTCGCTGGAGGCTCCGGGCTGCGGACCTTCGCTGGAGGCTCCGGGCTGCGGTCCTTCGCTGGAGGCTCCGGGCTGCGGACCTTCGCTGTAGGCTCCGGGTTGCTGAACTTCGCTGGAGGTTCCGGGCTGCGGACCTTCTCTGGGGGTTCCGGGCTGCGAGGAGCAAGCACGGGCCGTACCGGGCTGGGGGAACGCCCCTTTGGTTTGATGCGTTGAGCTGGAACGGGCCGCACCGGGCTGGAGGAACGCACCATATGGATGGTGCGAGGAGCAGGCACGGGCCGTACCGGGCTGGGGGAACACACCTTTGGTTTGATGCGTTGAGCTGGAACGGGCCGCACCGGGCTGGAGAAACGCACCATATGGCTGGTGCGAGGAGCAGGCACGGGCCGTACCGGACTGTTGGTGCGCACCGATGGTGTGGTGCGGTCTCCTCCGTGACCGACTCTGGACTGGCGCTGGAGGCACCGGACTGGGAACTGGCGCTGGAGTTTGACTGTTCCTGTCGTCCTCTCTCCACCACCAATCTCCATTCTGTGAGGGTTCCTCCGGAAACCCCCACGAGTGAGGGAACAGCAGCACATCGACGTCTTCCTCCGACTCCTCTCTGTACTCCATGGCTGTAGGGGCTCCTCCTGGAACCCCCACGAGTGCAGTGGTCGGGGTTCTTTTCCATCGATCCCCGACCATCCCCATAGCCCCCCCCCAAAAAACAGTTTGGGGGTTCTTCTGGGCTCCAGGCTGGTCCTTCGCCTTTTTGGCCCGTCGACTTTTTCCTCTTCGGCGCCTCTGCTCCGGACACCAGCCCTCCTCCACCGAACAATAATGGGAGTATTCCCCCTCTGTGATCTTCCCCATACCGAGAAGGATATCTCCCAATGTTAATCCCCGTTGCGTCCCTGGGTGGTGGATCATTCTGTCACGGTTTGTAGTAATGGGACGGTAAACGGAGCGTTGGTGAAATGTCATCCTTGTTTATTAAATGAGGTGTTATCACAAGGCATACAATAAACAGGAGAGTATAAACAAACAAAGTGACTTACTGTTCTGTGACGCAGTGTAGACAGGCACAAACAATGATCCACACACAGGTGGATGTGTGGGGAGCCTAAATACAATCCCCAATCAGAGACAACCCTGTACAGCTGTATCTGATTGAGGATCATTACTCCCCTAGTTAGGGTGTGAAGGCTTGATTGTGGTCCTTCCACTCCCCCTGGTGGGAGTCAGAGGCCTAACCACAATCAAATCCTCACATATATATTCAGTAGCCTATATATTCAGCAGCCTATATATTCAGCAGCCTATATATTCAGCAGCCTATATATTCAGTAGCCTATATATTCAGTAGCCTATATATTCAGCAGCCTATATATTCAGTAGCCTATATATTCAGTAGCCTATATATTCAGTAGCCTATATATTCAGCAGCCTATATATTCAGTAGCCTATATATTCAGTAGCCTATATATTCAGCAGCCTATATATTCAGTAGCCTATATATTCAGTAGCCTATATATTCAGTAGCCTATATATTCAGTAGCCTATATATTCAGCAGCATATATATTCAATAGCCTATATATTCAGCAGCCTATGTTCACACCAGTCCCAAACTATTGTCACATGCAGTGTGGGGTTGGTTGTCACTATCAACACCATCTTAACCATATTGTACAGGGACCTTGTCACTTCTACTAAACAATAAATCCAAAAGTATTTTTCTCTGTTGCTATGGAGACCTCCTTTCCCAGGAAACACGAACACCTTTGCCTGACAAATGTTTTGGGAACATGTAGTGTGGTGAGCGTTGCACCTTGGGAAGACGTCGCAGACATCAGAATAGAATGTTGATGCCTGGTCGACGTAGAAACAATGTAGAACTGTACAATATAGAATGTAGGTATTCTAGATGCATCTGTAAGACGTCTTGACAATTAGCAAACGATGTCTAAACTGCATCTTCTCAATGCATTATATGTTGTAAATGTCCGTTCGGCAGAGGTATCTCTGCTATCTGGGGTAGTTGCCTCTCTCACACAAATGTTTTTCTGTCACACACCCACACATGTACACATACACATTTACCTAAAATGTAATATGCTGTTCTCAAGGCATAAAAGGCTGGATTTTGTCAGGAATATCATTTGATCAAAGAAAGGCTATTTCTAAGACTGCTTCAACATGAAGGCGTTACTAGCAAACATTGTGACAAGCAACCCCATAGTGTGTGACTTCCAACCCCGCAATGGGTCTGGTTGTCACAAGTGGACAGAGTGTGTTTGATGGTTAATAACTCCATCTTTAAATAAGACATGAGGAAAATGGCCCCTCTTTTAACCCAAGACCTTGGTCTTTCTATTAAAGTTGAAAAGAGCCTTGTAAGACATACTGGTGCTGAGATATACACACCAGAGGAAAATGTGACACCCACCCCAGTGTCCCCTAGTCGTTTGGATGTTATGACTTCTGTCCATGTTGATCATTCCACTACTTATTTGTACAGTAGACCTACTGCTTTCTACTGAATTGCGAAACAAATACACTGATTTCTAGAAATTCATTCCCAGGTTGACGCTCACACAGCATGCCATAAAACTAAATTATTAAAGAAATCCATGTGCTCCCAGCTCTCCAGCAACGCTGAACTTTTCAGCCATTCCCATCAGTGAGTGACCCTGCTATGCTTTGAGGCATCAGCCGTGCTGTTCTGCTTGGAGTAACTGTCTGAGAGGATCTCCTCACTGGATGAGCAGCCAGAGGCAGACTGTCCAGGTAAGTGCTTGGCAAAAGGCACTTGTCATGTGCAGTCGAACTATATACCACGCTATTTCTAAAGGACACGTGTTTGCTGTTCTCAGATCGCATTACTGCTGGTGGGTTCCTACATTAAGTCACATCTTAAAGTAAATTGTCAGTGTCTCCCCGTCTGCTTTTTAAGGGAAGAAACCGTGTGGCTTTAGGAATGGACAGAATGTACATTGCTAGATGTGCTAGATATGACTAGAAACAGGTTAATCAAAAAAATACAATAAAGATATTTGCCCAGTATCTCCGGTTCTACTTTGTCAATTTTAACATATTGTTGTTTTCAGAGAGAGGGAAATACAAAGCCTCACATCACTGTGTCTAGTTTCTGGTGACTGATATAGCGTTTTACACAAATACCGATGTCCACACTCTCTTTGGAGAAAGAACAGCAGACTTAGGTGAAATTGTCAATAGTTGGGAAAAGCTCCTTGTTAAAGGAAGGGTCAAACTGTACCGTACGCCTCCCTCTGTCAAAGCATGAGTGCAGAGGTGCTAAAGCCTTTAGTATTAGTTCAACTATAGACTTTCTATTCCCTATCAGATGAATGTTAAAAATCCTGCAGCCTTGGTACACACTAGCTTGCATGACAAATCAGACTCATAAGTCACTGCCGTTGGATTAATGCTCATGTCCATAAAGTTCAAACAGTCCTTAATGAATGCAGAAGGTCTGATAAAGGTATTTTATGCTTGAAGACATTCCAAAACTAAGGAAAGCAAAAAATACATGAATTGCACACTCCCATCTGTCAATGCTTTCTGACCTTCAATTCCTATAGGAAGAGATGGTTATGATTGCAGCAGATGCTTAATATCAGATCATGTGTCACACCCCCCACGCATGCACACGCTTTGTGTTGCCAGGCAGCGAGCAGTTATCGTCTGAACAATAGAGTAATGACATGATACTTTTGGATGGCTCCCAAAGGTAGACTTCACTTCGTAAGAGAAAAAAAAATGACTCTGAAGTCACACTTAGAGGCCGAGTCACAACTGGTCAGGTCACAATTTAATGTCTCAAAAACAAGTCCAGTGCTTAGTGCACTGTGAAGAACGGCACATCAATGGTCAAAAGTCGCTCTCATCATTACCGGTGAAGGATTGCGAACATCGTTATTGGAAAAGGCTAAGACAGTCTTTAGTGACTTCTCAAGCCTAAATAATTAGACTTCTGCTGCTGCTCTGGTCTCCAACCCTGTTGTCTCAGACTGACAATTTGGGAACATTGAGCCCAAAGCGTTCAATGACCCCAGATAAGACCCAAATTAATTCTGATTACCAGACGTTAGTATTTGACATTGACAAGAAGACGGCTCCAAGATAAACCTCTTGATTTCTGAAGAAAAAAAATATATTTTTTAAGATTAGGAATTATATGTTAACAAAAAACTGAAATATGTCTTTCAGTGAAAGAAAAAAAAAACATTATTTTGCCATCAATCTCCACAGATAAAATAACATATTCAAAAACACTCTTGGTTTTGACTAAACCTTATCTTTACTTTAGCATTTTCTGTCAGTAGAAACTGATGCAGTGCTTCTCAGGAGGACACTAAATATTTATCTTTATCACATAAAGACCCAGTAAGGATTTTCTGATGCTGGCCATTACATTCAGTATAGCAAGCTAAATGTAAAACATGCATGAGGTAATGGCAACTCTTAGAGGTCTGTTGAACTGTATGAACACAGCATTAATGTGGTTGAACAGTGGATGAGCCCTTTGTTAATGGTGGACAAATGCTTGGCCTGCTGTTCACAGCTCAAAACATTGTTGATTGGTATCCAAGATGGACCACACTCTGGGCTTGGAGTCGGAGCAGATGGCTGGAAAGGTGTATAGTACCTTCCCACTGGGCACAGATGTCAGTTCAATGTCTATTTTTTATTTAAATTTGGTTGAGTTGCCAACGTACGTGAATTTAACGTGAAATCAAATGTCACCATGTCAATGGATTTAGGTTAAAAGTTGGGTGAAAAAAATACGTTATGTCCTTACGTTGATGACTTTATGCAAATCCAATTTGTTTTCCACGTTGGTTCAGTGTCATCAAATAGATTTTTGTTGTTCAAATGACGTGGAAACAACATTGATTCAACCCGCTTTTGTCCAGTGGGTTATTGAAGATGTTAACTTCAAGTTGGTAATGGACCTCCATAAGAAACTCCCTTGTGTTAAATGTGTACTAAGGACGATCTCAAGGTGTAATACTTTGTGGCTTGCTACTATCTCTTTAAGATTATGTTTTTCATCCAGGTTTGTTTTATCTTCCAGGATATTCTATTAGTTAGTGACATCCTTCTATTTTTCTCCTTCCTGTTGCCCTGAAAGGGGCAAGCAGCTTTACATCTCTGATTTGTGGAGGACATTGGAATGTCTGCCTAAGCTATCTCTGATTCGTGGAGGACATTGGAATGTCTGCCTCAGTGTATTTCTGATTCGTGGAGGACATTGGCATGTCTGCCTCAGCGTATTTCTAATTCGTGGAGGACATTGGAATGTCTGCCTCAGCTATCTCTGATTCGTGGAAGACATTGGAATGTCTGCCTCACCATATCTCTGATTCGTGGAGGACATTGGAATGTCTGCCTCATCTTTTTTCTGATTTGTGGAGGACATTGGAATGTCTGCCTAAGCATATCTCTGATTTGTGGAGGACATTGGAATGTCTGCCTCAGGTATCTCTGATTCGTGGAGGACATTGGAATGTCTGCCTCAGCTTATTTTGGATTCGTGGAGGACATTGGAATGTCTGCCACAGCTATCTCTGATTCGTTGAGGATATTGGAATGTCTGCCTCAGCTTATTTTTGATTCGTGGAGGGCATTGGAATGTCTGCCTCAGCTATCTCTGATACGTGGAGGACATTGGAATGTCTGCCTCAGCTTATTTTTGATTTGTGGAGGACATTGGAATGTCTGTCTCAGCTTATTTTTGATTCGTGGAGGACATTGGAATGTCTGCCTCAGCTTATTTTTGATTCGTGGAGGACATTGGAATGTCTGCCACAGCTTATTTTTGATTCGTGGAGGACATTGGAATGTCTGCCACAGCTTATTTTTGATTCGTGGAGGACATTGGAATGTCTGCCTCAGCTTATTTTTGATTCGTGGAGCACATTGGAATGTCTGCCTCAGCTATATCAGATAGACCTGTGACGGAACACTTCATTTTCTAACATCGTCAAGGTGCAGCATTTGAGTGCAATCTGTTATGGGCTCAAACAACCGCTCTCATTTCACCACTGAAAGCATCCCCTGAATGTCAACCGCCTAACTTGAAAGGCTTAGAATAGCCATTTAATCTTTAGCTTTTTTTTTTCTGAATGGCACACTCTGAACAATGCCTGTGTTCCATTGCTTTTGAGTCACGACGCTCAATGGACAGTGGGTGCCTCAATTCAATCAAAAGTGCATTGCAGTATTTACACAATGGCACCTACACATACAGCACACACATTGGCATATATTTTGCAATGTAGGTCAGGGGTATCGTGTGAATAGTATATTTAGGGTGGCAGGTAGCCTAGCGCTTAGAGCGTTGGGCAAGTAACCAAAAGGTTGCTGGATTGAATCCCTGAGTCAACAAGGTAAAAATAAAGGTCAAAATCAGCCTGAACAAGGCAGTTAACCCACTGTTGCCCAAGCACCAAAGACGTGGATGTTGATTAAGGCACCTCTCTGATTCAGAGGGGTTGGGTTAAATGCAGAAGACACATTTCAGTTGAATGCATTCAGTTTTACAACTGACTAGGTATTTCCTTTGCAGTTTTCCTACTAAGTAAATAACGTCAACAGCACTGGTAAATGCCATAACATTAACTTTAAGGCACTGGCAATTCTCTGTTTATGGTTCAAGTAGTGGTTGTACAGATGTAGCATCTTAATTTGAGCCAGAATAATCCTGCAGCAACAGGAAATGTGAATTATTACGTGGATTATAATTAATGTACATTTTTGTATTGGTTGCGTAAGGGAAAATCAAATCAAATTTCAAAGTGGAAATTACAAAATGAAATTACAAACCTCAAATACACTACACGTTTTAGTGAAGATCCTACACCTGTAGCTGTAAGGTACAGGCAGTGATCTGTTTATGGTTCCAGCAGTGGTTATATGACAACTCTGCAAATCAAATCGTAGCGAGCATTGATGTATGTCTTATTTTGAGCTCAGCTATGTACAATGTGAATGGCCCGTATGGCCTCGCCAGATTGTGGATTATGGGAAATCAAAGACATGGAACCGTATCTTTGATGTAGCCTCACAGCCCTCCTGTTAAACAGTGATAGTGCCTTGAGGGCCTGTGTGAAAGGAGGGTCCAGAGCAGCCGACTTCAACCTCACAGTGGGATGACAGACAAGTAATACCAAGTCAGCGTCAGGAGACTCCAGGGTAAATGGATGCTATTGAGCGATCTTGGAGGGAGGGGTATTTGCCAAGGTTAGTAGATTTGGTGGTCTGTAAACCAATATTAGACGGGCCAGTGCAGCAGAATGATATCTCTCCAGATGTGACCTATGCAAGATGGAAGGGCAAAGGATCAGAATTGTGTTTGCGGATTGAATCCCACTCGGATTGATTTGCTTTGCCGAGGGTTAAGGGACGTTGGCAGTCTCTTGGTAGACTGGTTTATTTAACAGGGTATCATGGTGGATTTGACCTAGCAACTTGAGACGAGCCGCATATCACATCAGGGAAACAAAGGTGAATCCCGAAACGCTAAATCCTAACACAAACCTAAATATGAAATGTTTTTATTATGCATGAGAATTAAATGTTTCCTTGAGATACTGGAATTAAAAAAATTATAGTCAATATTACGCCCCTCCAATGGCTCGGGAGAGGAGGAGGACACAACTGTCTAAGGCCACAGACTATGGATGACGGAACTGGTGTGATGTTATGTGCATTAACTAAACAGACGAACGCCACAACTGAAAGAACAATTATACTTATTATTTACTGAAAACATTGATAATTTACCAACGCACACAATCACATCGTCACAATCAGGGAAGGAGGACAGCAGGTAAAGGGGTTAGGAGTAGGGCGGTGCCAGCGGTCTGTCAAAGCAAAGAAACTATACAAAAAGACCCTGAACTTCCCTACACCTCTAAACCCTGCCGGTCACAAACTACCCTTAACACAAACTTACCTCACTGCTACAATAACACTGGGTGACAGCCGCTTGCTTCTATCCTAGTGTATATAACAGTGGGTTACCTACGGGTGGATAAACGTACTGCTCTCTGCTAGACTCTGCTAACTATTGTATATTGTGGCAGTCTGGCGAGACACAGTGAAGAGTAGATGGTAGATGGTAGATGATGAAAAGGGATGACAACAAGATGAATTAATTGCTGACAAAATCAGTAAATCAAGGGGGAGAAGTCCAAAGGGAAGCGGATCGGCAGCTGTACAGCTCAATGGAGGGCAACCTGATGAACTTGGCAGGTGGTTAGTCTATTCTCAGTTTTCCTCATCACAATGTGTGAGCAATATAGCAGTGGAAACAGAACCATAAAATGAAGTGCTACCGATGTAGGATTTTAAATTAAAAATAATCCTGCTGCTACAGGAAATGTGAATTATGTGGATTATAATTAATGGACATACACTACATGACCAAAAGTATGTAGACACCTGCTCGTCGAAGATCTCATTCCAAAATCATGGGCATTAATATGGAGTTGCTATAACAGCCTCCACTCCTCTGGGAAGGCTTTCCACTAGATGTTGTTGCTGCGGGGACATTCTTGGCGCTGCCCTGTGTGGTCGCCTGTTAAGCAGCTCGTCTGCGTTAATTGTTGTTTTCGGATGTTTTCGAATAACAAAATGGAGGAACTCGAGGGTCTAGTCTGTGGACAAAGGGATTACAGAGAAGCTAGTCTAGTATGTTTGACCGAGACATGGCTGAATGAAGACATCCCCACAGGAAACGTCACTATCGGTGGTTTCCAGACCATTAGAGTGGACAGGGATAGCGCTTCTTCCGGTAAGATAGGTACTTTATTGATTGATCCCCCGGGGTGGAGGGCTGGCTTTATTAGTTAACAACAGATGGTGTAATCCGAGCCATATTACTGTTAAGGAACAGTTTTGTAGCCCGGACATTGAGCTGTTAGCCGTTAGCCTGAGACCCTACTATTTGCAAAGGGAATTCACGGTGGCCATTGCTGTTATCGTTTACATCCCGCCTTCTGCTGACGCAAACACAGCGTGTGACGTCATCCACTCTGTCATCGCGAGGTTACAGACAGCGCATCCCAGTGCCTTCTTTGTCATTTCTGGGGATTTTAACCATGCTGCCCAACCATGAATAATAAAACTCTGGACTTGCTATATGCTAATGTGAAGGATGCATACAACTCCACTGCACTCCCTCCCCTCGGTAGATCGGATCACAACCTTTTCCACCTCACCCCACTCTACAGGCCTATGGTCCAACAGCAGCCAGCGACCACTAGGACCATTAGGAGATGGTCCCCGGAGGCGAATGAGGCCCTACAGGACTGCTTTGAGACAACAGACTGGGATGTGCTCTGTGAGGCTCATGGGGAGAATATTGATGGACTTACAGATTGCATAACGGACTATATAAATTTTTGTGTAGACAACACCATACCCACCAGGAAGGTACGCTGTTTTCCAAATAATAAACCCTGGGTCACCAGCGACCTGAAGCTTCCAGAAGCAACTCATGTTACAGTGTGTGTTGAGTTGTTAGACAAACACAATGCTGTGACGTAGGAATGATGCATGCTGATGTTTTGATGTACAGTTTTCACTGTAGTGATATATAACTCTTTACTATCTCTGATGAGATGTTTTGCGACCTCCCTTAGCGACGTCTGTCAAAATGTTAGTCCCTGGTTGTTTTCCTAGAGTATAAAATTCAATCACTCAGATGAGAGCGAGGCTGATGGTTTTGCCACAATGGTGATGATGGATAATTACTAATGTCTAACTATTTTGGAAATGTAATTGGATGTACTTTGAGCGATTAAAGAGACATAATTGCATTCAGCAAAATATTTAGTGACTTTTATCATCTTGAGAGTAAAATGTCCCCTTTTTTAAAAACGCAATTTCAAATATGCAGAAAAGTCCTTTTCACATGTAAACGTCTGGAGGTATTTCAATATTCTGAAGCAGTGGTACATGTCTTGGCTTATTCTCTGCACACTGGTTCTTATTTATTATTCTAGCATTAACCCAAGCATATCCAGGGCGTTATATAACAAACTCTTTAACACAGTTTCAACAGTAGTAGGTTACATGCTTTATGGGTAGAAAAACGCATAAGGAATTAAGTGGTCTCTCTCAACATGCTGTTGACTCACATTTTGGGGAGTCATCATTATTATAATAAATACTTCCTCAAAGCTATCATATCAACATACTTTTATGACATTATAGTATTTGATCATAACTGTAAAACTACAACTTGAATGTTTTTATTAATCTATGAACATCTTTTCATTGGCTTTGATTACAGACGTCTCCGGCTACAATTGCTTCAGTGCAAGATGTTGTGACCCCCAACTGTTGTTAAATTTAGTGTACATCTGGCACAGTCTTCATTATACCCTGATTGTATGGCCATGAGGCAGTATAATGGGAGAAGTAGAACATTCTCATCAATCTCACCTTGTCACGATACAGATGAAGGATCTTAATTTGATCACCCCTTTTGCAGAAGTAAACTTGTAGTGTTTTTGAGGTTTAGAAAAGCTTCTTACGTTTATAATTTCAATTTACACATTTCTGACTTGAACAAAAAAAAAAAATGAATCAACCTCTACAAAAATGTAAATTAATTACAATCCACATAATAATTCACATTTCCTGTAGCTGCAGGAGTTTTTTCCTGCTGTAGTAAACTGGCTCAAATTAAGATCATACATGTGTACTTTACATCTAGCTCCAAGACAATGGTAAAATACAGCCTAACAGCTATGGGAAGGAGAGAGACTGAAGGAGTGAGAGGCTTTTATTTAGAAGTTTTGCCTCCCAGCCTAGTCGGTGTCACCTCTAAAGGTCTTTAGTCACTTTTTTCAGGAAACCCCTTTATTGATTTCCGTTATCAATCCCAGATTCTGCAATTTCGAGATAAGAGTTTATTCCAAGGCTGAATTAGTAATGCTGTGAAAGGAGCATAACGCTGCAGACACCAAAAGGCTTCCATCTCTTTTTGTCTCTGTGTGCGGCGGTCATAAAGACAATGTTAAGGCAGGCCAAGGGCCGTCGTGTCTAATTAGCTACAAAACAACCTTCCCTATCTCCTTACCAGTCTCAATCTATACAGTGTGTTAAAGGGATACTTCGAGATTCTGGCAGTCAAGCTGTTTTTCTATCTAGCGTCTGCTACCATACCCATAGACTTCCAGTCATTGCGCTAATGCTAGTTAGCATTGGCTCACAAAACTACGTCTAACTTCCTTCATACCATAGACATAAAAATGGTATCCATAAGTTCATCTGACCATGCTTAATTGCAGTATCCCTTTAAGCAAACTAGTGTGGGGGCAGTAGGATATGAATGCTTCCCAAGGGTATACACCAGTCAGTCACTGGGTACTGGAGTGTATCCATATAATACAGCTTAATGTTGAAATAATTGGCAATGTATTAGAGCAAAATTTAAGAGTATTAACTTGAGCCACCTTAAATGGCTTTTTGAAGTTCCCCTGATTGACACAATGTGAATCTGAATGACTATTTGGGGCCCACGTTAATTGAGTTGGAATATGTTGATATTCAGAGAACCGTGTCGTGCGTTAATGATTTCTTATCTGCAAAATTCTTTCAGCTGGAAATACTATGTGTCTCTTTTTGTAGTAATGTTTAGAAAATAATTACTATTCAAGAAAAAATATTGGAGTCAAAAGATTGACATTAATTTGCGATAAAGAAACTGTGATGTGTATTTATCTATTCATTTGAATATAAAAGCTACCAGTTTCCTTTGAAGTTTCGCAGTGATGACACAGCCAGGATGTGGGAACTCCCACGTATTCATCAGAAAATACATCAATTGGCACAAACATTCCTTCTCCCCTCATCGACAATGCTCAGCAAATATACCAAATATATAGTTTATCAGTAGCCTAGGCCTAGGTTGGAACATTGAATTCCCCTCACAATTTTGCTGTTGTGCCAGGATAGTGCCATTTGAAACTATGATGACATATTTTTCCATTCACTGTATGTGCATTACTAGGTTTGGAAAGCATATCAAATGGATTATCAGTTTGGTGAAATAGAATTTAAAAAACACACTGGACAAGACTGCTGGTCATTGATGACTCATTGTAAAAAAAAAATTAAAAGCATTCTGAAAGCCATGGGTTTAGATGGGTTACCAGAACCCAAGGACACTGTTAAAAAATTTTTTTTTCCTTTTAACCTTTGTCTACTCCAACTGGGCAAAGCATAGCTTTATCTTAGATTTTTTTCTTAGATAGGATTCCTGCATTTGTATGGAAGACAGGGTGTAGCATGACATTAGAAGCTAGACAGACGATCTTGAAAGATTCTATCCCCAGAACACAACAGGAGAGTAACTGTAAATCTAAGGTGAGAGGCTTCATATGATGTTTTCCCAGGGTAGCTTCAAGGATACTATTTGTCATCATGTTCCTAGATGAAGCCTGAGGGGAAAAAAGTGGTTATAAACATGACATTAAACTGAACTAAACTCTGAGAGCTTTCAAATGATGTTTCAGACACCTTGGCCAGCCTTAACCCATAAATATCAGAGGTGTGTCAATAGATACAAGATTTTCAGATGACAAATAGTAGGTGTATACCTCAAAACATAAATACAAGTCATTTAATCCATGTCTTTTTTCCTGTTGGTATACTTGAAAACATAAATACAAGTCATTCAATCCATGTCCTTGTGATTTGCTATTGACAAACCAAGATTGTACAGCATGTCATGGTTGAGTTGATCAGTCAGGTACTCATACTTAGCATTTTGCATTATTATGATGATGTGGCCGATGACACTTTGCTCCCTGAAAGTCCACTAGGTTGTTATCAATAAAACTTCACAATACTGTGCAAAGCATTCAATTTGGCTGCTGAGTGGCAAGGACAACTATGTGCATTGTTAAATACTGTTATAACTATTTGGTTTTAATATAATCACATCTTGAATAGCATTTAGCTTGCTTCGTCAGGGATTAGGCTTTTGGAAGAGCTTGACATCTGCAAGTTGTCAGTCGGACTTCTGTCATCACCACTATAGATGGCAAGCAAATCAAACAATATTTGGATATAGCCTTCTAGTTTGTCCCCTGGAAGTTAGCCTGTTAAGTAGCCTTACTGGCCATTTGACGTGGTCCATCAATCAATGTAGCCTATCATGTCTGTCAGCAGCAATCGTGATTAAACACTCTTAAAAACAATGTTGCAAAGGGAGCTAACTTCGCTAGGTAGGCCTACGTTGGTTGGAGAAAAAAGTACATTAGGTCTACTTACCACTATGTTTAGCCAACTGTACAAGGTTTCTACCGGTAGCTTGCAAAGTTAACATTATCAGCTAACAGTGCATCGGCAAATGCACCTTTCTGCTGCTTGATAGGCTATTAAAGCCCACAAAGGATGGGAAATTAATAAAATCCACTCATACTTTCCAGGTATAGTTCACTTTTATTTTATATCACTCAAATGTGACTCACCACCTGGATTCGGTGTTATGTAGCAAAATCAGAATTTCTGTTTTTTTACATTGGATAAAAGTAGAGACTCAGAGCTACAAAATGTTTTATCATACACTGCATTTTTGAGGAACAATGGTTAAGTAATTCTGCTTTGAAAGTTGATAAACTTGGAAACCCGCTTTTGAAAAAATGGCCTTTGAATATTTTGCTACCTACTGGAGAGCTCTCCTTTGTCTACACCTATTCAGCATTGTTCACACCCTCTTAAGCCTTAGCCCCACCCATCTCTTTAAGGATTCACATGTGAGGTCATGTGCTAAACATTGAGTAGTGTTGTAAAGATTAAGACTAAAAGTGGTAGTAGCCGACAATAAAAACAATTTCAGGTAAACAGAAAGTGTCCAGATAAAAATATTTTATAAATATTAGATGATGCTTACCCAGACACACGTCTAAATTGACGGGTCATGTGAAATAAATGCTAAAACCCCCAGCCATATCCAGTGGTGGAAAAAGTACCAAATTGTCAAACTTGAGTAAAAGTATCAATCATTTCAAATTCCTTATACTAAACCAGACGGCACAATTATTTTTTTTTATAACTTATTGACGGATAGCCAGGGGCACACTCCAACACTCAGACATAGTTTACAAACAAAGCATTTGTGTTTAGTGAGTCTGCCAGATCAGATGCAGCTGGGATGTTCTATTGATAAGTGTGTGAATTTGTGAATTTTCCTGTCAAAATGTAACGATTACTTTTGGGTGTCAGGGAAAATGTATGGAGTAAAAAGTACAGTATTTTATTTAGGAATGTAGTGAAGTAAAAGTAAAAGTTGCCAAATATATAAATAGTAAAGTAAAGTACATATACCAAAAGAAGTACTTAAGTAGTACTTTTGACCACTGCCCAAATGCGTTCACACCAGTACATTAGCCTACTTCATATACTGTTACATACTCACTTATCACATAGTATTCCATACATATATTAAAGCCATGCAACCTGAGTGAGGTGCACATGTACAGTACATAAACAGATGCATGCGCCATATATATCTGTGGTGGACACTTGATACGGTCACATGATATTGTTGTGGTATGTCACAAAATCATGTTACGACCACACATAATATTAATTTTATATATCAATACTTTACTAAGTCTTGCTAAGTGGATGGGTCTCTACAGAATTGATGGTGGCCAATATTGAGTGATATCGTGAGGCTACTCCTACGTATCTGAAATTACATGATCAATTGATGTTTACTGATTATGAAAAGGACAGTGGAGAGAACAAGTATTTGATACACTGCCAATTTTGCAGGTTTTCCTACTTACAAAGCATGTAGAGGTCTGTACAGGTACACTTCAACTGTGAGAGACGGAATCTAAAACAAAAATCCAGAAAATCACATTGTATGATTTTTAAATAATTAATTTGCATTTTATTGCATGACCTAAGTATTTGATCACCTACCAACCAGTAAGAATTCCAGCTCTCACAGACCTGTTAGTTTTTCTTTAAGAAGCCCTCCTGTTCTCCACTCATTACCTGTATTAACTGCACCTGTTTGAACTCGTTACCTGTATAAAAGACACCTGTCCACACACTCAATCAAACAGACTCCAACCTCTCCACAATGGCCAAGACCAGAGAGCTGAGCGGTGAGGGATCAGCCCAGAACTACACGGCAGGACCTGGTCAATGACCTGAAGAGAGCTGGGACCACAGTCTCAAAGAAAACCATTAGTAACACACTATGTCGTCATGGATTAAAATCCTGCAGCGCACGCAAGGTCCCCCTGCTCAAGCCAGCGCATGTCCAGGCCCGTCTGAAGTTTGCCAATGACCATCTGGATGATCCAGAGGAAGAATGGGAGAAGGTCATGTGGTCTGATGAGACAAAAATATAGCTTTTTGGTCTAAACTCCACTCGCCGTGTTTGAAGGAAGAAGAAGGATGAGTACAACCCCAAGAACACCATCCCAACCGTGATGCATGGAGGTGGAAACATCATTCTTTGGGGATGCTTTTCTGCAAAGGGGACAGGACGACTGCACCGTATTGAGGGGAGGATGGATGGGGCCATGTATCGTGAGATCTTGGCCAACAACCTCCTTCCCTCAGTAAGAGCATTGAAGATGGGTCTTGGCTGGGTCTTCCAGCATGGCAACGACAGCCAGGGCAACTAAGGAGTGGCTCCGTAAGAAGCATCTCAAGGTCCTGGAGTGGCCTAGCCAGTCTCCAGACCTGAACCCAATAGAAAATCTTTGGAGGGAGCTGAAAGTCCGTATTGCCCAGCGACAGCCCCGAAACCTGAAGGATCTGTATGGAGGAGTGGGCCAAAATCCCTGCTGCAGTGTGTGCAAACCTGGTCAAGAACTACAGGAAACGTATGATCTCTGTAATTGCAAACAAAGGTTTCTGTACCAAATATTAAGTTCTGCTTTTCTGATGTATCAAATACTTATGTCATGCAATAAAATGCAGTCATACAATGTGATTTTCTGGATTTTTGTTTTAGATTCCGTCACTCACAGTTGAAGAGTACCTATGATAAAAATTACAGACTTCTACATGCTTTGTAAGTGGGAAAACCTGCAAAATCGGCAGTGTATCAAATACTTGTTCTCCCCACTGTATGTAGTTACTTGCTTTATAAAACTCTGATGATAGCGCTAATTCATTTAACAATCCCTTGAAAACAGCATGCAGTTGTTAATGGTTTTAGTGGAACTGGGGGTCTTGTTATACTAGTAATGCATAATGTAGTTACTGTCACTATTTGAGGTGTAACATTATTCTACAATGCAGTTCCCAGTACATAGTTACACAGTGCTACTCTCATTTTGCTCTGAAACCACTGCAAATCAAGGCCTGATTTTACGTTTCTAATTACCTCAAAGGTTTGACGGCAATTTCTTCATGTGCTTCATATGTGGCAATGTCATGTCTTGAAACCTCAGGTGGTATGCCAGCAGCATACTACCCTGCATCCCACTACTGGCTTGTGTCTAAAGCTAAGCAGGGTTGGTCCTGGTCAGTCCCTGTATGGGAGAACAGATGCTGCTGGAAGTGGTTTTGGAGGGCCAGCAGGTGGTACCTTTTCCTCTGGTCTAAAAAAAAATAGACCCAGGGCAGTGATTGGGGACATTGACCTGTGTAGAGTCCTGTCTTTTGGATGGGTGTCCTGACTCTCTTTGGTCACTAAGGATCCTGTAGCACTTATCGTAAGAGTAGGGGTGTTAACCCCGGTGTCCTGGCTAAATTCAAAATCTGGCCCTCGTTCCATCATGGCCAACTAATCATCCTCAGCTTCCAACAGGATCATTCATCCCCCCTCCTCTCCCCTGTAGCCATTCCCAAGGTTGTTGCTGTAAATTAGGTGTTCTCAGTCAACTTACCTGGTAAAATGAGGCATAAATAAATACAAAATTCTTGAAGCCATCTGCTGACACCTTGCTATACATCATCAAATATAAAGCCATTTAACTGGAGCTATAATGGCTTTTCATTGAGCTAATGTAAATAACACAATACCATTGTTCCTGTCTTTCTTGAACTTGTCTTACTAAGACTGACTTTGCTGATAGCTGCTTTAATTAAGAAAGTTGACTTACTATGACATGTGATATGTGGTTGTCATATCTAACTACCTTAATAACTTTTTACTGCAGTGGGCTAAATCAGGGTCACACAGAGTGTTGCTTGGTAGTCTTAAATACATCTACTTTGAAATAAAAGTATACACTTCACACACATGGTTATGGTCTTTAAAAAAGAAGACACCTGTACCATGTCAGATATAAAGTTTAAATGTATACATTGAGTTTGCATCCCAATATTACACTTTATATACATCACAGAAGACTGAAATATAACAAAGCCATTTGACATAGAAACACGAGATTTTTTGGCATTTCAAAAATAATAATGTTTATTAATGATTAAAATATGAAAAATATTAATAACATTCCACCCATGAGGCCATTAGAGGGTGATTTGGTAATTTGACTGCAGGAAAGGGCTACAGCTGAGATCTGCATAAGGTGAAACAGCTCCACTGTTCGCCCCCCATGTAAATATGTTGTTGTGTTTTTGTTAATGGGATGCAGGAGAGGAGCATCCAGCATCATGCTAAAAACAGTTTGCAGTACATACTCTGCTCTTCTATCGCGCATGCAATGATGTTCAATGAGATCTAAGAAAATAAAATAAAAAACAGTGTTTGTTGTTTGAGGTTGTTGTATTATTGCCAACGGACATGACAGTTCCACCATCTCTTGATAGATTGAATACAAGGCCATTGAAATACATTACACAAGATGTTATTCATTTTTGACCCATTTACATCACATACTTCATATCTGGTGTATATTTAAGCAATAAGGCCTGAGGGGGTGTGGTATATGGCCAATATATCACGGCTGAGAGCCACAAACCCCCGAGGTGGTTACAAACATAACTAGGACAGTAAAAATAAATGTTTTGTCATACCCAAGGTATATGGTCTCATATATCACGGCTCTCAGCCAATCTGCATTCAGAGATCGAACCACCCAGTTTATAATATCTTTTAAGGTGGGGTGCAGTGACCCTATGGTATGGTACTGTATTTGAAAACAAATAAAAAGTCAGTGGCTTTATCACACTGTTGAAGTAGACCTAGCCTTTGTCTTTCCATTACTAACAACTGATCAATCAGATGGAGAAAAAAATCCATCTAGCACCTGACAACCTGTCCCATGTGAGAGGCTAGCTAGCAGTGAATGAGGAACTAGTATGAGGATAAGTGATCACTTGCCACCCGTCTCCTTGTCTCATTCTGAAAACCCATTGGACGAGAAATCCAGAGGTCCCTCCCCTCTGACGTTCTTCTCCAATGGGTTTTGAGAAGGAGACGAGGAGAAAGGGAAAAGGACGCAAAGTGTATGCAATTGAGATCTTCACCATGTGTTGTACCTAAGGGCCCTACAGTAGCATGGTAGAAACATGGGCTTCTTTTAACCTTATCCACATTCTTCATCACTGATCTGGAAATATTGTTAACTTCTGTATAGTGAATGCCTATGCTATATGCAGTACTCTAGTTCTGTCTACCTATAGCTTCCAGGTTTGTTTAATTCCATGAAAAAGACAATTTATTGGTAGCCTTTTGTTGGATTTAGAGTAAAATATTGTGTATGTGTTGAGTTAGTAATTGTGTCTATTTTTCTTGGTTGAGGTGACTTCTGTGGAACTAGGGTGTATCACTCTGTTCTGCTTCGCTAACCTTTTACGGCTATACAAAACCCTCTCTTTAATGCATAAGACTTTGCTTGATGCTTTCATAATGAAAACAAATAGTACCCTCTGTTGCCATGTTACACATGGTTGTTGTTATGGGACAAGTGGTTCTTTATGTCCCTCAAGATATCACATTATGTAAAGGAGAAGGGATTTCTGACTGAGGTATGTCTCTATTATGTACTGGACTCCCCCTTGAAGGGAAGTTTTACATTTTTTACCAAATGCCCATTGTCCCTGTACTGCAGGCTACCTGAGACAGTTTCTAAGCAGTACGTTCTGTAAATTGCCCAAAAAAATGTACTGGTGCTGATCCCTCCATCAGTAATCAGCCACATAATTAATCACGAACATTGCATAATTACTCAGAGATCTGTAATGATCTGCACTTCATTTAACTAAGTATAATACACCTCCATTGATTAATTACCGCTTGTTATATAATGAATTATGATAGACATTTTTGGAAACTGCAGTTTCTTAGCAGCAGCACTTACTGCATGTGGCTCTTGCTACAGTATACAGGGTTTTTTTCTGGATCAAAAAGAGGCTTATGTGGTGGCCGAGGCAGGGGGCGTGGTAATGGGCGTGGCAATGGACGTCAAAGTGGGTGTGGTCAGCCCAGATTTTTGAGGTCATTTTAGAGGCTCCCATCTTGACGGTTTCAATTTGTTTTTGCATTTTTAAGCCAATTTCCTGCAATTCTACACACTTCTCCATGGAGCTGAAAGACATTTTTCAGTTTTAAAGTAAATGTTCTGCAATTCTACACATTTTGCCATTTTTAAAGACAATTTCTATGCATGGCTAATGCTTTAACATAATAACAAAATCAATACTGCTAAATTTCTCCCTGATTGTCTATCTTTAAATTTGGGGATTGTTACATATACCTTTGGTCCATTACATTTTCTACATATACTGTAGCTGTTATATACTTTATATATTTAGTCGTTGAAGTTTACACTGAAATCGTTTTTCCATCCCAAATTTTTTTTTTACACTGTTTGGATTTCAATGCCAGAAAAATCGATGGTATTACTGCGTGCAACTCTTGTTACAGTATGCAAGGTTTTTTCTGGATCAAAAAGGAGCGTAGGTGGTGATTTCAATAGCAGAACAATCCCTGGTATGTGAGTGGGTGTGGAACTCTTACTCAGAATACGATCCATCTACCATAACAGTCAAACTCTCAACACCATGTGCATGAGAGGGTTTTTCTTTTCACAGTGACATTTTACAGGATTTCCGATACTTCAGTTTGTGAACACTATTGTGCATTAGGGCTTGACATAGAAACTGCATAGGCTTTTATAGTGATACTGACCTTGGCTTGACTAAACATAAACAACAATTTAGAGGCTATTTTATATATTTGAGCCAACCTCCACAGCAACCAGCAAGCCCTTTTGTAAGATATAACCTTACATACTCAGACATGAATGCTGTGAGTTTGCCAAAAGGAACAAAGGAAGAATCTATGTTCCTCCTGTGAGGTGCTTCTTTAACCACTTAACAATTTGTCTCTTTGCCCTTTCGCTCACCTCACGCGCACTTATTGGTAATTCATCACCACTTCTGTTTCGTCACACCAGCGGGTCCCCTCTCCCACTCTGTGACATTAAAACCTTCCACTAAACCCTTTAGATAGACCCACATTCGGTTTCCCACATCCATCACACAGGTGAAGGTCTATCTCAATCCAATCCAGCTTCTCAACACTACCCTCATATCTCCGCTCAGATTTTGTTGGCATTTATTCCCCACACAAAATCCAATCAGAACCAGTTGGCCTTCGAGTCCTGGCACTGGTTCTATCGTGCAAGAAATGCAACTCTGTCTAATCCCGCCATGTGTCCCTTTCACCTGTCGTTGTTGTAACTGTGTCACTTCCAATTTTCTTTATGGAACCTACTGAACGTCCCAGACATTTGCCCAGTCTGACCTTCTGTTAACATGTAAATGAGAAATGTAGTTGGATGATAAACAATACAAATTATATTGTATTTGTTTTAAAAGAAATGATCCCTCATGTTGTACTGTAGAGGCATGTACTGATCATGGTTGACATCATTTCTGACACATCAGGTCAACAACTGTGGCTCATCATGATTTTACCTAGTTGTGGTTTATCTCTACTTGGGTGAGTTCATTGATCTGTGTGCAGTGACCTTTTATTGTCTTGTGTGTTTGAAAAGGTGGTTTTGGATCTCAATTTGGCCTCTGTAAATACAGTAAGCAATCATAGATCCTGAGAATGCTTAAGCACACTGTCATTTTCCCAGAGATAAAATTTGAGTCCTGAGAGGAAGTTACAATGCAATCCATCTATCTTTCTCTCTGTCGGTCGCAGAAGCTCTGAGCTCTTTTGTTTACGTCAGTCATGCATTATTGAGCAGTGCCTTAAACATTAACACTCTCCTGCCATGAGAACCAGTGTCTTCTCTGTTCCAAGGTTGAAGTACAAGTGTAGGATCTTAATTTGACCTATATTGTCACAGCAAAAGAATCCTACAGCAACAGGATTTTAATGTTTGGTCCATACTGTTGTTTGATCGGTGGTTAGGCTATTAGCTGGCCAAAAGAAGGTTACATTAAAAGTGCAATACTGCTAATATAACTGTTAGTGTGGGTTTTCAGTGAATTTATGTAAATCAAAAAACTAATCTGCATTTTCTATGGCACAGGGAAAATTCTCAGCAACAAAAGAGTGATCAAATGAAGACCCTACATCCGTAGTGAGCTTAGTTCCTACAAACAAACATGTTTACCTACACCTTGGTTACAGAATTAATCATACATAAATGCATTGGTTCATTTCATGCAGTAGATGTGTGTTAGAACATTCCTGAGCGAATTAGAAAAACATTATCATACTCAGTGGAAAGAGAACCTTTCCCCTCCATATTTTCCATTTTAAATGTGGTTTATACTAAGTTTCATAGTTCTATTTCAAATATCATTCAATAATAAATAGATAGTCTTTTTAATAACATGGGAAATTGATTGAAAAGGTAAGCTTATGCCCTTGTATTAACCATTCATTTGAATTCTACCATGATATTAATAATCCTGGTATTTTAGTCAGTGGCGTCTAACATTGCATAATTTTCAGTGCAGAATTATACAGAACTGTGGCTGAGGTAACCATGGAAACATAGGATTAAAGCAGCCTCTGCTGCAACTTTATTCTTGTGTGGCAGAAGCTAAGTTTAAATGCAACTCTGGAAGCTAATTCAATACCACACATGAAAACCAAGGGCTCAGTTTTGACAGCTTAAATAAATGGTGTCAAATGAAACCATAATACACCCAACACTTTTACTTCGAAACCTCTAATTCTGTGACATGTAGGGTGATTAAAATTTATGCGGGTTTGAAGGGTGTGGGTAAAAGCTTTCTGATTCAGACATGTATAACTATCATTCTAAACTGCATTGAAATTAATGATGTGCCAAGTGTTTAAAGTGATAAGGGGCATTTTTTTGTACCCTGTCAAAATATCAGCCTTTTCATCAACTTAATTAGGGGATAAATAAGCAAATACATTTCATATAACCAAGGAAATACTGGAAGTTTGGCATTGTAGTCTTACAAAGCCCAGTGCAGTCAAAAACGTGCTTTTCCTGGATTTTATATATATATATATATACAGTATATATATACACACACACATATACACACACATATACACACACATATACACACACACACACACACACACACACACACACACACACACACACACACACACACACACACACACACACACACACACACACACACACACACACAGTGGATTCGGGAAAGTATTCAGACCCCTTGACCTCCATTTGGTTTTGTTACAACCTTATTCTAAAATTGATTAAATAAAAGTTTTCCCTCATCAATCTACACACAAATGTTTGCAAATTTATAAAAAAAAATGCAATACAATAAGTATTTAGACCCTTTGCTATGAGACTCAAAATTGAGCTAAGGTGCATCCTGTTTCCATTGATCATCCAAAACTGAGCAATCGGCAGAGAAGGGCCTTGGTCAGGGAGGTGACCAAGAACCCGATGGTCACTCTGACAGAGCTCCAGGGTGCTCAGGACCTCAGACTGGGGTGAAGGTTCACCTTCCAACAGGACAACAACCCTAAGCAAACAGCCAAGACAACGCAGGAGTCGCTTCGGGACAAGTCTTTCAGGAGAATGTCCTAGAGTGGCCCAGCCAAAGCCCGGACTTGAACCTAATCTAAAATCTCACGAGAGACCTGAAAATAGCTGTGCAGCAACACTCCCCATTCAACCTGACAGAGCTTGAGAGGATCTGTAGAGAATAATGGGAGAAACTCCTCAAATACAGAGGTGCCAAGCTTGTAGCGTCATACCCAAGAAGACTCAAGGCTGTAATCACTGCCAAAGGTGCTTCAACAAAGTACTGAGTAAAGGGTCTGAATACTTATGTAAATGTGGTAGTATTTTCTTTTTTATACATTTGCAAAAATGTCTAAAAACCTGTTTTTGCTTTGTGATTATGGGGTATTGTGTGTAGGTTGATGAGTAAAAAATACTATATAATCAATTTTAGAATAAGGCTGTAATGTAACAAAATGGGGAAGAAGTCAAGGGGTCTGAATACTTTCCGAATGCTCTGTATATCCACACTATGAGGTTGGAATAATACTGTGAAATTGTGAAAAGGTTGATAATGCCCTTTTGGTGTAGAAGTGGTTTGTAAAGACTGGCTGAAATTTCTCTCTGTTTTTGCGGGATGGAGTTTTGGCCTTCCATGGTGACATCACCATGCGGTTAATTAGTTAATAGACCAATAAGAAAGAGAGTTCCCCCCCCCCCGCCCCCCCACTCTGAACACTCCCTGGAACTTAATTGTTACCTAGAAATAATTTGATATTGAGATAAAAAACATTTGCATGTTGTAACATGCTACCTGTATAATTTGTGATTGATACACTATGATTGTTTCATCTTTTTAGAGAATAGAGTCAAACTCCCCCCAAAACTACCATGATAACTGGTGCTAACTTAAATACAGAAACTAATTTGCACTAAGAAATACACTTGAGTCTGTCCCATGTGTTGGCAGTTCAACCAGACGTGAGGTAATGGAAGGTTTAGGAACCTGAAAAATGCAGTGCTAATGTACCAGTGAATTTCTGAAGGACAGGGCAATTAACAGGCTTCAAGGGGAATACAGTCGTTTATTGAGGTAGGGAGCAGCACAGTCAATCATTCCCTTCCCCCAATGATAAAAGGCTAAATTGATTGGCGTGTCTCGCAGTGTATCACCGACAGACATTGTGCTGAAGGCCTCTTTACTCTTGACTAATATACCTTTGTTACCTAATTCAGAAGCTTTTATGTCTTTCTTATACACTAGAGGCCTAGTGGGTGAAATTGAACCTATTCTAAAATATCACAAGCCATATTGTAAAAGGTTGAAAATTCCTTCCTTGGCATTTTTCACCCCAAATGTCTGAACATAGCAATCTAAGATTAGAATTATTATTATTATTATTATTATTATTATTTTTTTTTTAAATCTGCACCTTAGATTTTGAACCTCTGCTGCTTTTAATTGCCAGGTCGCAGTTGTAAATGAAAACATGTTCTCAACTGGCCTACCTGGTTAAAAAAACAACAACTGAATGTCAAATAGTAAAGGTGAAGAACTATATCAATCTGCTGCTGATTTATTTCCATTAAGGAGTTTTTTTGTTTTTTTTGCCTTGGGCATGCATGTTACACCGGCTCTACTAATAAACCACATATGCCCCGCAGCCGCTAGCGGGCAACCAGCCTGTTGAGACTGTTACTAATAGTATACCATAATACACAAGGTCTAATTTCGAAATTTGGTTGGGTTAGCGGACTATTCTCTTATGTCAAAACATTTAGCTTAGGGCCCCCAAAAGGCTAGGGCCGTTCCTGTACACACTCAATAAGAACATAGTGGGCATAAAGAAAATGAATGAAGTTGGTTTTCCTTACTGCTATGCTCTGTGGCTGGCGTTTCCATTGCCTCAGAGAAAGTGTTTTGCTAGTTCCAATGTAATTCAGTTTTATTTGTATGGTATTTTCTTCACTTTAGTGTCATAGACAACTTAACAATAGGCCTTCAAGGGCCAATAAGCAGTTGTTTCGGTAAAAAGCTATGGGATGGGGCTGGAGAAATGTAACCACTTTCAAATTCATAGAAAGAGCTATGGATGCAAGGACTGGCCATCCATGATATCAGTTTTAACCATGTTTTCAGGCTATACAGTGTTTGTTTATATTTACGTTGTTTACAAAACAAGCTTATATTTTGGGGTATGACAGTTAAACTAAGCTCATGAGACATTTATAAGTTATATTCTTCATGAATCAATGAATCATTCATTTATAAGTCCAAAAATGTTTCAGAGGTAATGAGATGCATACTCTCTATGCATACTCTATGGCAAGGGATCTCCAGTCCTCGTGATCTGCAGTCTATGTTGGTTCCAGATTTGATAGACCTTATTTGTGACAATAGATTATAAATTATGTACTATACCAAAGAGATACAAATACCAGCAGCCGTGTCTGCTGACCTAGAGGACTGGGATTGGGCTGCACCACAACCTTTTGGTTAGACAAAACACCACAAATTGTTGATAATATCATTCAGGTTGTTTGGCAACATTTTGCTGCTGGACAATTACATTGAGAAGTTATTTTTTTTTTAAAGCAATTGCCTTGTCCTCAGACATTACTACTTCCGCATATTTCAGATGTTATTATCCATTCTACTTCATGCAAATGGTAATAAAGAATACTGTCAAAAAGGTATAGTAAACTAGATTACAAGGATATTGGGCTTTTACTGCAAAGGGACTACCCCTCAAATGACATTTCTACCGAATGAAGTAAATCCAGCAGACTACCAATTCTATGTGATATCAACCACTGAAATATTTCAGATTAGTGTGATCTGGTTCTACTGCAAGAAAAGTGTTCAAATGCTTAAATCCGATCTCTTTGGTATTACAGTTGTCATTGAATTTGCCTTTTCATTGATGGGGTATTAAATGAACTACATATCATCAATGTCAAAGGTTTCCATTAGGGATCCACTGTTGCTTTCCACCTGAAAAGAAGAAGCTGTAAGCCGAGTGTGATGAGGTAAGCAAACTATTTTCCCACCAAGCAGTCTGTTCCTGCTTCCTCATTGTTTGAAGCTTTGAAGCTTCACTGTATGTGAGAGCTATGGTGTGACCACACCTCCCATCTACTCCTTGTTGCCTGACCATTGCAGTCAGCAAACAACACCCTCCCCATTCCAGTACTTCTACTACACCTGTTTGTACTCACCTTAGCTGTCCACATCACTCAACATGCGCTCTACCTCGCAGCAGCACATTGCACTCCAATGATCCTATCATACATGCTGCCGGAGAGAGCAATAAGGCCCACTGGGACTTACGAATGTACAACTAAATATGTGTCTGGTGGTAGAGATGTGTCTGGTGGTAGAGATATGTCTGGTGGTAGAGATGTGTATAGTGGTAGAGATGTGTATAGTGGTAGAGATGTGTATAGTGGTAGAGATGTGTCTGGTGGTAGAGATGTGTCTGGTGGTAGAGATGTGTCTGGTGGTAGAGATATGTCTGGTGGTAGAGATGTGTATAGTGGTAGAGATGTGTATAGTGGTAGAGATATGTCTGGTGGTAGAGATGTGTATAGTGGTAGAGATGTGTATAGTGGTAGAGATGTGTCTGGTGGTAGAGATGTGTCTGGTGGTAGAGATGTGTCTGGTGGTAGAGATGTGTCTGGTGGTAGAGATGTGTATAGTGGTAGAGATGTGTATAGTGGTAGAGATGTGTCTGGTGGTAGAGATGTGTCTGGTGGTAGAGATGTGTCTGGTGGTAGAGATGTGTCTGGTGGTAGAGATGTGTATAGTGGTAGAGATGTGTATAGTGGTAGAGATGTGTCTGGTGGTAGAGATGTGTCTGGTGGTAGAGATGTGTCTGGTGGTAGAGATGTGTATAGTGGTAGAGATGTGTATAGTGGTAGAGATGTGTATAGTGGTAGAGATGTGTCTGGTGGTAGAGATGTGTCTGGTGGTAGAGATGTGTCTGGTGGTAGAGATGTGTATAGTGGTAGAGATGTGTCTGGTGGTAGAGATATGTCTGGTGGTAGAGATGTGTCTGGTGGTAGAGAGGTGTCTGGTGTTAGAGATGTGTCTGGGGGTAGAGATGTGTCTGGTGGTAGAGATGTGTCTGGTGGTAGAGATGTGTCTGGTGGTAGAGATGTGTCTGGTGGTAGAGATATGTCTGGTGGTAGAGATGTGTCTGGTGGTAGAGAGGTGTCTGGTGTTAGAGATGTGTCTGGGGGTAGAGATGTGTCTGGTGGTAGAGATGCTTCTGGTGGTAGAGATCTGTCTGGTGGTAGAGATGTGTCTGGTGGTAGAGATGTGTTTGGTGGTAGAGATGTGTATAGTGGTAGAGATGTGTATAGTGGTAGAGATGTGTCTGGTGGTAGAGATGTGTATAGTGGTAGAGATGTGTATAGTGGTAGAGATGTGTCTGGTGGTAGAGATGTGTCTGGTGGTAGTGATGTGTTTGGTGGTAGAGATGTGTCTGGTGGTAGAGATGTGTTTGGTGGTAGAGATGTGTATAGTGGTAGAGATGTGTCTGGTGGTAGAGATGTGTTTGGTGGTAGAGATGTGTCTGGTGGTAGAGATGTGTCTGGTGGTAGAGAAGTAAGACCATTGTAAGATATCACAGTAAAATATTAGGGATGCATTGCAAATATGAAATAGTAATAGCAGCGTGTTAGTCTGTGGGCATCTGAGGGTTGGAATTAAAATGAGAGTGTACTGTATATGTGAATGAAAATAGCTGTAATTAGCAGTAGAAGACGTATTGTTGTCTGTTAGTTTATTCCAATCAGGGGAGGGACGGTAGGGTGGCCTATTTCCAAGTTAGTGCTCTTTATTTGTATTGAATAAACACCCCTGATTATAAAGGGATTCATGTGAACATTATACCAGTGGGAGAGCTTTTCTTCGTCTGATAGTATGGCTATTTTGTGTTTGTGCATCTGGACTAGAATTTACCTCATGACAGTTTTTTTATGTCAAATTTGCGCAGACCAACAAAGCACAGTGACTTTACATTTTGTCTAAGATTTTGGACACAAAGTGCTTATTAGAGGGGATATGGTTTATTTGTCAGACCAGTGTTGATGTGTAAACAAGCCTTTTAATTAGGCTAGTGAAGGCCAAAGAGCCTGAGAGGAAACAGAGGCTCAATTCAGAGATCTCTCTAACATAGCCTATACCCTCTGGCTAACACTAAAATTAAAGTGCAAGCTACCACCGTTTTATGACATTCAGTATTTAGGATTTTAAACGTTTTGGATAAAAATACTGTGCAGTTAACTATTTAAAAAAGACTACGCCAGTGCAATCCAGGGAAATAAAAATACTGCCTGCTTAGCTAGTACCACTTCCTCCTAATTCCACTCGAACCCAGGACCTCTGCCTTGTTAGCACATGTGACCGTTCTCCTGATGAGTCTTAACAGTCGGCGCTATGCGAAATGTTAGCTATGCGCTAGCGCAAATGGGGACACTTCAGGCTGAGGAGTAAGTTTCATACATCCCCCATGCGCTACACCAGCAAAAACTAATGTAACAACGTCCTTGTTCCTTCCATGGGCTTTGTGTACCAATGCATGGCTGGAAACCATTTTTTAACCAATCAAAAAGCAAGGCCGGAACTAACCGTTTTATAATGCACATTGAATTCAGGTGGGTCAGCGATACAAACATTGATTTCAGGGGTCTATGCCTGTAGGTTAGATTTGCAGATTTGAGTACACAGCTCTGCAGAGACCATTAAAAACAACGACAGAACATTCCTCTCAGTTCTCTTCTAAAAGCCACAGTAATAGGCGTTAACAGAATTTTCTATATTTGATTGAGAACTGAATGCTCCCCGCAGAGTGATGAATAACCCTTTACTTAGACATTGGATTAAAATGAAGAATGACAAGGTCAAAGTTGAAGACTCAAAAGACACTATGAGAAATCATTTAGCAGAGAGAATTCTAAAGTGTTCCAACATACAGGTCATTCAGCTGCAGGAAAATCCAAGCCGAAACAGAAACAAGAGAAACATTTGACCTGGAGGGCATCTTTCTCTTTTACATTTTCGGTTTTAAATTCATTCACTATCCTTGTGTTTGTGCCATTATTTATATATGTATGTTAGATCATACAATGGGACGGAACAGTTTTTATACGTGGATGGGAGGAGGAGGAATGGAGCTCGAACAATGGAATGACGAAGTCATTAAATGGACACCGGACTGAGTCTATAGAGAATGTGATTGGATCACATGCATGGGGAAATGGAATATCCCATTAATGGGATTGGAATGATACATTTATTTTTTCATTTAACCTTTATTTAACTAGGCAAGTCAGTTAAGAACAAATCATTATTTACAATGACGGCCTACCAAAAGGCAAAAGGCCTCCTGCGAGGATGGGGGCTGGGATTAAAAATGAAAACTAAATTAAATAAAAATATAGGACAACACACACATCACGACAAGAGAGACAACACTACGTAAAGAGAGACCTAAGACAACAACACAGCATGGTAGCAACCCAACATGACAACAACATGGCAGCAACACAACATGGTAGCAGCATAAAACAGGGTACAAACATTATTGGGCACAGACAACAGCACAAAGTGCCAGAAGGTAGAAACAACAATACATCACGCAAAGCAGCCACAACTGTCAGTAAGAGTGTCCATGATTGAGTCTTTGAATGAAGAGATTGAGATAAAACTGTCCAGTTTGAGTGTTTTTTTGCAGCTCGTTCCAATCGCTAGCTGCAGCGAACAAACAATGTTCTTGTCATTATGGTCAGTATAATAGAATGACGCTGCTCCATGTTTTTTTTTTTTATGGTGTTATTAATAGCAAAAAGGGAGAGTAATTTCTGTCAGCGGATATATTTTCTAAAGATACAGCTTTCTAAAGACCTATACATATATTTTTCTCAAGACGTAAACAAGGCTAATAAGTATCTTGAAGATACAAACACAAACTTTGAACTTGTCTGATTAAAATGCTCTTTTAAATGTTTTATGCATTTATATTGCATGGAATGATTACGTAACTTATGCAGATATTTGATGAGACCGGTGGTGTTATTTGTAAGCTGGAGGACGACAACATGACAGACAGAGACAAAGACAAAGCAACATACAAATGCACCACTCCTCTCCATAGCATTAACGGTAGCCTCTCAACAAACATAATATATAATTTCCTGTTTAGTTGGAAATTAAAATCTTTGTTGCCTTATGCATTAGCATTAGCATGTTGCTTGGCGATGAGCTGAGCGATGTCATTGGACTGGGCCGGCCACACAGTACACATTATGCACAGTAGAAATGGAAAGGAGACAATTTAAATATGGTACTCATGACTTTTTGTGTTAGTGATGGTAATTTTACAGAGGATGATAGTAATCATACTGCATTGGCTCAAGCGTCTTACCACTGTTATTGTTTCTGTAGGCATCCTGACATCGTACATGCATAGCTGTGGTCCAGCTTATTTAGTTATGAGGTCATGCTGATGGATTTACCGTCAGATTGGTTGATTATTTTGTGTCATTCTAATGGTTTGATGTGTCAGATGACCTGAAGTCATCCTAAAAGGAGTCAGCAGGCATGCCAGGAAAAGCCTCTTAGTTTTCTTCTCCTTTCTGCCTCACCCTTGTGATTTCATAATGTGATAAATCATAACATCATAATGTCATCACGGCATAATGTCATAATGTGATAAATCATAATGTCATAATGTCATAATGTGAAAATGCATTTCTTGATTAGTTTTTTTGCCTTATCTAATTCTCTCAATGATAACAGAGCTAGCTATTTATGTTTGGATACTCCTCTATAATCTATTTTGGAAGTTTTGAGTGAAGATTAAAGGGGCATTCAACAGCCGGCCTACCTACAGGGTCAGCCATACATGATAAAAAATGATCATTTTAATCATGTTTTGAGGCTTGATAGTGTTTGATATCTAAATTATAGTTTTAATCATGTTTTGAGGCTATATAGTGTTTGATTTCAACATTATAGTTTTAACCATGTTTTGAGGATATATAGTGTTTGATTTCAACATTATAGTTTTAACCATGTTTTGAGGATATATAGTGTTTGATATCAACATTATTTTTTTAATCATGTTTTGAGGCTATAGTGTTTGATAAACATTATAGTTTTAATCATGTTTTGAGGCTATATCGTTTTTGATATCAACAGTATAGTTGTAATCATGTTTTGAGGCTATATAGTGTTTGATAAACATTATAGTTTTAATCATGTTTTGAGGCTATATCGTTTTTGATATCAACATTATAGTTGTAATCATGTTTTGAGGCTATATAGTGTTTGATAAACATTATAGTTGTAATCATGTTTTGAGGCTATATAGTGTTTGATATCAACATTATAGTTGTAATCATGTTTTGAGGCTATATAGTGTTTGATAAACATTATAGTTGTAATCATGTTTTGAGGCTATATAGTGTTTGATATCAACATTATAGTTGTAATCATGTTTTGAGGCTATATAGTGTTTGATATCAACATTATAGTTTTAACCATGTTTTGAGGATATATAGTGTTTGATATCAACATTATAGTTGTAATCATGTTTTGAGGCTATATAGTGTTTGATATCAACATTATAGTTGTAATCATGTTTTGAGGCTAGTGTATGTCTATATTTACTTTGTTTACAAACATTGGAGTAAAACAAGATAGTATTCTGGGTTCTGGCAGGGTATGACAGTTGAACTAAGCTTATGAGGCATTTATAAGTTATATTCTTCAAGAATCAATGGGTACATATCATTAATTTAAGTCCAAAAATGGATGTAGCAATTGCAGATTACCTCTTTAATAAAGTCTGTAGTTTTACTAAAATGGTTCAATACAATAGCTGATGATTGAGTATGAACCAAAGGACCAGGGGTGATAGCATTTGGTGTAATGTTTACAAAGATACAGACTTTATAAATGCCCTCCTTAGTGTTTTATAGCTGTAAATGATATTATTCTGGCCTGTTTAATGCATGACCTATTTATCTTATTCAGTAGCATTACCATTTGCCGGGTCCGTGTTCAGACTTTACAGTCAAAGTGCGACGCATATCCTCTAAAAAAAACAAAGTCAAACGCGGCTCTCTAACAAACTTGGCCAAGAAATGATGCATTCCTCTTCAGGCAATAGACGTTGCAGGCTTTTAACGATACAGAATTATTCATCTTGCCAACAATTTGTTTATCAGCTCTCTTCCAGTTTGTGAGAAATTATGAGGGAGGGCTTGAAGTTGTGGCTGATAAGGCTCAGCGAGACAATGGTACAAAAGACAATGTGACTTATATGTTACCTTAGTGAGTGAACATTCCTCTGAGAAATAGTGAAGTGTTCTGGAGCAGTAGCATTCAGTGTCAAACACAATCAGTATTATGAAAATTAACATCGATGTATTCACGCTTGAATCTTCTCTCCTAACATTTTGTTGAGCAATAAGGCAAAGATGACTTGCTATCTGTTAAATTGCATGTAATGTCAAAAGAAAATCTGTGGCTACGCCAGTTCAGTCAACATTTTCATCTAACCTTTGTGTACAATAGAACAACGTCTTTGGAGGGATATCACTTTGGTAAAACTGCAAAGACGTGTACCACTGGGTCATATGCCAAGGTGTGACATATACTCTATAGCTGTCAGTGCCCTGAGCCGAGCCAGCATGTGTTTAACCTGTTCTCAGGAGGTTCTAGCTTGTAGAACAATTTGTAATCATTGAATCGACATGGGACAGACCTGTGACCTCCGTTGTCAACTTCATATAATGACGTTCTGTTCTGCTAGCATGCAACCCAGCTAGTCTCGCGCGGATAAAGTTACATGCAGACTAATACGAAACTATGAAGTCTGGTGATGCAAATACTAACTTGCAGCAAACAACGTGAAACAACGAAATGTAAAACAATGAAATGTAAAACAATGAAATGTGAAACAACGAAATGTAAAACAATGAAATGTGAAACAACGAAATGTAAAAGAACGAAATGTGAAACAACGAAATGTACAATGTCCCTGGCTGTGTATGTCATAAATCAATAAGTGTGCTAACAAAAACACAATTCTATCACCCTCCATGCAAATTAAGATATAGTATAGTTTTAGATGAATACAACTACAGTATTTGATGTTGTAAGACTACAATAATCAGCAAGCAAAGTACCTGCCTCACCTCAGCAGGCCCAAATGTCCAAACTCAGATGCATCTGTACTCCAAATCAGCAAAATCAGGACTGCTTACCCCTGACATCCACATATTCATGCCCCCCAAACCCCCCTCTGCACTGTTTTGAATGTTGTGAAAAGCAAACCTTATTTAAGGCGGCAGGTAGCCTAGCGGTTAGAGCGTTGGGCCAATAACTGAAAGGTTGCTGGTTTGAATACCCGAGCCGACAAGGTGAAAAACCTGTTGATGTGTCCTTGAGCAAGGCACTTAACCCTAATTTGCTCCAGGGGCTGACCCTGTAGGTAGGCTGTCATTGTAAATAAGAATTTGTTCTTAACTGACTTGCCTTGTTAAATAAAAGTTTAACATTTACTCATAGTCTCTTTGATTTACTTTAAGCTTGGCATCTTGGAAACCTTAAATTCATCAGTTGGAGAAGGCTGATAATATCAGTGAAAGCAGGGTTTGCAGGTAAAAAATGCCTCCATTTGTCTGGAAGGTGTCATCTCCTGTGATATGTGCTCTTGGTTCCTTTCAAGGTTGCCATGGTGATTATTTAAGTCCAACTTACTATCAACAGACCTTTTAAATCTATGGACTGGGAGAATCCTTAATTTTCATTTTTTACCACTCTGTAACTGAATGTAAACAGTGCATCTAAAGAGAAGCTTTTTTGTCTCTGCTCTGGCTCCTGATATGCATTGTTGATGTGTTCCCTACAGATTGTGATTTTGTGCTACTGTTATTTATAGTATCTGTGTGGGTGTGTAGAAATACGACTGAAATGTATTGCATGGAGAGAGACAGCAGACATGGTCAATGTTATTTAAATAGGAAGTGCAGTTAAATCATTTCTGTGCAGCTATAACTATAACTCATACGTTTTTTTATTAGACAGACAGACAGACAGACAGACAGACAGACAGACAGACAGACAGACAGACAGACAGACATACATACATACATACATACATACATACATACATACATACATACATACATACATACATACATACATACATACATACATACATACATACATACATACATACATACATACATACATACATACATACATACATACATACATACATACATACATACTACCAGTCAAAAGGATATACCTACTTGTTGTTTTTCTTTATTTGCACTATTTTTTACATTGTAGAATAAAAGACATCAAATCTATGACATAACACCTATGGAATCATGTAGTAACCAAAAAAGTGTTAAACAAATCAAAACAAGAAGCTGAGAACCTAAAAAGTAGACTAAGCGACATGACATAGATGTATACACGTCACAGAAAATAAACAGCATAGTAGGTCAATTTTCGAGGCTCAAATTCTCCGTTGTTTTGGGCCCGTGAGGTGAACCTTTGCACATGCGCAGATACTGTATGTGACTGTGTGAGAGCGAAGTGTTGCTTATCTTGCTCATCTCAATATCTATGGTGCTGCTCATGGCAACGTCATTTCTCTGGGTCTATCTTTAAAGCCTCACAATGGATAACGAAACAAAGGTCACATTTGACATTCACAGAATAATTCAGGGAAAACAATGGTAACAATCATCTCGTGATAATGTATGTAAGAGATTTTCTCCCTTTTCAAAATGTCATCCACATGATCTTGTGTCAGTGAATCATAGTCCACTGTAATTGAAACATGGATTTTCAATTCGCCCGCTTTTCCAATGACTCAGAATGTTGTAACAGTGTCACAATCTTGATGTGTGATAGTCAATGCAAATATAGGACATCAGAAGCCACTTCTTCCCACAACACTTTAGATTGGAACACTGCAATGTGCCTCTGCCTTATACGGTTCTGTTCGGTTGGCTTCATGTTAGCTTTGTTAGTCAGATAATCTACGGCAATTGCACACCGATGATGTCATTGGAAACACTTATTCTCCTCTATCTTTTGTTTTACTACAAAACGTAGAAACGCGCAAAACATAGAATCCTAACCCTAGTTTAGGGTTAGGATAAGGGTTAAGGTTAGGGTTAGTAGATAGTTTATTGAAATGTTACTGATCAGTCTGTAGATTGATAATTGTTATGGACTGCACCAAGTGATGACCATGAAGCCAGTGAAGTAGATATGTTTTTTTCAGCAGAAGTGCTCTTGTACTGATTGGTGTTTTTCTGAACGGCACCGGATGTCCCTGTTCTAACACAGCATGCTGTGATCGCTCATTGGAGTGTCATTAATACGTGACCTCTAGTAGCATGTTTACTGGGCATTAATAAAAAGGTAATTTGCCGTTGCTTCTACACCCCCCCCCCCCGGAGACGCAACCAACTGGGTATTCATCATAGATGTCAGTTCTCTTTCTTTATTCATGGAGTTATATGACTGTTTATTCAATGCTATCTATTTCAAAAGCTGACCCCCTGCTTGGTTGTTATGGAGGCAAAGTGTGGGAATTTATTGACCATCGACCACAGGTTGGCTACTGCGGTGATAATGTTAATTAATCAATACAGAGTGCTATCAGTGGCACAATTAAGGCTGTATTTCATGTTCCACAAGCAAGTTGGTCCTCTGCAAGGGTAGCTCTACTGTCTGTCAGTTCAAACTAGTTGGTCCTCTGCAAGGGTAGCTCTACTGTCTGTCAGTTCAAACTAGTTGGTCCTCTGCAAGGGTAGCTCTACTGTCTGTCAGTTCAAACTAGTTGGTCCTCTGCAAGGGTAGCTCTACTGTCTGTCAGTTCAAACTAGTTGGTCCTCTACACGGGTAGCTCTACTGTCTGTCAGTTCAAACTAGTTGGTCCTCTACAAGGGTAGCTCTACTGTCTGTCAGTTCAAACTAGTTGGTCGTCTGCAAGGGTAGCTCTACTGTCTGTCAGTTCAAACTAGTTGGTCCTCTGCAAGGGTAGCTCTACTGTCTGTCAGTTCAAACTAGTTGGTCCTCTGCAAGGGTAGCTCTACTGTCTGTCAGTTCAAACTAGTTGGTCCTCTGCAAGGGTAGCTCTACTGTCTGTCAGTTCAAACTAGTTGGTCCTCTGCAAGGGTAGCTCTACTGTCTGTCAGTTCAAACTAGTTGGTCCTCTGCAAGGGTAGCTCTACTGTCTGTCAGTTCAAACTAGTTGGTCCTCTGCAATGGTAGCTCTACTGTCTGTCAGTTCAAACTAGTTGGTCCTCTGCAAGGGTAGCTCTACTGTCTGTCAGTTCAAACTAGTTGGTCCTCTACACGGGTATCTCTACTGTCTGTCAGTTCAAACTAGTTGGTCGTCTGCAAGGGTAGCTCTACTGTCTGTCAGTTCAAACTAGTTGGTCCTCTACACGGGTAGCTCTACTGTCTGTCAGTTCAAACTAGTTGGTCCTCTACAAGGGTAGCTCTACTGTCTGTCAGTTCAAACTAGTTGGTCGTCTGCAAGGGTAGCTCTACTGTCTGTCAGTTCAAACTAGTTGGTCCTCTGCAAGGGTAGCTCTACTGTCTGTCAGTTCAAACTAGTTGGTCGTCTGCAAGGGTAGCTCTACTGTCTGTCAGTTCAAACTAGTTGGTCCTCTGCAAGGGTAGCTCTACTGTCTGTCAGTTCAAACTAGTTGGTCCTCTGCAAGGGTAGCTCTACTGTCTGTCAGTTCAAACTAGTTGGTCCTCTGCAAGGGTAGCTCTACTGTCTGTCAGTTCAAACTAGTTGGTCCTCTACACGGGTATCTCTACTGTCTGTCAGTTCAAACTAGTGCATTAGTCTATATTATCCTGACAAAACGAATCCCTGGTTGTGGATCTTGTTAATGTTGTACAACCTGTGGTGAAAAACAAACAAGTTATTTATAGTGCCTTTGGTAATGAACTACAACACATTTGCTTTTGACCTGCAGGTTATATTTGAGCTTATGATTATCAGTCATGCTAACAAATAAAATCTGACAACACAGATGGTCCTGAACCCAAATGCCAAACTACAGTATTATAGTACAAACACAAAGTGCATTGGACCAGAAAGTCCCCTACTGTTATAATGTTAGGGACAATAACAGTATACATATGTCTGAGGGTGTCCAGCATCAAACAAATCCAGCATCATCTGGTTACAGCCAGAGCATGTTTCAGGCACATTTGGTGTGCTCAATGAGTGTCAACAATTTGGAGAGATGGCATGTCCCATCTGCAGACTGTCTATTTATTTGTGTGAACTATGCTAGGGTGGAGAGACAAAATGGTTACACCGTCTAAAGCTTATTGAAATACTGTAGCTCTGTTTTGTTTGTCACAAAACATTCGACAGAGTAAAGCATTTTGACAAGTGCATACTTTTACAGAGAAATAAGGTAGCGTCTTCTTCATACATTTTGTTTCATAAAATGCTGAATTACCAGTACCCTCTTTAACCTTTCATATCCTTCCTGGATTACTAATGTTCTGAGTAATGGTGTTTTGGCAAAAAGTGATACATTTTTTATTAAATGTGAACAGAAATTCTGTCTTCTACCAGACAACAGCATACTTAGTCTTATTCACCCAATATAATGGCTGTGGTTGGCAGCGTTCATGCAAAATATTTTGTTGTTGTGTGTTTCAGTTTTTGTTGCTGCTTATGATTTCAGAGGTCTTTCAATTTTGTAATTTGATGGTAACATAGTTAACTTTGACGATTAAGCATTTTTTCATTCTCCATTTGTTTTCGAAAACAGTGTTTTTCTTACATATGAACATACCCCCATGCTTGTAGTTCCATCGTTATTTATCAGTGTAGTGCTCTAGTCTAGACAATTGTGGACTGTTTATATTTCTGACATAAAAGGTTCTTAGAACAACAACACGGTTCTTAGAATAACAACATGGTTCTTAGAATACATCAACAGATACGAAATTGAGAGCAATGTTTTCCAGTGGCAGATAATAAAAAATTGTCCTAACCTTTCAGCTACTCTCCTTGAAAAACATGTCTGTCTTCTTTCTATGAGTGGTTTTGGATTGACATAAATGTCTGCCTGGGAGTATTAGCAACAAACACATTTAATTGAAATCATTGCTTGACATCTACATGCGGAAACACACTTGGTTTATTTACTTTAAGCTAATGAATCTTGGCAAAGAATGTCAGGATTTAGCCTTGTTACTCTTTTATTCCAAAGCTTGAGAGGTTGAAAGGACAATGGCATAATCTCCTTTCATCAAAGATCCTACACCTCTTTGATGAGGTATAATGACTTGGTATAATCATGGTGTGTGCTGTATTTCTCACCTTGGAGAACAGTTCAGAATAGTGATTGCAAGATGTCTCTCTGCTCCAGGTAAGATTATAATTAAGGCCAATGAGTTTCGGTACCTTTTTAGTTTGGGTCCGTTAGTTAACAATACAAAATGACTCCGCTTTCATGCATACTGCTTGTCAATCATAAATACACCAAGATATTGTAAGGTCCCCCTATGAAGCTCACAGCGAGAGATGAGTCATGTGAAATGGAGCACAGAGGGAAATTGAACATACATTTGCATATGTCAACACTTTAAAACATACCCAAACACACTACCGTTCAAAAGTTTGAGGTCACTAAGAAATGTCCTTGTTTTTGAAAGAAAAGTATGATTTTTGTCCAATAAAATAACATCAAATTGATCAGAAGTACAGTGTAGACATTGTTAATGTTGTAAATTACAACTGCAGCTGGAAACGGCTGATTTGTTATGGAATATCTACATAGGCGTACAGAGGCCCATTATCAGCAACCATCACTCCTGTGTTCCAATGGCATGTTGTGTTAGCTAATCCAAGTTTATCATTTTAAAAGGCTAATTGATTATTAGAAAACCCTTTTGCAATTATGTTAGCACAGCTGAAAACTGTTGATTAAAGAAGCAATAAAACTGGCCTTCTTTAGACTAGTTGAGTATCTGGAGCATCAGCATTTGTGGGTTCGATTACAGGCAAAAAATGGCCAGAAGCAAAGAACCTTCTTCTGAAACTTCACAGAACAGCGCAAACTGTCTCTAACCAGAATAGAAAGAGGAGTGGGAGGCCCCGGTGCACAATTGAGCAAGAGGACAAGTACATTAGAGTGTCTAGTTGAGAAACAGACACCTCAGAAGTCCTCAACTGGCAGCTTCATTAAATAGTACCCGCAAAACACCAGTCTAGGGAAGAAGCAGTCTGCTGGTATTCTGCCTATAATGGAGTGGCCAGCACAGTCACCGGATCTCAACCCTATTGAGCTATTGTGGGAGCAGCTTGAACAATTGGTACACTCTTAGAAAAAAAGGGTTCTTCGGCTGTCCCCATAGGAGAACCCTTTGAATAACCCTTTTTGGTTCCAGGCAGAACTATTTTGGGTTCCATGTAGAACCCTCTGTGTAAAGGGTTCTACATGGAACTCAAAAAGGTTCTGCCTGGAACCAAAAAGGGTTCTTCAAAGGCTTCTCCTATGGGGACAGCCGAAGAACCCTTTTAGGTTCTAGATAGCACCTTTACTTCTAAGAGTGTACGTAAAAAGTGCCCATCAAGCCAACCCAACTTGTTGGAGGTGCTTCAGGAAGCATGGGGTAAAATCTCTTTAGATTACCTCAACAAATTGACAACTAGAATGCCAAAGGTCTGCAAAGCTGTAATTGCTGCAAATGGAGGATTCTTTGACGAAAGCAAAGTTTGAAGGACACAATTATTATTTCAATTAAAAATGATTATTTATAACCTTGTCAACGTCTTGACTATATTTCCTATTCATTTTGCAACTAATTTCATGTATGTTTTCATGGAAATCAAGGACATTTCTAAGTGACCCCAACCTTTTGAACGGTAGTGTATATATTTAATGTTTGTGAAGAGAGGTTCTTGTGTTCAGGCCTGAGGCTTCAAATGGGTAATGGAAGGGAGTGCTTTGTTGTGGAACAAAAATGTTGTTTCAGTGGCATACTTGAGGACAGTAAATAGCTGTTTCACATAATTTCTATAGGATCAGTCATGCATAATATTTCTGAATTTACAGTGTGTAAATTCTTAGATTGGTCATCTAAAAGATACATATTATATCTAATGTCTGTCTTTGATTTTGTCCTCAGGTCAAACTTGTGGTGGTGTTGTACAAGGACTAAATGGAACGATAGAGAGTCCTGGCTTTCCCCACGGCTACCCAAACTATGCCAACTGTACCTGGATCATCATCACAGGAGAACGAAACAGGATACAGTTGTCATTTCACACCTTCGCTCTTGAAGAGGACTGTGACATCGTCTCTATTTATGACGGACAACCGCAACCAGGAAACCTGAAAATTAGGTAACAGACATTTACTTACCCATATGCATTTTTCTATGTAGATCTGCTGGGTAGTGATCTGATAACATTTCTTAACAATGGCTTCGTTTTGCATTCATTTGATTTCAGTGCTACTCTATTGTTGTAACGTTAGTCGTTCTGTGTGGCTCTAGCAATGTCAATGTTGTTAATATACAGTTAATATACACCCCTTGACTTTTTCCAAATGTTGTGGTGTTACAGCCTGAATTTAAAATGGATAGAATTTTGATTTTGTGTCACTGGTTTACACACAATACCCCATAATGTCAAAGTGGAAGGATGTTTTTTTTATTCTAAAATATATATATATTAATAAGTATTCAACCCCTTTGTTATGGCAAGCCTAAATAGGTTCAGCAGTTAAAATGTGCTTAACAAGTCACATAATAAATTATGTGACTTGTGTGTGCAATAATAGTGTTTAACATGATTTTGGAATGACTAACTCATCTCCGTACCCTATACATACAGATAACTGTAAGGTCCTTCAGTCGAGCAGTGAATTTCAGACACAGATTCAACCACAAACAACAGGGAGGTTTTTAAATGCCTCGCAAAGAAGATGGGTAGATGGGTCAAATCTATTGGTAGATGGGTAAAATAAATTTTAAAAAAGCTGATATTGCATATTCCTTTGAGCATGGTGAAGTTATTAATTAGGGATAGGTTTAGATTTTTTTGGTATCTAGTTTTTGTATCTAGTCCAGAGGAGGGTCATGTAATTTGTAATTGATGCATTTTCTATATTTCTCAGTGTTTTACAATTAGTTGCTTATTAGGCTCTATATCAATGTGTGTCCGATGCCACCCCTCTGATTCTATTTAGTATGGTCTCATTTAAATGATCCATGGCCTATAGGCTATATATAGGCTACACGAAGTACATGCAAGGAGAAGCACAGAGCAAAGTTATATTTCTAAGATAGCTGCTGGGATGGTGTGAATAAAACTAGAATGCATTACACACTGCAATGGATATTCCAACCCTGAGCCCCGGCCTGCTCTGCTCATACTGATCAAAACCTTTTTTTGTGTGCTGCCTAACCAATGGCTGTTCTGGCAGTTCAGGAGAAGAGTCAAAGGTTTCTTCCGAAAATATTTTTTTTATTACGCCTAGTCCAAAAAATGCAATATCTTAGATAGATAGATAGATAGGTACTTTATTGATCCCCGAGGGGAAATTACTTCGCCAAGCAGCTACGAAAGAACACAGGGCAGGTGCAAAATGCCAGAACGAAAATACACAAAAGACAGATACACGATACATGATACATAGTGCGGCAGTATGTAAAGTTATAAAAATACAAGAAGTCTGGAGTGCAAAAAGCTATAAAAAGGCATAGCATAGCATGGGTGAATGGCTGAATATGTACACTATACATTGTGACAGAGTGTTAGGTGAAACAAAATATATATATATTGCAAGTTGATATAGATAAATAAGGAATATTTGCATGGTTAACTATACTATACAGGTCGAAGGCAGAAGATTACTTAAATAGCTAATTGTGCGTATGATATAAGTGACGGTAATAATAGTTTACTTAATATACAGTCTGGTTAAATGAACAGGTAAGTGAATCTTTGCATGGTTACATTAACTGTACAGGTAAATGACAGGAATAGATACTTAAATAGCTAAATGTGCGTATGATATAATTTAGGGTAATAAAGCAATGAAAAAAGATACAACTGACAGGATACTAATATGCATTCCTGAGTGAATGACTTCGTAAGTTCAGTCCAATAATTACTTACAATATTGCACGTGATATGATATAACAACTGTACATGAAGATGTATATAAAGTCCTGAACGAATAAGTCCTGAGTGAATGAGTGATTACAAACCAGAGTTACTCACGGATGGATGCCTAATTGTTAAACTAGGTCCTAACACCCCAACAGTTCCAGGTCTATGTTGCTGACGGCACCCCGGTGAGGCATTAAATAGTCTAATAGCCGCTGGCAGGAAGGACCTCCTGTAGCACTCTCTGGCACACTGTGGTGGGATCAGTCTGTGACTGAAAGTGCTCCTCTGCATCATAACCATGGCATGCAGAGGGTGGGTGACGTTGTCCATGATGGCCAGCAGTTTGGCCAGGATCCGTCTCTACGCCACCTCCTCTAGAGTGTCAAGGCTAATCCCCAGAACAGAGCTAGCCTTCCTGATCAGCTTATTTACCGGAGAAGCATCAGCAGCCTTTATGTTGGCTCCCCAGCACACCACTGCAAAAAAGACTGGTAGAAAGTATGCAGTAGTTTACTGCACACGTTGAAGGACCTGAGTCGGCTCTGGCCCTTTTTGTACAGAGCCCCGGTGTTACCAGCCCATTCCAGCCTGTTGTCCATATGGACTCCCAGGAACTTGTATGACCCAACCATTTCCACATCCATCCCATGTATAGGGACTGCAGTCGGTTGGGCCTTGGTTCTCCTAAAGTCCACCACAATTTCCTTTGTTTTGCTGATGTTGAGCTGAAGGTGGTTTTGCTCACACCACAACACAGTCATTGATTGTGCACCTGTACTCCTCCTCCTGCCCACCCCTGATGCGCCCTACAATAGCAGAGTCATACGATCTTGCGTGCTGTTCTGTTCAGTTCAGTTTGAGAAGGAGAGTGCGAAGATGAGAAGGAGGACTGGAGGTCAACTTTGATAGCTTGCTACTACTATAATTAATCATTTTTTTAATTCAGGCTGTAACACAACAAAATGTGGAATAAGACAAGGGGTGTGAATACTTTCTGAAGCCACTGCACATGCTGACATGCTTATTTCAGTATATAGATTTTTGTGCTATTTTGCTACACATTTTTGTTTTGTTGTGTTGAACGTGCCTGTGTACCCACTGAATAGTTATATTGTTGTTATAAAGACATTACTTAAATCCCAACTGTACTTAAAGTACAACAGTGAGTCTCTATCTTGCCATAAAAGAGTCTGAAACAAGTGAACATTTGTAATGACATGCAGGCTAAACGGCATCCCTTTGGTTGCCAAGGTTGCACTTACCAGGTTTGAAGTATGCCGATAGGTTGGTACAAAGGGCACCGCCTGGGTGCTGAAGTGAGGAATGGGGACCTGCTATCAATAAAGGCAATCTCAAAATACTTGTGCTCCAAGTGAAAATGGAATGGCTTTAAATAGATGCAGAAAGCTTTAAGTACAGATGATTAACACAACTATTTGCATAAAGAGGGTGAATATAGACTTTGCTGCTGAAAAGTATTTACCAAGTAAATATATGAGTGGTAATATACATTTTGACCAAAGTGTTGACCAACTCAGTGGCATTGTGGTTTGAGTGTTCACCCTGAGATTGGAATGATTCTACTGTCGAGTCATACCAAAGACTCTAAAAAAAGAATCTGGTGCTTCTCTGCTTGGCAATCAGTATTAAGGAGATATATGTTAGGGGTAAGCCCCGTGATTGACTAGTGTCCTGTCCAGGGGGTGTAGTTGTACGTCATGCTGCCTCACACTACAGAAACAGGCTACTTACTTAATTAATATAGGGAAGGGAAGGCAGGGATACTAATCAGTTGTACAACTGAATGCATTCAACTGAAATGTGTCCTCTTATTCAGAGAGGTGTGGGGGGCTGCCTTAATACACATCCACGTCGTCAGCACCCGGGGAACAGTGGGTTAACTGCCTTGTTCAGGGGCAGAACGACAGATTTTTACCTTGTCAGCTCAGGGATTCGATCCAGCAACTTTCTGGTTACTGACCCAATGCTCTAACCACTAGGCTACCTATATAAAGTGTTAGACAGTGCCTGCTCAATGTGATTCCATGCATAGCACCTAGTATAATGACACATTCTACTGTTGCAAGCAGAACGTGAAGAGAAGCCTACAAAGTTATGTAGAATATACAGTGCCTTCAGAAAGTATTCATAGCCCTTGACTTATTCCACATTTTGTTACAACCTGAATTCAAAATATAAATATATTTTTTCCTCATCCATCTACACACAATACCCAATAACAAACATGTTTTTAGACATTTTAATACAATGTATTAAAAATTATATACAGAAATATCTAATTTACATAAGTATTCACAACTCTGAGTCAATACTTTATAAAAGCACCTTTGACAGTGATTACAGCAGTCTTTCTGGGTGAATCTCAAATAGCTTTTCACACCTGGATTGTGCCCATTATAATTCTTCAAGCGCTGTCATATTGGTTGTCGACCATTGTAAGATAACCATTTTCAGGTCTTGCCATAGATTTTCAAGTCAAAACTGTAACTCGGCCACTCCGGAACATTCACTGTCTTCTTGGTAAGCAACTCCAGTGTAGATTTGGCCTTGTGTTTTAGGTTATTGTCCTGCTGAAAGGTGACTTCATCTCCCAGTGTCTGGTGTAAAGCAGACTGAACCAGGTTTTCCTCTAGGAATTTGTCTATGCTTAGCTCCATTACGTTTATTTTTTTATCCTGAAAAAATCCCCAGTCCTTAACGATTACAAACATACCCATAACATGATGCAGCCACCACTATGCTTGAAAATATGGTGAGTGGTACTCCGTAATGTATTGGATTTTCCCCAAACATGACACTTTGTATTCAGGACAAAATAATACAAATACATCAAAATAACTTAATTACTTAGCCACATTTTTTTGTAGTATTAGTTAGTGCCTTGATGCATTTAAAAATGTATTTTTGTAATGGCTTCCTTCTTTTCACTCTGTCATTTAGGTTAGTATTGTGGAGTAACTACAATGTTGTTGATCCATCCTTCGTTTTCTCCTATCACAGCCATTAAACTCTGTAACTGTTTTAAAGTCACCATTGGCATCTTGGTGAAATCCCTGGGTGGTTTCCTTCCCCTCCGGCAACTGAGTTAGGAAGGATGCCTGTATCTTTGTAATGACTGGGTGTATTGATACACCATCCAAAATGTAATTAATAATTCCACATCCCTGGTCTTTGTGGTTTAATCTGTGTTTGAAATTCACTGCTCGATTGAGGGACCTTACAGATAATTGTACGTGTGGGGTACAGATATGAGGTAGTCATTAAAAAATCATGTTAAACCCTATTATTTCACATAGAGTGAGTCCATGCAAATTATTACGTGACTTGTTAAAGCTAAATTTGACTCCTGAACCTATTTAGGCTTGCCACAACAAATGGGTTGAATACTTGACTCGAGACGTTTTAGCTTTTCTTTTTTAATTAACTAGTAAAAAACATAATTGCACTTTCATTATGGGGTATTGTGTGTAGGCCAGTGACCAAAAAAATCTAAATTTAAAACATTTTACATTCTGGCTGTAACGCAAACAAAATGTGGAAATTGTCAAGGCGTGTGAATACTTTCTGAAGGCATTGTAGCCCCTTATTGCACAAGTTGTAGAACCTGAGTGGCGCAGCGGTCTAAGGCACTGCATCGCAGTGCTAGAGGTGTCACTACAGCCCCTGTTTCGATCCCGGGCTGTATCACAACCGGCCGTGATCGGGAGTCACATAGGGCGCCGCACAATTGTTCGGGTTAGGGGAGGCTGTCATTGTAAATAAGAATTTGTTCTTAACTGACTTGCCTAGTTAAATAAAAAATAAAAGTAGCAGAATGTGGAGTAGCTATAGTGAAACCACTACTACTATTATTATTGATATATGAAGATGATGGTAATCGTTACCATTATTGTGTTTTGGCCCATGGATTTGAGGTCTCATGTATTCTGGTACTGAACTAGCTGCAGACAGACTGGATTCTGTGCAGATGCTTAATGTGGCCTGATCAGAGAGGGAACATATCCCTGACATATGCATATGGCCTGACAAAAGAGTAACTCATAACAGTATAGTGAAGAACATGCGTTCAGTTGTGTTTTAAGTATGCTTTCAGTTGTGCTTTAAGTATGCTTTCAGTTGTGTTTTAAGTATGCTTTCAGTTGTGCTTTAAGTATGCTTTCAGTTGTGCTTTAAGTATGCTTTCAGTTGTGTTTTTCATGGATTTGTGTAATTACCAAGGCTAAAAATAGAGACTGTTGTATTGCAGATCCAAAAGGTGTAGGCCTTAGTTCTGCAGTTTCACTCCGGGGGCTAATATGTAGGTCATGCAGTGTCGCTAAGAGAGATTGGTGTTAATTATAGCTCTGGATTTCTTAATGTTTCTAGAAATACCACATACTTTACTGTGCATCATATCCCTTTCGCTGTTTGTACATAAAAAAAGCCATCCTTGGTTGGTTTTATGTGACATCCATCTCATTAATTTTCTATTCACAGGCTGTTCACATAAGCTTAATGAACTTCTTATTGCCCTTTTTAAGTGGTCTGGGATACCCTGCTCGAGGGTGTTTTAAAAAACCATGCTCTTCAATCCTCTTGTAAAATTGTTTAAAAAAATAGTTGATATATTCATTAGGATTATGATACAATATATCACAAAACACAATAGCAGTAATGGACAGTAATGAAGTCATCTTCACTTTGTCTATCATCTTCCTTCAGAGAATGATTCTTTCATCCAGCGCCTCCCTCAGTTTTATAATTGTATGAACCTTAACGTGTGTGTGTGTGTGATACACAGTTCATGTCCTGACAAATAGCTTATTTTGTATCTTAATGATCTGACACATTGAAATGACAAAACCTTAAATGGTGTTAAGCTAATATTTATTGACTACGTTTAGTTTTAAAATAAATGAAAGTTAACAGATGAGTGTTGTTATGTATCCACAAAAAATCTGTAGAAAACCTGTCAATATGAACCTATAGCGGGGACTCTATGACACTGAATACACGTGACTTTTATGTAAATTCTAAAACCTCTGTCCAATTCAATGTCTAAGCGCAACATGTCTTTAGAATCTGTGCTTGTTGGACATTGCTAGATTTCCTCCATTCAGCCTGCTTGGCTTAGCCTTTGCTCAGAGCAATACATTCAGTGAAATGTTTCACAACAAATGGCTTGACATCGCAGGCGAACTCCACCCACCCGGAACAACCTGCCTGGTTGTAAGTCATGTGTGCTCTTTCTGGATTTGTATCCGTCATCCCTCTGCACAATCTGCTCATGCTAAATGCAAACCAAGCTGGGGAAGTGTCGTACAGGAGGGGAATAAGGAAGTTAAGTTTGAATTTCATGTGCATACTGTAGCTGTACTCGCGGAAGTTCAGCTTTACAGTGTGATTGAAATTTAAAGGCAAAGTTTGCGCGTTAGTGGAGACTGCATTCACGGTAAACACTGCATATGTCGACTCAATCGGAAAATGCCTTTAAATTTCTATTGCGCAATCTGTAACCCTTCAGAACCCTAGATCAATGAAAATGTAATTCAGTCTCTTGGCCAGTGATAAAATGCCAGGCTAATGCTGAATATACATTCCATTATACACTCAGTACAATGCCAGTTAATTAGGTACACCCATCTAGTACCAGGCCAGACCCCCCTTTGCCTCCAGAACAGCCTGAATTATTCGGGGCAAGGATTCTACAAGGTGTTGGAAATGTTAAAACGTTTCTCAATTGGTATCAAGGGACCTAATGTGTACCAGGAAAACATTCCCCACACCGTTACACCGCCGCCACCAACCTGTACCGTTGACACCAGGCAGGATGGGACCATAGACTCATGCTGTTTACGCTAAATTCTGACTCTGCCATCAGCATGACACAACAGGAACCGGGATTCATCGGACAAGGCAAAGTTTTTCCACTCCTCAGTTTTTAGCTGATAGGAGTGGAAACCGGTGTGGTCGTCTGCTGCAAAAGCCCATCCATGACAATGACCGACAAGTTGTGCATTCTGAGATCCCGTTCTGTACACCACTGTTGTACTGGGATGTTATTTTCCTGTTTGTGACCCGCCTGTTAGCTTGCACATTCTTGCCATTCTCCTTCGACCTCTCTTATCAACAAGTGTCTTTTATCCACAGGACTGCCGTTGACTGGATGTTTTTTGTTTGTCGCACCATTCTCGGTGAACCCTAGACACTGTTGTGCGTTAAAAGCCCAGGAGCCTAGCCATTTCTGAGATACTAGAACCGGCACCCCTGGCACCGATGATCATGCCATGCTCTGAGTTGCTTAGGTCAATCATTTTGCCCATTGCTCAATCGAACAGTAACTGAATGCCTCGATGCCTGTCTACCTGTTTTATGTAGCAAATGGGCAGTTCTGCACTTGAGCGAGGCAGTTAAGCCCCACAACAACTGCTCCCCGGACGCCGATGACGTTGATTAAGGCAGCCCCCCGCACCCCTCTGATTCAGAGGGAATGGGTTAAATGCGGAAGACACATTTCGGTTGAATGCATTCAGTTGTGCAACCGACTAGGTATCCCCTTTCCCTGTCTGTAGGAGCAAACCATTTTCGTGAACAGGGTGGTGTACAGCGATCAAGGTCAAGATAACAACGTTTAAAAAGGACATGCAAATACATCAAGTTACGCGGAAAAGTAAGTGTTTGGAGAGAAATTAAAAAGTGCCCTGCCACACAAGTAAAACTACTATTGAAGTACATAAAACAGCAAGGCGAGAAAAAAAACTAAAAGATATAGGCCTACTTTTTAGTTTAAAAAGACGAGTTTAACCAAAAGACAAATCTGAGAACAGTGAGCAAGTCTGAGTTACAGACAGAAGCAGAGAGAGCGTTCCCAAATGTCGACGCCGCTTGAGAGAAAGTTGGATCTCCACTTCTATCAATTTCTCTTTCACCTCGCAATTCTGTTGCAAAATGGTAAAGGCTCGAAGCACTCCATCTGGTTTTCACAGCCTCCTCATTCCATCTCATGTGAAGACATGAATAACTTCTCTCTTAATAGTCTGTTAACACACACACACCTCATGTGTGCTGACGTGTTGATGTCATTACCGTGCTTCTACATCTGCATTACTTAATTTTTGGGGTTTAAGAATGGGTTTCTGTATCGTGCTTTGTGACATATGCTGATGTAAAAAGGGCTTTAAAAATACATTTGATTGTTTGAATTAATTGATTACATCAGGGCAATAAACTAGCCTAAGCAGATCACTGGCTATCTGGCTATATGGTCTCCTCTCCAAAGATCACTGGCTATATGGTCTCCTCTCCAAAGATCACTGGCTATATGGTCTCCTCTCCAAAGATCACTGGCTATATGGTCTCCTCTCCAAAGATCACTGGCTATATAGTCTCCTCTCCAAAGATCACTGGCTATATGGTCTCCTCTCCAAAGATCACTGGATATATGGTCTCCTCTCCAAAGATCACTGGCTATATGGCCTCCTCTCCAAAGATCACTGGCTATATGGTATCCTCTCCAAAGATCACTGGCTATATGGTCTCCTCTCTAAAGATCACTGGCTATATGGTCTCCTCTCCAAAGATCACTGGCTATATGGTCTTCTCTCCAAAGATCACTGGCTATATAGTCTCCTCTCCAAAGATCACTGGCTATATGGTCTCCTCTCCAAAGATCACTGGCTATATGGCCTCCTCTCCAAAGATCATTGGCTATCTGGCTAAAAGTTCTCCTCTCCAAAGATCACTGGCCATCTGGCTATATGGTCTCCTCTCCAAAGATCACTGGCTATATGGCTATATGGTCTCCTTTCCAAAGATCACTGCCTATATGGTCTCCTCTCCAATGATCACTGGCTATATGGCTATATGGTCTTCTCTCCAAAGATCAATCGGCATCTGGCTATATGGCCTCCTCTGAATAGATCACTGGCCATCTGGCTATATGGTCTCCTCTCAAATGATCAGTGGCTATGTGGACTCCTCTCCAAAGATCACTGTCTATCTGCTCTCCTCTCCAATGATCAGTGGCTATATGGTCTCCTCTCCAAAGATCACTGTCTATCTGGCTATATGGTCTCCTCTCCAAATATCGCTGGCTATATGGTCTCCTCTCCAAAGATTACTGTCTATCTGGCTATATTTTCCCCTCTCCAAACATCACTGGCCATCTGGCTATATGGTCTCCTCTCCAAAGATCACTCTCTATCTGGCTATATAGTCTCCTCTCCAATGATCACTCTCTATCTGGCTATATGGTATTCTTTACAAAGATCACTGTCTATATGGTATTGTCTCCAAAGATCACTGTCTATCTGGCTATATGGTGTTCTTTCCAAAGATCACTGGCCATCTGGCTATATGGTCTAGTCACCAAAGATCACTGGCCATCTGGCTATATGGTCTCATTACCAACGATTGCTGGCCATCTGGTCTTCTTTCCAAAGGTCACTGGCCATCTGGCTATATGGTCTCCTCTCTGAAGATCACTGTCTATCTGGCTATATGGTCTCCTCTCTGAAGATCACTGTCTATCTGGCTATATGGTCTCCTCTCTGAAGATCACTGTCTATCTGGCTATATGGTCTCCTCTCCAAATATCACTGTTTATCTGTCTATATTGTCTCCTAGCTCAGACTGCAGTGTCAAACTGTATTAAACTGTTGGGCTCGACCAATACACGCTGTCTGTTACCGTTACAGAAGCCCTTACTCTCTCTCCTCAGCTCCAACAATTTGCTGATTACCTCTAAGATGCTGGCTGTTAACCGTGGCTTACCGCCACAAGGTGTCAGTGAAACCTAAATTAATGTGTTCTTTTGATAATGACATGAATGATACATATTTTTACAGAATAGCCTACATTCAGCAAGGAAAATAGGGCAGGCAAAGATAACCAGTGACTTGAACAAATCCAGCACTGGGGGATAGGGACTCAAGCTAGCTGAACTAAGTAAGCATGGGGAGGATGTGCAGGAAGTGGCTTTGCCCGAATGGTCGTATTGTTTTCTATAAGCTGCTTTATAGATGTCTCAGAATGGTATCAAAGGTGAAGGCATTTATTTTTTATATAAAGATAACCAGCAACATACATCGCTACAGTCCTGCAGGCCCACAACATGACAGCACTGTATGGAATAAGAACATCAGAACACAACATGACAGTACTGGATGGAATAAGAACATCAGAACACAACTTGACAGTACTGGATGGAATAAGAACATCAGAAGACAATATGACAGCACTGTATGGAATAAGAACATCAGAACACAACATGACAGTACTGGATGGAATAAGAACATCAGAACACAACATGACAGTACTGGATGGAATAAGAACATCAGAACACAACATGACAGTACTGGATGGAATAAGAACACAACATGACAGTACTGGATGGAATAAGAACACAACATGACAGTACTGGATGGAATAAGAACATCAGAACACAACATGACAGTACTGGATGGAATAAGAAGACAACATGACAGTACTGGATGGAATAAGAACATCAGAACACAACATGACAGTACTGGATCATCAGAACATAACATTATATGGAACTAGAGAACACCATGTTCTGACTAGCCTATTTACTTGCATTGTAAATGTATTTTACTCTGGGAAGCAAGAACATCCAGAAGATGAAAGGAGGTAAAGTTGCAAACGAGATATTCACATCCCTTTACCCTTTAAGGCTGGATCAGAAGCTAAGACAGGGCTGTGTGTGGGGGGGGGGGGGGGGGGCAGCAGTGTGTGTCTACAGTAAAGCTTTAAGTAGCTATTTGTACTCTGAGTTGGCCCAATAGCATGTCATCACCTTCGCAGCAGGATGCACTGTTGTTTTATCACACAGAGGGTTTGTATTGGCCATCGCTTTTCTCTCTCCTTCTAATCTTGATTCAAAAGTGTTCAGAATTTGCCACTAGGCTAAAGTGTCTCCAAATTGCTTGCCTCTTCACTGCTGACTTTGCGAGTGCATGAATAAATGATTTATCCAACACTGGATAAAACCCTTGTAAGCTTTGACACTGTTTTAATTGCTTCTGCCACACTAATGTATACGTACAACGGAAGAACAAAAATGCAAATGCCAAATACAGTTACAGTGCATGACTACCACGCATGGTCATGCACTCTCCTATGCATTTACTCCACAACATATATTTCATCTTTGTTGCAGTTGAGTGCATGCTGTCGGTCAGGAGGTTGAAATTACAGCTGTTGTAACCCACACTGTTGGAATTTCACTGATATCATTAAGCTACTCTGTCAGAGACATTCTAAAAACATAATTACATGTTTGCAACGCTGTTGACTCACATGAGCAGGCTGTATGGTATGAAGACAGGGACAATGCTTTAACATAATGCTGCCCAGCTGTTTTGTTGTGGCATACAATGTTGATTAATTATAAGGACGTTATAACAGGCAGGTTGGATTAGATTTCCATGATTCTTTATCCAATGAGAAATCGACTCCTGTGGTTATCACTATAGCTTACATGGGATATGTGTATGGCATATGGTAGATTGATTTAACACTTCTCTGATCCTCTGAGGCAATCAATTTAAGTTGTTTACATTATTCTCTAGAGCATGCCTCATTACCGAACAAGACAAGAGCAACTGAAGGGCCAGTGGATTAGCCATTCTGTTTGGAAATGGGAGATTGAGATGCTTTTTCTGTGTGGGGTCTGCAATAGGTGTGTTGAGGCTTTCATTTCACTGTAGTTTTACACAGTGCTTATATACTGGGGGCCAAAAGTTTGGAATATTACTCATTCAAGGGTTTTCCTTTATTTGCACTATTTTTACATTGTAGAATAAAAGTTAAACATCAAACTATGACATAACACATATGGAATGATGTAGTAACCAAAAAAAGTGTTAAACAAATCAAAATGTATTTGATATTTGAGATTCTTCAAATAGCCACCCTTTGCCTTGATGACAGCTTTGCACTCTTGGCATTCTCTCAACCAGGTTCACCTGGAATGCTTTTCCATCAGTCTTGAAAGAGTTCCCACATATGCTGAGCACTTGTTGGCTGCTTTTCCTTCACTGAGGTCCGACTCATCCCAAACCATCTAAATTTGGTTGACGTTGGAAATTTGGACTCCAGACAAAAGGACAAAATTCCACTGGTCTAATGTCCATTGCTTGTGTTTCTTGGCCCAAGCAAGTCTCTTCTTCTTATTGGTTTCTTTGCAGCAATTCGACCATGAAGGCCTGATTCACACAGTCTCCTCTGAACAGTTGATGTTGAGATGTGTATTACTTGAACTCTGTGAAGCATTTATTTCTGGGTCTTCCATTCCTGTGGTGGTCCTCATGAAGCTGATTGAGAGAATGCCAAGAGTGTGCAAAGCTGTCATCAAGGCAAAGTGTGGCTACTTTGAAGAATCTCAAATATAAAACGTGTTCTTTTTTGGTTATTACATGATTTGATGTGTTATGTCATAGTTTTATTCTACAATGTGCAAATAAAGAAAAACCCTTGAATGAGTCATATTCCAAACTTTTGGCCCCCAGTGGTTAGAGACGAAAAAAAAAACATAATCTTTGGCTATATAGTGAAGTAATGTTGCTAGTATCACAACATTACAAGAGCAAACATGGAAAGCTCTGGGATCTATAAAGAAGATAAATAAAGCAGCTACTCATAGTTGGATATTAACCCATTTCCAAACCGTGTTGTATTCAGTAGCATGCTTTGTAAGATAAATAAATAATTCCCTTAATGAAGTCTCAAAGAGAATAAAAAAAGGCTGATGATTGGTTTCCACCATCTAACCTGTAACCCCGCACATAGGCATTGACCCCTGTAATTAGCCTCGTTATTGTTATTTTATTGTGCTACTTTTATTTGGTAAATATTTTCTTAACTCTTTATTGACCTGCATTGTTGGTTAAGTAAGCATTTCACGGTAAGATCTACACCTGTTGTATTCGGCGCATGTGACAAATAAAGTTTGATTTGATTTGATCTCATCCCTCAAAGTGGAGGATTGGGTAAGTCTCAGTGTTTTCATATTTCTTTTTTTTTTTGCACAGTAGTCTCGGTTCAGTTACATCCCACTGCGCCTTGTCTCCTGCAGTTCTCTATCAACTATTCTTCCTTTGTTTGCTCTCACCACACCACCTCCAGCAAGGCCTATATAACCCTGTCATTACACAGTCCCAACTCACAGGCCCAGAACAGAGCTTCACTTTCATCCCAGAAACTGCCACCAACGTTGGCAGTTAAGTGAGAAGCAGCCTTCATCACAGATAGCGAGTGACGTGTGAGGTTGCTGTCATGTTTTTGCCTTTTTTGGGGGGGGGGGATTATTATAATGTGAGGATAGGAGTGCTGGTGCAGGCTCCCCTTCCAGAGGAAGAGTAATTGCTCTAGGGGCTGTGATAAAGAACTGAAAGAGGATGAACCCAGTTCTGCTTGTGATAAAGAATGTCAGAGGAGGCCTGAAGGAGTATTATGAAGGCTGCATGATTGTGTTCTGAATATGAAAATAAAGGAAGAAAAACATTATGCTGATGCTCCATCGTAAACTGGGAGATGACTGGTGCCATTGCTTAACATAATATTTGAATAACAATGCATCTCCTACTTTTAAGTATTGTTCTTTCTTTAAAGCAACTCTTTGTATACATGTGTCAGTCAGAAATCCCATCATCGTCCACAGTTAGTTCAAAATGCTGCAGCTCGGCTTTTAACAGGCGCCAGAAAATGGAACCATATCAGACCTATTCTAGCTTCTCTATACTGGCTACCAGTCACTTTTAGAATACATTTTAAAAATGGTATTAAATCACGTTTAAGGCTTGTTTTAGCCCGGTCCTTTAGCTCTGCTCTTATCTCCCTACGAGTCAGGAAGCAGCCTGAGATCCTCTGGCAGGGCACTGATGACCATTCTAAAGTCTAGGTTTTAAACTAAAGGAGACCGGGCATTTGCCATTAGGGCCCCTAGTCTTTGGAATGGTCTGCCAGAGGAGATCAGGCTTGCCGATACAGTGCCTCTTTTTAAATCCCTGCCAAAGACACACTTTTATAAAAATGTATGATTTCAATGTATGATTTTGATTGATTTCTATCTTTTCATTCTCCTTCCTCCTGTCAAGGTTTCTTTGTTAAGACTTTTATTTTATGATGTGAAACACTTTATTACTTGTATTGAAAAGTGCTACACAAATAAAGTTTATTATTATTATTATTTTGATTGATTTATTCTCCTCTGGGGGTGTTTTAAAATGAGTAATGAAGTACAAAGCAACTTAACAGGCTACTGGGCATTGGAAAATCTGAGCTTGGACCAGACATGTCTATGTTTTATAGCCAATACCCGCAGCTATTTAGAAATTAAATGTACATTGCCTTCAGAAAGTATTCATACCCCTTGAATTATTAAACATTTTGTTTTGTTACAGCCTGAATTCAAAATGGATTACATTTATATGTTTTTCTCAGCCATCTACACACAATACCCCATAATGACAAAGTGAGCATGTTTTTAGAATTTTTTGCAAATTTATTGAGAATGGAATACAGAAATATCTAATTTACATAAGTATTCACACCCCTTTGCTATGACACTCCAAATTGAGCTCAGGTGCATCTCATTTCCTTTGATCATCCTTGAGATGTCACTGCAAATTGATTGGAGTCCACCTCTGGCCAATTCAATTGTTTGGACATGATTTACAAAGAAACACACCTGTCTATATAAGGTCACACAGTTGACAGTGCATATCAGAGCAGAAACTATACAAGGAACTGTCCAGTGGAGGCATATCTGGGGAAGGGTATAAAACGGTTTCTAGGGTGTTGAACGTTTTCAAGAGCACAGTGATCGCCATCATTGGGAAATTGAAAAAGATATGGGACTACACAGACTCTTCCTAGAGCTGGCCGTCTGACCAAACTGAGCATCCGGACAAGAAGGATCTTGGTCAGGGAGGTGACCAAGAACCCAATAACCACTGACAGAACTACAGAGTTCCTTGGTTGAGATGGGAGAACCTGCCAGAAGGACAACCATCTCTACAGCACTTCACCAATCTGGACTTTTTGGGAGAATAGCCAGATGCACATGACAGCGTGCCTGGAGTTTGTAAAAAGGCATGTGAAAGACTCAGAGCATAAGGCAAAAGATTTTGTGTCTGATCTGACACAAATCTAACTCTTTCACTTGAATGCAAAGCGCTATGTCTGGAAAAAACTAGGCACAGCTCATCACCCGTCTAACACCATCCCAACCACGAAGCATGGTGGTGGCAGCATCATGCTTTGGGGATGCTTTTCACCGGCAGGTACTGGGAGAAGGTACAATGAATGGAGCCAGATACAGGCAAATCTTTGAAGAGACCTACTTCAGAGTGCAAATGACCTTAGACTGGGGCAAAGATTTATGTTCCAACAGGACAATGACCCCAAGCAACGCTGAAATGGCTTCAGAACAAGAATGTGAAAGTCCTTGAGTGGCCCAGCCAAAGCCCAGAATTGAATTATATTGAAAATCTGTGGAAAGACTTGCTGTTCACCGCCGCTCCCCATCTAACTTAACAGATCAGTCTGACTGAAAGTGCTCCTCTGCATCATAACCATGGCATGCAGAGGGTTGTCCATGATGGCCAGCCGTTTGGCCAGGATCCGTCTCTCCGCCACCTCCTCTAGAGTGTCAAGGCTAATCCCCAGAACAGAGCTAGCCTTCCTGATCATCTTATTTACCCGAGAAGCATCACCAGCCTTTATGTTGGCGCCCCAGCACACCACTGCAAAAAAGATGGCACTGGCCACCACAGACTGGTAGAAAGTATGCAGTAGTTTACTGCACACGTTGAAGGACCTGAGCCTGCTGACAAAGTAGAGTCGGCTCTGGCCCTTTTTGTACAGAGCCCCGGTGTTACCAGCCCATTCCAGCCTTTTCTCCATATGGCATGGAGTTACAACATAGTTATGAAGATATCAAATAAATTACTGGACAGAGGATATAGACATGCACTGTGTTCTGACTCGAGGCTGAAGCACATAGGCTTTGTTATACCAACAGAGGTGTTTATGTTTGGCGTTCATATATATGAACAGTTTGATTTGGGAACTGCATTCAGCATGCCATATTACACTGGTCTCTCATATTGGCCTCCTATAAAGCATATCTGATTCTACACAGATCATCTCACTTCTAACAAGTTTTCCTTATGAGTAAAAGGTGTCTCTCCATCAATACAGTTCACCTGGTGTGTCATCTCCAAATTAAGTACAATTTACAGCTGACCGCTTGACGTCATAGTGCTGCCATGCTGGACTCATATGAAAAACAATCCAATTCATTTCTGCCATAGAGGTGAACATTGAGTAACAATTTCGATAGGAATTTTCTTGGCACCATTTCAAGGATCACAATATATAAGATAAGGTTAATAACAGTGTATGTCACACATTTTAGTCTCTATGGGAAAATGCACTCTATTCTAGAGAACCCAGTGACATCTTCCCTGATGACAGACTGGCAAAGAATTTCTTCTCCTTCATATAGACAATATTTATGTTCACTGCAAATAGGGGAAAATAGTAATCAGATAATCACATATGTTGCTATACCACTGAGATAGAACATACTGTAGGACAATATGATTACAAGGATAGTGAGAGAATGAGGGTATGGAGTAAGAGACCGAAATGGGGGAGAGAGCGGGAGAGAGGGAGAGAGAGAGAGCATCAGGGGAAAGAACAGCAGTCTACCTTCCTTGAAGAGAGAAACGAAACCAATGTTCCCAGTTGTATAACTTTTGAAAACCTCAGGGTCAGGCAAGAAATTGAACAGTGTAAAAATAATTAGAACACCAGGTGTTGGTACAATGAGATGGAGGCAGAGACTGTTGACAAAGCAGTCCAACCATCTTCTCCTCACACTGTGTTGAAAGTCAATTTAGAGTTTCCTCAGCCACTTCTCTTTGTCTCTCAGGCACAGGCACGTCACCAGGCGACAGAAAAAGGTTGAGACAAGATTCTGATTCAAACCACTGCTGTATAAGCTTGTCTTGATTCACGCACCCTTGACATAATACATACTGAAAAATAGTGGTATATTTTGTGGAATAGACATTCTGTATCTCTATAAAGAAGTTCTGGTTCAGTATATTGTAGGATTCTTGCTGTGATTTTCTACCATTTTACTGGCCACAATGGCAAGACGGTGGAGGAATATTTCTGCAATCTAATCCTTCACTGTTAATGCTGAAGGTGGCAGTTCCCACAGGATTTTTTGGTTATTTCAGGCAGTTTTTCTAGGCATATTTCCATGGGTTTCAGAGACAGAGACAGATCGAGGCAAAAATCCACTCCCCATTGTTCAGTGCTGGGAGGCATCACTGCAGAGATTTTCAGCAGGTGAACAAACAATCATGTTTTAGGATGTTCAATAGAATATTTTAAGTAATGGTTCAGCCTAACCCAGTTCTATCCTCAACTAGTTGCATGCAGAGAATCTAGTGTGGCGACTTATTCCATGCGGACTTATTCAGGACACAAGCTCTGTAATTTTATGCAATGTATTACAAGGTTACATACATAACATATAAACCAACTACTAGTTGTGCAGATGCTTGAAAATAATCCACAATGAAATGTGTTGGTACGGTCTAACAACCCTGAGGTGATATAATACAGCACTCTTTTATTCTCTTTATAAACACAGTTAAGAATCACAAAATATGTCTGCAGAAATTATAATGCAAAGCATTGGCTCATCTGCTGTTAATGTGCATTGGTTAGGCTATTGTTTAATGAGGTACTGCTTGAGTGGTAGGGATGCCAAACAAAATATTGGATTCATGTAGACATGCACACACACACACAAACCTCTTTGTATATATTTTTGGAAGAACCCTTGCATTTGTATTTCTCCACTCACAGTGGTCTCAGCTGGATGTCTTGATTCTTAATTACCTTCTCACATTCAAAAAACAATCCATCTGATATGCAAGATGATTCCCGTTCCTATAAGCCTCTTCAAATTGTCTCAGGGGATGTTATTTTGTTGCCGGATATCATTATCTGTGTGATGCTTTAATTTAGTCATTATTGATATTCATATTTTGATCAACATCAGACATTTTTTCTTTTCTTTTTTTTTTTTACCTTTATTTAACTAGGCAAGTCAGTTAAGGACAAATTCTTATTTACAATGACGGCCTACACTGGCCAAATTCAGACAACGCTGGGCCAATTGTGTGCCACCCTATGGGACTCCCAATCACGGCAGGTTATCCATTCACAGTTTTGCATTGTCTGTATTGCTTGGTTATGCCTTTTCAGTATGGTCACATACTATCTTTTCAGAGACAGTATTGTATGATAAATGAGAGATGGATTCATCTTTATACTTTTTGGATGTAAAATTGGGGTCTTCCAGGTTGCAGTCCATGTATGAGTATTTCTCAGAAACCTCATGTGGATTGCCATGCCTTTCTTATCACTGGGGCAACCATCCGTTTCAGAGGATCTTTCTGTGTCATCATGGCAATGTCCATAAAGGCCCCTCATCCTTTATCAAAAGAATCAGTATACTGGAGCCCCAGGTTTATCTAGATTGCAGGTGGTGATTAAAGCTGTAAAAAAAAGGTGATGCCTCTAACAATGTTGCCCAACTACTAGCTAATAACATTAGAAAGGAATAGATAAGTACAGGTTTTAATACTGAATCTTAAACTATAGGTGAAATAATATATTTTAAAAGTATAGAAGCCAGGTAATATCACCTAAAGAACATTTTCTCTGAATTGGTAGAAAATCTACTGTAGCTTTTAAATCACAGTCACGTGTAAGTCATCACAACTTTTTAACATACTAATTCTGAGGTGGCTAGCTGGTCAAGGTATTAGGACCAGGTGGGAATAATGAAGAATAGTCTTAACTTTAATAATAGTAGCTTACATTCCCTTGTGGCTTTATTCCAACCTTGTTTCCCCAGAGTGCTTGTGCGGCAATGTATCATCAACTTGCAGCTAATATGCTGGCTAATGTTGCAATGGGGTGAATATCAACTGTCTTATTTTATTTTAAATTCAATTTGGCATTATACAAAGCTGAATTGACGATTCAAGATGGTTTAAAGCTATACTCTGCAAGATGTGTACACCATTAAATAGTGGGCTACCAAGAAAAGCATAAATTGATGGTAGAAGAGAGAGAGAAAAATAATATATTGAAATATCTATATTTATACAACCTTTGGTATGTTTGGTGTTCGTATTGGAGAGGAAGTGACTTACAATGTCAGTGTTGCTCTGACCACCGCCCTTGTCTACCCATGTCATCTACATTCTAGACCAACACAGTGCTACCCTACTGACAAGGGCACACTTTACCACAGGCCAGACAGACACGTGGCAATGACTGGTCAGATCTGAATGACAATGTAAAGACATGAATCATGTCTGTTCGAATCGACCCAATCGTACACGATGTCAGGGACAGTTTGATAGACAGCATGACTATGCCTTGAGCCAGAGCTTTATCTGTAGTAAATGAAACCTCGACCAAGTCCACTTTTATTTCCCCAGGCATATGACTTTCCTGATTCCTCAACACAAAGAACATAGGAAGAAATGTAATTTGGTAATGACAATGAACAAGGTCAAGACACCTTTTTTGGTTGGCTATTTTCTCCATGCAAGCCTAGTTTTCCCCAAAAGTGGTTCATTCTGTTGAAACTGCATATAGAAATTGTCAGTCTAGTTGAGTACACTGGATCATTTCTCAGCCAGGTTTGCCATCAACAACAGTCCCACACCACGGGGCTGGCAGTTTCTAAATCAGGTGTCAACTCCCTCCACCCGGGACATGCTGCTGTGCAAATCAAATGTACTTATGAAAGCCCTATCTGGAAAACCACTATCTGCAGTTAATTGAATACCAGGTATATTGAACATGGGAATTACCAATGTTGTTGTTGAGGAGCAAGCTCTATGTATTGCAGTGGAGGCTGCTGAGGGGAAGACGGCTCAAATTAATGTCTGGAACGGAGCAAATGGAAAGGCATCAAACACATGGAAACCATGGAAATCGTGTGTTTGATGTATTTGATACCATTCCACTAATTTCGCCCCAGCCATTACCATGAGCACATCCTCCCCAATTAAGTTGCCACCAACCTCATGTGATGTATTGTAGTGTGGCCAATAAATTCATTCCACAAAAGGAGTGATTCTCAACCCCAGTCCTCCAGTACCCCCAACAGCACACATATTTGTCGTAGCCCCAGACAAAAACACCTGATTCAACTCGTCAAGGACTTGATTAGTTGACAAGTAGAATCAGGTGTGCTTGTCTGGGGCTAGAACTAAAATATGTACTGTCAGTGGTACTGGAGGAGCGGAGTCAGGAAACACTGCATTATGGGACTTATGCAGATGTACGCACCAACTAAATTACAGACTAATTAGCTATCCCTTAAAGAAAGGGAGTTTTCAAACAGGAGTTATTGTAATAGGTTTTGGTGAGCAAACGACTATTAAACCATGAGCATGATAGATGTTTCTGGTCACCATGCAAATGTGATCACAGGTCTTTAATTTTATATTAAAAGGCTGCTAGAATAACTTTTATGCTTGAATGAGGCTACTCCCTTTTATTTTGGGTAATAATTGCTTTTCTCTAATAATTGAAAGCGAATAGTTGCTATACAGATGCCAAGGCCCTTGGGTAAGTCAAAGACAGAGGCAGAGGACGAACCAGACAATTAATGATGAAGAACAGAATGAGAAGACTGTAGTCGTTCAACACAACTTTGTTTCAACTGAGTAATGTGCTGATTATCAACGCAATGAATGGATGTACCTGCACAGTGAGAACCCTTGACCATGCCTATCCAGTTAGATCTCCAACACAATTTGTCTGTTTGATTACACGCATACAATATAAAAAGGAGGCAGGCTCTGAAAGATGGCCTAATTTCAGACATGATACAGTGTAGCTCAATGCATATACACAGGCTTGTTCCTCCAGTGTCAATACAGGCCACTTGAACTCCCTCTATGGATGGATTTATAGGAGACAATAGAGTTTCGGAGGAAGCAAAGTACTGCACCCTAAATTGTGAAGCTGATGGAGATGTGAAACTCACTCCTCAGCTTGAAGTGTCCCTCAGCTGGGGTTTTGGTGGCGCGACTGATAAAATGCTTAAGGAGGGCGGTTACGTGTGTTCTGCGAGGCAATTGTCCTGAAATCGAGCCTTGGTATGAGCCGAATCAGGAGGAAGCGGTATTCTCTAAACAAGCAGTGTGATGTTCTTTTCAGTTGCGCCGAGTGACTCGGATCTCCTCTTGCGCTCAGCTCAACGCTGTGGGGTGAGTTTGGGGGGTGAATGTAGCAGATGTTGATCTGAAACTCAAACTGATGAGCGTACCCTTTTTTAAAGACCTGTAGGGCCCCATAAAATCTGCAATGCGGAGAACGCTGACGGAATCACGCAATCCAGACATATAAAATGTAATTTGACAATACTCAAAAATGTATTTAATTTAGTAGGGAATTAACTAAATGTATTGCAAATGTATAAATGTTGTCAAGTTCATCATAACACATGAACAGATGGCAAAGTATGAACATGTATGCACTAACTAACCGTAAGTCGCTCTGGTGTCTGCTAAATGACTAAAATGTAAATGTGAAGGTACAGTCGTGGCCAAATGTTTTGAGAATGACACAAGTATTGGTCTCCACAAAGTTTGCTGCGTCAGTGTTCTTAGATCTGTATGTCAGTAGTTACTATGGTACACTGAAGTATAATTACAAGGCTTTCATTGACAATGACATTAAGTTTATGCAAAGAGTCAATATTTGCAGTGTTGACCCTTCTTTTTCAAGACCTCTGCAATCCGCCCTGGCATGCTGTCAATTAACAGGCCATTCTTGCATAATCAATGCTTGGAGTTTGTCAGAAGTTGTGGGTTTTTGTTTGTCCACCCGCCTCTTGAGGATCGACCACAAGTTCTCAATGGGATTAAGGTCTGGGGAGTTTCCTGGCCATGGACCCAAAAAGTCAATGTTTTGTTGCCCGAGCCACTTAGTTATCACTTTTGCCTTATGGCAAGGTGCTTCTTCATGCTGGAAAAGGCATTGTTCGTCACCAAACTGTTCTTGGATGGCTGGGAGAAGTTGCTCTCGGAGGATGTGTTGGTACCAATCTTTATTCATGGCTGTGTTCTTAGGCAAAATTGTGAGTGAGCCCACTCCCTTGGCTGAGAAGCAACCCCACACATGAATGGTCTCAGGATGCTTTACTGTTGGCATGACACAGGACTGATGGTAGCGCTCACCTTGTCGTCTCCGAACAAGGTGTTTTCCGGATGGCCCAAACAATCGGAAAGGGGATTCATCAGAGAAAATGACTCTACCTCAGTCCTCAGCAGTCCAATCCCTGTACCTTTTGCAGAATATCAGTCTGTCCCTGATGTTTTTCCTGGAGAGAAGTGGCTTTGCTGCCCTTCTTGACACCTGGCCATCCTCCAAAAGTCTTCGCCTCACTGTGCGTGCAGATGCACTCACACCTGCCTGCTGCCATTCCTGAGCAAGCTCTCCACTTGTGGTGCCCTGATCCCGCAGCTGAATCAACTTTAGGAGACGGTCCTGGCGCTTGCTGGACTTTCTTGGGCGCCCTGACGCCTTCTTCACAACAATTGAACCTCTCTCCTTGAAGTTCTTGATGATCCGATAAATGGTTGATTTAGGTGCAATCTTACTAGCAGCAATATCCTTGCCTGTGAAGCCCTTTTTGTGCAAAGCAATGATGACGGCACGTGTTTCCTTGCAGGTAACCATGGTTGACAGAGAACAATGATTTCAAGCACCACCCTCCTTTTAAAGCTTCCAGCCTGTTATTCTGACTCAATCAGCATGACAGAGTGATCTCCAGCCTTGTCCTCGTCAACACTCTTACCTGTGTTAACGAGACAATCACTGACATGATGGCAGCTGGTCCTTTTGTGGCAGGGCTGAAATGCAGTGGAAATGTTTTTTGGGATTAAGTTCATTTTCATGGCAAAGAGGGACTTTGCAATTAATTGCAATTCATCTGATCACTCTTCATGACATTCTGGGGTATATGCAAATTGCCATCATCAACACTGAGGCAGCAAACTTTGTGGAGACCAATACTTGTGTCATTCTCAAAACTTTTGGCCACGACTGTGCTTCCTGCAACTTCTGAAGAGGCAACGAGAACGAGAATTTCTCGTCTGTGTATGTGCACTTTTGCGCGTCAACCACTTTGTGCAGCGGTTAGCGATTAAACTAGTGAAGTCTTCTGGTAGATGGAAAGGCTTTTCCCGAAAACCTTCTCAATTAAATGTTAACTACAAAGTAGCCTGTGCCTACCTCTGAATCCAGTGGGTATTGACTCTACCATCACAAAAACTGCAACAACGCTAAACAACAACAGCCTCTTGCTAGGTTTGCACTGGAATTAAAGGGTAACCAGACCCCAAAGTATACATTTCGCACATTCTTCATAGATCTCAAAGTGATCTCCTTGTGTGGTTTAGGCATCGATGTGGACTTAAAACATCCAAATGATTTTTTTAGAGCGAAAACCTAAATAAACTGGGAAAAACGAAAAACCTAGAAAACTGAATTTGGGAGAAAGAAAATAGAATCAGGCAAAAATGTAATTGATTTTATAGGGCCCTAAAAAAGGTCTGTGCACAGCCTTGATGTTAATGGTGTAAGTTATATACTCTGGCGTATCATTGTGAAACACAGACAAATTCAAATGAACATGTGGGTGAATATGACCTCGTTTCACAAGGAGATCAATGGAATTACATTTACATTTGACATTTTAGTCATTTAGCAGACACTCTTATCCAGGGCGACTTACAGTTAGTGGATTCATCTTAAGATAGCTTGATGGTCTTCAGAAATAGATGGTAGGGGTTGAGGGTAGCGGAAGGTTAGGAGTAAAACAAACTAAAGATAACTATTATAAAATAGATTGTCTCCGTTAAATGTATATAGAGTGTATAAGCTGGAAGTAGAAGCCTAAGTGTTGTTATTTATTAGTTTACTCCAATTAGGGGAGGGGTTGTAGGGTTAGTGCGAAATAAAAAAGGTGTATATATACAGTATATATATGTATGTACATACTGTATATATACAGTGCCTTCGGAAAGTATTCAGACCCCTTGACTTTTTCAACATTTTGTTACATTACAGCCTTATTCTAAAATTGATTAAATACAAATAAATCCTCATCAATCGATGTGTGTGTCCTGAACACTCTGGAGCAGGTTTTCATTAAGGATCTCTCTGTACTTTTCTCCGTTCATCTAGTCTCTGTTCGACTAGTCTCCCAGTTCCTGCCGCTGAAAAACATCCCCACAGTATGATGCTGCCACCACCTTGCTTCACCATAGGAATGGTGCCAGGTTTCCTCCAGACGTGACACTTGGCATTCATGCCAAAGTGTTCAATCTTGGTTTCATCAGACCAGAGAATCTTGTTTCTCATGGTCTGAGAGTCCTTTAGGGGTCTTTTGGCAAACTCCAATCTGGCTTTCGTGCCTTTTATTGAGGAGTGGATTCCGTCTGGCCACTCTACCATAAAGGCCTGATTAGTGGAGTGCTGTATAGATGGTTGTTCTTCCATCTGCCCAGAGGAAATCCTTGAGCTCAGTCAGAGTGACCATCGGGTTCTTGGTCACCTATCTAACCAAGGCCCTTCTCCCCCGATTGCTCAGTTTGGCTGGGCAGCCAGCTCTAGGAAGAGTCTTTGTAGGTCCAAACTTCTTCCATTTATGAATGATGGAGGCCACTGTGTTCTTGGGGACCTTCAATGCTGCAGACATTTTCTGGTACCATTCCCCAGATCTGTGCCTCGACACAATCCTGTCTCGGAGCTCTACGGACAATTCCTTCAACCTCATGGCTAGGTTTTTGCTCTGACATGCACTGTCAACTGTGGGACATTATATAGACGTGTGTGCCTTTCCAAATCATGTCCAATCAATTGAATTGACCACAGGTGGACTCCAATCAAGTTGTAGAAACATCTCAAAGATGATCAATGGAAACAGGATGTACCTGAGTCTCATAGAAAAGTGTCTGAATACTTATGTAAATAAGGTTTTTGTTTGAGTTTTTTTTATACATTTGCAAACATTTCTGAAAAACAGTTTTTTGTGATTATGGGGTATTGTGTGTAGATTGATGAGGAATTTATTTTATTTGATCAATTTTAGAATAAGGCTGTAACATAACAAAATGTGGAAAAAGTAAAGGGGTCTGAATACTTTCCAAAGGAACTGCATATACAGTATACATACTGTATATACAGTTGAAGTCAGAAGTTTACATACACCTTAGCCAAATACATTTAAACTCAGTTTTTCACAATTCCTGACATTTTGTGAAGTGCACCAGTCCCTCCTGCAGTAAAGCACCCCCATAACATGCCACCCCCGTGCTTCACGGTTTGGATGGTTTTCTTCGGCTTGCAAGCCTCCCCCTTTTTCCTCCAAACATAACGATGGTCATTATAGCCAAATAGTTATATTTTTGTTTCATCAGACCAGAGGACATTTCTTCAATAAGTATGTATAGTTGCAAACCGTAGTCTGGCTTTTTTATGGCGGTTTTGGAGCAGTGGCTTCTTACTTGCTGAGCGGCCTTTCAGGTTATGTCGATATAGAACTTGTTTTACTGTGGATATAGATACTTTTGTACCTGTTTCCTCCAGCATCTTCACAAGGTCCTTTGCTGTTGTTCTGGGATTGATTTGCACTTTTCGCACCAAAGTACGTTCATCTCTAGGAGACAGAACGCGTCTTCTTCCTGAGCGGTATGACGGATGTGTGGTCCCATGGTGTAATACTTGCATACTATTGTTTGTACAGATGAACGTGGCACCTTCAGGCGTTTGGAAATTGCTTCCAAGGATGAACCAGACTTGTGGAGGTCTACAATTTATTTTCTGAGGTCTTAGCTGATTTCTTTTGATTTTCCCATGATGTCGAGCAAAGAGGCCTTGAAATACATCCATAGGTACACCTCCAATTGACTCAAATGATGTCAATTAGCCTATCAGAAGCTTCTAAAGCCATTACATAATTTTCTGGAATTTTCCAAGGTGTTTAAAGGCACAGTTAACTTAGTGTATGTAAACTTCTGACCCACTGGAATTGTGATATAGTGAATTATAAGTGAAATAATCTGTCTGTAAACAATTGTTGGAAGAATTACTTGTGTTATGCACAAAGTAGATGTCCTAACCGACTTGCCAAAACTATAATTTGTTAACATGAAATCTGTGGAGTGGTTGAAAAATGAGTTTTATTGACTTCAACCTAAGTGTATGTAAAAATATATATACACATACACACTACCAATGTTATTTTAACTTTTCTTTCAAAAACAAGGACATTTGTAATTGACCCCAAACTTTTGAACGGTAGTGTATATATTAAAAAAAATATATACATGGGGGATTGGAAATGATTTAGGCAATTACATTGCTACAATCTATCTGCAATATTAAAGCTGATCTAACCCCTAAAAAAATATACATTCAAAATAAATAAATAATAATAGCTAGGTGAGACAACAACATATCACAGTTGTAGCAAGTACATTTTCCCTCAGTGTAGTCATTAGCAGTCAGAGTAGTTATTAGCAGTCAGTGTAGTTATTAGCAGTCAGTGTAGTTATTAGCAGTCAGAGTAGTTATTCGCAGTCAGTGTAGTCATTAGCAGTCAGTGTAGTTATTAGCAGTCAGTGTAGTTATTAGCAGTCAGAGTAGTTATTCGCAGTCAGTGTAGTCATTAGCAGTCAGTGTAGTTATTAGCAGTCAGAGTAGTTATTAGCAGTCAGTGTAGTTATTAGCAGTCTGTAGTTATTAGCAGTCAGTGTAGTTATTAGCAGTCAGTGTAGTTATTAGCAGTCGGTGTAGTTATTAGCAGTCAGTGTAGTTATTAGCAGTCAGTGTAGTTATTAGCAGTCAGTGTAGTTATTAGCAGTCAGTGTAGTTATTAGCAGTCAGTGCTGGTGGGGAAAGACAAGTGCCTTTTTTTCACTATATTTCCCCTGTCTTTCTTTCTTTCTTTCTTTCTTTCTTTTACATTACATGGAATATGGGATGTTTCTCACAACAGGATTATTTGGATTAACCGCCAGGTTTTAACAATCACATTTGACACATATGATTGTTCATATTGTGCTAGTTAACGTATTCTACGTGATCAAGGGACAGTGGGTCTAAATTCAATCAAAGCTGGTAACTGGGTTGCGGAGATAATCCTCTACCTACTTACTTTTTGTAATTCAGACACAAATGCAAAGAACAAAAATTCTGATTCATATGCTAGCGGTAAATATTCTGTTAGAATATTGCATAACACTATGGGATAAAGAGGGAAGCAGTCTCTCTGTTAAGGCATTTCAAAGATGGATTGGGAATGATATTATCTGTGAGGGTCATGTTGATATCTTGGTTTTATGGCATCTGGCACTCAAGTAGGATCACTGGAGTGATGTACACTATATATCCAAAAGTATGTGGACATTAAATCCTTATCTTTGTCACTCTGTTGCTGATGGCTGTAAAACTCCCATTGGGATGACACCATGTAATTATACACTAAGTATGTGGACACCCCTTCAAATTAGTGGATTCAGCTATTTCAGCTACAAACGTTGCTGCCAGGTGTATAAAATCAAGCACACCGCCATGCAATCTCCATAGACAAACATTAGCAGTAGAATGGCGAGTACTGAAGAGGATGCCACCTTTCCAACAAGTCAGTTTGTCAAATTTCTTCCCTGCTAAAGCTGCCGCGGTCAACTGTAAGTTCTGTTATTGTGAAGTGGAAACAAAAATGACTCAGCTGCGAAGTGGTAGGCCATACAAGCTCACAGAACAGGACCACAGAGTGCTGAAGCACGTAGCATGTAAAAATTGTCTATCCTTGCTTTCAACACTCACTACCAAGTTCCAAACGGCCTCTGGAAGCAACGTGAGCACAATAACTGTTCGTCCGGAACTTCATGAAATGGGTTTCCATGGCCGAGCAGCCGCACACAAGCCTAAGATAAATTACAAGCTTCGGCTGGAGTGGTGTAAAAATTGCTGCCATTGGACTCTGGAGCAGACTCTAGAGTGATGAATCACGCTTCACCATCTGGCAGGCCGATGGACTAATCTGGGTTTGGCCGATGCCAGGAGAACGCCACCTGCTCCAATGCATAGTGCCAACTGTAAAGTTTGGTGGAGGAGGAATAATGGTCTGGGGCTGTTTTTCATGGTTCGGGCTCCTTAGTTCCTGTGAAGGGAAATCTTAACACTACAGCATACATTGACATTCTAGATGATTCTGTGCTCCCAACTTTGTGGCAACAGTTTGGGGAAGGCCCTTTCCTGTTTCAACATGACGATGCTCACATGCACAAAGCGAGGTCCGTACAGAAATGTTTTGTAGAGATCGGTGTGGAAGAACTTGACTGTCCTGCACAGCCCTGAAGTCACTCCATCAAACACCTTTGGGATGAATTGGAATGCCAACTGCGAGCCTGGCCTAATCGCCCAACGTCAGTGCCCGACCTCACTAATGCTCTTGTGGCTGAATGGAAGCAAGTCCCCGCAGCAATGTTCTAACATCTAGTGGAAAGATTTCCCAGAAGAGTGGAGGCTGTTATAGCAGCAAAGGGAGGAACAACTCCATATTAATGCCCATGATTTTGGAATGAGATGTTCAATGAGCAGGTGTTCACATACTTTTTGGACATGTATTGTAACTGAGAAGGACATACTTCAGGGAATTTTTTTATGTACAATTATTTAAATTTTTGGTACCTTTTATTTAACTAGGAAAGTACGTTAAGAACAAATTCTTATTTACAATGATGACCCACACCGGCCAAACTCGGATGACGCTGGGCCAATTGTGCGCCACCCTATGGGACTCCCAATCACGGTCGGTTGTGATACAGCCTGGAATCGAACCAGGGTGTCTGTAGTGACGCCTCTAGCACTGTGATGCAGTGCCTTAGACTGCTGCACCACTTGGGAGCCCAAAAGCATTTGTGTTGGGCCGGGAACTATCGGGAAATTATCAAGGATTTTTTTATTTTTTTATTGGACATGCAGAAACAGAGGTAAAAGGTAAAAGCGAGAGTGTTGAAAGAGGATTCGAACTTATGTTGGCAGTGGTACATAGAACACGTGCTCCAGAGGCAGCTTAGACTGCTAGACCACCCTAGGCCAGGATCAGTTCAGTTTCTTTAAGCAGCTTAGACAGCTAAACCACCCTAGGCCAGGATCGGTTAAGTTTTGTTAAGCAGCTTAGACTGCTAGACAACCCTAGGCCAGGATCAGTTAAGTTTCTTTAAGCAGCTTAGATGGCTAGACAACCCTAGGCCAGGATTAGTTAAGTTTCTTTAAGGCCTGTAAATGAGTGAAATTTGCAAAGATGGAGGATATTGCTGCAATAACCCCACTAATGAAAGCGTGTGCCCTTGAGAGCTTAATGACAGGAAAAGTCGATTTTGTTGAGGCAACGTGGTGAAGGGAATGCTAGGGTTGTCATAATGAAATATATTTATGGCTATTTAAAAAAAAATGTTATGTTTCATGCACTTGCATAGTGTTTCTTAACCCTACCCTATCCTGTCAACCACAGGAGGTTGGTGGCACCTTAATTAGGGAGGACGGGCTTCTGGAATGGTTTCAAATACATGTTCCAGCCATTATTATGAGCTGTTCTTCCGTCAGCAGCCTCCACTGCTGTCTATCTATGGGTAACAGGGCTGATGTGTTGTGCTCAACCTACTCAGTTTTCCACCAGAAAACACCAGAAAATGGCCAAAAAGAGTAGAACATTTCACCTGCTTTTACAATATTTGACTATTAGATGTTTAGAAAAAAAAAAGGAATAGTTTCACCATATTAAAACAAGAGTTCAGTTCATGTAACAGGGTTGACCTTAAAATGAATCACTAATCACATGAAATAAATATTAATCTTCAGAAATGAATCTGTCAAAGCACCAAATGAACTAGAGGTAATAAAGGATGCGCAGAGGGACTTTTTTTTGGGCACTTTAGCAAATCTTGAAATTTCCATGTGATCTATACTAAAGGGCATTTCATTTCCTCTCTCTCTCTCTCTCTCTCTCTCTCTCTCTCTCTCTCTCTCTCTCTCTCTCTCTCTCTCTCTCTCTCTCTCTCTCTCTCTCTCTCTCTCTCTCTCTCTCTCTCTCTCTCTCTCTCTCTCTCTCTCTCTCT